>OU744723.1:33516381-34716381 GCA_916613615.1 Steromphala cineraria
TCACATCCGACCATGGATTCTTTATCATCACTGCAGCGGCCTCTTGATGATTGGCATTACTTTGTCAGGTTACGTAAATGTGGGTTTAGGATGTTGACAGTCATTTAGAAGGTAATCCTAGAATGTTTGAAAATCAGGATTTAAAATGGGATTGATGACTAAATTGACTAATTTTTAGAATTTAAAGCTAATTGAAAAAGAACTGGCTGATCTCTTTGAATCGGCATCGATAGGATTTACATTTGATTTTTCACAATATGAACATGAATTTCGATAATTGAATGTATGACATAAACATTTACATCTAGTGACTAACCAAAAACTAGGTCAATGTCGAGCTTGCACGGAATTCACTCTACGAAAAAAGAGCTGGCTCTCATATCTTTGAACACGGCATCGTTAGGGTTTATATTTCATTTTGCAAGATATGAATATGAATTTCAATAATTAAATGTATGACTTATGGGACATAATCTTTTCAGCTAGTCTTAACTTGATTGATTCTTACCGCTAGTTTTTACTTGATTCAAAGAGATCAGCAAGTTCTATTGTCAATGGTTGTTTTCCACGCATGTTCGACACAGACATAGCTAGTTGGGTTAGCTGCTTGATGTAATGTAGGACCTATAAGATAAAATAACAAAATGATTTTGTTACACTAATTTCTGCGAGTCTGATTGGACTAGAGTGCTTAAAATCCTGCTGCCAATTCTCGATGACGTCACAATCATCTGAGGCAAAAGGTCGGTTTTGACAATTTCGAGAAATGTTTTCTTGCAAATACACATAGAACATATCTTATCTCTTCCCACATGCGTTTGTAATAAGAAAACATATTCCTCTTCATAAAGAAATCCATACCTTCACCGAAAAGACTGCATTTTAATAACTTCAAGTCTACAATCTTGTCTGTTAGAGCGTCAAGCAAAAGGTCGACATTTTGAAGTCGTGTGATATGCTAATTTGAGTAATTCCAAAATATAGATGCCAGTTTAGATGAAATGTGATATCATGGGTGTCAATTGAATCTTCTGCCATATAAGTTTATAGAATTCTCAAATTTTATTTATCATTATGTTGTGCCATATAACCAACCACAACATTGATGTTAGATTTATTGAAAAATATTAAGAAAAACTTTGGTAAAAGGTTGATTTTGTAATTAGACGGATTGTTTTACATGTTTTGTGCTTCTATTGATGTATTACAGTAATGTTATACAATTTGTTACTGTTATACATCGAAAAGGGCACAATTTTAAAACAATCCTTAAATAAATTCAAGCTAGTTTTAACTGAATTAGTAGTATCAAAATTATAGTATCAATCAAACCTGTGTACTTCTGTATACCACTATGCCACTTCGTAGATCCTCTTAAACCTACGATTTGAATTGTTAAAGCGTGATGTAATTGGCGTTTTCCCCTTTTATGAAAAGGCTAGAAAGAAAGAAAGGTGGGATATAATTCGGTTTGAAAGAGAGAGAAGGACCTGTGACAGAGGGCATTGTTTAATGGTAAGCTCTCACGAGTGATCATTCGCGCATCGTCACAATTCCATTGATTACGCTCTATACACGACAATAGAAGGTATCTGTCCTGAAATCTTCCCTGAACTTGTATACATGTAGAGACGCAGCCTATTACTTCCCCTGCCTCGCATGGATATCTCCTGGTCGTTTGAACTTTCTCCTTATTCTAAGATTTGGAATCTTCTTTCAACTGCAGGAAACATATAGTATGTAAATACATAAAGTGAATTTCAAGATATCCATTGTACGTTAAAATGAATCTGTTTGTTTAATCAGAGTCACCATTGGTGGAGCAATAAGCAGCAAATTCCAGCTCGTTCATGTGAATTTGATACAATATTGATTGTGAGCATGATAATAAATATGTATCGTCCTTAAATACGGATTTTTATTAGAATTTTCATCTTTTCATTACAGTTATTTAAAGGATATTTAAAATTTTTGACATATCTTGAAACTAACGAAAATGATGAATTTGGGAACTTCCGTAAAAGTCTCATATCTTAGTAAGTTTTCCAATGATATATACTGATATATCACATGGTGTGGGTACAATCAAAAGCTTATAAATGGTGAAAATATGTCAAACCTTCTCTTTGGTACCATCCACGGTAAATGCTAAAGTATACAGAAGTATAAAACATGTATAAACTGTGACCCATGCATATTATCATCCACGGTAAATGCTAAAGTATACAGAAGTATAAAACATGTATAAACTGTGACCCATGCATATTATCATCCACGGTAAATGCTAAAGCATACAGAAGTATAAAACATGTATAAACTGTGACCCATGCATATTATCATCCACGGTAAATGCTAAAGCATACAGAAGTATAAAACATGTATATACTGTGACTGTGCATATTATCAACCTCAAAATAAGGCCAAGGCGACTAATGTAGTTTCAGTGTTATGTGGGAAAATAGTTTCAGTTTAAGTTGTTTTGTGCAACAACGTCCCACACGCCCCCCCCCCCCCCCCCCCCCCCCACCCCAACCCCCATCGCATTGCACTAGGCCAGTCGTTTAAAGGGGCAGTATCACGTTTTTAGGAGGCATCTAAGGTGATGCCAGGAAAATGAAAATAATTGGTTACAATTAAAAGACAATACATGTAAGCTAAATGAAGCAGTAATAAATCAAATATATAATGTAAAGTTCAGCCATGCGATTAATTTTTTACACAAACTTAAGCAAAGGTTTTCAGACAAGCATGGCTGCCAATGTGTTATATTGTATTTATACACTAGATTATGTTGTCAAAACTGAAACATTACTGGATAAGTATAGCATAGCATAGGATAAGATTAAAAAACCGGCACAGTAATGCATTTGAAAGTTGAACGTTGACAAAACATCTTGAGCATCAGCACTGTGAATTGAATAGTTGAAATTATTCACAACACGAACTGACAAAACATCACCGTTATGAATATATTAGCTAAACTACCGTTGTTCCAATGGTAACTGAAGAAGAAAATATATATTGAATCTAAATGATATATTTTGTTGCTAATGTTAAGAAGAATGTTAAAAATTGACTGAACAATTAAAGGCAAGCCTTCCTATATTTAACTGGACATATAATCACTGGACATATAAAGCTGAATATTACAATAAGTGAAAGAGTCTACATGATTCCAATCGTTTCTGCCTTAAGATGTAAAGATACGTTTAATCTAACTATTTGTTTTGTTGACAATGTAAAGAAGAATGTTAAAAAATGACCTAACAATACATAGCAAGCGTTCCTATCTTTATCTGGACACATTATCACTAAAGATATAAAGATATAAAGCTGAATATAACAATAAGTGAAAGGTTTCAAATGGTTCCAATGGGTTCTAATTTAAGATATAAGAATATGTTTAATCTAAACTATATGGTTTGTTGACAATGTAAAGAAGAATGTTAACACGTGACTGAACAATACAACGAAAGCTTCCTATCTTTATCTGGACACATCTTCACTAGAGATATAAAGCTGAATATTACAATAAGTGAGAGGCAGCGCACTTGGAGGTCCCTGGGGAATCATTGTGTTTAAATACACATACACGAGACAGAGCTCTGAGAGGTCCATGGGGAATCACAACCACCAGTACAGGAGACATTCTAGTAGCTGACTATAGAACACACAAAGTGATACATCTCAGTAATACAGGAGAGTTTGTTAGAGACATTCTTACAGAAGAGAATGGTGTACAGCTTCCAACTGGTCTGTGTGTTGATGGAGACAAACTGTGTGTTGCAATGTGGTACAAGGGATTATACAAATACAGATTTGATTAAGGTTTAAGGTAGCCGGATGATGATAATTAAAATGTACCCATTGTTAAGACACAATATATAATTATCAGCTACAGATGAATTGAACCTAACAAGGCTGATGTGACTGTTGAATAAATCATCAATAGCTCTTGAACTAGTACAACTGTCATTTAGTTGTCTACATTGATGCCAAAGTTTTATTAAGTATTTAATTGATGATATGAACTTGTTATAGTTGTGATATCGTTGTAAGATGTGGTTTATTTACGCGTTGAAATAAGTAAATAAGATATGTGTGCTTATGTTTCTAAAGCTAACATGCATGTTGCAATTGTAATGAAAACAGTCAGTTTTTTAAATGATTATTACAATATCATGATTTTTTCTAAATGTCAAGTTTATTTGTTTATTAATATTATCATGCATTAAGTAGTTTTTTTCCAAATGGAAATAAGCAGAAATACATTCATTTATTATTTTAGCTCATCTTGCCTGTAAGACCCGATGGGCTTATAGCATGGCATAGTGTTCGGCGTCCATTCGTCCGTACGTTTGTGGAATTTCGACTTCTTCTCCAAAACCATAAGGCCTAGAAAGCATAACCTTTTGTGTACCTCCTATTGAAGATTATAAATTGTAGCTTTGGTGGCCCTTTAACCCCTAATAAGGACCACAGTAGCCACATCCTTAAAACCTATTTTCATTTTCTTCTTAGAAAGCTGAAACTTTGTGTACAGACTCCGTGACTAGTGAGGAATATAAAGTATAGCTTTGTTGGCCCTGTGGCTCCTAATAAGGGTCAAAGCTGTCACAGCCTTAAAACCTATGTTCAACTTCACTCAAGAACCCTAAGGACTAGGAAACTGATACTTTGTGTACAGACTAGGGAGGATTATCAATTATACACTTTGGCTCCTACTAAGGGGAGAACGACATTGACCACAGCCTTAAGCAAAATCAAATGTAAAGCCTGATGAGCTACAGAGCCAATGGCTCTATTTTTGGTATTAAAATGCTTAATAAATATTAAGCACGATTGAATCTAAAATAAATTATAAAAGTGAAGTAATTTTGAGAACTGATCAGTTTAAGATTTAATTCTACATCCTAACAGGTATGTTTTATCTCCGAACTCTCGAAAATGATTTGAATGATGTGAGTTGGATTGAACGTGCAAAAGAAGGAAATTGACACGTTACAAAGTGTCAATCACTCCAAGTTAGGGATAAGGATGTGTTGGTCATGATTTGCCAAGGGTTATCTCTGCATTTTGTTTGAATACGTGTGTGTGATAAAAGTTTATAATAGAATTTTAATTTTTAATTTTGCTATTTGGTTTCCTTTTGCTTTTATTTTGTTTATATGCCAGAAGTTAACTATGAACTATGTTTATGTAATAATAACAATCTAAATTGTTGTTGGATGTTTGGATGAAAAATAAGAAAAACACAAATACATGTACTTGTTTATATAACGTTTAGAATAACAAATAACCTAGGTATAATGGTCTTTTGAAACATCACGATTTCATAAAAAAAAAAGATTATTGATAATACATTTTCATTATTCATTGAAATAAATCATCTTATAAATACGGTTTTTTTTCACTGGTCCATCAAGAAAACCAAGTAAAACTTGAATGCTGTGATTCTTTAGCAGTAATTGAAAAGTTTGGCTTGAGGCTGAGCTTGGCAGAGCGCTACCGGGTAGAATGCAAAAAGCGTGCAGCACGTGGATCGGTACAATCGTGGCAATTATTCCTTTCTGACTTTTGCACAAATATCTGGTTTCAAATAAGGAAGTTTGTCAATTCTGGTTTATATATGTTAATACATTTTGTCTCAGAGTAAAACGTATGAAATATACGCTGACGCTCCACTTTCATACCCTGGGTGAACCCCACTGAAACCTGCGCGTTGTGACCTCTGACCTCTGAACTATCTAATGAATATTCTTCTGACCATATCAAACCATATTACACTCGTGAGGCCCATGTATTACTCAAATATTTGTTTGGGACATTTAGAGAAATATTGTTCTTGAAACGCGCTACATTGCCTTTAAAGGTTCCGTACCACGTTAATTTGAACATTTACATATATTGCAGGATAATTTCATGTTCTCTACTGTATTTCTACTGATATCAAACATGTCTAATCAACTACATGTATCAAAATAATTGATATTTGGCAAAAACAGTCAAATATTTAATTTCATATTAATGTATTATTACAATCGAAATTTGATGATAGTAAGATGTTCTGCGTTTTTAAGCAATTTTTAAATAATTTAGAAATTACAAAATAATACTAAGGAAAGATTAATTAGTCAGGACTGGCAATTCCCTTACTTTTATGAAGTCAATTGACTGCTGAAAATTAAAACAAAAAAATTGTATGCGACTGATTACGACATATGTATTCTTGTTTTTCACACAAAAAATGACTGTGATATAGGCGTTGCATATGTGTTTAGGTTAAAACGTTTGGAGACAAACTCTTCACATCAATGAGAGTTCAACGATTAATTCGTTTCAAAAAGGTTATCAAAATTTAAATCATTTAAAGTACAGCTATAACATGTACCAAGAATACAAACCTGTGACTATTAACTATTGCTCCTTTAAACTAAAAATATATATCATTTAGTAAACAAATTAAATACCATGGACATTACTTCGTTTAATGTGTATTTATTTTCTTTAGGGACAAATGCAACGAAAAAGGTTACAAAATATTTATCAACTCACTATCAATAATCTTAATATGAAGCTAAGTGGTCTGTCTCGTCTCTCCAAAACCGACGGTGCGGGATCTGAAAGTAACAACTGCACGTGCAAATCATGGTCCACTCGTCTCGTTGCCCTGGCAACGTTCACTACATATCGTCGTTGCAGTGAAGTGTCTGTCCTTACCAAACCAAATTTAGCTGATTGATACAGGCCTAAATGATTTTTGAAAAAAACTAGTTTATAGACAAAACACAAAGAATTGTAATGTCTAGGAGTTTATTGTATGGATATATGATCCTTTTAACATTTAAAAAAAAGCACATTTGATAGTAATAATTATCCCTGAATACTAGCCTGTACACAACTATGGATAAAGTGCGCGAAATTATTTGAACCTTTTATCCTGTGACTATAGATTCACGCCACTATGACTAGGGTTTGTGTGAAAACAGTGGTTATTTGAAATTGGCAAAATTTTCACGAGCTATAAACATGCCCTCATTTGGTACTCCACTTCAAAAATGCCTTTTCAGCAATTGCAGCAAACTGGTTCTCAAGGTTTGTTCTTCATTCCTCCGGTGTTATTCAAATTTACCAATGAGAATGATAACATATCAGCATGTTCCTGTTCAGCTAGTAAACCTCATTATTTTTTATATTTCACGAGAGGCATCGCTAGATAACAGTGCATGGAGTTCAAAATAGATTGGCTGAATTCTGAATAGCGTTTAATAATCCAACGTCAGCAAAACAAAAGTTTGACCCGATGGGTGTCAGTAAAAGTTGGAGCATAACACAGTGACATATACACGTACATGTATAGAGCAGGATGCGAACAAAAGAAACATATAAAACACCTCCCGAGTATGTCACTGGACATTACGCATCAACATGACCGATTCTGGTGTTGCAACATTTACAATGACGTCTACGATGGTCAATACAGCATGCACGATTTTATATAGCCACTTTGAGAGTATCATAACATAAAGTTTTGCTTTGGTATGAACGATTATGGCATTTTTCGCGATATGAATTCAAAACATCACACACATTGATTCCCCAAATGACAATGAAAGTGAAAGTGAAAGTTTATTCGTATTCAAGGCCTCATGGCCAAAAGTAAAAAATCGTATGTACATATAATCAGAGCCCATGAACATCGAGATGGTATATCACATACGTAAATTACGTTTGAGAAAAATAGCAAGATTCTTAAGATATTCAATATTTTGTGAAGCCATAAGCAAGTTAAATTTTTCCCTTGTCGGATTGGTATGAAAATGGTTTGGTAACAGCAATTTTCTACTTATTTCATAAAATGGACAAACTAATAAAAAATGAAATTCATCTTGAATAACGCCATAATTACATGTTGTACATTTGAGTAGGTCAGTATTAACATTTTTATCATATCGGTATTGCTGTATATTAAGTTTGTGACTCATACATCTGAACTTACACAGAGTACGTACCAAGTCTCTATTTGAAATAAGCTTAAAAATGTAAACCTCTGGTTCCAGAATACTCTTGTAAGAACAATAATTATGCAGATAAGATGACGAACATAATTTACTATGCCATAATTGATACTGAATGTCGTTGTTTAAAACATTTCAAAAACGCTGGAATGTCACCACATTCTTGAGATGACAATTATATTTTAGAAAAACATTTTTTAAATTCAGAAATGCATACTAGTTGTATGCCATTCTGTATTACATGAAAGCTTTTGATTAACGTATGCATGTTATGTATGTATGCATTGTCTATCCGACCAATTCAAATAAATCATTGCCAACACTTGAACGACGCACCTGTTCCCGTTTTCAAAATATTACCCAGAGTGCTAAGTCCTTACAAAGTTCATTCCAGCATTTAACTCTCGTTTTACAGCATAAGCGGGGATACATCGCGTTCATTCCGTCCGTCACAAAACTTCGTCAAGAGCATAAATCCTAAACTGTTATTGCTAGCTTCGCCAAACATCATTACCTTGATACCAAAATTAGCCTTGTTGGGTAAGACCAACAAATGATTTTTGCATTCGGTTTCCATGAAAACATGTTTAAGACCATTTTACGGATCATATCTCCTAAAAGACATAAATGTGTGTTCACAATGTATAACGCTTTAAGTTTACACCTACTGTGTTTCAACTACTCACCAACAAGGTATCTAATAAAAATGTTAAACTTAATATTCTGCTTTCAAAAACTTCCTCTCTAGATTCTCCGAAATAAAGCTTAAAACTCAAGTTTCCGAACAGACAGAAAATGGCGTGTATAGCTTTGTGTAAAGATGCCTCTCAAGTCGTCCTCGGGTCCATTATCACCACAAGCTTCCTGTTTGCGGAGTGAATCGATTAACAGAACAGGGGAATTTCCTCTCAACCCAGTTGTAATACAATTGGAACAAAGTAAAGTAGTTGATTACTTATGAAAATATAAAGCATTCACTGAATTTAAGAAAACGCTTTTTTGTCATACCAGGGTACAACATCAAAATATGAAAGCAAAATATTCATTAACCATCATTTTCTCAGCTTTTTACAGTCAGTTTTAGTAAAACTCGCTGAAAAATACAATTATGTAAACATATGAAAACGCGTTATTTTACCACCATTTCGTTATGTCAAAAAATTCTGATGTAACTGCAATCTTTCGTAAATCAATTGGTAATAACACGTTTCTGTCACGGAAAATGAGCAATACTTTAATAATAATAATAATAACTAGGGTTGCCCAGGCAACTCTGACGGTCTTCAGACCGCTGTTTTATTCGTAAGGTTCATTTCAATGTATCATAATGCTGGACCGTCATTAAACATCGTCTTAAGCAATGTCCAAGGCTCTAGAAGCATTTTGGCAGTCCATTTCCGGTAAAAATTTGCAAAGTCGTACAATAAATTCAAAAAGGCGCCTAAACCATGTGACCTACGAAGTCGTCATGATTGCCTTTTTTCTTCCTCTGGTCAATGCGCATCTTCATGTGAAATTTCAAGTCTCTAAGTGCATTTTGATAAATTTCCCCATGTTAAAATTTTTCGAATCCGAAATTTCAATTTTTGAAGCCCTGTAAAAACCGGAAATGACTGTTCGCGACCGATTTTATTCTTGATTCTTGTAGACCTTATGCATGTCTAGCTCTCATGCAAAAATCATGAAATTGCACGGCTAGGTATTTGAGCTATGAGCCCTTGAAGTTTGCGATTTTTCGTTTTCGGTCAACTTTGAAAGGTCACAGTGACCTAACTAAAAATGCTAGGACTCTGAAATGAGCAAATTGAAAACTACAATGCTTCATCTACATCATGTGTAAATAATGGTAGGGGTCCGAAATGGACAAAAATGCACTAAAAACAAGATGGCGGCCAAGTCACATGACTTAGAGATTTTTTATGATTGACTTTTTTGTTCTGCAGGTCGATGCGCATCTTCATGTGAAATTTCAAGTCTCTAAGTGCATTTTAAAAAAAAATTCCCATGTTAAATTTTCGAATTTGTAGACCGGAAACAGAAGTAGATAGGTCGGATTATTTTTCATCTGTATCAATTTCAAGTCAGGAGCTATCATTGCTGTAAGTTTCATGCAAGTAGCTTCAGTCGTTAATGCGCTAGAGCTTCCACAAAATTCTGTAAATAATAATAATAATAAAACTAGGATTGACGCGTCAATACTTAGGTCTTCAAGACTTCTGTTTGACCTTCACACAGTGTTTGACCTTCACATCCCTTTTTATCTAAGAGGTTAACAGTAACTAATACATTATCAAAATGAGCAAATTCCACTTGATATTCAGTGTTAAAGACTTTTCCGAAAATTGATCATGGTGGCCAATGTCAGCTATGACATCTTTCTTCAGAGAATATTATTCCTAGAAGCAGAAAAAAATTTGGTTGAATTATTTGTCACCGTTTTCGAGATACATGTGATCTAACGCTGTAATGTAAAGTTGACTGTTTCAGAACCCTGTATATTGTAATTAAACCTTCCACTTTAACTATTGGTATTTTACTGATGAGGTATATTAGAAACAATGTTGGTCTTGTTTATCCACATACAAATATGTATGTTTGTTTTGATAACTTAAATAGTAATGGAGTAATGAATTTTGGAACTTTATTGAAAACACTGAAATTTGAAGATTTTTAGACCCCTACTCCATGTTGGTCCTTCTAGCTCCTTAACTATCAACATTTTTATGATAAAGTACAACATAGCAAAAGTTGTGCTCGGAATAGCGCATGCAAAAATACACTCGATTTAAAGATATCTTTCTTAATAAAGAAACTTTGGAACTTTGAAATGTGCTAGAAATGAGGATTTTCCAAAAATCGCGATATTCAAGGACCAGTCATGGAAAGAATTTTTTTTATCATGACTAGTCGATATTTTTTTCTGTCTACTCATTACATCTGCTTCACAAAACATCAACGATAAAATTTCTATATGTAACAGTTTTGAAACTAAAATTCTCAAAGTAAAATAACCCTCGAAAAAGAAAAAAATCGTAAAAAATGTAAAAAAGGAAGTTTATGTCCAATTATATCCTTAAATATCAACTTTTATATCATAATGATCTGTACTGAATATGTTGCACATTCATTGTAGCACAGAATGCAACAAACAGATCTTTGAAATAACATTTCCTAGCAGAGTAGTGCCCCTTTGAACTTGACGCAGAAAAATTATTTTTTTCAAAAGTTCATTTTTGAAATTACTGTAGCTCAAAAACCGCTCAAAATAGAGGGCAGGTTTGGGAGATTACTTTTTGTAGCGTTCATCTGGCTTTAAAATGAGCTATAGCATGCATCTGTATCTATTGTAGTTAGTGAGAAGAAGATTTTCAAAGACGCGTACCGTCAGAACCGCGAAATTTCAGAAAAGTTTCAGTTTTTCGAAAATAGCAAAAAATCTATTATTACGGCCGAAAACGGCATAGGGTGCAATCGATGGGGAATGTTGTTGCCCACATTTTGGTGAGAGTTTTAGAAAATTATCTCCCATAGTTACCGAGAAATCGAGGTTTGAAGTTTTTCCTTTAAGGGGAGATAACTCGAAAACAAAATCCAAATTCAAAAATCGGGCTCGTACAAAACGAGTTCATGATACGGACTACCATCCCTGAAATTTTCATGAAATGCGATCGAACCATTTCTTCAGAATCTTTGCCACAAAAAAAGTGCAAATAATAAAAATAAATATAGCCGCAAGCGGCGACAACAGGATTCAGCCGCATAAACAGCGTGTTCAGTACAAAGATAAACATGTCAGGAGTCATTCCTGAAAGTTTCATCAAATTCTGTCGACACGTGTAGCTTCAGGAGCCTTTTTAGCATTTTTCTTTTTTCCGATATTATTTCTATCGACTTTGATCAAACATTTTGAACGGAAATGATTGTTCGCGATCGATGTTTTGACAGATTCCTGTTGTATGTAAACTTGTCTTACATTCCTGAAAAAATTGCATAAATCTGAGTCCAACTTTTTGAGTTACCTCCCTTTGAAAATGACACCTTGTCCTAAGTCACCCAACTTTGAACACGTATAGCGCAAAAACTATTTAAGGTAGAGTCTTGTTCGAGGGTATCCTTTAATGTCCAATGCCTTAGCTACAACATACCAAAGTTGCAGCTCTCTGTTGCAAGTATCTTCAGAGGAGTTGATCCTCAAAGGTGCAAGGGGTCCGGAAATTCTGAAAAGTGGAAAAATCCAATATGGCGGCCAAACCACGTGACCTACGACTTCGTCCTGATTGCCTTTTTTGCTTAGAATGTCATTGTTCATCTCTATGTAAAATTTCAAGTCTCTAGCTGCATTTTGAAAAAAAAACGCATGTTAATTTTCCGATTTTTGATTCGACCTTGACCTTGTACTTGTCGACCGATTTCGCCCAAAAGCTTATTAGACCCTTTCCTCATAGAGGGCTATCAGTGTACAAAATTTTGTTGTCCTAGCATCAGCCGTTTTGGCTGAATCGAGGTCACAAAATCGCTGGAATAAAAAAAAATAAATAAATATAGCCGCAAGCGGCGACAACAGGATTCAGCCGCATGAACAGCCTGTTCAGTACAAAGATAAACATGTCAGGAGTCATTCCTGAAAGTTTCATCAAGTTCTGTCAACACGTTAAGCTTCAGGAGCCTTTTTAGCATTTCCCCCCCTGACCTTTTTTCTATCGATTTTGATCATAAATTCTGAACGAAATTGACTGTTTGCGATCAATGTTTTGATAGATTCCTATTGTATATATATTTATCTTACATTCCTGAAAAAAGTGCATAATTCTGAGGCCAACTTTTTGAGTTACCGCCCTTTGAAAATGACACCTTGTACTAAGTCATCCAAATTTGAACGTTTATAGAAAAAAAAACTATATAAGATACAGATTTCGAATTATTCAAGTGCAATGCCCAATGCTCCAGCTACAACATACCAAAGTTACAGCAATTTAGTGCAAGTATCTTCAGAGAAGAAGATCTTAAAAGGTGCATGGGGTCCGGAAATTCTGAAAAGTTGAAAAATCCAATATGGCGACTTAAGCACGTGACCTACGACTTCGTCATGATACTTTTTTTGCGTAGATTTTCCTTGCGCACCCTCTCATAGAAAAATCATGAAATTCTTTGTTCACGTTTTTGATTTATCTGCATTTGAAAATATTTTTTTTCTACAACACAGCAAACTTTGAAGGTTTCGCTACACATAAATTATGCATTATGCAGTATGCATTACTCATGGCATAGATAAACATGTCAGGAGTCGGTCCTGAAAATTTCAGCAAGTTCTGCTGACGCGTTAAGCTTCAGGAGCATTTTTAGCAATATCCGACATTTTTTCTGTCGACTTTGATCAAACATTTTGAACGGAAATGATTGTTCGCGATCGATGTTTTGACAGATTCCTGTTGTATGTAAACTTGTCTTACATTCCTGAAAAAAATGCATAAATCTGAGTCCAACTTTTTGAGTTACCTCCCTTTGAAAATGACACCTTGTCCTAAGTCACCCAACTTTGAACACGTATAGCGCAAAAACTATTTAAGGTAGAGTCTTGTTCGAGGGTATCCTTTAATGTCCAATGCCTTAGCTACAACATACCAAAGTTGCAGCTCTCTGTTGCAAGTATCTTCAGAGGAGTTGATCCTCAAAGGTGCAAGGGGTCCGGAAATTCTGAAAAGTGGAAAAATCCAATATGGCGGCCACACCACGTGACCTACGACTTCGTCCTGATTGCCTTTTTTGCTTAGAATGTCATTGTTCATCTCTATGTAAAATTTCAAGTCTCTAGCTGCATTTTGAAAAAAAAACGCATGTTAATTTTCCGATTTTGGATTCGACCTTGACCTTGTACTTGTCGACCGATTTCGCCCAAAAGCTTATTAGACCCTTTCCTCATAGAGGGCTATCAGTGTACAAAATTTTGTTGTCCTAGCATCAGCCGTTTTGGCTGAATCGAGGTCACAAAATCGCTGGAATAAAAAAAAATAAATAAATATAGCCGCAAGCGGCGACAACAGGATTCAGCCGCATGAACAGCCTGTTCAGTACAAAGATAAACATGTCAGGAGTCATTCCTGAAAGTTTCATCAAGTTCTGTCAACACGTTAAGCTTCAGGAGCCTTTTTAGCATTTCCCCCCCTGACCTTTTTTCTATCGATTTTGATCATAAATTCTGAACGAAATTGACTGTTTGCGATCAATGTTTTGATAGATTCCTATTGTATATATATTTATCTTACATTCCTGAAAAAAGTGCATAATTCTGAGGCCAACTTTTTGAGTTACCGCCCTTTGAAAATGACACCTTGTACTAAGTCATCCAAATTTGAACGTTTATAGAAAAAAAAACTATATAAGATACAGATTTCGAATTATTCAAGTGCAATGCCCAATGCTCCAGCTACAACATACCAAAGTTACAGCAATTTAGTGCAAGTATCTTCAGAGAAGAAGATCTTAAAAGGTGCATGGGGTCCGGAAATTCTGAAAAGTTGAAAAATCCAATATGGCGACTTAAGCACGTGACCTACGACTTCGTCATGATACTTTTTTTGCGTAGATTTTCCTTGCGCACCCTCTCATAGAAAAATCATGAAATTCTTTGTTCACGTTTTTGATTTATCTGCATTTGAAAATATTTTTTTTCTACAACACAGCAAACTTTGAAGGTTTCGCTACACATAAATTATGCATTATGCAGTATGCATTACTCATGGCATAGATAAACATGTCAGGAGTCGGTCCTGAAAATTTCAGCAAGTTCTGCTGACGCGTTAAGCTTCAGGAGCATTTTTAGCAATATCCGACATTTTTTCTGTCGACTTTGATCAAATATTCTGAACGAAAATGATTGTTCGCGATCGATGTTTTGACAGATTCCTGTTATATATATATTTGTCTTACATTCCTGAAAAAATTGCATAATTCTGAGTCCAACTTTTTGAGTTATCGCCCTTTGAAAGTTGCACATTGTACTAAGTCACCCGACTTTGAACGCTTCTAGAGAAAAAACTATTTGAGATACAGTCTTCGATGGAACCAAACTTTAATGTCCAATGCCTCAGCTACAACATACAACAAGTTTCAGCTCTCTGTAGCAAGTATCTTCAGAGGAGAAGATTCTCAAAGATGCATGGGGTCCGGAAAATCTAAAAAGTTGAAAAATCCAATATGGCGGCCAAACCACGTGACCTACGACTTCGTCCTGATTGCCTTTTTTGCTTAGAATGTCATTGTCCATCTCCATGTGAAATTTCAAGTCTCTAGCTGCATTTTGAAAAAAAATCCCATGTTAATTTTTCGATTTTGGATTCGACCCTGACCTTTTACTTGTCGACCGATTTCGCCCAAAAGCTTATTAGAGCCTCTTCTCATAGAGGACTATCAGTGTACCAAATTTTACTGTTATAGCATAAGCCGTTTTGGCTGAATCGCGGGCACAAAATTCGGGGGAAGACAAAAAAAATAATAAATATAGCCGCAAGCGGCGACAACAGGATTCAGCCGCATCAACAGCGTGTTCAGTACAAAGATAAACATGTCAGGAGTCATTCCTGAAAGTTTCATCAAGTTCTGTCAACACGTTTAGCTTCAGGAGACTTTTTAGCATTTTTTTTTTCTGACCTTTTTTCTATCGATTTTGAGTCACTTGATACTTAACGTTAAAGCCTGTATTTGTGTATGTACTTTGATAAACATAAATTTCAACCATTTTGACCATTTTGAGCTCCTTGATGTGTTGTTTAGGTCTAAAATACGATTTCCAGCTGCTACATGCTTATTCACAGAGCCCACAAATACATAGTAACAAATTGTCAGTATAAAAAACATGACAAATGTGAAAATACAGAAGCAAATTTGTCAAAGAAAACCAATTTAAATTTTATACTTGTTTTCAATTTCAAAACAAAAGCAAAGCCTAGCAATATGAGCTGGAGCGCGTCAATGCCCGTGTTTTGCGAGAAAAGCATGCATCCCGCTTTTCAATCCTTGAATGAACTCATGGACGACTACTTCGGGGGGTGTTGCATAAATGTTTTTCTTTTCATCTTCAAATGGAGGAATCTGGGCATAGAAACACCAAAGAGCAGTTGAGATGTGGGAAGAGATATGCATAAAAAATAATGAAAGACGTTTGCTGAGACGCGATCACTTGGTTGTTGGTTTGAAGGAAATTAGAAAAGGGATGCGCGGAGCCTCTCAATTTGGTTTACTATAAAAGTAAACAAAGCTAATAGGCAAGATTCAGAAAGTACAAACATCATTGTTCCATGTAAAATACAGTGACATTTTGATTCCTGGCACAATCCTGACATAACAGGGCGTGGACGCACAGTTATTGAAAAAAAGGAGGGGTGCTCTTTCAGACGCGTAATGATACAAAAAAAAGGCCATATATGGAGACACCTTATAAGGGTTGATACAACGATAGCGTAGTGAAAACCGATCTCCATGTAAATTTCTTACTATCAAAGTTGTGAACCCCCATCCTTCTTTCGCACTCGTTTCTCTTGAACGGGGTGGCGAAATTTCAAATGATTTATACCATTGCAAAGGGCGAAGAACCAGCTTCAATCCAATGTGTCATTTGTACATTTGAACGAAAAAGTAAAGAAACGGTAAACGATGCGACATCTGTCTCAAACATCAAGTTTTATCTCGAGATGACTGAGGTACTTGTCTTTCAGCATTGATATATCCCGAACCAATAAAGATATGTTCATATTCTTTCCACCAGTGTGTAGAGGAGAGAATTGTCTAAATTTGCATTTATATTATGGTTATGAGCATGAAAACGTATAGAAATGGTGAGCGATGCGACATCTGTCGCGAATAACACATTTTCCATCAGAATGAGCAATGCCCTTGCGCCCTTTTTACATGTACCTCCCGAACCAATAAAGATATCGGCATATTATTTTCACCAGTGAATAGAGGAGAGATTTGTCTTTATATGCATACATTATTTGTTTATGAGCATGAAAAAGTAAAGAAATGGTGAGCGATGCGACATCTGCCGCAAAAATATCACATTTTCCATCCAAATTAGCAATCCCCTTGCGCCCTCTATGCATGTACCTCCCGAACCAATAAAGATATCTAGTTCATATTTTTTTCACCAGTGAATAGAGGAGAGATTTGTCTTTATATGCATACATTATTTGTTTATGAGCATGAAAAAGTAAAGAAATGGTGAGCGATGCGACATCTGTTGCAAATATCAAACTTTATCTCAAGAAATAGATAATTTAGCTTAATACTCTCGGTTTACTGTTTATATTTTTATAATGAGGTACTACACAAAGTATTTGTGTCTTTAACAAGCGCATCCATTGATGTATAGTATGTTAAGATGACTTTAATAGTAAAGGAGTAACGTTTTTTTTTAAACTTTGCTGAAAACTGTGAAAAGTTAATATTTTCAGAACTCTACTCGATGTTAGTCTCCTCAGGCCTTTAACTATCGACTTTTTATAATGTAATGTAGCATAGCAAATGTTGTACTTGAAATAGCGCGTGTGTAGGTGTAATAAATTGTAAGATAGCTTAATCAGTAAGGTAGTTGTGGATATTTAACACACGCATTTTGAGTTTTTTTACTTATCTTATGTAATTTGACACAACGCAACGGCAACAAATGAATGTTCACGAACGAATTAATTCTTGTATCTTAAAGACCTTGGTAATGTCTAACTATAAACATGTCAGGCGTCATTCCTGAAAGTTTCATGACTTTTTGTTAATGCATAAAGTTCCTAGAACATTTTTAGAAAATTATCAATCAAGCAATTCTCTAACTGAATGGGCCTTTAGAAGAGATTTTACGACGCTTCTCTGCATTTCACTGTATTTTTGTCAGCGACTAACTGTTATAAAATGTACCTTGCATTGTCACTATTGGAGACATTAAACCAATATTACATGTCTGTAGTGCCAGTGAATGACTGCTGTGAGTATTTGAGGCAAGTAATGCAGTATGCATTATTCATGGCATAGATCAGTCCTGTTCTGCTGATGCGTTCAGCTTCAGGAGCCTTTTTAGCATTTTTCTTTTTTTCCGACCTTTTTTTCTATCGATTTTGTTCATAAATTCTGAACGAAATTGACTGTTTGCGATCAATATTTTGACAGATTCCTATTGTATGTATATTTATCTTACATTCCTGAAAAAAGTGCATAATTCTGAGTCCAACTTTTTGAGTAACCGCCCTTTGAAAATGACACCTTGTACTAAGTCATCCAACTTTGAACATTTATAGAAAAAAAACTATATAAGATACAGTCTTCGAATTATTCAAGTGCAATGCCCAATGCTCCAGCTACAACATACCAAAGTTACAGCACTTTAGTGCAAGTATCTTCAGAGAAAAAGATCTTCAAAGGTGCATTGGGTCCGGAAATTCTGAAAAGTTGAAAAATCCAATATGCCGACCAAACAACGTGACCTACGACTTCGTCATGATACTTTTTTTTGCGTAGAATATCCTTGCGCACCCTCTCATAGAAAAATCATGAAAATCTTTGGTCACGTTTTTGTTTTATCTGCATTTGAAAATATTTTTTTTCTACAACAAATCAAACTTTGAAGGTTTCGCTACACATTAATTATGCATTATGCAGTATGCATTATTCATGGCATAGATAAACATGTCAGGAGTCAGTCCTGAAAATTTCAGCAAGTTCTGCTGACGCATTAAGCTTCAGGAGCATTTTTAGCAATTTCCGACATTTTTTCTGTCGACTTTGATCAAACATTCTGAACGAAAATGATTGTTCGCGATCGATGTTTTGACAGATTCCTGTTGTATATATTTTTGTCTTGCATTCGTGAAAAAATTGCATAATTCTGAGTCCAACTTTTTGAGTTATCACCCTTTGAAAGTTGCACATTGTACTAAGTCGCCCGACTTTGAACGCTTCTAGAGACAAAACTATTTGAGATACAGTCTTCGACGGAACCAAACTTTAATGTCCAATGCCTCAGCTACAACATATCAAAGTTTCAGCTCTCTGTAGCAAGTATCTTCAGAGGAGAAGATTCTCAAAGGTGCATGGGGTCCGGAAATTCTGAAAAGTGGGAAAATCCAATATGGCGGCCAAACCACGTGACCTACGACTTCGTCCTGATTGCCTTTTTTGCTTAGAATGTCATTGTCCATCTCCATGTAAAATTTCAAGTCTCTAGCTGCATTTTGAAAAAAAATCCCATGTTAATTTTTCGATTTTGGATTCGACCTTGACCTTTTACTTGTCGACCGATTTCGCCCAAAAGCTTATTAGAGCCTCTTCTCATAGAGGGCTATCAGTGTACCAAATTTTACTGTTATAGCATTAGCCGTTTTGGCTGAATCGCGGGCACAAAAATCGGGGGAAGACAAAAAAAATAATAATAAAACACGCCAATAACAATAAGGATTCAGCCTGAAAGGCTGAATCCTTAATAAAACACGCCAATAACAATAAGGATTCAGCCGAAAGGCTGAATCCTTAATAAAACACGCCAATAACAATAAGGATTCAGCCTTAAGGCTGAATCCTTAAATATAGCCGCAAGCGGCGACAACAGGATTCAGCCGCATCAACAGCCTGTTCAGTACAAAGATAAACATGTCAGTCAGTCCTGAAAATTTCAGCAAGTTCTGCTGACGCGTTAAGCTTCAGGAGCATTTTTAGCAATTTCCGACATTTTTTCTGTCGACTTTGATCAAACATTTTGAACGAAAATGATTGTTCGCGATCGATGTTTTGACAGATTCCTGTTGTATATAAACTTGTCTTACATTCCTGAAAAAATTGCATAAATCTGAGTCCAATTTTTTGAGTTACCGCCCTTTGAAAATGACACCTTGTCCTAAGTCACCCAACTTTGAACACGTATAGCGCAAAAACTATTTAAGGTAGAGTCTTGTTCGAGGGTATCCTTTAATGTCCAATGCCTTAGCTACAACATACCAAAGATTCAGCTCTCTGTTGCAAGTATCTTCAGAGGAGTTGATCCTCAAAGGTGCAAGGGGTCCGGAAATTCTGAAAAGTGGAAAAATCCAATATGGCGGCCAAACCACGTTACCTACGACTTCGTCCTGATTGCCTTTTTTGCTTAGAATGTCATTGTCCATCTCTATGTAAAATTTCAAATCTCTAGCTGCATTTTGAAAAAAAATCCCATGTTAATTTTTCGAACTTGGATTCGACCTTGACCTTTTACTTATCGACCGATTTCGCCCAAAAGCCTATTAGACCCTTTTCTCATAGAGGGCTATCAGTGTAAAAAATTTCATTGTCCTAGCATCAGCCGTATTGGCTGAATCGAGGTCACAAAATCGCTGGAATAAAAAAAAAATTAAAAAAAAATAAAACACGCCAATAACAATAAGGATTCAGCCTTAAGGCTGAATCCTTAATAAGAAAAACACGGATAATAACAATAGGTCTTCAGACCTTGTCTTGAAGACCTAAAAAAAAAAAAAAAAAAAAGAATAATCCGGTAATAACAATACATGTGTAGGTCTTTGACTTTCGTCTGAAGACCTAATAATAATAATACTTTATTACCCATGAGGGAATTTGTTTTACATGATGAACATCTGACAACAATGAATTACAGCATATTAAAAAGACACACACACACATATGGAACATAACACACACTCACACACATAACATGATCCTAAAAGATGTACAAAAATACGTTTATAAAATAAATAATATTGCGAAAAACGCACGGTAGTTAAAATTTATGATTTAATACGATAGATAAGATTACACTCAAAAGGAGATAATATTATATTGATACAAATGTTTTAAAACTTAAAATAACGATACTTTAGGACAACAAGCTAGAACCTGATAAATAGGATAATAAAATCTAAGATCTTTTAAATTTGTTTAAAATAACAATACTAGAGGGAACAAATGAATTCGAGGCTCTCTTAGTTCTAAAACGGGGAATTTGTTAGCGGCAACCTGAAGGCAAAAGTTGATATTCTTTATGTAGAAAGTGATTTGGGTCCGAAATGATTTTCACAGATAGGTTTGCTATTTGCCGCTGACCTAAAGTTGTAACATCTTCAAGAGTTACTCCGCAAATTTTGCTTGCCACATTTACAATTTTGGATAATTTGTTTTTGTTTTGACCGAGAGAGCCCCGAACCACGTCTGGATAGAGAAACAAAGAACACTTTGAATAAAACTTTTGTAAAAGAGAACAAGTGTATATGAATTGACGTTAAAAAATCTCAATCGTCTTAGGAAATAGAGTCTTTGCTGACATTTAGTGTATACTCTGTTGGTGTTTGAGTTCCAGTTCAGTTTCTCATCAATCACTGTTCCAAGGTACTTGTATTCAGGCACAGTTTCTATATCACAATCATCTACACTAACTGGCACTTTAACTTGCTTCTTTATCCTAAAATCTACAATCAACTCTTTTGTCTTATTAGTATTTAGCACAAGGAAGTTGTCGTTGCACCATTTACAGAAAGCGGATATGTCACTGCGGTAGTTTGTTTCGTCACAGTTAGTTATCAATCCAGCAATTGCAGCATCTTCAGCGAATTTCACAAGCAGAGTACTGGTGTCATTAGTTCTACAGTCATTCGTATATATAGTGAAGAGCACTGGAGACAGGACACATCCTTGTGGTGCTCCAGTACTTACAGTTCGATGTGAGGATAAACTTGAGTTGACTTTGACAAACTGTACCCTTTCCACCAGAAAGTCCTTAATCCACATGATCACATTTCTATTTACCCCCATATCACGTACTTTCTGAATCATTAGATGGGGCTGGATGGTGTTGAATGCTGAACTAAAGTCTACAAATAGTATACGGACATAGGTGTTTGCTGAATCCGTGTGCTTGTAAACTGCATTCAATAACGTTGTTGTTGCATCCTCTACACCGCGTCGTGCCTTGTATGCAAACTGTAGTGGATCGAGAAGGTTGCTGACATCATGCAGTAATCGTGACAGGATAAGTCGTTCAAAACATTTAATGAGTATTGAAGTCAGAGCAACGGGTTTATAGTCATTTAGAACTTTAGGTCTGCTGATTTTCGGAACTGGAATGATGCTGGATAACTTCCAAACTGCTGGTATATGGTGCAAGTTGAGAGACTCCTCGAATAAGTGTTTGAAAACATAAGAGAGTTCAGAACAACACTCTTTCAGGATCTTACCACCGACACCATCAGGCCCAGGTGACTTGCGTACGTTGACTCTCCTAAACACGGCCCGTACTTCTCCCTCTGTTATTTCGGTATCCTCGTGTGAGTTTGGTATGGAATCAATGACATCTTCCAGATCCTGTGAAAAGTACTTAGTGTCGAAACGGGAGTAGAATGAGTTGAGTTGTTCAGCGTAGGCTTAACTTTGTTAATGTATACACTTTACGTTAAATCTAAGCTGGAATTGAATACATAAAATTATTAAAAATCGTGTTGTCATTTGGTCTGTTACTAGGGACACCACCTCAGTATTTCATAGGTCTGTGGAATTACTATCAAACTTCACTTTACAGGTAAGTCTCGTTTAATCTTATAACTATCTGCCAGATCGTAACTAAAATAGTGTGAGTTACCTCCTGCTTTGTAGCATATTCACGACTTCAGAACGGCTGAATACTGTCATTGTACAAGAGCTGTTTCCTACCTATATAAAATTTAACTTTTCAGCATTCTAGCTTACATTACACAGTCTTGTGGTTACAGTTATCTCACGAAAACGAAATAAAATGTAACCAACGATATGGAAATATTAAAAATCAAAAGAAATCACGATCATTTAAGCAAAACAAAAATATGTCCTTACCTGAAATAATAATAAGTGTTCCAACCAAAATTGTTACCTTTCTTTCAAAGCTGATCCTTTTAATACAATGATACTTGTATCATTACACATACTACGGTCTCTTTAAGGAAATAAGTGTTAGTTTGTTAGATATAGTGACAGCTACAATGCACTTTTAAGTTATTGGGCAAAATAAATATTTAATTGTTTCGTCCAATACAATGTGACCTCTTTGAATACATGAATATCAAATTGTGTTAATGTTGCTATTAGAATGAACCTTTTATAATCTTTATAAGATGACTCTCTTTCAAATATATTAAGCGCCATATGACCATTGTTATTTGAGAAATACATCATTTCATAGACGTTTTGTTTTACCAGCATGTTTTACCTCGGGTTATGCCAAAATGTTTACTTTTATTATCATATTTGTTGTTCATTTAATTATATTATCATATTTGTTGTTCCTACGAACATTGAATGTTGTATTCTACTCTCAGAGAGTGAAGTCTTCGAAGGGTGTTTGAAAAAGGTGAAGATTCATAAAAACTTTACTTGGGAGGATGTACCCAATGTTGAACCCGTAACACAATAACAAACATTGTATGCCTTGACCTGCAATATTTGGGTGGTCTGCACTACGCACTTTTTAAGGCTGTGTGTGGCTCACAGCCCTGCTGTGATGAGAACCTGTATTGTGTTCGAACAAATGTACTTTGGCAGAAGAGACGAAAATATTTAAAACAAAAAACAAAGTGTTGTAAAGATCGTGAGTCTCTGTTTGGAGGCACGTTCTGGGGGGGGGGGGGGGGGGGGGGGCAAGAGTCGGACGGCACATCATCTTCATATACATCATTATCATGTGTACATAGTCCTGCGACCACAGACAATCGCCAGACAGGAATGCTGTCCCAGACAACATCGTCCTCAATATCATCATCAACACCATTGCCAACATCAACCTCAACTTCAACATCAATATCAACATTTACATCCATCTATCTACCACCCAGGACAGTGCACTTCGGATGGCCAAGGCTCAAATTTATAAAAAAAAAGAAGATGACATATCCCACCGGTTCCACATGATCGTAAGATGTAAACCTTTGAAAGATAATTGTAAATTTTTCAAGCAAGGTTCATAATAGTATAAGCTAATATAAACGAAACCTTTCATGAACAGAGTCCAAATAAGAGCCGTTTCCATGGAAATAATAAAAAATAATATTTTCAGGAATGTGAAAATATCAAAAGGCACCACTTCAGTAGGTGGGCAATACACATGTAAAGTTTCAGGAAGATATGTGGACCGGTTTTTGAGTTCTGCTCCGGAAACGAAACCTTTCATGAACAGAGTCCATATAAGAACTGTTTCCATGGACATAATAAAAAATAAAATTTTCAGAAATGTGAAAATATCAAAAGGCACCACTTCAGTAGGTGGGCAATACACATGTAAAGTTTCAGAAAGATATGTGGACCGGTTTTTTAGTTCTGCTCCGGAAACGAAACCTTTCATGAACAGAGTCCATATAAGAGCCGTTTCCATGGAAATAATAAAAAATAATTTTTTTAGAAATATGAAAATATCAAAAGGCACCACTTCAGTAGGTGGGCAATACACATGTAAAGTTTCAGAAAGATATGTGGACCGGTTTTTGAGTTCTGCTCCGGAAACGAAATGATTACGGACGGACGGACAGACGGACAGACGGACGGACGGACGGACGGACGGACATACGGACATACAGACCGACAGGGCGATGACTATATCCCACGGTTTTACATATCGGTGGGATAATTACAAAATTATGTTAAACAACACACAAAAAAGAATAAAAATTGATAATATCACAACATTTTTTTACTAACTAAACGGTCTCTGTCGTTAAAGCTTGGCGAAGTGCGAAGTCAACTTCGAAAGGCCAAGCATTCAAACTCAGAACACATTATTCATACTTCGAATTCAAACTACTCTTTGATGAACCAAAGAAAACGAGTGTGAAGAGTGAGTGCTGAGTTTGAAGGTTTTGGGTGTGATAGAAGCCTGCTTGAAAATGGTGAAAGTAACGCATGACAGGCTTCCTCAGAGATCATATGTCAACAATGTTAGTTAAAGATGCCAGATCAACTCCTGCAGTACGTCCGGCAGAGCATCAGTGTCTCTGTCTTCTTCGCGGAATACCAGGCTCTAGTTCTTATTGACAAACTCATTACTGGTCCTATTTGGACATAATGGAGAGTGGAATGAGTCCGATGCAGTTGAAGGATAAATTTGCGAGACTTTCTGTCTAGTTTAAGGACACAAGTACCGACACATTTGTATCAGTTTTAACGTCCCTCTTTCAATCTCTTATCCAAATTCGGTGCGACGATGTGTTCATGAATTTGATCCGTGACACAAGCAGTCCCGCCCTAAATCATGTATTAAAGTACTCACGGAAATAGAAATAAAATGTTTTCTGGCGTTTATTTCTATATTACTCAACTAATGTAAATATTTCTTACAGATGTTCATATTACTATGTTTTTCCCAACTAGGCCATTTAGACAGACCGTCTCGCACCCGTCTTTCAGCTAGAATTTTCACAAATGAAGCCTCCAATCCATTACGTACAAAATCAATCAGACATCCAAATGGTTCTATTAAAAAATCTCTGAAGAGAAACAGAAGTTGCTCCACATTCATGGCTCGGCATTCGCCGATAAACTTTCTACTTTTTGGCAGCGCAAGGTTGAAATAAGGCACACATTGGTGGAGCAGCAACGAGAAAAGGGTGTATGAAAAGAAACAAACTTTAGGAGACATTGACTCTCCAAATAGCTAACGAGTTTGACCGTCTCGGGCATGGATAAGCATCTCTCCCCGCTTATTTGAATATATGGATCGTTATCGCTAACTTCCATACTTTGTTGGCAACACTGTTTCTACCATGAATATAATTATAATAAATTGTAAATATTGCATTGCATAATATATCAAACGATATATGTGAAATATCAGGTATAAAGTTTTAAGAATTGTATATATAAATAAATTTAAGATAGATATTTATATTTCATAATAACTCTGGATCTCATATCACCCTATCATCTGATACAGATATTTGTCTGTTAAATTGCTTCAAACAATATGAAGTTTGTTGCGCAATATCTGATTAGTTTGTGTTACTGTGATGATGTGATAATTTGAATTGATAACTGTTGATCTCGTATCACCTTACCGATCATTTATGTTTACATAACTAAAGACACAATTTATATGGTCCCATAAACTTAACTTCTATTTTACATTGTTACACGCAAACGATTCATTCATTAATATTGTATTTCATTAACGAAGTGAAAATTCATCATCCACATAACTGTTTTTTTTTTTTCAATTTTGAGTGTATAAAATCAAAACCTTATCAGAAACAGTGAACCTACCTTGCAGATAAATTTACCTATTGACATTCAATAAAAGGTCTTGATAAACTTAAACAAAGGTGATTTACCCTGAGTGATAACGAAAGTCCAAATGTTAAGAGAAGCGATAAAATATGTTTGATAATTCAAAGGTTCACGGAGTCAAGCTGTTCCGACCTAAGGTTTTGATTTTATATTCAAAATCTAATTTTAGATATCCGGTTATTTCTCCGGTCATAGCAAATCGGCCATAGCTGTCACCAGTTTTAGTATCGAGCTTTCTATGGGAATAAATCGAAAATTCCCGAAGAATGACTAGTTTTTAGGTTTGTAAATTCATTTCGTTGGTATGTTATTGTATCCACCGCATAAATAAGAGGAATGGGACTTTTGGTTTCCAAATTGATAAATTTTAGTGGTGTCCCTAAAATACCTTTAAATGTTGTCCTTAAAGTTAGTTAAATGTCTATTTGATTGAAGGGACAAAGACAACGAAAAAACAACAAAGTATTTATAAACTCATAATCAATAGTCATAATATCAGGCTAGGTGATCAGTTTCTTCAAGTCTGTCCTGTCTCTCCAAAGCTGACAGCGAGGGATCTGCAATAGACAACTGCACGTGCAAATCATGCTTCACTTGTCTCGTTGCCCTGGCAACGTTCACAGGGATGTGGCTGTCAAACCAAATTCAGCTGATCGATACAGGACTGGCCGATTTAAAAACAACTAGTTTGTAGAGAAAACACAAAAAATTACAATGTATAGGCTCGTTTTTTACATTAACACCTTAATTTGAACCTTTTATCCATTCACACGTGAGGGCTGCTAGCAACGTTTTCTTTTTATTGAATTGAATTATTCTAAAATTAAAACTCTTCTTAATCTTCCCCATTGAGGTTAGCTATAAATATTTCTACATTGTCACAGTCTACAAGTCACCAGGTAATCTTTTTGATATGCATAGTCATACAAATAATAACACATATCAAGCAGTAATCACTGGCGACTTTTTTTGTGTGAACACCGTTAATACATTTGAGACATAGAGATTATGACCCGATGAAGAGTGTCATATGACGTTTACGAATGAGCGGAAAGTTTTGTATTAACCGAGCGAGATCGAGGGTTATACACAAATTTGCACGAGTGTCGTAAACGTCATTCTTAAAATAACATCCAAAATACTAGTACATAGTGGTAAAACATTTAATCGCTCATCAACATGTAAAGGACAGGGTTATAATGCATGCCATTCAGGGTACAGTGAAACCAGTACTTTCTGTTAACATGACCATCCATGTAGGGCTACATTGAAAGGGAAGTAAGAAGATTTTTAAACATTATAATTATATTTTCAATTTTACACTGATAATTGTACGTTAATACTAAATGTATTATTTTGATAGTGTCCCAAATCTCATTTCACAAACCAATCTTCCATAGTCAGAGAACAAGTTATGAGGTTTCACATAAAGTCAAATGGTAGCCATTTGTATGTGAACGCCTTTTATTAATTTTGTGTAAGAAACACATTTATCATCCAAAAGTGGCTACCACAGTAGATATATTTTGTGAAAGATCAATGTCCTGTCAACAGAAGAGAAATGACATCACAAACGTTTTGCATAATCAGAAATGACGTCACGATGCTATGACGTCAAAAAGACAATGACGTCACAATGATATGATGTCATGAACACCATGACGCCACAGTGCTATGACATCACTGGTATAGGAGTTTTAGAGCTATGCAGTATTCAAAGATGTACATTTTTCAAGCAATTTGGATGAAAAAAATGATTTTAGATGATAAATAGAATCTCACCCTCGTGTCTTCTGATATCAAATATATCAACACTCGTTGATAAAAGTACAATATCCTCGGCAAGCCTCGGATAGTTGTTGATTTTATCTACTTGTGTTGATATATTTGATATCAGAAGACACTTGGGTGAGATTCTCTATATCTCATTGCTGAACTTTACATCATTTATTTGACTTATTACTGCTTCATTTAGTTTTAAACCATTGTCTTTCAATTTGAACCCTATATATGGCTACAGTGGCGATAACCTTTATAGTCACTCTACTGAGTGGGGATAAACTTTATCACCACTCGAGTGACGTCATATTCAAGAGTTTGAAGTCATGCTCCACTCATCCCGTTGCCCTAGCAACGTTCATTACTCGACGTCTTTGCAGGGAAGTGACGGTTCTTATCAAACCAAATTCAGTTGATTGATACAGGGCTGACCGATTTATAAAAAAAATTAACTTTAGACAAAACAAAAAGAATAACACTGTCTAGGATAATATTGTATGGATATATGTTCCTTTTAACATTAGCAGTGTTTAAATAAACACTTTTGATAGTTATACTTAGACTGAATTCTAAAGCCAGTACAGAACTATGGCAAAAGTTCACGAATTTATGTGAACCTTTTATTCATTCAGACATATGTATGGGCTGCAACCAACGTTTTATTTTCATTAAATTGAATTATTCTAAAATTTAAAAATCTTCAAAATTTTCCCCATTGAGGTTAGCTATGCTTATTTTCTTCATTAGACTAAAAGTTATTGGGAAATCTTTTCAGAAAGCTTTGTTATATAAATGACAATGTATCAAGCAATAATCACTGGCGGCCATCGTTGTGTTAACACCTTTTACACAATTGAGATAGGGAAATAGACTTGCATAGTTTAGCCTTAATAATATTATTTTAGCTTAATGTGTAATTACTTAAAAAATTAATTGCAATAACGTTGGTGCCTTTAGCAAATTAGTTGTACCTATGTTGTATGTTGTTGTTTTGTTTGGTGATCAGCAGTAAGGTTAACATCAGACTCGCTGATTGCCTTGCGGGGGACTTTGAAGTTCCTGGTCGCTTAATATCAACTTGTTTTAGAGACAGAATTACAGAAGAAAAGATGCGAGGTTTCTTCTATATATGATTTGGGAACATGCAGTCAACTACAACGTTATATCATTATAAAAATGTTATAAAACTTAGGAAACATAATTTGTTTTAACATTTGTTGATAAAAGAAATGTTGAGTTTTTTAAATAGAAATGTACAAAATGTCAAAATGTTTAATAATTCTTTTATCTTTAAATTGTAATGCTGGAATCGACAGAATTCTATTGAGACCAAAACTTGGCAGACTCTTTCAGTGTTGTCACACAACGAGGTGTACAGTATACAACGCCGTGCACTTAAAGACCCCACGAATCACAAGATGGTTTCCTCATGCAAAAGTTCAACCAGCTAAAAGACCCCACGAATCACAAGATGATGTCCTCATGCAACAGTTCAACCAGCTAAAAGAACCCACGGATCACAAGATGATGTCCTCATGCAAAAGTTCAACCTGCAGTAGACTTGAACGAAATTCAGTGACTTTGTGTCTCAGTCCAATCAACCTGTAAACTTGTAGAGATTGAAAGTAAAGTTATTTCGGTATTTTTTGGTAATTTCGGGTCATGCCATTTGGTATCCCAACCTTTATGTGTTTACATATAGGAGAACTATCTACTGCTGAAATGACTCATCTAAAGCTGATCGATATTGTTAGTGACATTAGGAAGGTATAAAGTTCCAATAACGAGTTAAAACGACACAAGCACTTCAGTCCAACGTTATTTTCTAAGTTATCTAAAGCAGTAAGAATGACACTGAACGAATATTTGCAAGGTTGATCTCACATCACCTTAACAGTCATTTATGTTTACATAACTAAAGTCACAATTTATATGGCCCATAAACTCAACTTCTGTTTTACATTGTTACACGCAAACGATTCATTTATTAATATTGTATTTCATTAACGAAGTGAAAATTAATCATCCCCATAGCTGTTTTTTCAAATTTGAGTGTATAAAACCAAAATCATATCAGAAGCAGCGAACCTCCCGTGTTGTAAATTTACCCAAAGCATTCAATTAACGATCTCGATAAACTTAAACAAAGATTATTTACCCTGAGTGATAACGAAAGTCCAAATGTTGAGAGAAGGGCCATAAAATATTTTTGATAATTCAAAGTTGTACGTAGTCAAGCTGTTCCGATCGAGGCTAAGGTTTTGATTTTATATTCAAAATCTAATTTTATATATCCGGTTATCTCTCCGGTCATAGCAAATCTGCCATTGCTGTCACCGGTTTTAGTATAGAGCTTTCTGTAGGAATATATCGAAATCTTCCCAAGTATGACTACTTTTTAGGTTTGTAAATTGCATTTTGTTAGTATGTTATTGTAAACGAAACATAAATAAGAGGAATGGGACTTTTGGTTTCCAAGTTGATAAATGTTAGTGGTGCCTCTAAAAATACCTTTAAACCTGGTCCATAAAGTTAGTTCAGTGACTATTTCATTGACGGGACAAAGACAACGAAAAAACAACTAAGTATTTATAAACTCATAATCAATAATCACAATATCAAGCTAAGTAGTCAGTTTCTTCAAGTCTGTCTCGTCTCTCCAAAGCTGGCAGCAAGGGATCTGAAATAGACAACTGCACGTGCAAATCATGCTTCACTCGTCCCGTTGCCCTAGCAACGTTCAATACAGGTCGTCCTTGCTGGGAAGTGGCAGTTCTTATCAAACCAAATTCAGCTGATTGATACAGGACTGAACGATTTAAAAACAACTAGTTTTTAGAGAAAACAAAGAATTACAATGTATAGGCTTCTTTTTTGCATTAACAGTGTTAACAAAAATAATACTTATAGTAATAATTATACTTGAATACTAAAGCCTGCACACAATCATGGCAGAAGTGCACGAATTAATTTGAACCTTTTATCCATTCACACGTGAGGGCTGCTAGTTTTCTTTTTATTAAATTGAATTATTCTAAACTTAAAAATCTTCTTAATCATCCCCATTGAGGTTAGCTATATATATTTCTACAGTGTTCTAAAAGTCACCAGGCAATCGTTTTGATATGCATAGTTATACAAATGATAACATCTATCAAGCAATAATCACTGGCGACTATTTTTGTGTGAACACCGTTAATACATTTGAGATAGGGACATAGACTTGCATAGTTTAGCTAGAAATAGTGCGTTTGTTTTATAAATGCATTGTTAAGTGGCCTTTATCCTTGGCTATGTCTTGCAATAAGTAACGTATTCTTTTGATTACATTAAATCATATTATTAAAGGGGCAGTCTTGACTGGTTAATTGTGTAGAAACAAACTCCGGTTGAACCCTCGTCTTTATCAAGTTGTCAAATATGAATCAACAAAACTGTTACTCCCAGTAACCTGATCAACTTGGTTGTGTGGTAATCATGTACTAATGCAATTGTATTCATAAACTGAAATATTTCCTTGATTTCTTTTCCACAATGAATACCCCGATAGGACTTGTTTTTGAGTTTTTGTAGAAATGTCTTCTTAATATACCTAGTCATTTAAAATATCAGACTTTACAGGACCAATTTGTATAAACTTTGATTTATTTCAGTTTGTATTTCGAGCGTCATGTTTATTTTTTTGCAACGTGTTCATCAGACTGAGAGTTGGCTGGTATCCCAGTCGTATCGAATCGTCTATTCCATCTTTTATAATATGTTCATTGTCTCCGGCGTCTTGTTTTATTGGCCCGATGACATGATACTTTTACAGTGTCTTTGATATACAATTGTATTGATCATGTAGCTCTGCAAATCTCGTTATTTCGAAAGACAGACGTGTGTAACAATCTCTTCAAGAAACATGTAAAAACAACTCATTGATACGAAATTATTTTTCCTTCGAAAATATCCTTCATGGAATAGTTATTATGAAGATAGTAAACAAATCTAAGGTATAATAATTATTAGTATCACACAATCTGCAAGGAGGTTATTTGCTAGTAATGCTTGTGTAAAAAGGTGTTGCCCGATGCTCACGGTTCTTATCCAGCAAGGGACTCAATCAGCGAAAAGAAAGATTAAAAAATAAAATATTCAATCAGCATAATTACATTTACTTAGTGAAGAGGAACAAATGTGATTAAGATCTAAAGCTGCTGATTATATCAAGGACTTTGTTGAGAAAAATAAAATTATGTTTTCAAAATGTTGACCCATTGTCATTTCAATGACCTGCCGAAATTCAATCTTATTCCATTATTATATATTTTCAATACTACGCAAGGCATGTAGATCATACCAGACTAAGCAATAACAGCCGTCAGAGTCTCCTTTGACTCAGCCCCGTTGCTTGGGTTGTTGGTGACGGGTATTCACGTCCAGTCTTTGAAACTCGAACATTTCCGACTGTTTCTAAATATCGACTAAAAATATTCCTACCATGTCCGAAGTAATTACTCAAACTGTACTTTTTATCGCCCATTTTAATTTGTTGGTCTCAAAAGTCTCGCCCAGACATACTAATGTAACCTTTATCGAAGAAATCTCTGCATGCATAATGTGATGTCATGATACACGGAACAAATTTGAACAGTATTTGTTTTATTTTGTAGCCTTAACTAGATCTTACTGAAGTGTGTTCATTGAGATGTAACTACATAATTGAATCATGAATCATAAATATACCACCCATTACCTTACGGGCAATAAAGATACAGATCCGTGCCAGTTCAAGTATATTCGGACGGTGACGTTTTTTTCTCCTTAGATTTGCATGTTAAATTAGTGTAGCATAAATTCTTTTCATGCAAACATAATTATGTATGTGACACTAATTTAACATGCCACCAATGGAAAAAAACTTCACTATCCGAATATAACTGGCACTTGTCTTGTACACCCGCAAATTAAAGCGTTTAAAACCTCCGGCTAGCGCCGTCGGTTTAACACTTAATTTGCGGGTGTTGAATAACAATGAATCCCGGAAATTTTACAAACGCAACTATTTATCTTCTAAATATATTATTAGAAAAAGTCGATGTATTTTAATTATTTTTCAGTGTTGTAGTACATATGCTTCTGATTTCACATTACTATGGCAAAGTATTAATTCATGTCCTATCAAAGGCACTCATAACTAGCCTGAATAAGGTGTAGGCTTAAGATACGCAAGTTTTGAACACAATTTAATATTTGCCATAGATTTAAAACTGTTTTCAGAAGTTCAGGAAAAGACAAAATGATCGTAGGATCAGTGTTTTGGTTTCAATTCATTTGACATTTGGTACGTGAAAAGAGAACTTATTTGATGATTTATTTGCAAGCATTATGTTACGTTGTGTCAACTCGTCGCTGGTTTGTGTCGCGTTCAAATTTTCAAAGATTTAAAGACAACAAAATATTACAAACAGCTTAGATTCGATATGTAATGGCTCGGTTAACTTTTGTTCGAGTGATTAACTTTACCCGATACACCTGTACCGTATTTTGTTTTTTAAATTTACATAGGGTAATTACTAAAATCATAAGTTATGAAATACCATGTTTCAATGATATAACGCTTGCGCTGAAATAGCCGATATGAGCGCGATCATCCGCACAGCGTAGGAACGGTGTACGCCTGGGCAAAACTCTAGCCAGGAAATGCCCGCACTCTATCGCGAGAGGTAAATATTTTGTCTTTCGATAGTGTTACATTTTGTTAGATAACTTACGATAGGGGTATCATACAATGATAAAAATTAAAACTGTAACAGTAAACACCCCTTTTTCATTGTGTGCCGAATATGGAAGCGATACAGTTAATATTATGGGAGTAGTAAGATCAAACACGTGTTAGGACACCCGCATTTTTCGGTCATAGCCGGCATCGGTTGTAATAACTCAATAATGTGATATAATACATGTTAAACTTCTCAATAATCTGATTCCTCAATCCTGTATCCTCAATTATGTGAAAATTCGTCTTTAAATGTTCATAAACTAAAAAGTTAGAAGCAATGAAAGAAAGCACCCTTCAAACACAAGTGTACGAACTCTATTGGCACCTGTACACGCTCTCTAGTCAACATTGCATTTTCACGGTGCACGCTTTCTAGGCGACCAAAAAATGTTTCCATCCATTAAATACATATTTCAAACATATTTATTGCTAAAAAGACAAATTTTTATGCATTGTTACTGTAAAGTATCATTTTTCAGCTCACAAAAATGGATATTACCGACCAGACTTTGGATGAAACACGCTATTCTTCACACAATGTCAGTTTTGATGAAATACAATTAACTTCAACTCCAAAGAAAGGCGAAGAGATAATACCTAGCCATTTATGCGATGTATATGGCACCGTTTTTGACGACGATCCACCCTGAGGCATCACGAACGCGCAAAACATCAAAATAATGCTACCTACACCCGTGCATCTTGTAGAAAGTGTTTTATGTACAGAGACCATTACCTTGGTCATATGAACACGGGACATATGAATATCAAGCCATTTGTATGTCAAGTTTGCAGAAAACGATTTGCGTATGCCACGTCATTGAGATCTCACAAAAGCGCCTGCTCAGAAGCAAAAGAAACCTCGACCACTTTCAAATGCCCAACATGTCAAAAAGTGTTTGCAAGAGCAAAATATCTGACTGATCACCAGTATGCAATGCATTCAGATGTATTAAAGTACGTTTGTGAGTGTGGTCAGAGGTTTAAACACCGATCCTCATTGAAGAAACATCGTGACAACCGTTGCCTTTACAGAGCGTGATTCTGTACACATAACATGAACTCACCCTTTAGTTTTAAAGGAACCTTGATAGTTTGTAAGTTTGTATACCATTAATTATATCAAGGCGAGAGCTAGAGTCATATATGTTATTTAGATTATATAGATACATGGACATGTTTAGAAATGGCCTTAGATAGCTTGGAAATATTCTAAGACAGATATTATCGGAACTCCACCCAAAACGATCCTATAATTATAAGTCTATTTCCGAGATATCTAAGGTTATTTCTACGAAATACATGTAAATCCTTTGATTTTAAGTTTTTGTTTTAATACATCACGTTAAGGTACGAGTCATTTTATGTTTAATTATCGCTAGTAACTTGAACGTTTATTTAAACCATTCCCTTTTTATGAATGCCAAGAAGTATAATATGATAAGCATTTATGTTTTCGGATATCACTTCATGATTGTGTCAGAGGCGTGTATTTCGATTCAAGTTATATGTAAAGTGAACACTGATAAAAGTAATACTCATATTCACAAAAGTTTGTGACCATTGATGATCTTAAGTATTTATGTTCAGATGTTTTATCTTCGACATCGTTGATATTTTTTCCAAGCTGATAAATAATATATTCAGCTACTAATATATAATGTATCCGTTTTTGATCTTTGGTTTTGATACATTGAAATAAACATGACATATTACTCATATAAAACCACATTTTTCTCTCAACGGTTCATCAAAACGGCGAAAGTGAAAACAGCGGAATTGACATTGATCCCCTGTGATATCATGCTTCAAGGTTACTTCCTATTCGGAGTATGACTTTTCCGTCTACAATCACACCTTGCTAAGTCAGAATAAATAAATAATGTTATATGAAGTGAAGGTTTAAATCCACATGAGGCAACAACACGATTAATGTCTTCCCCTAAGTGGTGCATTTAATCATATGTGTCATATGTTCATTTATACAAAGCAATGTTTGAGAGTGGAAACTCCCTTTTTGCCACTAACTGGTGAAATTTAACAAAAATCTCTTGAAGTCCCTCTTTTTTAAGTTCTTTAAAAACATCCGGAAGTATTTCCGATATCATGCTTTTCTCCTTTTCAACATCATTTTCATTAGGATTGTCGTTTGACGATTTCAAAGAAGCGGGGAATGTCATATTTCTTAATGGTGAAGCGTCGCGTGGGGTAGAAGCACATGCCTCAAACATATTGTCCGATTGATCAACGACTTCTTCACATTTTGAGCTATGCACTGTTGTTATTTTTTCAGGTTCCGAAGATAAACACATTTTGTTCCCCTTTGAAGCTTCATTTTTAGGTATGACATTGTAAACTTTTGTGGCATAAAACATTTGTCAAGTTTGTTCACACAGTTTAAGTGTTTGTATTCTCAAGTTTGAGGAGGGATGATCTTTCAAATTGTGTCCGATAACATATTCAAAACTTGTGAAAGTGTTCATACACACACGGCAGCGATAGGGCTCCATTCTTGATGTCCCTGCAAGACAATTCGATGACAAACTTAAAAAATCGGGTAACATCGTGTATATCGTACACTGACAATTTGTGTAATCAAATATGGAATAAGCATAGTATCAGAAGGTAATAAACGGAATGAAGTAATGAATTCTATGTAGTTTTCCCAAAAATTGTTTTATAACATTCCATAACGGATTCCTTTCACCGTAATGTCGTAGGTATTATTTGGTGGTGAATGCTATCATTTCCATGCTATTATATCATTAAAAACGAATATATTCAATCAAACACATTGCTATGATGACATGATTACAAAATATACATATAGGGAAAAAAAAATATGCCGTGAACAGTCCCTATAGTATATTTATAAGAAAAAGTCTGAATAGAGTTCGTACAAGGCAAGGAATAGATAGCGTGCACTGCCGATTTTCTTGGATGCTGGAGTGCGTGCACCAGAGTTTTCACTACGTTACTTTCTTTAGGCAATATCTCCACAACCAATTTATCAAATATAATGATATTTTGGAAGTGTTATCTTTATGGTTCATATTTTACATATATATAATTTAAAAAAATTAAGATAACTTACAATTGAACTAATTGACCAGTGTTTACAGGTGGTCGTAGAATGTTTGAGATTCGACTGAGAATAATACAGGATAACTTCTACAGTTTTTAACAAAAACTCCTAAAATTGGTTTAAACCTTGATCATAGCATATATTTTTACAGCAATAAATATAAACTGTCTGTCTTATGTATTTTTTGTTTAATTCGGCAAAATGTAACACTATCGGAAGACAAAATATTTACCTCTCGCGATAGCGTGCGGGCATTTCCTGGCTAGAGTTTTGCCCAGGCGTACACCGTTCCTACGCTGTGATCCGATAACATCATTGTGCCCTATTAAGTATGAACAACGTTCAAAATATGGCGTAAATATTTTGAAGTATTCGTTTCTTACCACAGTTTGCTGCCCGATGTAGATGAGAGGGGGAGAGAGATTGAGACAGAGAGGTGGGGGTAGACTACACAGTGCACACGTGAATCTGGTAAACACACATTTCATGATATCGATACATCGTAGGCCAATGTATGATTAATTTGACTTCTTAAGGCAAACATATATATTCAAATTCATATTAGAAATAGAAATTAGAATAAAGATAAATCAAAATAGATAAAATAGTTAAAAAGTCTATTCGCGTTATATAAACTAATTTCATATATTCAAACATCGCTTCAGTGTATAGTTTAATCTTAATATATGTATACTATAGTTTATTGTTTTCAATTTATTCATTTTCTCTTTTCCCCCAGAACGTTGCTCTGCTCACGAAAAGTGCTCTGAAGAAACATGTACGTCAGAGACGCGAACACTCAAGAAACGCGATTATGTATTTGATTCATCATTCTAAGACTGAATAAAATATAGATGATATTCTATTCATTTTTGTTGTTTACTTGTTCATTGTTAGTAGAATAGACTTAAAACTGGTCTGAATAAACTGTTTCTTTATTTGCTATAAAATACACTCGATCTTCTATGTCTTTAACGTTTAAGACTTTAATTCTGATAACTTATCTAGCTCCTTTTTGTAACATGTTTTTAGAAATATTTGCTTGTGAGTTGAATATTTTCTTTTCACTAACAAACGTCTATTTTTCATTGATGATCAGCTTCTATTAATACAACTATTGTATGTGCAACCTTGCACAGTATTGTTTTATACTTCAAGTGAAATTTGGATACATGTATGACGGACGGCTAGTATTTAGATCACGTTGTGGGGACGTGTTTTCGACTCCACACAAGGGACGTTCTTGAGACGTTTAAAAAAACGTTTTGAAAACACTTTAACTTGAACGTTGTCGGGACGTTATGTTAAGGTCGTGTGAAAGTCATAAATTACGTGGTAGGGACGTGTTTTCGACTCCACACGAGGGACGTATTAGGGATGTTCATTGGTGACGTCCGGTTGACGTAAACCTCACGTTGTCACAACGTCATAAAAACGTTAATTTGTTAGCAGGGACTACAACCATGTATCCTCACTTCAAGTCTTACAATGCATTCCCAAAAGTGGTGTTGTAAATCACATGACATTTACAGTTATAGCTGCAGGCTACACAGCTCATTTTGTTTTTTTACTTCAAACACAGAAAGCCGATAACACTTAGATTAATAAAAAAAATATGTTTCTGTCGTAAGTACAGTGATGATATTATTTAAGTTTTTATAAACTTAGCTTGCTTGGCCTCTCTATTCCATAATAAATACAATGTAATATTTTAAAAATATATGACTTGTTGCCTGCATGAGTGCATATTGTGAATAAGTAATGGTTAATCAAGGTAAACACACAAAGCTGAAGAATATTATTATTTCAATTAAGAATTTAAAGCTGGTGTGAGACGAATAATTACGACATATTTTATTGTTTGCAGAAACATAGGCTTTGATAAAGTGTCGCAATGGTATTTACATTTGTAGGTTGAAAAGTTTGCAGACAATCTGATCACATCAATGAGAGTTTGATGATTAATTCGTTTCAAAAAGGTTAACTAAGTTTCGAATCATATATAATACCACCATGACTGGCATACAACTTGAATTCATCTATGAACTAGAACCACTGTACACTGTGTTTCTGAAAGGTAGGTACCTACTTACCTTTCTCCTAGCCAGAAATTGCAATTATCTATGTCAATGTCTATAAAGAGACAACAAATACTATTTATTGAATTCACTAGTTCCATTTAAAACTACGTTGATGGAGGTTACAAGTTCTCCTTGACAAAGGCAAACTGTTGTTGGCGAGTACACGATTAACTTTAACCCCTGGAGGTAACATGTTCTCTTTAACAAAGTCGTGCATGTTTTGATCCAACCGCCCAAAACGTTGTGCCTAGGTTTTATCACTAAAATGCTAAATCTGTCTAATCTGTCGGTAAAATCAAGTGAGATCCTACTTTATACATGAACGGACAAACCCTGAACATAAAAACAACTTACCATTTGAAACAGCACAATTATGTAAAGAATTGTCATACTAAAAAAAAAGGTACAAGGTCTTAACGTCTGTAGCTTGGTACACAATCTATATGATGTGTTCATTCAATCGCACCATTAAGTCTGTATGACTACGTTTGCTATCATTGCATACGCAATATTTAATTCAATGGAGAACAATAAATAGGTGGTAAAATATGATACAAAGGAATTTTCTTGCACTAAATTATTACTTGTAAGTAGTACCTGAAATTCCTTAATGATTGAATATAAAACACCTTTGAGACGTATTTCAAGTATTATGTCTGTCCGTCTTAGAGTTAACAGCAATGGTAAGCTTTCTGAAGTGAAGTACCACAACAAATAATACACAGTAATATACTCTTTCTTCAAATTGCATCCAATAATATCAGTTTATGTACAATGTATATTCTGTAGATTTCAAACATCTTCCTAGTGAACACAATTCTTATTATTAAAGACTTATCAAAGGACGTAGCGAAAACTGCCGAGGACTGTTTTAGTAGAGACACCTTTGTGGAAAGGTAGTGTATATCAACAGCTTTGCTGATGCTTTTCCGGCCGATTCTTGACTCCTCTTCTTTTAAGAACGAAAACCTTGGAACTTTTATATTACTTCGATTAGATGTACCCAGATACATGGGATATATTATAAGGAGAAACCATGATACTGAGGATATGGTAAGGTTGTGGACCCTGATAGTCAAGAAACACCTGAGGTTGCGAAGCAACCGAAGGTTTTTCTTGACTATCAGGGTCTACAACCTTACCATATCCGAGGTTGAATGGTTTCTCTATATTATCAACCGTTCCTAGGTCGATAAATATGTTTGAAGTTAATCAAAAACAATATTATTTTAAATATCGCGTTATAGTGAGTATCCCTCGTAGATGATGAACGCCCAATGTAAACCCCGCTGTAAGCGTACACGGACTGAACGTGATGCACGTGCAACTGACTGGTTAAAACAGTTTCTGTCGCGTATCTCCCAGTCGCCTGTTAGTCAGCTCTACCTATCGCGACAAGATGTTGGACAGCGACGATAATGACTTGTTCTTGACACAAAGTACATTTAGAACGAATGATGAAGATGATGAGCAAAAAGACGATGAAGATGAATTCGCTTTCAGATTTGGCCAACCCCTCACAGAGAAGGAATTAGAAGGCAAGTTCACTTCAAATATTGCAAAACTTACACAAATGAAAAACGACTGGGCCCTTAGAATTCTAACAAGGTGGCAGGAAGAACGTCGCCAACGGTCAGTCAGTGAGAATTTAAATTTTTCGAGAAGATGTTTGACCCAGAAATTGACAGAAATGACAGCCAATGAACTGAATACTGTTCTCAAGTATTTTGTTTTCGAAACACGAAAAAAGGACGGAAAGCATTATCCTTCAAGTACTCTGTATGGCCTATTTGCAGCATTTGCATCTGTTCTGAAAGAGAGTGACACAAATTTCAAATTATTTGAAGACGATGACTTCAAGGAGGCGAGGAAAGCGTTAGATGCAGCCATGAGAGAGAAGTCTGCTATGGGATTAGGCACAAGTTCCCGAAAACCAACTGAAATAATTTCAGGAGGAAGACCAACTATGGAGAAATGGAGTCCTTGGTGATGATATACCTCAAAAACTGCATACGGCATATCTGATACAAATATGAAATACATTAAATGTACTTTAAACGGAGGTAATATTTCATTACAATTGCTCTATACTGGTCTTTCAGGTTTACAGTTTGCGCTCAGAGGTGGCAATGAACACAGGAGCCTTAGAATGTACCAGAACCCTCAAATCACGGGACCTTTTGTTGACCCAAATGGTAGACGTTATCTCCGGTACGTAGAAGACACCTCGAAAACAAATCCAGGAGGAATGAAAAATCGGAAAATGAAATCAAAGGAGGTCAGAGCTTATGAAAACAAAGACCATTCCGCCAGATGTTATGTTCGATTATTCGAAAAGTATAAATCATTATGGTAAGATTTTGTTATGATAACCTTAATTATACCATTAACAAGTATTTTGAAGGAAAATAATAACACTTGTGTCGTGACGTCATCTTATTCTCTGGCTTTGCATATAACAAGTTTGTCAATTGAAATTTCCTATTTTGTAAAGCTTTTAAGTCCCGTTCTTAAAAAGTATTGGCTTGGGAAGTTACGGTAAATACGCTCTACACAGCCACAATGGTAATTATAACGGTAGAATTTTCTAATGATTTTCTAATTATCCAAATAAAATATGACCATGATAACGTTATATCATAAATCCTTTCAGCCCAAAGTGCATTGGAGGAAATGGACGAGATGCTTTTTATCTAACGCCCCTGAAGGTTCCCAAGCCAAAACAGTGGTTCCACGACATGCCTGTAGGACATAACACACTCCAGGAAATGGTCAAGCGAATCTGTAAGTCTGCTGGGGTCACAGGAATCAAAACGAACCACTCCTTGCGTGCCACCGCTGCTACTCGCCTGTACCAGAATAACGTAGACGAGCAAACCATTTGCGAACACACAGGTAATATCCTACTGATTTGTGACATTTAACAAATCTGAACTAGATTGCTGCCTTTTTCGTAAATATTACATCATTTTCAATCGAGGACCAATTATATATGCAGCATCAATATTATAATTACAGGTCACAGGAGCGAAGCGGTGAGAATCTACAAACGCTGTAGCGATCAACAAAAGGCAGAGGTCAGTGACATCTTGAGCGGAAGCCGGCAGAAAATTTAGTCTTCTCCCCCTTGCAAAACACGCCGCAGAAGTTCAACTGTGACCACTGAAGAGGGCGCGGGATCCGTGTCATTTACTTTCAATTTCAATTGACTGTACAAATTACACCAATAAAGACGTCTACTCATTGTTTTTTTTCATTAGAATTTGCAAGACAAATTCCTATCCTATTATATAGTTTTACATTTCTAACCCCTCGATCAGGGTTTACAACCATTGTAAACCCTCCAGGAGGGTTTACAAATGCAATTGTAAGCCCTCCTTGAGGGTTTACAAATGCAATTGTAAGCCCTCCAGGAGGGTTGTACCATCTTGTAAGTCCCTTGTACCGGGTGATACGGTTTTGAAAGACCGTTTCAAAGAACACATTATATGGCTTGTAGGTTGATAATAAACAACACAATTGTCAAGAAGGGTTAATTCTCGTCAGGAAAAGTGTAGATATATCAGAAATAAGAAGTGTTTGGCTAATACACCTACACTTAGAAGAAAGAAAAGCTATAGCAGCTAGGTACGAAGTGTGGTTTAATAGTTAGATATCCCCATTCTACCAAGGATGTGCGACTGTGTCTTCAAGCTTAACCTTGAATAATGCTCTGAGCATTTATACCTACATGTATACAGCCTGACACAGTCTCATAAACACAGTCTTCATTCAAGGTGAAATAACAAATAAACACAATCAAAAGAATGAAAGAAAATTATTCATGGTGGTTAATAAATCTATACACGGATACACACGTTTAACAGCATAACTGTTCTAATAATAATAACCAAGCGAACCTCTCAAGCAAACTATTAGTGATACTTGTATGAACCAACGTAAAACAGTGTAGAAACGAAATATATATCAAAAACATTCAACTTTAAGAACCATCATCAAACAAGATAGAACTGAAATATTTATCAAAAACATAACACTTTTATAAATGCATTCGCAAAAGCCTTGCATTAATGAGTGTAATCGAAGTTGCATTATTATTGAAAGTGATAGGTACAATTCGTTGCTCGAGTATAATAATTTTCAAAAAGTGTTTGTATTTATTTTTCAAAAGTCGCTGATATGGTGTATTTTGATTTTCATGGAAACATTTTAAACCATAATTTAAGTAATGGAAATATAGCAAGTTATATAACATTTCCATAGGAAACACTCAAAGATACTCGGACATTATCCTATACATACTGATAAACAAGGACATCAAACTACATAAATTACATGTTGCAACAGCTCTGATGTAGCATTTGGTCATCATTTAACACATGAACCAGAATTCGTTACCTATATGATTCAATGTAATTGCAGTATCACACATTCGATTGATAAACTTACATTATTACACGCCAGTGTAAGATACCGCAATATACGGCAATATTAAACTAGTGTAATATCACAATGCAAGTATGACGTCACAGAAGTGAGCTGTTGTGATGTCACGATGTAAGCGCTTCGTCACAATGGGTGCCGAGTCGCGAACCTGTTAGTTTCAGCACATTTTCGGCAAGTTTGCGTGATTTTTAGGGCAAGTAATAAACAGAATACTAAACTTCCTTCCATTTAATACTATTTTTATTAAACTCGTGAATGATTTGGTATCAAACTCGCTTTCGCTCGTTTTATACAAAATCATTAACTCGTTTAATAAAAAAAGTATTAAATGGAAGGTCATTTAGTATCCTCTATTTACGTTCAGATTTTGAAGCACATTCAAATTCAAGTTTAATTCAGTTTAAATAGAAGTACTAACTATACTATTGCTCTCATTTATCAAATCCGACCTCTATTCGTCCTAATCATATGACACCATCGCCTTTACTGTTGATTTTTCCAAAAAAATAAAATTTGGTTTGGTGTCCTCCTTGTAATCGCCGTTGTAAAATTTATAGTTGTGCAAACCCTTTTTGTTGATTGCAACATAAAGCGTGTCTCCATCAACACACATACCAGTAGGACACTGAAAACCATCCATTAAATCTGGAGACAAGATCTCTCTGATGAACTCCCCTGACTCGCTGAGAAGAACAACTTTGTTTGCCCAATGATCAGCGACCAAGATATCTCCTTTCGTAGTTGATGTGATTCCAGCTGGTTTTATGTCACTGTATGTGAATACAAGGTCACCAGATAGTGTCAGACAGACGACAGACATAAAGCCAGAGTCAGACACCAAGATAGTGCCTTGTCTGGTTACATGGATGTAATGAGGAAAACGAAAAAGCGTTTCTCCTGTGCTAGGATGTGTTGTGAAGGTCTTAAAGACGGTTCCATTCATATTTATCAGATCAACGCAGCGTTCATCATCTGAACCTACAACCAGGGTTGATTTATTCAGAGCAGAGAGACTCGTGTAATTCTTACATGTCCTGATTGTAGACAGAATTTGTAGGTCAGGGGTCACAGCAACTGTGATGATACGACTGTCATGGGGAAGGCAAAAAGCAACCCTATCTTCACTGATTAATGTAAGGTTACAAGGTTGATCAGACAGTTTGAGTACACTTGAATATAGATGTCCTTCTTTATTATAGAACGCATACAGACGCATGTTTGGGAGTGATTCACAGAACAGATACACTTGAGTATATTTAACCTTCATCACCAAACAATCTGTAACGTCACAAATGCTTTTCAAAGCATCTACAGCATAGATTACCTCATCCAGTACAGGTTCTGCTGTAGGGTCTATATTGTCAATATGCTGAATCGTCACATCCAACTTCTTATTCATCACATCTATCATTTCAATCTGTTCATACAATAGATTCAGGTCGTACATAAACCACATGTCAACGTTATCTCTTGATTCCATCCTCTGTGTCCAATCTGTCTTGAATATTACGTTGGCTTCTCCTGCAGTTCTGGATTGCTCATTGGTTCCAATTGTGCATTCCCCCATGGCTTCTGCTGTGGCATCCGCTGTGGTATCTGCTGTGGCTTCTGCTGTGGTATCTTCTGTGGCCCATGCTGTGGTATCTGTTGTGGCTTCCGTTGTGGCTTCTGCTAAGGTATCTGCTGTGGCTTTGGCTTCTGTTTTGGCTTCAGTTCTGACTTTGTACTTGGCGCTAGTCTTGGGTTCTAGTTTGGGCCCAGCTGTTGCTCCAGGCGAATGATACAGCTTAAACAGCCGTGCTTCATCCTCCAACTTAAAGGCCTGCTGAATGGACTGAGACTGCTGCTGGTACAGCTGTAGATCCATTTGTTTTGTCTTCATTATCGACTCCAACTTTTCCTTTTCTTGTTCTGTTTGATCTGTCACCTTCTTTATCAGTCGATCTTCCTTTTGGTGAAGTGCGTCGATAGCTTCCTTTATTATGTTCCGGATGTCTAATACTTGTTTTGACCTCTTGTCTGTAAGCATCCTTGTTTGCGCACTGTAACGATTTAAATAAGCCTTTGTGGTATCATTTTTTGGTAAAGGGTTCGGATTTAATTCTTGTTCAGTTTCACCCTCAGTTATCTGTGCTTCAGTAGGTTGTGCCTCCTCTGTGCAATGACCAGAACCTGGCAAGAGCAATTTTTTCTAAGCATATACTTTGTTCATATACTATCCCAAAATTGAAACGAATAAGTGTTTCTGTTACGTTGTATTAATACAATAATACAATTAAATTTGAAAAATTTAAAGACGTTTTCATGAATACATAATTTAAATAACACATAAAACAAAATTCATTTAAGAATAACAACATGAATATACAAAACTGATAAAAGGAAAACGCAAATAATGTTTAAAACGTTGGTAATTTGTTTAAATGAAATAAAGGATATCATTTGAATCGATTTGTTGTTAAAAATAAGAACAAGGTCGTTTGTTGGAGTGGAACCGTTGAATCACACTTATATAGTTGTTTGACATTAGGCACGGCATCTTGGTCGGCTCCAACAATGACTGCTGATTGCAAGCACAATTTTGGAATGTTAAGTTTCATTACGACTAGTTGAAAGTTCACTCATAGCTATCTACAGGATATACTCATTTTCAGAAATTCAAGTCATTATTTTATAGATACCGTCAGAGTTCGAATCCATGATTCCAAGAGAAGAGGTCTTGTTTTTTCTGGCCTTGCTTAATGAAGTGTCATCTGTCTCGCCTTTCCTTCAACTGGTCAAAGGTCTACGCCTTTAGGTTTAGCTCGAATTTTAACGTACCTGCAGTTGCATTAAAATACAAGATTTTTTTTTACGAACATTCTAAAGAAATATGTAAGAAACAACTTGAATCCATTGTCAACAGGCACATTTTAAGGAGAAATAATGTTAGAAAGAAAAGCGCACATGTGATACAGTTATATTTTCTCAGACAGGCTATGTCAACACTATGATTATTCAACAAGAAATTATATCTTCAAGAGACTTTTATCACACCGTACATATAAAAATATATGTATCAGCAGGGTTATAGCAAACAAAAATATCAGAGGAATAAAATAAAAACGTTTAAATGCAAAAATATATCTAAACAAGATGTTTATCAACAAAACAGTAATCTTTATTTGAAGTTATCTCTGTATATAAAATACAAATCGCCATGAAACCATATTCATATTATCATGCTTTTCAAAACTTAATGTAAAAAGCAAAAAGGCAAGCAAACTATAGTGACTAAATAATTTGACTGAATTGATAAACACAAATGTCATTCCCCACCTTACACAGATGACACTGCAGGCTACTACCAATTAATCATATTCTCGTGATATGAAACAGTCACCTGATGTGATAGAGATACTACATGTATCAACTTTACGGACATCACCTGACTACTGATAAGCTAATATTTGTCCCATCACCTAGGTCAACTGTTATCAAACCTTATCTCAATCACTAACGTTATGTTCAAAGACTTGTGTTCTATAACATACATGTATACATATAACTCCATGCATTAAGTTTTCAAATTCCTATGTTGAATCATGCATGAATTCTAAAGGGGAGCAACACGGTTTTTCGTTCAATATTTCAAAGATAAATCATATAATCTCAATTTATTAAACTCAACTTGTACTTGTACCCTACCTGCAACTCAACTGTATGAACGTTCGCATGTGTGCAATCTCATTTGGTAATATATTCTTCTTCTTTTTCTACTTCTAATGATTTGAATTTTATTTTACTGTATAAAAGTGCATCTGTAGAAGATTGGTAGAGATGAGTACATTATGAAATATAATTTCTCAAATATTCTCTAAATCTATAACTTTACCAAGAGTTGCACACGGTAGCATTTTTTGATACATATAGGGTTTTATATGAGTGTTCATGACATACTATGTTACGACATGTGTGGCTAAATATTAGTATTTCCGAGCGACAGCTTTGTCCTAAACATAGTATGTCATGGGCACGAATATAATATTCTTTTTATTAGAATTGTAAAAAATTTAGATAAATACTCAAAACCTACTTCTCAACATGGGCTAACTAGCCGCCCCCGGCCTGTGTAAACTGTGATATTAAACGCGAACTGTGACATCAAGGCCTTGTTTATAACATGACGTCACAATGACAAATTTGATATATTGCCCTGGGGCATCACATGAACAATATGATATTACGATATACGATACGAATGACCTCGTAGGTAATATATTAGAATAAGAACCAGAGGAAAATCTGTGTCGTTCATGAAATGTAATGCATTGATATATATGTCCTAAGTATAGATAAATTAACACTTATCTAGGAAATAAGCATTGTTTAAATCATTTACAGTTATGTTTATGATTCTATAGGATAAATTGTCAGATTACTTTAGTTTTATGACGTACCCTTAACATATTCCGTATGTTCATTGCTTTTTGAACTAAAGAAAGGCATTAAGTATTTAATTTCATGATGTTGTCATTCCAGCTATGTGTATTTCATTCAAAGTATGAATCGTACAATACAGTTCATTCTCAAACTGTAGTTATTTTTGTATCTAGATTCTGTTACATGGTCACTTCTTCAAATCTTTTAACTGTTGCATTGTTAATATGTTATCAGGTAAATCCTTGATGAAACTGATGCCTCAGTATATACGTTCGATCACATGATATATGATATAGATTTGTAATTTACATCTTAGTTGGTTAGACTAACTAGTTAGTATAGTCAGGTCAAAGAGTCCTTGTTTTTCACGAAATATCCTCACAATTAGAAATTATTTTTACTTCTTCAGCACTTTTTACTTTTGCATTGCGAATATGTTATCATTGATATGTTTCACATGACCTATTTAGTTCTTTTGCACTACTTCTTGATGTGGGTAATCTGATCATCAGAAGGAAGTAAACAATAATAATTAAAAAAACAACATTGATTGATAACATAAACAACTTTAATGGGGGCGACATTCTTGTTGATTGATATTTGACAACTTAAAACAAGGAACGACACTCAACCAAAAAACAACAAACTTGACAGCCATTCAACAGGGCTTCGAAAGTTTTGATTGATTCATGCAAATCATATCTGTCTTGCAACCATATCTTATTTCTATGACAAATTGATGATTTTACTTTACCTAAAGCTGTTCTTTTAAATAATAATAAAGAATACAAAACAATAATATTTTTCGACCTACTGTATATTCTATTTATAGGTCAGCGTGACCCAGAAAAAAATCAGCAAACATTGAAGACTACTAAGTTCACTATCACACTGAGCTACACTCACTGAAAAGAAAGTATTCGGCAACACCTAACGCTCCCCGTCCATCAAAAGAGTGAATAAGAGTTGTTATTGAATGTATTGTTAGCTCAAGTCATACCTGGGAAGAGACAGAAGTTTTAAAACATGTCAAAGCATAAACAGAACTCCATGCAGGTGATATGGTTCATATCTTTCAATCAACATTACTGGTTTTATAAAAATCAAATAATCGGATAAAACGATACAGTAATTATTGATTGATGTTTTTGGTGTGACAAGAAAATAAACAGCATTGCCTACATAGGCCTACGTACAAGTCAGCCAGGGATAGGCACTGCTTGTTGTACATGTCATTCAGAAGCACCATTAAGATCTATTTACACTAATGCTTAATGAAATTGATGCATTACACATCACCTAATATACGTTTTTGAATTATCATAAACTTGTAAAGAGAAAATGGATGCAAGACAAACAAATGGTTGCATTTAAAACATTACTTCACACATCAAAACATAATTCTCCCAGTACAGTTTTAACACAGAATATTGTTAATGCTTGACTAAAACACAAGCTATTTAAAAACTTGAATTTGGGTGACATTCTCGTTGACTATTATTTAACAACTTCAAAAACTTCAAACGACACTCAACAAAAAAATACGGGACAGCCATTCATCGAGAGTCTAAAGCTTTGATTCAAAACTACAAGGCATTTTGAAAAGTCATACAATAAGTCATTTGTTAATGTTTGGATATTCTTTCAATTACTGTGAAAAGTAAATTTAATCAAAGAACAGAGATTGACTATGACATTCCAAGATAAACACCATCGCGGACAGGAAATCGATAGGACAGCCACTTTAAATCCACAGTTTCTGCTAGTTTTTAGCTTAACACGCTGCATAAATCTTTTTTGTCATGTGTCAACCATGTATAGTTTCAAAGACAAATTGGTCATTAGTTCACTTAAAGTCATTGTTTTTAAGACATGCTTCAAACAACAATAAAAGAAACAGTTTGTCCATTTATAAATTTCGTAGGTGCTTCAACCTACTGTATATTTTATTCACAGGTCAGCGTGACCCAGAAATAATCAACACACATTGAAGACTACTAACCTCACTTTTACAATGAGCAACAATCATTTAACTGAAAGTATTGGCTAACACCCAACGCAAGATTTCAAAAGAGTGAATAAGAGTTTATACAGAGGCCTACGTAATTAATTAATTAATTAATAAAATGTTTATTATCAAAACACATTAAGTAAATACATTGTAAACAAATAAGAGAAACATATCGAGGAAGAAATAACATAAAAGCATGCATCACTCAAAAGAAACAAACAACATTCTATTTCATGATCTTCTGTGAAGGGGTAAACTACATTCACACGCAACCCTAACATAATCAAATTTCAATACAACGAAAGTTGAAAGTGTAAAGATAATTCTAATTTATAGGCTTGAATGTATGCAAGGACTGCATAGGAACGGGTAGATTTCTTTGTGTCGGTATATAAGGATTTCAAATGGTGGTTACAAGACACCCAAACTGTTTTGTGACGATACTGACATGCATTGACTAGAAGTTATAAGCGTGTCCCCAGAGAACGAAGTTTAGTATGAATGTTTATTTGTAACCTAGCATTGTGAACATAACACGACCAAGGTTTCAAAGACGTCCATTCAAAACTCAGCGACAACACCTTATTCTGTGTCAGCCGTGTCTCGTCAATTTCACTTGGCTGTTGTGTAACCTTAACCGTGAGAACATACTTGGGTAGATATATATGTCTCTCTCTTACATTTGGTAAAACGTTTAGGTAAGTTGTATTAATTGTTGAAGTAATTGTCCTATAATTATTCATTTGGGTATTTAGTCCGGCAGCCAAACCCAGATTTTTACCCAAGGTGGGAAAGTGCGTCCATAGAATTTATTTTTGCAGATGTTGAACCTCTTAGGTGTATACTAAAGGAAACTGAATGATGACACTTTGTCATCATTGAGCATTTTTAGTGTTTTAATTGGATAGGGTGAGGGCGGGATTTCAGTTATCCGGTCACATCAGGTAATTATAGTTTTTTAGTGTAATGAAGAACAACTGTGAACAAAATACAATTTCTTGTCATCGTTCTATCAATTTTATGTGAATATATACACTGTTGGAAAAACACCGAAAGGGTCAATTTTTTATCATTGTCTGGATAAACGAGGTTTCATCTCTAGTTACATTTACATTATCTTACATGTGAATTTGATGTATTGGTGTCATAATTTGCTATTGATAATGAAATAGAAGATAGTCAATTTATACATCAAAGACATATCCTGTTGAAGTGACGAGTACAATATTATTTTAAAGAAAAATAAATCTACATGTACCTCTAATTGAGGCAGATAACATGTTGATAGCGCGCGGGTCATTAACACGATGAGATCACAATGCTATGACAATTCTGGTTTAGGAGTTGGAAGGCTATGCAGTTTTCAAAGATGTACATTTTCCATGCTAATGTGATGAGAAATGATTTTGAATGATAAATAGAATCTCACCCTCGTGTCCTCTGATATCAAATATATTTGTTACTTTTATCAACTTGTGTTGGTTATTTGTGGGTCTCCGAGGCGTAGCGTAGCGGAGCCGAGGAACAACGATTGAAACAGGAGATTATTTAGCGATACACCGAGGGAAATGTGGGTATATCTGACTTATACCCCACTCCGGTCGAGTCATATTTGACGAAAAAGAGCATTCCATCATTCTTTAAGAATACAGTTCTCGACCTAACTAGATCAATTCAATATTAAAGGGGCAGTAGCACGTTTTATGGGGGATATAAGGTGATGACAGGAAAATGAAAATTTATGGTAACAATAAAAAATTATTGAAAGACAATGTATTAAAACTAAATGGAGCAGTAATAATTCAAATACACAACGTAAAGTTTAGCCATGCGATTCCTTTTTCTTACGCAAAACGAATAAAAGGTGTTCACACAAAAATGGCCGCCAATAGATTTTATGTGATTCTTCACACTTTGTCCTCCGACTATGGATGATTGCCTTGTTGAATGAGAGTTTTTACACTGTCAAACTACTACATTTAAAAGTAACTTACAATTATCAGTGAAAAATTTAAAAAATAAAATTGTCAAAAAACGTGCTACTGCCCCTTTAAAAATACTCATCTAATTGCGGTTAAAAATCATAAACTAACTTCATTACATTAAAATTGGTACAGAATAGTACTTATATACATAGGCTTATATATATAGAAAAGATATATACATAAAATAACAGAAAATACCTCTGCTTGTATCAATCCCCATTAGCTCAGTTGATAGCGTCGCTGCTTAACAACATAAAGGTCCCAAGTTCGATTCCCACCATCTTTGATTATAATTCTCAAAATAATTCTTAGTTTTACTAGTCCGTTTATTTACCAACGTTGAATATCTCTTCTCCTGACAAAGTGTATATAAACAATAAAGATTAGGTGTATACGTGGATAACCTACAGTTACATTAGAAAAAGGAGAGGTGTATCCGTCAATACACCTACAGTTAGAACAAAGGTAACCATAGCAACGAAACCGGAAGTGGGATATAAATATATTTGATATCAGAAGGCATGTGGTTTGTGTTAAAGTTATATTTGATAATAATAAGTTTTATTATATTGTGTGAAGTAATATATTTTAAGCAATAGTAACATATTCTGATATTATCAAAATCCTGCATTATTTCAAAAAAAGATACAACTGTCCTTAGTAGATAATCATGTATCTTGAAGTACAATTTATTGAGGAATTATTTACATTATGATTCTTACCCATGATAAAAATTTCAATGTTCATTTTAGTGATTGAGTATAAACATAGATATATATCTTTAAATACTGAAGTCTAAACAATTGTTCTGTATCATGCTTTGCTCTGTTAACATTGAAGCAGTGTGGATTCTTCTAAACATTTCGTTGTTAAGTTTAAAGGAGTATTCTAAATACTGTAAGATGTCGGGAATTGGGTTTATCATCCAAAACTGTGATCCACAGGAGATATTGCTTTGACAGTAGATTTTGAACAATGCCCTTTAATCACAAAATACATGACATCACAAACGTTTTACATCATCAGTAATGACGTCACAATGCTATGACGTCATTAACACGATGATGTCATAATGCTATGACATCACTGGTTTAGGAGTTGGAGGACTAGTGTGATGAAAAATGATTTTGGATGATAAATAGAATCTCACACTCGTGTCTTCTGATATCAAATATATCAACACTCGTTGATAAAAGTAAAATATCCTCGGCAAGCCTCGAAATTTGTTACTTTTATCAACTTGTGTTGATATATTTGATATCACAAGACACTTGGGTGAGATTCTCTATATCCATATCAAATAAATGTTTTATTTTAAGAATATTTGAGCAATGTGTATACAACAAAAGCCATACATTAATCGTCCTATAATGTTTGTACATATATAATTTTATCTAATGATTTGCAAGTAGGAGAAGATATGAACATTGAGTCCAGCAAATGATTTGAATGTAACTGAAGACCTTTATTGTTATACCTAATGAGCGACTGACCTGCTTACCTCATTTCATGACAAATATTAAGAATTTGGATTGGTGTAGTGGTAAACATGTGTGTTATTCACGTGCGCAAGGGTTCATCTAAGTTGAACACCTCAGTTGGAAACTATTACTTATCAACGCTCTTCCTTTTTGCGACTTATTCTTTTTCAAACCCATGCATCGGTAAACACAATGTGTATTTTACTCAAACAAATACTATAATACCAGCTGTTGTTAAGCCTCCTGAGCGAAACGATTTCTAAACCATTTTGAATTCGCAAAAGAATGTCAGGATCTGATATAAAATAAGGGTGTTAAAAAAGGTCAGGATCGTATAAAAGGTCAGGATGTTCTAAAAGGTCAGGATGTTCTAAAAGGTCAGGATGTTCTATAAGGTCAGGATCTTATGAAAGGTTAGAATCTTATAAAAGGTCAGGATGTTCTAAAAGGTTAGAATCTTCTAAAAGGTCAGGATGTTCTATAAGATCAGGATCTTATGAAAGGTTAGAATCTTCTAAAAGGTCAGGATGTTCTATAAGGTAAGGATCTAATGAAAGGTTAGAATCTTATAAAAGGTCAGGATGTTCTATCAGGTCAGGATCGTATAAAAGGTTAGAATCTTCTAAAAGGTCAGGATGTTCTATAAGGTAAGGATCTTATGAAAGGTTAGAATCTTCTAAAAGGTCAGGATGTTCTATAAGGTAAGGATCTAATGAAAGGTTAGAATCTTCAAAAAGGTCAGGATGTTCTATAAGGTCAGGATCGTATAAAAGGTTAGAATCTTATAAAAGGTCAGGATGTTCTAAAAGATCAGGATGTTCTATAAGGTAAGGATCTTATGAAAGGTTAGAATCTTATAAAAGGTCAGGATGTTCTAAAAGGTCAGGATGTTCTATAAGGTCAGGATGTTCTATAAGGTCAGGATCGTATAAAAGGTTAGAATCTTATAAAAGATCAGGATGTTCTTTAAGGTCAGGATCGTATAAAAGGTTAGAATCTTGTAAAAGATCAGGATGTTCTATAAGGTCAGGATCGTATTAAAGGTTAGAATCTTATAAAAGGTCAGGATGTTCTATAAGGTAAGGAACTTATAAAAGGTTAGAAGTAAGATTAGTACTTCATAGATAATTGTGTGAGTCCAATGACATGAGTTTGTTTTAAATCAAACGCGATAGACTACGACCTCATCAATTGCTATGTATTATAATATGGCCAGTGTGAAAAAAGGTATACAGGTACAGGTATTTGATTATTTTCATGTCAACGTAGTGTTACCCATGTTGTAAAGAGTCACATTTGTTTATATTTTACCTTCGTTAGAAGTACTAACATATACTAACTAAACTAGCCTGATTACAAATGTATTATTAAAACACATTAAGTATATGCCTTGTAAACAAATACCAGGTAAATATTAAGTGAGAAATAACAAAAAAGCATAATACTTAAAGGGACAGTAGCACGTTTTTAGGGGGAATATAGGGTGATGGAAGGAAAATGAAAATTAATGGTTTCAATGGAAAGACAATGTATTTAAACTAAATGGAGCAGTAATAATTCCAGTATATAACGGTAAGTTTAGCCATGCGATTCCTGTTTCTTACAAAAATGAATTAAAGGTGTTCACAAAAAATGGCCGCTAATTGATTTGATGTGAATCTTCATTCTTTGTCCTCTGACAATGGATGATTGGCTTGTGTAATGAGATTTTTGACACTGTCAAAATAATACATTAAGCATTCAATTACAATTATTAGTGAGAAATTCAAATTATAAAATTATCAAAAAACGTGCTACTGCCCCTTTAAAAGATACAAACAAATTGTCTTAAGTTACTTACAAAATGAATGATATTTTGACGATTTCAAACATTTGAATTTGCAAAACAAATAGTAGACGGAAATTATAGATTTGGTGGGCGTTCAATATCATTAACGTGTTCCTTCAGACAGTCATAAAGAGTCTCACATCTAAAGTGTCAAAGACAGACAGACAGACAGACAATAATTTATTAGAGTCTCACCACTTCATATATATACATTACATCTTTAAAATATACATAAAATCATCATCAGTGCGGCTCTAAAAGAGCTATGAGAGACTATATATAACAATATATATAGTCAATAATATATTATGGTAGTACATGATTATAGCAATAAAACACAATTCTGCAAATACAGAAAAAATTACCCATATAGCGTTGAACGCCGAAGTATCAATATCTCATGGCAGGCTTTGGCTGTATAATAGCATATCTTATCATCATGCATAATTGTGGTCAATTTACCTCTATCATTTAGTGTATTAAAACCTGTAATCATCTTCTCACATATGTTGAATAGGATCTGTCGAATATCTGTATATAGTGGACAGTGGAGAAGTACATGCAGCTCATCTTCCACAGTATTATCACATTTGAAGCAGAAGCGGTTTTCACTGGGGATATTTTCATAACGGCCGGTTTCAATCCTTAGAGGGGCTACCCCGCATCTAAATTTGGCAAGAGCTGATCTGTAGGACTTAGGCATTGATCGTAAAAGATAAGGCTCCACTCCATACGAAACTTTGAACTTGTTATAAGTGCGCAGTTTACTTCTTCCCTGACGTCTAGTCTCCGAACATAGGTCAGCATGCCACTTTGCTATATAATCTGCAAATAAACGATTATGCACCATAGAGCAAACCCGTTGCTTCCGTACTGGGGTGGTTGAAGATACCATTTCTTTCATTCCAAGGGTTGATAGTTTAGTAGATACTCTGCGATTCCAGTTCCTTGAGGAGCTCGCTGAACGCTCCGCCCACTCGAAAACATTCTTATTGAGTCTGTTATCCATGTTACGAAGACAACACCAGTGTCTGACAACACATGTCCACTGCCTTACAATTACTGGAGTCCAACCTGTATCCCCATTTACCGCTATGTTAGGAGCATACTTTCCGAGACCAAGAAAAAATCTCTGGGCTCTATTATGTACTGCATTCACCGCTGAGACGCAATATGTTCCCCAGATTGGTGCCCCATAACTGAGAGTTGACCACACCATAGAGTCGTATAATTTACTGTAGGTTTTGAACGGCATTCCTCCCATGGACTTCGACTTGGCTATTAAGAGACCGAGTGCCCTCCCTGCTGATTTAGCTGCATTCCTGGCCATGGCTGTGTAATCTAAAAATTCAGTCAACAGAAGACCAAGGTAGTTGTAACTCTGGACGACTTCTAGGCTCTCTCCCATGACTATAAAATTAGTTGTAGTACGTGCCACTGAGGGTGTGCAAAAATGAATAACTTTAGACTTCTGGTGGTTAATATCTAGTCTGTTGCCCTCACACCAAGTGCCAAGGATTCCAAGTAAGCTGTTGAGGTCTGCTTCACTTCCCGCTATTAGCGCTAGGTCGTCCGCATAGGCCAGGGCTGAAATAATCTTGCCGTCGATATCGATTCCAAACCCAGTATTATTGAGTAGAACGATCAAATCATTTATGAACAAATTAAATAACAATGGCGATAACAAACATCCTTGCTTGAGCCCTCTCGAAACCTTGAACCAGGGTGTATGCAATCCATTAATACGTACACAGCACTTCACATCAGTATACAGTGACTGAATAGCTGAAAACATCTTCCCGCTCACCCCCGTTTCAACCAATTTATCCCATAATATTTGACGGTCAATATGATCATAAGCTTTTCTAAAGTCAATATATGCTGCAAAGGTAGATTGTCTTCGAGATTTACGTGTTTCAATGATCGAAGTTAATGACTGTACGTGATCAAGTGTAGATCTTCTCTTCCTGAAACCATTCTGAGCATCATGTAGAATGTTGTTGGACTCCGCCCACGTCTGCAACCTGTTGTTTAACACAGCACAATACAACTTATACATGGCGGTCGTTAATGTAATCCCGCGATATGAACTAGGAATCCTAGGGTCCAGTGTGGAGGATTTAGGTATTGGTTGGATAATGCCCTTTGACCAATGTGATGGAATTTTCCCCTTCTCAAAAAAGCAATTAAACAGCTTATGTAGACATTTTCTGATACTATCTGATTTCAAAAGCTCAACTGGGATATCATCCACACCTGGCGTCTTGCCTGTATTAGCACCATGTATGGCCGTGTTGATTTCAAACAAGGAAATCGGGTCATCAAACAGAGGCAAATAACTATCAGAAGGCTTTAGTGATGAATTAACAGAGTCCTGATGCTGTCCGTTTAAAAGATTACAGAAGTCCTCGGACCATTTACACAGAACATCCTTCTCACTTGAAGAAATAGATCCATCGTCATTTATCACTTCCATTGGTATACTTTTCTTACGTTCATTACCGACTCCTGATCTCCCAATTTCTCTCCAGAATTCTGTGTTATTTGATTCACACATACTTTCAAGTTTCTCTAAAGAAGCTTTAACATAACCCCTTTTTGCTTTCTGAACTTCCTTATCAAACAGTTTGCGACAGTGAACAAAGTGGTGTTTTAGAAATGGTTTAGTTACCCAGCTGCAACATCTTACCCACTTCTTCTCAGCACAGCACATACTGTTCCAAAGATCATGGAGACGGTCGTTCCACCAAGGTTTACTCGCGCGACGTTTCTTGTTACTTCTTCCCGAGTTGAGTAGGTAGGTCTTGCTCTGTAGCTTGACTTGCATCTCCCCGTGAATGACGTCTACCAGCTGGTTGCAGGCGTTATCGATGTCTTCCTGGCTCCTGGCTGTCGACTCCAGTTTCCGTACAAGCTCTTCAACCTTCGACACAGTTTCAGGATGTGTTAGAAAATCACATGGTATATCTGACGTATTATATTTAGTCACTCTAACTGGATCTCCTCCTTTATGATCGCTCTTGGCAACACAGCTTAAGTCAACTAACCAAGAGAGAAGAGAATGATCAAGTTTACCTATCATTTGACCATCAACAGTATCAATAATACCTGCTTCATTTACCAGTACACTGGGTCTTAAAACATTAAAACATGAAAATATATCAAGTGATTCATATGGAACAATGCAATAGTCAACGACCGAGTGGCCTCTTGTCGAAATAAATGTAAAATCATTTGATTCATGTTGTCTACCATTTAAAATACATAAATTTGAGTCTATTAAAAAGTCAATAAAACGAAAACCGTGCGCATTCGTTGTAAAGTCCACAACATTCCTCTCAGACAGTAGGTCAATACCTTCTATAAAGTCTTTTTCAGCACCGCATCTGGAATTAAAATCTGCACAAATGTAAAGTATATCACCTTCACTTTGAAAACATAAAATATTTGTCCTTAAATGGTCATAAAACTTTTCTGCACATATCGCCCGTGTTGAGTTTTCAGGAGGGAGATAGGCGACGCATATAAAATAAGTCTTACTAACGTCACTTTTACATTTTAAAGATAACCAGAGTATACCCTCCTCTGAATTGTCCGCAATGTCCACATCGAAAAAAGACAGTATATCGTTCTTAATAAAGAAGCCCACTCCTCCAGAGCCCCGTTTGGCCCTAATATGAAGAGATGACCTGTTGTGACCGAACCATGTGTAGCCACGTAAACACAACAGCTGATCACGTGACAGATGAGTTTCTGCCACGCCCACTATATCCAGATTTCTTGAATTGACACATTCACTTCTTAAGCTATAATTTTCAGTACTCATGTCCGTTGACCACCCTGAAACGTTCCAAAACCCGCAACGGACCTATCTGCGTTGTTGATGGTTTCTGCCACCACTGTATCCGTCGTGTCGCCTGCTTCTTGTATCGCTGTTCCACCCACCTCTAGCATCACGTGACTCGCCATCAAACGAGTCAGATTGAGATCCTCTGTTACTTGCACGTGCTGCACGTGCGGTGTCCTCGCCGTGATGGGTGTCTCTTTCAGTGTGACCTGGTTCGGGATACCCCTTTGCTTGCCATCTGCTCCCGACCCGCTCATCTCTGCGACTGCCAACCAACTCCAATCGCGAACCTCTCAGCCTGAGATTCTGGTCACCTACAACGCTGATCAATGTCTTTAAATTGGCTTCATAGTTGCGTTGTTCTTTAGACTTGTCTGTCATGATATACACATTACGAAAGTTCAGAGACTGCTTCAAGTGTTTTTTAGCTTTTAAAATGTCCAATTTATCCTCTAGACACTCACACTTGGCGACTATGACCCCTGGGTAACGTGACCCCGAGTTGGTCATTCTCACAGCAGACACAAGCCGTATGTCCTTCAATTTTAACCCTTCTCTCAGAATGCCATGCACTTTTGACAATACATTTTCCCCTTCACTTTCGATAACATTTCTCAAAATTATATTCAGTTTGATCGAGTCATCAATGTCTCTACTCACTTTCTCTTTCAGCTGGTCTATCTCAGTGCTCATTCGCTCATGCACAGCTCCATGTTTCTTACTCATGCCTTCCAATCGGTCATTGAATTCACCAAGTCTCTCATCAACATTTTCCCGCAAAATCTTCAATTTACTTTCAAAGGTATCTTCCATTTTCTTCAAAAACGTCTCCTGAAATTCATTCATACGCTTCGAGAGCAAATCGGGTAACGTGTTCACAACTTTTACCAAGTCTTTCACCGTATCATCTAGCGTGGAATTATCTGCAATCACTGGTAAAACCGATGAAAGTCCTTTACATTTCTTCGCTGTAATCACTTCATTTCCATTCTCACCTTCACCACTGAAGTTGCGCTTACGGCCTTCCCGATTTGCTCTACCACCTGGCACGGGATCCGCGTGCGTCGCCATTACTGTCGACAGTGAAACTTGGGTGACAAAGTTAGTTCAGAGCCGCATCACGTTGTTTTGGCCGTCTGATACAGCAGAATTACTCACACAATGCAACTTGTAGGAATATATGACCTTTGAAATGACGTTGTAGGCTTTAGGGCTCAGAAATTAACGTTTAAATTCAGTTTTTCAGAGCAGTTTCTCTCCCACTTTCAAAACACGTCCGTTCAGTCTGACGCCATGCGATTCCTGTTTCTTACAAAAATGAATTAAAGGTGTTCACAAAAAATGGCCGCTAATTGATTTGATGTGAATCTTCATTCTTTGTCCTCTGACAATGGATGATTGGCTTGTGTAATGAGATTTTTGACACTGTCAAAATAATACATTAAGCATTCAATTACAATTATTAGTGAGAAATTCAAATTATAAAATTATCAAAAAACGTGCTACTGCCCCTTTAAAAGATACAAACAAATTGTCTTAAGTTACTTACAAAATGAATGATATTTTGACGATTTCAAACATTTGAATTTGCAAAACAAATAGTAGACGGAAATTATACATGAAATATCAAGATTTGGTGGGCGTTCAATATCATTAACGTGTTCCTTCAGACAGTCATAAAGAGTCTCACATCTAAAGTGTCACATGATCGGCTAAGAGATCCTACATTCACGTGATTCTATAAATAGTCATGCTGAGCCCCGCATGTACAGTGTCACGTGATCAGCTAGGAGTTCCTACGTTGTTGTTGGATTGGGGTTTAACGTCTTCTTCACCATACGGTGATGTAGCCGACGTCGGAGTTCCTACATTCACGTGATTCTTTATATAGTCATGCAGAGCCCCACATGTACAGTGTCACGTGATCAGCCAGGAGTTCGGTTAGGCGAGGTGTCCAAAGAGTGGTGTACTTATGGTGCTGTCAACATTTCCAGGACGTCGTCACTGACATTAAGGTATGTAATTTTGTAATTATTGATAACGTATCCGCGTGTCTGACGGTGTTTCAATGGTTGTTTTGAATTAATTCATAATCTGCTTAAACTTATAGATTAAGTATAGCGAATCTCATTCAGCATATAAATGACCAGGTAAACACTGTGTACCGTTGCATAGCAGGTTGTTGAGGGTCTCTAAGAATGTTGTCTGTATGGTTTCTTTACAAACAGCTGATTCGTAATATATGACTAGTTGTGAAACTAGTTAGAACTCAATTGCTGGTTGCGTCTGTTCTTTCATAATGTTGAACTGTTTTATCAGTCAAGTTAACAAGTCGGGTTGTATGACGATATTTCGAACAGGTCAATTACTGTTAAGGTGACACAGAGTATCTTTCTTAAAATTTTATTTGGTTTTGATAAGCTACAAACTATCTCATATGCTGATTGAAGTTCATATCTCATCACTAGACTTGCAAATATATCCATTTATGCATACTATCTCTAAAATTCTTGATGTTATGGTAAAATCAAGAAAACATCTCAAACACGTTTAATAATCGAAATTATGCATCCAAGTAATCTACCTATTCGTTACAATACCTAATAAACAATATCGAATCGAATATATCTTCCTGTCAGCTTAGGACAAGGTTTCAAAATTACGTTTGGCGAATTTGAGTGGGCGCGCGCCACTCGAGCCACATTGTCCAGTTTTCGATCAAAATCCTGACTTTGAATGGTCGTATTTTCGCTCTAATGTACTGATTGACCTTTAACTTGTTATTTTCAGTAACAGTTAGTGGTTCCCGATGTAATAACATCGATTTCAAAATTTGACATATGTACGTGATCCTATCAACATACTCTGTGTCTCTTATAAGAGTTTATGACTAAGAGTTGCATTTACTGTAGAGATTACAGTAACTGATTTATGTTTTATACTTAGGTATAGCTCCTCATGTTTAAATGTACGGAGTTTGACTTTTTCAGAAATACCTTGCATCTATCCATTTGTTCAGTATTTGCAAAATGTAAAACAAATACAAAATATTGTATTGTCGATTGTCAAATCTTTAAAATATTGTTCACATTTGATATATGAATGGCGAAATTGAAAATTATTGATAAATTTTTATACAGCAGTATACATACATACATACATACAGTTTTAGAGAAACCCGAATTTCCCAGTGATTTGGATATCCGTCTTGTATGAAACAACTTTAGCAAGATATATTTGAAACTAAGTGTGTTACTGATATATCAAAAACCAAAAGGTCAGCTATACCTAAGACATGACAATTATTTGCTGTAACATTCATCGTAGCCGACATAGAGGCATCCCTGATAAATCAATTAAATTTCATAAATTGAACAAAATCTAAAATACTCTCTCGAGTCTCTACTTTGCATGTCATGACTAAAAATAAAATGTTGCTAATGATTTGGAAAGGACATATGCAAAATTTTGTCCTTTTAGAATAAGTGTCATAGTTGATAATCATTTGACCCTACTTTTATTGTAAGCAAGATTAAATTTTACTCATAGCAATAAACGAAGCATTCACGTTGTTAAGTGTTCTACAACATTTTTTACCCATATTAAAATACTGATAGCTTCAAATAAATAGTTGACTATGGCCGCATGAACATCTGATTGTCTCTCAAGTTTGTCAAAACTCGCTTTCAAAAATTAAAATTTAACAATCCTAATTATTTATTGTTGGTTGATTATACACAGTACATTTACACCTATAACAGTTAAATTATTGCATATTAAATTGAATACATTTTGGAAATATTATCCCAGCTTGTTAATCTTTTTTATGTCTTTGATGCTGATAATAGTTCCTTTGAAACAATTTCGAAGTGTATCAATTATTAATCAAATATATCAAATAGTTCTCGTCTTCGTTTATTTTACATTCAGATTTAGTGCATCATGTTGGTAGATCTAATTTTAGAAAGGAATCTTCTGGTATTTACGACGTCACGTGATTCAAAATGGCGCTTCGAGTATCAAAGCTCCGACTGAAAAGTGTAATGACATTAAAATTATATCAGTCTTCTGTTTTGAAGGGCGAAAATGAGCCAGATCGATATGCAATAGTGAAATAAATGCATGGCAGAATGTTTCATACGCGAAAGTCGTATTAAGTGCGAGAAAGTGCGACAATGCGTTTCCTCCACTGCCGTCCATAGGGGTGCATCTTAGCTCTGATGTAGTGAAAACGATAGAGAGAGAAAGTAAACTCAGCTGCCTACGTCCTCACCTTCCATTGTTTACAGTCACAATGTTGCCTTCTCGGAAAGCTCATGTCGTTTTCATCATGTAGTGCACGTGCAAAGCATGACCCACGCGCGGTTGCTCCTACCGTTATATTCTCCTTCAATGCTGCTCAAACAATAGATTTTAATGTTCACATAACCACAAACATATTGCACTATTTTCTTTGGAATATAGAAAGTCTGATAACAATATTGTATAGTGCAGTAAAGGTCGGTACTCAATTATGTTTAGTTTGGTAATGAAAGCCGTTTTTCAAAGCCTCTTTTGATGGGCCGCTAAGACCAATCTGACAACAAACAAGAGAATGCATGAATGGTCACGCCCCCATTTTGTGACGTCATATACAGCCTCGTTATCTATACATCTATCGTAACAATACCATATGTAAAAAAACTAATAATTAACGATTTTCAGAAAATGTTTTCCACTCAGTTAGATAAAGCATTTGATGACGTCACCCTACTAACCATTTGGTGTGACAAAAATATCCACATCAATAGTAATTAAGCAATTATTTAGGCGGTATTTCAGTTGAAATAATGATGCGTTACTCTGTATAGTCTGTTTATTACGTCACACCCGCGCGAGTTTTATGGCCCCTAACCCAGGTGGGTTTTTCACAGCCGATAATTACGCTGTCTAAATGAAAGGCTAATTAAAGGTGTTTATTGGATAAGTTAAAAAAAATTAAGTCAAGCTTTTATTTTTTTGAAAAATCTTTGACCGAAAAGTGGTAAGATCGAGGTTAGTTGATGTTTTAAAGACAAACAAGTCCCAAAGACAAATAGTTCATCGCATTTTTCAAATGTACGAATGATATTTTCAGAAATATGTTTTGTTTATATATGTCCTATATTTGTCGGGGTGTTAGTAATTTATGCAAATCGTATTGGACCACGGCTTGTTGTATGTCCAACGCATAGATCACCTCGTCTCTCTCCCGGTGGATGCAAGTCACTAATTAGCTGAATTAGCCATACTCATAATGATAATTTGTTATCATTGTCTGTGAAAAGGTAGACAAGTTTTAACTACATTCACTGACATCAAATGAAAACAAGCACCTCTAGTATAATCAAATTTCAATACGACTTTGAAGGTAGGCGAAAGTTTAAAGTGTAAAGATATAATACTTTTTTTAGAGGCTTGACTGTATGCAAGGACTGCATGTGAACGGGTAGGTTTCTTTGTGTTAGTACATAACGATTTCAAACGGTGTTAACAAGACACCAAAAGTGTTTTGTGCAGATTTTGACATGCATTGACTAGAAGTTATAAGCGTGTCCCCAGAGAAGGCAGTTTAGTATGAATGTTTATTTGTAACCTAGCATTGTGAACATAACACGACCAAGGTTTCAAAGACGTCCATTCAAAACTCAGCGACAACACGTTATTCTGTGTCAGCCGTGTCTCGTCAATCTCACTTGGCTGTTGTGTAATCTTAACCGTGGGAACATACTTGGGTAGATATATATCTCTCTCAGTGTAGGAGAATGTTCGAAAACTGGCCCTCAGTTTTGCACGTGGAGCATGTTTGAGGCCGTTAGGCCGAAAACATGCTCCACGTGCAAAACTAATGGCCAGTTTGAGGACATTCTCCTACTTAAATCAAAGTTTAAGTAAACGAGTTTCTGCTGCAAGAATGATCGCCACAACGCAACTTTTCATGTGCAAAACTAATTGCGACTTATGCTCTATATGTATTTCATGATCTTCTTGACTGTTAGTTTCAAACACTCCCCTGTCAAGTAAACATCCGTACAGAATAAGTTTGCCGAGTTAAAGTAAGTACACATTAATTCCATATGATTTATATTAATTTTCTTCCTCGAAACTATAATGCATTTTACACATTTTACATTTACTGTATATTATTTGATTTCATTTGATATATTTCTCATATTTTAAAAGTTTTTTATGTTGGCTTGTGTAATGAGACTTTTGACACTGTCAAAACAATATATTTAACATTAACTTACAATTATCAGTGAAAACAATTAAAATTAAAATTATCAAAAAACGTGTTACTGCCCCTTACAAATTTAATTAAAAGATATTTAGTAATGACAAAAGAATTCATATGTAGTACTTACTAAGTAATAATTGCCTAGCATTTAGTTAAGGCATTAAGAGAAATTGAATTTGGTGATTACAATTTCATTCGATGGAGATTATATAAAAATAAGTTAAGTATATATGATATAATCTCGTTATTAGGTATACATAGTATAATCGTAAATCAACTTAACGGTATCATTACATAAGCATTCCATTACAGGAGAAAATCATCTTTGAATTGAAACGAAAGACATTTTGATCAAATACTGAATTTAGTTATGATTTTATATTTCAGTAAATAATTCTTTATTATTAATCTGAGTTATCTCTAATAAAGTTAAACTTAGGGTAACTGGAGGGAATATTTATAGTGATTTTCTACTATTACTATTCAGAACCAAGTTTTGCGCTTCGCGCATTCTTATGTTTCTAGTTTATTTCGAAAGTGCATTTCCGGTTTTCGGTTCGACCGACTGACAGATTATGCTGTCACAGTCCAACGAGAAGTTTAATATGCTAGAGTTTTTTGGGAGGTTCACTCTTCAGGTAACTTTCATTTCATTGCTCAGTAATTCAGAGTTTTTATATTCAGTGTCTAAATTCATATGTTTATCTTTATAAGCATAAATATTTTCAGTAGTTTCAAAGTGTCCCTGGCAAGTACATGCTTGGGCGAGACCATTATCATTCAGGGTAGCGCTATTACTTTACGTATTTTAAACGCACGTTTTAGGATTTCTTTTCTTAAAGTAAGTTTAGATAAGGTATATTTCTCCTTACTAGAGTATCTGTCATGAAAACGAGATATAAAACCAAGTGTGCACCTAATCAAATAGATTCGTTGTGAATTACCGGTTATATTAACTCTGATTCAACCTGCAAATGTACTCATAACTTATACCCATTTTTCGTTGATAACGTGAGTTACCCGACTCGTTAGGTGTCGGAAAACAACCTGATGAGGGTCTATACGCGTGTGTACTGTACACGCTCTATATATAGACTGCCTTAAAACTAGTTATTCAGCATAACAGACATTGAATACGTCCACTACCCAGCCGGTAAATATAATATGTTTATTCATGTACGATCAATGATCGAGCGTTGCAGTGTAGGTCGGTGAGGGTCTGTACCTCTGTCTTCTATATGCGCTTATATGCATTGTCAATCAAGCAGCTATATTGATTTGCTGTTGGGTACAGAGAGACACAGCCGATAGTCTTGTGAGTAATCCAGAATGATTTGTTGCTCTGTAAGTAATTGAGGGTCTAGACCTGAGCCTGCTGAAACACTATTTTTGCAAAGTGCTTATTTTCATTTAATCCGAGTAAAGCACCAAAGGGGAATGTTTTATGGGTACAATGACACAAAGCTTGAAGCCGGGGGTTTAGTCACAAACAGGTTTAGTAAACATGTTATTGTAAATGTTTTATTCTAATAAAAAGTTGATTTCATTTTGAAAGAATTTTAGAAATAAACTGGTCACTTCTCTGCAAAAAAATGCAAATGTAGACAAGCCAAAAAATATATATATTACATATGTTTCTGATAATTTCAATATTATATTATATCGTTTTGATTGTCTTAATGGTTTGTGGTTTAAAAAAAACTTAAATTTCTTTGGATTTGATAGAATATATGGAAACTTGTTTTAAATGGTTCTGGAACAAACGAGCGAAATCAATTTTTTTATAGGAAGTTTAAACATTTTGTGTTTTAGATTTTCATATATCTATCAAGTATATACACAAAATTTCAATTTGATAAGGCATTACTATTCATAAAGTGTAGCATGATTAACATACTGTCTATGCAATCATGAAATTTACAGACATTAGTACAATCCTGTTTACTGAAAATACTAATGGAAACAATTTGAAAATATTCTTTATTTCATTGTGTTAATATAATGATATTTTTAGCTTATCTCATTCATTAACTATAAATCTCAATTTATTTAAAGAACATCAATATAGTGAAATGGTTAAGATACCTAGAATACAATCAACTGACTTTGTTGTGGAATACAAGACAATTTTGAAAGTCTCACTTGTGAATAAATATCTTGATGTAGAGGATATTGTTCGTTAATGAACTAATACCATGTCTACCCCTTTGAGTGAGGTGTGTAAAAATATCATTATTAAAATAGTTCTATACTGTAAGCATTCGTAAACACTGGCGTTATCCAACATAAAGTTGTAGTGAATGGATATCAAAAGTCTAAATGAGTGTTTGATGTTTCTCTGTTGTTTAAGTTGCAGTGAATGTCATCAAGTAAGGAGTAGTAAGCTAAATGGGTGTGTTTGTGCAAAGCTAAGCCTCTTATTACTTTAAAAGAACAGTAGCAAGAGTTCACGAGGAATATAAGGTCTCAGGAAAATTAAAATAAATAGTTTCAATTAAAAGACAATGTATTTAAACTAAATGAAGCAGAAACAAATACAATATATAATGTTAAGTTCAGCAACGCGAGTTATTTTCTTACACAAAATGAATTAAAGGTGTTCACACAAAAATGGTCGCCAATGTACTTAATGTGAATCTTCATAATTTGTTCTCAGGCTATGGCTATTGTTTGTTTAATTATAGTTTTGACACTATCAAATAATACATTTAGCATAAACGTAAAACTATCAGTGATTCTTCAAAAAGTGCTACTGCCCTAAAAACCACATCGATTAATCATGTCTGCGTTCAAAATAACATCACATGAAAGACTATATATATATATATTCCTTTATGAAGTACAATTTACCAAATACTTCTAAATCAGCATTACTAAACTGTAACCAAGACAATGGGCTAATACTCAAATCATCTGGAGCTGTGGTTAAACATTTTATATATAATGAAGATATACTTTTCTACTTGTTATAGCATGTCGTCCTTATAGTTCATACCAAAAAAGGTAACTTGGTCGTTATGAAGTCCTCATTGCTGGACTAACAATATGTCAATTTGAGAGACTTCAATACGTCCGGATTGTTTTATGACGTCACTCGAGTGGCAATCAAAGTTTTGCCTTGCGTATTTATTCATCCCCAATGTATCCAGATAAAAAATTTATTTCACCGATTGGACTGAAAAACTCAAACTAAATCATGCAATATAATCTCGTATGAACTTCAAAGTGTATTTATCTTGCCAGTATTCTGACAGTGAACAATTCTATGTATACAGGTCCAAGATGGCGACAGCAGGCAAGCTACAGGACGACTTCCTGACTTGCAGTGTGTGTATGGAGGTGTATGTGCAGCCTGTAACACTAACCTGTCAGCATACATTCTGCAAGAACTGCCTGGGGAAATATCTACAGACAAAAGAAGAAACAGTGAGAAACAAGACAATCCCCTGTCCCACGTGTAGACAAGAGACCCCAGTGCCTCACCCTGACAGACCTGTGGAAGATTGGGCGGGGCAGCTGAAACCAGGACTGCTTCTAACTGGACTCATGGACTCAGTTGTACAAGGTAACTTTCAAACAAATAGAGATTATTCTTGAACAAAATCTGATGCCTCAACATATATGCTTAATCGCATGATATATGATATATTACTTATTCATTAGTCCCATTTGTACACATAGCTGAAATTAGTTCTGGCACCTGACAAGTGACGATATATTATAATTTATCATCACTGTTGCCTGGTAGACAGTATATCTCAATGATAAAACCAAGTATTTCATCGCTGATCATATGATAAAGTTTTATCATACGGAAATACTGTGATTTAAAAGGTCTGTGTAATTATAACAAATTTGATAAAGACAATAATGCATTGTCATCATACTGATGAATAAGTTTAACATTTCATGAAAACAAATGTATGCCAATGATAACCTCCATTAGTTATACATGATTTACAATGTTACTTTCCAGGACATGACCAATGCTCAGTGTGCAAGGAAGAATGGAAGACAGCTCCAGCCACACACTGGTGTTCAGAATGTGAAACTCTATTTTGTGATGGGTGTCTGAAGCAACACAGTAGGATGCCAAATTCAAAGAAACACCAAGTTTTACCAGTTTCAGCAAAAAAGCCTCTACAGAAGCAACTTATCTGCAAGGAACATGACAAGAAGATAAAACTCTTCTGCGCAGACCATGACAAACCCCTGTGTACTGTCTGCTGCAGTATTGCTCACAGAACATGTAAAGAGGTCATCACAATCAAGGAACAGCTCTCAGAGGTCAAATCAAAACTTCATCGACTTCAGCAGAATTTTGCAGAAAAACTTGATTTAACAAAGGGCGAGTTTCAAAAACTGGATTTACAAGGGAAAAACCTTTTGGCTGAGAGGTCCGTGCTGGAATCAGAAATAAGGAAAACCATAAATGAAGCTATCGATGCACTGAAACAGAAGGAAACTCAACTGATTAGACAGGTAAAGGATCAAACAGAACAAGACCAACAGATGTTGAGGTCGATGATAAAGACAACACAAATGGATCTACAGCTGTACCAGCAACAGTCTCAGTCCATCCAGCAGGCCCTGGAGTTGGAGGATGAAGCGCAGCTGTTTGAGATGTATCTGTCGTCTGGATCAGGAGCTGGAGCTGACGTCACAGGGACACAGAAGAAGAATATAGCAGATGTAGCTAACCTGAACCTTGTACATAATCTTGAAAATCTTAAGAAAGAAATTGGAAAGATGGATGTGAAGATTCAACTTACTGACAGAATGGACTTGACTGCTACACCTGTACTGGATGAAGTTATTGAAGATACAGAAAATGTGAGAGACAGTTGCTGGGTATCAGATAGTTTGGTTATGATCACTGATGATACTAAGGTCACTCTTTTTGCTGATAATTGGAATGGCCTTTTGAAGTCATGTTACACTAAAGCAGGACAGCAATGTTCAAGTGTACTCAAGGTGTCTGGTAATCCCTGGTGTATGACAGTTATCAGTGAAGGTAAGGTAGCTGTGTCTCTCCCTTACTCACCGTGTATCATCACAGTTGCTGTGACTCCTGACCTGACACTACTGTCCACAATACAGACAAGTAAGAAGTACATGGGTCTGTCTACTCTGGATCAATCAAAACTGGTGGCAGGTTCTGATGATCCACCTTCTGTGGATCTGATTGATATGCAGGGAACCATCTTGAAGACCTTCACAACACTTCCTACAATAGGAAAGAGCTTCATCAATCCTCACTACATCCATGTGACCAGACAAGGAACTATCCTGGTGTCAGATTATGGTCTGAAGTCAGTCATCTGTCTGACACAGTCTGGAGACATTGTATTCACATACACACCTACTGGAGGCAGAGCACTGGGGTATCCACGGGGAATCACAACCACCAGTACAGGAGACACTCTAGAAGCTGACTGTTACAAACACAAAGTGATTCATCTCAGTACTACAGGAGAGTATATTAGAGACATTCTTACAGAATAGAATGGTGTACAGTATCCAACTGGTCTGTATGTTGATGGAGACAAACTGTGTGTTGCAATGTGGAAGAAGGGATTATACAAATACAGATTTGGTTAGGTTTGCAGGTACCTAGATGGTGATTTGAAATCGGTAATGGAAGTTCAATTTCAAAAGTGAAATTTACAAATTAGAAAGTATTCTTAAAGTCGCACTGCATGTTTTTCTGGTTGTTTTTTTTTGCAGTGAAATGTACATGTCAATTCTGAATTGACTGTTGAATAAATCATTGAAAGCTGTGAAAAATGTATCTACTCTGTTGTCAAATTATTTAGGAGTCTTTAATTGATAATATAGTTGCAAAAGTTGTGTTATCCTTGTGTCCTTGTAATAATAACACTTTATTTTTTTAGATGTGCCAGTTTGCCACATTTTACATTTAGTTATGTTGATATGTCAGAAATTATATACTTTGTACTTTTAGTGATCATCATCATCATCATCAATGTGTATAAAGTTTATATGAAATATAAGAATTACCCAAATAGTTGGTAAAATGCTGTTTACAAGAGCAAATAAAATCGGCTCTCTTAGTCGAATAGAAATTTGAAAAATCATTTCTCTTAAAATGGTTACAAAATGTTGTTATTTAAAATATATTGAAATAAATTATTATATACAGTGTACATACGGAAAAAAGTTAAGCACCCCACGTTTTTTGATCAACAAAAGTTGCCTGATCAAAAAGAAGGCCATGTAATTGTAGAAATAATCGTATTGCATGATAGAACCATAATTTAGTAGTTAATGGAAGAAAATTTCATCCAGATAACGTTTCGCTCCTTTTGGATTTCCGTTCATAAAATTGTTGCAGTTTTATGTCAAAAAACAAGCTACATAAGTCTGATACAAGAAAGTTGTTATTGGTAGTTGTGATGTGGGTAATTCAATTCTTCAAGGCCCTCAGGTCCAAATTTAATATAAAAATTTCAGTCAAAAGTCACTATTTTGACTTTAATAACCTTCAAAGTCGCAAAATCTCCAAAAAACAAAATTCAAGGACAATTGTGTAATAAAAAAATAATCCAAAGATTATTCCGAAATCTTAAGATTCCAGCCATATCGTCAATTATTGACAGTAACTGTTGAAAAGGGATGCCATTTAAACGACCAATTACTTTCTTGTTTTGTAAGATAAGAGATGATTTGATGTGTGGAAGTCAAGTTGGTAACACAAAATCAACATTTTTATGTAAAACAGTCATAAATTTATTCACGGTTCAGTAACTTTGCCATTGCATAAGTTTTTGTTTTCGAATTTAGGGGGTGCTTAACGTTTTTCCGTATGTATATAGATAACAATATATTGCATTTGTGTTGAAACTGCTAAAGGTTATTTGATTGGTTGGTCATGAAAACCACGTAATTAAGAAATGTTTAAATATCTTACAAGTTTACAGGGTATAAAACAAGCTGTCAAACAAGCAATTTAATATTTAAACATTTTGCTGTTGAAAAGGTGTGGACAAAACTTAGTAGGTAAGGCGAGTAGACACTTTTTTTGCTTGAAAAGGTTATTTATCAAATACTCTAATATGCCGGTTGGTTTGATGTTCAAATTATTTGATAGTAAGGTTAAACCCGTGTTATTGTATGGCTCTGAAATTTGAGGATTTGAGGAAAGGAAATCTATTGAAATACTTCACACTAATTTTTGTAAATTTGTACTTGGTGTCGGAAAGCATGTCTCTAGTAATGGTATTTTAGCAGATTGTGGCAGATTAAGCATTTATCTGGATTATCACGTAAGGTGCATTACTCATTGTTGTAAATTGTTGAGGATGTCAGAAGATCGTTATCCAAAACAGTCTTATCTTCTTATGAGGAAATTAGATTCAGTTGGCAGAATAACTTGGGCAACGTCGGTTAAATATCTTTTATGTTCCTTTGGTTTCGGATTTGTATGGTACAGTCAAGATGTTGGCGATGTTACATGTTTTATTTCTAATTTCAAAAATCGAGTAATGGACTGTAATAAACAAAAATATATATAAATGAATCTTTACATCTTAGCTCTTTCAAAGAAGTTAAATCGTTGTTAAGTATTGAATATTATGTATCTTCTATTAATCATATAGCAATTCGAAGATGTATTTGTTTATAAAGATTACATGCACTTCCCCTTAGATGTAACATTCGTGGTGTTAATGTGAATAGAATGTGTAAAATGTGTGAATGTGGCCTGATTGAAGATGAAATTCACTTTTCGTTTGAATGTGATTCATATATGCTTCAATAAGGAAAAATTATTTTCAATCTTGTAGACAGGGTAACACAATTTAATATTATCGCAAGTTACTAAGCAGCAAATGTAGAAATACATTGTTCAAATGTGCAAATTATTGTAAGGAAGCTCTTGCTTTTAGAAAGCGTGTTATGTCTTCTGTAATAACTTAACTACTGTTTTTATCTGCTTTTATTTTATTTGCTACTCTCATTTTGTGAATTATATTGCAATTGCACATGACCCAATGGCCTACAAAACCGAAATAAAATGAAATGAATTGAATATGGTCCGTCACTCGACAAAGACAAGTGTTGACACTTCAAAAGATTCTGCTTAACTCATTGGGTGATGGAGCCGGGGTCCCGAGGTCGTGACCTGTCCCCGGATGTACTTTTCGTGAACAGCCGATCACCACAACAGTGAAGGTTAGTTTAAGTAATTTGTTTTGTTCCCTATCATCATAAGCAAATGTGTGCATGTGTGAATGATGTGGGTAAGTAGGATTGGATATTGTTCTATGTAGCTTTTACTGTACTTAAACCATTGTCTTAAATAGTATCATCTGCATTGCCATTTTATCATTCCTGCAGATGATGTAGACAACGAACATGTTGTTTAAATGTTCTTATATAATGTCTAGTATTTTATTTATTTCTCAACCCCCAATATCAATATTTATGTAAATAAATCGTCACAACAAGAATCAGCTGACTTGAAAGAATCGCGAAACCAGCGTATGAATTTCCATGAGTCGAAATAAAATAGTTCGCTATTTTTTTATGTTTACACATGTCATACTCTATAAACATGATACAAATTATATTTTTGAAATACATTTCATTATCATGAGATGCATTGATAAAATAAACAGTAAGAAGCAACGAAAACTGTGTACACACCATGCTCTCGAAACGTGACGTCATCAGATCGCCAAGTGACGTCATCGGAATTTGTCCTGTTTCTAGGTCACATTATTCTATTTTGTAAACTTCGCGAACACTGTCAACGGCAGAGGATTGATTTATTGATTGCAGTGACATGAGTTACTGAATTGTTGATAGGAGACATCGCATTGCCAGCTCTGTAAGAATTGATCCTTTAAAACACGGTCAATCATTGCAACAATATGATAAATGTGATAATACATGGGTTCATGAAACATCAAAGTCAACCCACAATTGTTAAAAAGCATCTTAATGAAACAAAACCAGGGATTACAGAAGTGATTCATTGTTTCTTACAAGTCTATACATGTTAGTTGCAGTTTTACAAGGAACATCCAAAGTTTATGCCAAAATTGTATCATCTTTAAAGCTACACTTATTTTGGGAGGAAATCTTCCGAGTTCGCCATGTACCATGAAGTTTGGTGTTGGTGGACGTAGTTTTCAATAACATCTAAATTTTCATATTCCGATACTTTGCAATTGGCGCCGCAAGTTATAATTAATACTTCTAATAATGAATGGCATTTATATAGCGCTTAAAATCTCCACGTAATGGACTGAAAGCGCTCCTATAATTGGTAGGATCATTACATCAAAAGCTTTAAGTAGATAGTTATAAGGTAGATTAATATTGTGATCTTTTCAAAAGTGAAAACATGGCTTTTGATGCATAATTTACAAGATCCTTCATGGCAAAAATCATTCTTCTATTTCTATGGAAAATGATTCCAAGATATGTGTAGCAATCTGACATTTTCATATGCTTATTTCCAAACCGAAAGAAAAACGTTGTTTTGATGCTACCCCACTTCCAAATACAAGAATCTTAGTTTTAGAGATATTCACATCAATTTTCCAAAGTTTACAATAACCATGAAAACTATCAAGTGAATATTGAAGATTCAACGGAGTTTCTGCTAGAAGTACGGTATCGTCGGCATATAAAATGATGAAAAGTTTGATACATAAATTGATTAACTCATCATTAAGTTTATCATTTGTAACACTGTTACAACCTTGCTGAATTAAAAAATCTTCTAGATCATTTGATCCTTGACAAACACCACGAAAGCTTGAGAAATATTTGGATTGTGCGTCATCAACAGTAATACAAGACTTATATTACTCTACATATTGCTTACTAAATTAAAGAATGTTTCATCAATATCATATGTTAAGTTTTTTTGCCATAAACCGACTCTCCAGACATTATCAAACGCTTGAGTAAAGTCGATAAAGGCACAATACTTTTTCTTAGAATTCTTGATAATTAGTGATAGAAGATGGAGTGTAAATATATCATGAAATCAAGCTTGGGCCTGCGATAATATATCATTTGATTTGAGGAAGATATTCAGTCTCCTGTTTAACACAGATGTAAATAATTTTCCAAAACAATTCAGGTTAGTGATTGGTTGGTACAAGTTAGGATCAGCTGTATCACCTTTCATTTTATAAATAGGTCTTAATATAACACCAGTTAGTTATGCCTCAGGGATATGACCTGGTGATACTACTAGATTAAAGAAAGAAACATAAAAAGATCCTACAATATTAAACGAATCTTCTTGGTATTCATTTTCAATTAGATCTACACCACTGCTTTTATTTCGTTTCAGGGATTGAATTGCTTTTTGGATTTCTTCAAAAAGTAATGTCACAGTTTAGAAATTCATTATCATACATAACGAGTTTTTTGGGGGGTGGGGAATCTTCGGGCGAATGATTATTTTCGTTTAACTTCTTTGAAGAACGCTTAAAAATCATTGAGATTCTGACTGAGGCCTAAACTATTTTTATCAGGTTATAGCACTTTCCAGAATTCATATGCTACGCGATTTTATACAATTTGTTGCTGTTATACATCGATAGAGGCACAAAACATGTAAAACAATCCTTAATTGACTCAACTTAAAATTTCTAGTAACGTTAATTACGACTTTTAGATACACCGCTAAATTAGGCCGACGAACAGGATAAAACGCTCTAAAGAGTGACTGCCTCGTGGCTGCCTCGTGACGTGTTAATAGGTACCGGATTCCCTCTATGTATGCCCTCGTTATGTAAAACAACAAAAGCTAAGGGTAAAAGACTTAAGTTTAACCGTCGATTGAACATACTAAACATCCTCCAAATATCTCAAACTTCAACGAATCGGTAGTTAAGTTAGTGATCTTGCAATTTCTATTTATGAATATGTAAGACAATAAATCAAACGATGATGTGCGCATAATCGTTAACTGTAAAAGCGTGCAGCTTGTCTCGCCTCATAATACTGAACGTGAGAACCAGGATGTATTTTCGCCATTAATAATGCTCACATGAGAACTGTTACATCTGCAAGCAGTTGTTTGTTGTTATTGAATATTACTTAAGTAGCACAGCAGAATTATATAATTATTATATAATACTATCTATTTTACATTTAAGCCAATTTTTTTGAAATGCCTTTGACTTCATTTTGTATCAGGATAAGAAAACTTGTGTTTTACTTATTTCATTAAGTGATGGATAAGTTACAATTCTCAGTGAAAAGCATGTATTGGATTATGACTAAAACATTATTTTAATAGGGCATTGACAAATATATATATATTGTAAATTCGGATTATTGCCATAAAACTTTGTGCTGTGTTTTATATTTTACTAATCAGAAAAGGATTTTTGTCTGCATTCCAAACTGTTCATTCAGTGAAAATGCGAGCTCGAAACCCAAATTTGATGTTTTGATCGGAACACGAAGATTGTCACATTGCTCTGTTTGACCTAACACAACGGGTCAATTTGGAGTGGAATGATCAATGTGATGGAAATTTGTCTACGGAGACTTCATCCGGAGATATTCTAGGACAGTTGACAGTAACACAATGATATGAAATAATGTTAATCGCTTGGAAAACGCAGAACTACGGATTTCGCCTATCATTTTCCTTCACCTACTGCCACGTCATTTCCGGTATCCCCTTCCCGTGGCTAGACGGCGACAAGCAGACGCCTTGTTACGCAATGTTTGCTTAGCTGTAGTTTCATTGAGATACTGTGTATCGTTGCTGTTTTGGCCTTTCATTTATGTTATATAGTATTTGACCAAGATCTTATGACAAATATATTTAAAAAAGGTTATACAGCGTCTCTTTTACATTTCACTTGTTCTGTTCTTGAATCTTTTAATGTTCTTATTCAAACATTTCGTACATTTTAACATGTTATTTTGAATGTTTTATTTGGTTTATTTGGAGATTTATTGTAACGCCGTTTACTCTTTTCTCTGCATTCGGCATTAAAGCAGGGCTTATTACGTTTCTTTTTATGTATTCGTTTACCTGCATAATGCGATTTAATTCCGAACGCTTCACACGCTGCACTACATAGCGCATGCGTGACCTCAGCCAAACAGTTGACCTCAGACAGCAGGTCACCCTGACCTTTCCCTGCTAGATCAGCTTTATAACACAGATCGTTTATCTTTTTAACATCAATACTGTTTCTAAACTTCTGTGAATTATCACTATCATACATTTTTGGTTTGGTTACATTACTGGATTGATAACTATAGAGTTGTCACTCTCGTCTATACAAGAAGTGGTTCTAACAAGTGAGAATATGAAAATCAGAGTAGAGAGGAGAGAAATCTTGAACTTCAAAATTTGAAAATAGAGATAAAATTGGGGGGATGAATTAACATAGTCTATAACACTTTTATCCTTACATGTGTTTCTGTCAATATAGCTATCCTTACCTAATTTAATATATGAAAAGATTCAATTCCTTGCGCAGATCAATGAGACATTTTCCATAGTTATTAACCTTTCCTTTGTCCATTTAGTCTCTTTGATTAGGTCTATCTAAATTATCATAAACAATCTAATATTCATTACACAACTAAGCTCGTTTGCATCGAGATCAAATTCATCCATAATGTATCTGTCTATCACACAGCAATCAAGTAGATTTGAGGTTCTGGCATTGAAATCCCCAGTTAAGATGGCAAATTCTGATTGAGATAAACAATGTAATATAGACTGTTCAATAGTTGTGAATAGGTTATCGCCTGCATACTTAGAACCCTGAGGTGGCGACTCCCAGAAATATATCCTGTTCTAAATCAAACAATTCTTTTGCTATCTTGCGAGGGCGTAGTCCGAGCAGAGGTTATTTTCATAACCCAAGGAACGCGGGTTATTATTTGGCTTACACTCCCGCGGAACACTCCTGAAATCGTTTCAACTTAATGAGTTTATATACAATTAATTTTTAAACGTTTAAGTGATATTTTTTCGCTGGTTTAACATGTCTTGATAAGAATAAATATTTAGACTACCTAAAAAACAGGTTAGGGTTTTAGAACTACATGTAAACGCTTGATTTCTTCATTGAAACTATTTCATTGCAATATTTATATATATTTGTAGGGATAAATAAAAATTCAAATATGACAAAACAAATATTTCAACTGGCATGGATCCTTTGTAGCTCATCGGGTAACAGCACTGTTTGACAACATAGAGGTCCCTGGTTCGAATCCCGCTTACGTTGTTAATAAATCATTAGTTTCTTGTTTCATAATAAACCCCTTGCCCCACCGGTAACCATGTTACTTCCATGTTGTCATTGTTAACACCTCAGGATTCGATGAATGCTTTGCACTGTAGTGTTTGCTTTGCCGATTGCAATGAGTCGATCAATTCGGTTATAAAATTACGATGGCGACATTATCAAATGCTGATAAATAGAAAATGACGTTGAGGTTGATTCGATAAACACTGATAAGTAAAACATTCGTTGTTCGTGATCAGTCTGTATTAAAATGTATACATACAAACTAGAGAAAACGCCAACGCTTGCGGTTGCTAAATCATTGAAAATTATTGTTAATGAGTAGGATAAAACATTCGATCTCTGCTTTGATTGGTTTTGGAAAACATTCACATTCAGGTTTTAAAATTCCGAAGATAACTTCTCTCACTTTTTTCCCTTTATTAGAGGCTTAGAATAATATACCAGACCCAAGAACCAATATTGATCAAACGACAATTATATTGCGAAAACATTTCAAACATTACATATTCACAGTTGAGATTACTGTATAATAACCTCGAACCCTTCGCTCACTATGTTTCCAATGATGATGTCAATTTGACAATTCTAGAACTATTCTATATATAGTTGCATCTTCTCCTTCTTAACATGACGCTTGGTCGGATAACATAGTCTTATATTGCCGGATTAGGAGGGAATAAAGGTTTGATGTAAATATAGACACTAGAAGGTTTATAATTTGGACAAAACTTTACTTCCGTGTAGTCATGATAAGTGGTTCGGCTGGCCTTCGAGTAACGATCGTGTGGCCATACAAATGTCTCACGAAGTTTAAGCGATGTCATGCAGACTGCCTATGACGTTTGTGTGACAATGAAGTGCCATTTTAAATAAAAATGTTACGTTTTGTGTACATTTCGTAAATTGTACGAGCATGCATCGTGACGGCGCCGGTTCTAACTCTTTCCGGGATCCTCATCTGAACACCACCGGCAGTAAATTCTAATTTTGACATTCGTTTGATGTTCGGGATATTGGGTCCGGGTGACACACACATTATCAGAGACAAGCCTGTTAAAAAATGATGACCAACAACAAAATTATTTCTATATTTTCTTTCCGAGGTTTACACCCGAACAATGGAGTCCATAGGCGAGAGCAGTCGGGAATAACAAGTTGAAATATATTGTCTTTCAATTGGAACCATTAATTTTAATTTTCCTGACATCACCTTATATTCCCTACTGTCCCTTTAAAGTTGAATAAGAAATTAAGAATATTGTTCCATCTTTCCTTTAATCCAACAATAACTGTTTCTATATTTTAATCTAAATAGCTGCCGGGTTCTTTATCAATCCATTGTAGTAGATCCTCCAACAGCTTTTGAAAATTTTATATTTATAAAGTAAATGAATAACAGATTCTAATTCAACCATTCGAGCAGTAGACAGTGGTGAATCTATAATATATAATCTTTATTTGTTATCAGGATTCTATGGAAAATACGGTATTGGATCCATCTATGTGTTGTACAATATGATACTCGAAACGGTAAAAGAGATAATTTCTGTCCATACTTTTAATTCAAATTCTACCTTCAGTTCCTTTTCCCATTTGTAGTAATTTTGAGTAAGATAAATCTTTACTAAACGTCGGTTGTAGAAATGCTACATCCTTTCTTAACTTCATTAACTTCAAGTATTTCCGGATCAGGATGTGTAAAGGGTTGTTCCTGTTTACTGAAACTGATTAAAGTTCACATAAACACAAACATATTTCACTATTTTCTTTGAAATATATTAGAGTCTAATCAGAATATTGTATAGTGCCTCAAAGGTCGCAACTCAAATATTATGTTCAGTTTGGTATTGAAAGCTGTTTTAATGCCACTTTTGATGGACCGCTTAGACCTATCTGGCCACAAACCAGTGAATGCATGTCTGCCCGTCACTGGTCACACCCCCTTTTAAACGTCATAAACAGAATCAGCCTCGTTATCTATTACATCTATCGTAACAATACCACAGAAAAAAACCCAATAATTAACGATTTTCAGAAAATGTTTTCCACTCAGTGAAAAAAATAAATTGATGATGTAACACTTCTAAGCATTTAAAAAAAAATATCAACATCAAGGGTAATAATCAACTATTTAGGGAGTATTTCAGTTGAAATAATGATAGGTGAATCTGTATAGTCTGTTTATTAAGTCACACCCGCGCGAGTTTTATGGCCCCTAACCCATATGGGTTTTTCACAGCCGGTAATTACGCTGTCTTAATGAAGACTAATTAAAGGTGTTTTTTTGGACAAATTCGCAAAAATCAAGACCAGTTTATATTTTGTTGAACAAGTTTTGAACGAAAATCAAGAAGTGATAAAGTCGATGTAAGTGGTTGTTTCAGTTTTGTTTCAAATATGTTTTCAACTAAGATAGTCATTCTGCATTTTCAAGAAAATCGGTTTTGACTATTTATTTCTACAGAATCGTTGTCATCAGCTAGGAAATAATTTATTTGTAGATAATGCTCCTAAATTATAGGCTTATTTCCTATCGTTATAATGCATCTGTCTTTGTCTAAGACTATTTTCATAATCTTGTTACTCATACCAAGCATTACATACGTCTATCCAAAACGTGATAATCAAATTGGAATATGGTAATATTGTAGTATAGTGTAGCTCATATGTGTGTCCCAAGTATATGTTATGTAGATATGAAACATTAACACATTGATCCAAACGTTTATTCTTGAAAGTATTCTGTTAACAAAATAAAACGATTTACAAAATCACAAAAAAATCCACGAGACGTTTGAAGAGTTTAACATACTGTTGTTCAGCAGCTGTGCAACGCAGAGTTTTTAAAGAATTGTTTGCTTGAGAGTGCGTCCAATTGGTGTCCAAAGAAAAACTAGTGAGGTGTTTTGATTTCTTGTCGTGGAGAATATGTGTCCTAGTATGTGTCTGGTCATGTAGAATTTGTCGTTATTGGATGATACACAGTTGTGTGTAATTATGTTGTAGGTTTAATGGTTTTGACCTATGTTTCTTAACAAAGAAATCAGTTAAAGGCGTTAGTGTGAGACCAAACGGCTAAAGAATATTGTCATAATGTGTGTCAGGCAATTTTGTTTTTTTCCTTTTAGGGTTAAATTAGTTGAATGGTCTCGCGCCTATGTTGTGCATATAAACTTTTATGGTAGATATCTATTTAACATTATGTGAGGCAACTAACATACTTACATCAATCCATACCACAAAATGCACGTCTTTATCAAATATGTTGAAAAAAAACCCACATAATATCTAGATATGCTTCCTCGTTAGAAATACACCAGCCTCTCTCAATACATGGCCGCCATTAAGAAACGCCTTCAACCAGGAACTTTAACGCTAGGTGTTTTGACTAAGTTGTTGATATAAACTATTATGGTAGATATCTATTTAACACAATTTGAGATAACTGAGATACTTACATCAAATCAGCTGAATCAGATCTTTGTCCCCATATGTTGAAGACAAGTACATGTTTTAGATAGATACACTATCTAGGTAGAAACACACGAACCTCTCTCACTGTGGCCGCCATTTGGACACGTCTTCAACAAGGAACTAAAACTTGTATACCAGCGAGTAGATGAAACTAAAATTGAGGTCAAGTATTTATCTCCTGTTACATGACTAACTAGTATAAGTTAAGTGTCTAATGAAAACTACGCAGACAATATATTCAATAATGATACACAATTAAAAAAACTATTCTTCAGGAATAATGTTTTCACTGTTTTTATCAACGTAGATTTGATATTTATTACTTGTTTATGACAATTGAAATGATTAACTTAAAACTAACAAAACATCAATCCCCTCAGTTCATTATTTCAAACATACTAATAGCTCATATACTAAGTATATACAATAAGGAAACGTGTGGCTTTTACAATAATGTACATTATTGTTAATTTGTAATTAAACTCTTGCTTATATTTTTGTAACCATGCTTATTTTCGGAAGAGTGATTGATAAATACTTGTGCATGTTTGCCAATCGCCTTTCATGGAGTTAATATGTTGAAATCAGCCATCTCTATAGCCTTCTCCAGATCTTTGTTCCTTTGCAGGTAACGCCCGTCCGTAGACTCGTTCGTCGGGTTCAGTGCGAGTACGTTTGGTCGGTTCCAATCTACCGGCAAAATGTGTTAATAAACTCAAATGGAAAGATTTTCCTTGCAACATGACTTGATGGATTAAGATGGACTTTGAGGTGTGGAGATTTCAGTAAGATTTACATACCATGTGGTGCGACAATGCTAGCATCAGTCTTTGGATATTGGATATCGTGTCACGATTATGCTGTAGAAATGTAACCTGAACAAACACATAAGACAGTGTCATTAAAAATATGTGTTGATACTCTTGAAGGCGAAACAAAATATCATGATACTATGACGTCATGTTTCCCCCGGACATAATGCAGCGACGGTACATTTGTAAGTAACAAAGATGTGATCAATAACAATAACAAAATAGAGCCATTGTCTCTGTAGCTTATCATGCTTATATCAATTTGTTTATTGGGGTGACAATGTTGTTTCCCCCTGAGTATGGGCCACAGGGTCAACAAATGTACTATTCTAAATCATCCTTTATATTTAACTTAATAATCTGTAGACAAGGCTTCAGCATTATAGGCCTCAAGCTTCTGGAGAAGAAGATGAAAATAGGTTTTAAGATTGATGCCCCTTATAGGGGCAACAGGGTCACAAAAGCTGTAAGTAATAATCCTCACTAGTCAAGGAGTATGTACACAAGGTTTCAGCTTTCTAGACTTTATGGTTCTGGAGAAGAAGACGAAAATAGGTTTTTAGGGCTTAGGCCCTATGGCCCTTACTATGGACCACAGGGTAAAAAAAAACCCTGTAAATTATAATCTTCACGAGTCAAAGAATATGTACAAAAAGTTTGAGCTTTCTGGACTGGGCCTTGTGTTTCTGGAGAAGAAGTCGAAAGTGTACAAATGTAACGGACAGACGGACGGACGCCGGACACCATGCCATGCCATAAGCCTATCGGGCCTTTCAGGCCAGATGAGCTTAAAATGTGAAAAATGTGCTCGAACATGCCTTGTTCACAACAATGGTAGGTTTCATATCGTTATGCCAGTCGCTTCCGCTACGGATATAACAGTTTCCTGACATCTGTGTCGTAAACATTGTATGAATTTTCACGTGATGATATCAAGAGGACAATATAAAAACTAGTATTAAACATTAAACTACCTTCTAGTAATGATCTGATTCTATTATTATTTATATAAACACGTAAAATGGAAAAATATGTTTCACTGAAATTTAAATGTTCAAAAACGTTATAATCATACTATATATTGTTTATCTAAATACAATTAACGCCTATTATTCCTTACCGGGAAATAAGTTAATAATTTTATTTCATAATTTGATATATATATATATATTTCTTTTATCAATCTCACTTGAAACCATTGTTTATAGTCATATCTTTGTTTCCTATTTTTGTCAATGAAAGCAAGAGAATTTTGACTATTTCAGAAACAGACAGGCCGCCTTCTTGCAATGAAGTTTTAGCTGTGAACGCATGTCTTGAAGGAAATGACTGGGGACTTCTTGTATTGCAACTTGTGAGGTCCTATATGACAGACAGACATTTTATATTGATTATACATGTACATGACCCTGAGGCCAATAGTGCGCGTGAAAACATGGGTATAAAACATTGCACAACCTGTAATCAATAAACATCCATTGGCAAGTAACATGCCTTCTTAAGTTGAATATATGGAATAGCACAAGAGCTACTTTAAATAATAAATCTATATTTTCAGTGCGTAATAAATTATGCAATTTTATCCGAGAGGGCAATGTCTCCCCACAGAGGCAGCTCAGTCATACCCGAGTTAGCCACTGTTCTATAACGGCCAATACATGGGATAGAAAGGTAAATCAAGCAAATCCTCGGCTATTTACGTGTGGTTCGGCAAAGCTGTTGAAATTTAACATCCAGGGGAGATAACTCTTCCTTCAACAAAACATCACTTTTTACCTTCTCACAAGTTCTTATTTTGTAAATTAGATAACTTAAATTTATCATGTAACAAATAATGATTTACACAATCATAAAACAATATCTTTCAAAGGAAAAAAACCTATCCATATCTGGTTTTCAAATAATTTCCCTCTCACACTGTAAATTAAAAATAAACAAAAAGGCATCACTATGCGACCGTAAAGAATTCCCGAAGTCGTGGATATCCAAAAGGTGTTTTCATTTGCTGCAAGTAAGGGAGATATCTCAAGTTACAACTTTTTGCCGATAGGGCAATCTGTCGGAACCCCAGGATTTTGGCGTAATAGAACAGAGGCTTGCTGGCACTGAGTTACCTCCATGTGGAGAGAATGCCTAGAGAGATAATCATAGAAACAGTATGGCAGATAGTTTTATTTCTGATATCTGAATATTTCGGCCAATAAGCAATGCATGGTACTCATCGTTTAGAGCAAGGAAGCACAATGGACATTTCGTATTTATAAGATTGGGGGTTTTGACAAATTGTGACTCTTGAATTTAAAAGTTATGGGCGTTACATCTAGATTTAGTAAGTGCACGCCTTTGTCTGATTTGATTTCAAAAAGATATATTTCTGTACTTATACAGTACTAAAAATCTGAATAAAAATTACTACAAGTTGATGATGATATTTTGTAAAACCAGTCTTGATGCTAAATATCTTTACATCCCTCTTTGAATATTTGGGTAAAGCCAGACATTGCTAAATAGAATATTCATTATAATGAAGACCCAATTGGTATCAACACTATCAAGTCCTGTATCTACTTAGAAGCTCAACTTGACGTAACTTTCTTCATTTGACATGTTTCTTACTAAAGGTTTAAATGGTGCATCAGTAAATCATTTAACTCTCTGGATTTATATAAGAGACTAAACTCTCAACGGTTACAAAAAATGCAACATTTACGTACAAATCTCTGAAAGTTGACTACCTTGATTGGAATTAACTCGCATATTGTGTTCAGAAAAGGACATTTTGGTGTGCTTTACATCAGCGCACGGCACGTCGCGATACATGGGCCCTGTCATGTACATTTCTGCTTTGTGACTGGCGCGCGAGAATCACGTGGAAAACGAGGTGAGGTGGGGTGAGATGGGGTTGATCGCCGCTTTCAAGAGTAATTCACTTATATCGGGCTGCTAGTATTATTGCAGGGAGAAAGCCCGCAACGCCATTGTGGTTATGCATTGCGGTGAAACCTGCGAGCATCGGCTTGAACTAGCGAACCATGGGTGGTACTGCGCTGAAATTCAGTGTAACATTGCACCCAAACCTGACTGCGTGTACAACAGTTCTCTACTGCAGACAAAGTTGCCGAGCCCCTGGCGGGATTCGAACCACGGATCCGATGCCGATCGCGCTAACCACTGGGCTATCCCGCCCCACGTGGTAAACGAGGAATGCTACGTACGGTGCTTGAAGAAAGCGTGAGAAGTGAAGCAGTAAAGAGGTATCCCTGTTAAAAAAAGACTTTCAAAAAAATTCAAATTTCAGATCTTTGTTGTAAGAGGGTCTTACATAACAACTCCATCAGCGCTGTTACAATGGCTCGTTTGTGTATTGATAGTTTAAAGGGGCAGTAACATTTTTTTTGAAAACTTTTATATTTTCAACTTTTCAATAATAATTATTCGAAAATGCACTATGTACTATTTGGATAGAGTCAAAAATCTCATTACATAAACCAAACATCCTTAGTAAAAGAACAAATTATACTAAAAAATCACAAAACGTCCATTGAAGCCATTTTTATGTGAACACCTTAATTCACTTTGTGTAAGAAAAATGATCCTATTGTTGAACTTTACATTAATTTATTGCTGCTTCATTTGTTTCAAATACATTGTCTTTCTATTGGAACCATTTACATTTACTTTTCCTGACACCTCACACTGATATAACCCTACCATGCGCTACTGCAGCTTGTAGTCCTGAAGTAGTTTATTGAACTAGTTTTATATTCAAGAGCGTATGTTCTTTGCTCGTACAAAGTATAAAAACAACATTGAATTCTATAGTTTGCAAAACATTGGAGTTTAAACGATAAGTTAATGTTTTCTAGGGTTATTTTGTTTGGAGATAAATAGTTTTGGTTTTTGCTCTTGTTATTTTTAGGGGTGTCAAGGCAACCAATAAGGCAATAGAGTCATCAAATCTATAAATCAAAGTATTCCTTATTAGCTAACGAGTACGCAGACTCTTGGCCTCTGCAAAGAAGACAGCAATTAATTTTAAAGGGGCAGTAGCACGTTTTTTAATAATTCTATATTTTTAAATTTTCACTGATAATTGTAAGTTTATGATAAATGTATTATTTTCATAGTGTCAACAATTTCATCCATAGTCAGAGGACAAAGTATGAAGATTCACCTTAAATCCACGGGCGGCCATTTTGTGTGAACACCTTTAATTTATTTTGTGTAAGAAAATGGAATCACATGGAACCATACATCATATATTTGAACTATTACTGCTCCATCTAGTTTATATGCATTGTCTTTCAATTGGAACAAGTAATTTTTTATTTTCCTGACGTCACCTTATACATGTATGTCCCCTAAAAAAGTACTACTACCCCTTTAAGGGATACAAATCTTGTCTTTCATTGAGGGTCACAGAGTGACCAGAGTACCGATAATCTTCTTTGACAGGTATCGCTTTACAAACGCTTTTTCGTATTTGGCAAATATCATATGTTATTGCGTCAATGCCTTACAATATCTAAACATATACTAAATAACATGAATAAATTACTATTCTTAAAGGAAATAATTTTAGATTCCATGAGAGTAGCAATGATGGTAATTTCCAAAATAGTTAAATAAAATATTCATGTATCTATACAATTTTAGATACAAAGTTGTTCAAAAAATGTAATACCCTTGCATTTTTAAATTTAAACACTGATCCTTTGTGGTAATTTTTTGATTTCATGAGTACAATATAGTTTACTAGAAAACAATAAATAATGATTAACAGTATTCCGAAATTAGTTCTGGAAGTTAGAAAACCAAACATTCTTATATTATATAAAACTGTCATGACCCCTTTGACACACTGTAACTCGTCTCGTCTCTCCAAAGCTGACTGCGAGTGATCTGAAATTAACAACTGCACGTGCAAATCATGCTCTACTCGTCCCGTTGCCCTAGCAACGTTCAATACTGGTCGTCTTTGGGAAGTGGCAGTTATTATCAAACAACATTTCGCTGGCTGAAACAGGACTGAATTATTAAAAAACTAATGTTTAGACAAAACTCAAAGATTTACAATGTATGGGAATATATTGTATGGATATTTTTAAGTGTTTATCAGAAAACCACATTGATAGTAATACGTATACCTGGATACTAACGCCTGCATACAATCTTTGCTATAGTGCGCGGATCTACTTGGAATTCATTTGAATTCAGACTTCAGTCATACATAAGGGCTGCTTTAGTACTTACGGAAATAGACATTTTGATGATTATATCTCTATTTTGAACAAACGTGACACTTGAATTCTGAATATCCACTCATAATGTTTTTTCCCATCTGTTAATCAACAGTACTTAAAGGGGCAGTTCTTAGGAAGAATGTAAGGTGATGTCAGGAAAATGAAAATAAATGGTTCCAATTAAAAGACACTGTATTCAAACTAAATGAACCAGTAACAAATATATAATGTAAATTTTAGCCTTTTTACACAAAATGAATTAAAGGTGTTCACACAAAAATGGAAGCCAATGGACTTTATCTGTATAATCTGTTCTCTGACTATGGAAGTTTGTGTAATGAGCATTTTGGACCAGTCTAAGTAAACCTAGCCTCAATATCATCCGTTTCACTCCTATATGTATACTGAGTCTATCAAGGCCTAGTAGTCAGCCGACCTGTCCGCGACCTATGACCCTCGAACGTTATACGTGCGAAGACACACTATCATTGCTTAGTAAGATGCGTTTTGATTGGTCAATTCGATACGTGGGATGACGTGACCCTCTTCTAGGCCATTATAGACTCAGTATAGGAGTGAAACGGATAATATTGAGGCTAGGTTTACTTAGACTGCATTTTGGACACTATCAAAATAATGGTTTGAATAAAAACAAGAATATATTAAAGGGGCAGTAGCACGTTTTTAGGGGGAATATAAGGTGATGTCAGGAAAATGAAAATAAATGGTTCCAAATGAAAGACAATGTCTTTAAACTAAATGGAGCAGTAATAATTCAAATATATAACGTTAGGTTCAGCCATGCGATTCCTTTTTCTTACAAAAATGAATTAAAGGTGTTCACACAAAAATGGCCGCCAATGGATTTTATGTGAATCCTCAAACTTTGTCCTCTGACTATGGGTGGTTGGCTTGTGTAATGTGATTGTTGACACTGTCAATATAATACATTAGGCATTTACTTACAATTAAAAGTGCAACTTTGAAAATATAAAATTATCAAAAAACGTGCTACTGCCCCTTTAAACACTTGACTTGAATATATTTTAGGAAATGTGTTTGAATATATCAATAGTTTTTGCTTATCTATGTCATAGAAACAGAGCGTTCAATAATTATGAACAATCTACCTAAGTACAGCAAGTCGTAGCTAGTTTTATAAACAGCACACATTGTCTGAGTAAACTCTGCCTGTGTTGAACTGAGATAGGAAGTTAGTTGGTTACCTTAGGGATTTTACAAGCGCTTGATTAGAAAGTGATTCCCTCTGTCTTATGTAGCATGCCCGTCCTGGGACGTAGCTCAGTTGGTATAGTGTCCGCTCGTCACTAAGGGGTCGGGTTCGATTCAACCCGCGTCATACCAAGAATCGTTAAAAGATGAGGATGTCGTTTCCTTGCTTGGTGCCCAGCATAATAAGGATAAGGTTTGAACTTCCGCTGCCGGGTTCCATGGGCACACAACAAATTACAATTACAATGTAACCAGGACAATTAAGAGGTGTCATTATTGTTATAATCATTATCATAAGATCAACACACAACACGAAACTTACACGTCTGACAATGCCTGGGATGTTATTAATGCTTGAACAACACTGCTTTTCAAGGCGTGGGTATTCAATAAGGAAGTGCCGTGGTAGAAGTAAATTTTTGTATAATTTGCTTGGTATGCCAAATTGTTAAAAGTCCCTTTTAAACAGAACTATAATTTCATACAAAAATCAAACAACATTATTTAAAAGACGAACAATTTGTCAGGTACATACTTTAGTATCAAAAGACGGATATCACTTGTTCCAAATTACACAATTCTCTCCCCACAGAGACAGCTAGGTGCGAGCTAGTCTCTGTTCTTATTTGCCAAGATCAAGGGTTCAGGCAGATTGCTCTTGCGGCAAAAAGTTGAAACTTTTTTTTTGCAGCCAATGACAACACGTCTTGGATACCTTTGACTGAAACCAGCCCTTAAGGTCGTAAAGTTACATGAACAAATCATGCCTTTATAACTAATTTCCATTAATAATGGGAGGGGGGAATATTTGAAAAATCAGAAATGGATAGGTTTTCTACAATATAGTACTGTATATTACTATTTGTTTTATGGTAAATTTTCTTTTACTATTTTAACTACAAAAAGTAAGGAGAAGGTAAAACGCGATGTTTTATTAAATGAAGAGTAATCTCCTCTGGATGTTAAATTTCATTGATAACCATGCCGAAGCAACGGAAATGACCGAGGATTTGCGAATGACAGTTTTTGAAACTGCCTCGCTGATTGCACAACTAACTTTGATTTCCTCCAATCAGATTGCTACCTTTCTACCCTATGTATTTGGCTAATAAGAACAGAGGCTTGTTCGGGTATGGCTGAGCTAGCTCTGTGGGTAGAGAATGAAATTACAAATAAACTCATTACAATTGCTGCTTATCGTTAAACTAATGGTGACACACGGATTTATCAAAACGTACAATGCAATATTTGATGCAAATTTTGTTCTCGTTGATGTGTTGCCTACAGTTTGCCACGAAAGTGAAAATTGAAAACTTGAGAGGAAAGTAGGAAAGTTCAACAAAGCAGGAGATATTCATGAGTAACAGGGGAAGTAATAAGCTGCGTCGCGACATGTATAACTAGCTCAGGAAATATTTCAGGACAGATATCTGCAATCGACTTCCTATTTCAACAGAAAACAGGATGTCCCTAGCTATATTCGTACATAGCGGCCCGATAAAAATCAAAATGGCTGTTATCCAAAACATTTTCAGAGAGCGTTTTGTACATAAACTGCTGATTAGTAAGATTATGTTTCCTGAAATATACAGTACATACTTACATTTACAGTTATCTCAAAAGTAAATAAAACCATGTTTAGTTTGTTAATGTTTTCTCTTGGCGAGCCTAAATACTGTAAGTGTGTGAAATAAAACTTGCAATCAAATTAATATGATGTTCTTTTGCATTGGTATGTCTTTTTAATGTACAATTAAATGTTTATAGAAATAACCTTAATTTTATCAGTTCAGATTATCCTATGTGTTTGCCAATGTCAGGCAAATTGTCAAGTAAATATAAATCCAAACTACACCTTTAAATGTGTTTTGAGGGGTTGTGAACATTGTTGCTGTTATTGTACCATGTTTCTTCATTGTAATATTTGAAGCACTTTTATAAACATTTTAATTTGAAAACTCAAACCATTACATATAATTAGCTTTCGCTGATCGTTTTAAAACTTAAAACCTATACATTATTAATGGGCCAAGTTATACGGAATGTTCACACTGACCAAGTTAAATGATTTTTAATTAGTTTTATATAGGAAATGTTATGGTTCAACTGAAAACTTATATTATATGTTGTCTATCATCATCTCAAATCTGACATTAAAGAGACTTATATTTCTTAAAATTTTATTTGGTTACAAAGTTACAAAATATGCTGATTGAATTTCATATCTGATCGCTGGATTTGCAAATCTATCCATTTATTCTTAATATCTCTAAATTCCTTGATTTTGTCGAACAATCGAATAAACATCTAAAATACGTGTAATACTCGAAATTTTGCATCAAATGAACCTACCTATTAGTAACAATACGTAATAAACACTATCTAATCGAAAATATCTTCCTGTTAGCTTTTTATAAGGTTTCAAAATTACGTTTGGCGAATTGGCGCTGGCCACTCGAACTACATTGTCCATTTTTTTAAATCAAAATCCCGACTTTGAATGGCTGTATTATCGCTCAAATGTACCGATTGACCTAGAACTTTTAATTTCATTAACAGTTAGTGGTTCCCGATGTTATAACACAGATTTCAAAATTTGTCATATGTGATCCCATCAACATACTCAGTGTCACTTTAAGAAACCAACCAAATCAGGCCAAAGCTCATCTCCCGGAGACGGATGCAGTGGTGATTAAGACTCGATGGTCGGATGTAAGCTAGCTGTAAAGTGTGGTAGGCTGGTTGATGTTGCTTCTGGACCTTCACTCGCAGATAGGTTACGACTAAAGGAAGCAGTGAAAGTTAATTGAGGTATTTTATAATATATTTACCAACCAAAGTCATAAAAGCACAAGTTTATGAACCTAAATATGCAAATGGGACAAAGTTTGTACGCCATTTTCACATTGACCAAGTGAAATAATTTACAGTTTCTACCTACGTTTCTGAGTCTATAATGGAAATGTTATGATTCAGCTGGTCAAAGTTTGTCTGATATTTCACATATTGTCTGTCTACATCCCAAACCCGACATTTAGAAACCAGACAAAATGGCCAATCTCATCTCAGAAAGGCGGATGCAGTGATGATAAACACTCGATGGGCGGATGTAAGCACCAAGCTGTTCAGTGTGATAGGCTGGGTGGTGTCGCTTCTAAACCTTTACTGATAGATAGGATCTGACCAATGTACAGTGAGAGTTTACTGGTAGAGTAACATATCGACAACCCAGGAAGACAAGAATTCACATCTCCAGCGTACAGGCGGCTTCTGACCATTCACTGGTAGATAGGATCAGACCAATGTACAGTGAGAGTTTACTGGTAGAGAAAGATATCGACAACCCAAGAAGACAGAAATCTATATATCCAGCGTACAGGCGGCTTCTGACCATTCACTGGTAGATAGGATCAGACCAATGTACAGTGAGAGTTTACTGGTAGAGTAACATATCGACAACCCAAGAAGACAGGAATCTATATATCAAGCGTACATGCGGCTTCTGACCATTCACTGGTAGATAGGATCAGACCAATGTACAGTGAGAGTTTACTGGTAGAGTAAAATATCGACAACCCAAGAAGACAGGAATCTACATCTCAGTGTACAGGCGTCTTCTGATCATCCACTGATAGATAGGATCAGACCAATGTACAGTGAAAGTTTACTGGTAGAGTAACACATCGGCAACCCAAGAAGACAGGAAGCTACATCTCAAGCGTACAGGCAGCTTCTGAACATCCACTGATAGATAGGATCAGACCAATGTACAGTGAGAGTTTACTGGTAGAGTAACATATCGACAACCCAAGAAGACAGGAAGCTACATCTCAAGCGTACAGGCGGCTCCTGAACATCCACTGATAGATAGGATCAGACCAATGTACAGTGAGAGTTTACTGGTAGAGTAACACATCGGCAACCCAAGAAGACAGGAAGCTACATCTCAAGCGTATAGGCAACTTCTGAACATCCACTGATAGATAGGATCAGCCCAATGTACAGTGAGAGTTTACTGGAAGAGTAACATATCGACAACCCAAGAAGACAGGAATCTACATCTCCAGCATACAGGCAGCTTCTGAACAAGCAACATGGTTAGTCTTGGTTACGTATACACAAATAATCTTATTAAGCAAGATTTAACAATAGTTGTATCATTGACTCTTCACTTGAACTAAAATCCAAATATGCTAAACTAATTAAATGAGGAAAAATGTGAGACCACTAAAATATGGCCAAATATAACTATTGTCATAAGGGGGAAACTACACATTAAACTTAGAATTTCTATGATAAATAATGACATTTTTGATACCTTGTTTACATTCATAAACAAAAACCTTTTTCATCATGCTTGATAAGAGGCTAACAGGACATTGAATGTTCAGTAATTTTTACATAAAAAGATGATAAAATGTCTATAATCTAAACAAACTGAGTATAATTAAGATCTTTTGGGTTGAACTTGTTGATCAAACACTTCTACTTTCTTTAGGTATGTCATTTCCCCTAACAGTGGTCAGTTGATATGTGCACAGTTCTTTTAATGTGATACTTTATAACTTTGTGATTATAAAGGATTATACTGCTTTAATGAGGCAATTTACTAAAAAGTCAACAATTCAGTAATGAGAATTATAATAATTATCACATCGTAGCAAAATTTATTGACTTTCATTTTAGTGATCAGGTAAATTGGATTTTGACCAAAAATACCCAACTTTTTGAAAAACAGTTATCAAGAGATAGTGAATCGTAAATCGAGAGAATTTCGTTTCTATACTGTTTGTTGATCGTTCTGTCAAAATCCCCTAATTGTTGCCTTCATTTTTTGTGTTTATTATCAGCACAATTTTTACGTTTAAAAGAACTGCGGGTGCTTAATTAGTCATTATAATATGGACACACAGAAATGAAATGAAATTCGTCTTCTATTCATTCCTTTCAAATTGGACAAATTCTAGACAACCTATCAATTTTCTGCCATCTACCCTCATTAACCTTTAAACGTAACAGCCCCGATCGTAATTTAACAAGGCTTTTACGAAATTTAAAATCCACTATTTCAAATAAATATTTCTCCGGTGTAAGTAGACTTTTAATTTCTCTATATTTCTCAGGTTAACACTTATTTCTGTAAGGGCTTTCTTGGCTCGTAAGGAAAGATCATCAAGTGCTTTTGTCATACTGAAATTACAAGTGAATCATTCTGGTAAGAAATGGAAATGGTACTGACGTTTCTGTAACTGCATTGTGATAAAACTTTTGACAAATTCCCCTTATCCTACTTTGTTTTACCTAGCTAATGTCTGACATTTTACATGTGTATGCGCATTGAGCATACCCCTTTGTGGTACGCAGTATTGCGCGGTAAAAGTACCCTTATTATTATTAGGTCTTAAAGACAAAGTATTCAAGACAAAGTCTGGAAGACCTATTGTTTTTATCCGATTTCTTCAATTTCTTCTTATTATTATTTGTACAATTTTGTGAACGAGCTACAGCCCAAACGGCTGCTCAAAATTCACCCAAACTTGGCATGCTGATAGCCCTTACCCTGGAATCGACATGCGGAGCTTTTTGGCAAAATCGACTCGTACATTAAAGGTCCAGTTCGAATCCAAAATCGAAAATTTAACATTGATTTTTTTTTTCAAAATGCACTTAGAGACTTGAATTTTTTTATAAGATGCGCAATAAAAAATAATGAACAAAAGTAAATCATGACGAATTCGTAGGTCACGTGGTTTGGCCGCCATCTTGATTTAAAGCACTTTTCAAGGACTTTTTCACAACTGTCTGACCCCATCCGCTTATGAGGAATCACAACTCGGCAACTACTGATACCAGAAAGTTGAAACTTACACATAATGTAGCTGATACATTAACCTATAACAAGTTTAGGTTGAAATTAAAATTACGAAATACTTTTTTGTTTTTAATTTTTCAAATTTTGCTCAAAATTGCAATATTCAAGGGCAGATAACTCAAAAACCAGACAATAGAACTTTATGATTTTTGCATGAGAGTTAGACATTAGCAAGGTCTTCAAGATAAAGGAATAAAGTCGCTCGCGAACAGTGACTTCCGGTCAGGAGCAAGGGTCAAATTTGCATTTTGGAAAACGGGTGTTTTTGTGGGTTTGTTTGAATACTCATTTCTAAGCAGCGACACATGATAATTGATTGTTCTATATATCATTAGAAAGCCAAAAGAACATACAATCTTTGATACATCTCATTAAAATTAGATAAAACATAAACGTTGAAATTCGGAGCATTTAAATGTGGTCAAACATACTTTCTTTTTGAATGGTTATGATACATTTATGATTGAAAAAAATGTGATTCATTGGCAATAAACACTAGGCAATGTTTTATCTATCATCAGGCAGCAACAAGACTGTATAACCTGAGATGATTCATGTTTGCAGCCATGTTGAATTTTCTGTAAAGGCTTAAACATTGAATATCAAGTGAAATATGGTAATTTGATAATGTATTAATTACTGTTTACCTCTGAGACAAAAAGACATGTGAAGGTCAAACAGTGTGTGAAGGTCAAACAGAAAGTCTTGAAGACCTAAGTACTGCTGCGGCAGTCCTAGTAATTATTATTATTATTAGTATTATTATTATAACTTGTCATTGAAATGTATAAAACATAATGTGACATTGACTTGCACATCAGTAATGTTCATTTCATTTACGTTCTAAAGGAGTTTATGTCCAGTGTGTGAGGAGTATGGGTGGGAGTTTGACCTTGAGATTGACAAAGATGTAGAGCATGAATAGAATATAGAGGAAAGAGGGATAAGACAATTTTATTTCCTGGTTTCTTGGATATATTTTGTTTTACCATAAGAAGATTACATGCTATATAAACGTAATTGGCTTGATCACTATCAGGGTGTTAGAGAAGCTTCTTCATACATATTGCTGAAACATTAAGCTATTTTTATTTCAGGTCAACCAACTGTGCTACTCCGTACTATCCAGTTTACTTCTATTAGTACTTTGTACTGGTCTGCAACTACCTACCATTTCGATGAATTGCCTCCCTTGCACTTGTCGTCCTGATTCTTTCTATGGTGGAGTGTTTGTCGATTGTTCTAACAGGGAGCTGAGCCACATTTCCTTACCTGAACCAGGTAGCATCACAACACTTCTCTTTGACCAAAACTACATGTGGAAGCTGGCCATATCTGAATTCAAGGGAATGGTCAATCTGTGTCATCTCAGATTAAGTGATAACGGAATTACAGCAATTGAAAAATCCAATGAAATTATTTTTAAAAATCTGGAATACCTTGATCTTTCGCAAAATCTTCACCTAGGGCTAGCTCAAATTGTCAAAGTTTCTTCCTGGCTGAGAAACCAGACTTTAAAGACACTTCGAATTGACTACATTGTTACCCTGAATCCCTTGATTGTCGCACTTGATTGACTGTATTGTAGTTTTCTTCAAAACACAGCTTTGAAGGAATATTATTTAGATGGAAACGCATTTTTTTATATAGGGAAAGAATGTATTTCTTTGTTGCCGACAACTATTGAAGTCTTGAGCGCTCGTTACAGCATGCTCGGGAGCTTCACTGCTGCCAATTTCACTGGATTGTTAAATCTAAAGTTTTTGAGGGTCGTTGATTTGACCGGTTTTGTAACATGGTTCCCTGGCAATGGACATTACGGTGACTGGCGCAAAAGTGTGATACCTAAAACAATTCCTTTAATGCCGTCAATTGAAGTCATCAGATATGGTGGTGTGTTTCTCAGAGCAGATGTGAAAGAACTGATTGTCCTGCCAGTTTGCAACAAAATAACAACACTTGACTTCAGTGATAATCTTCTTGAGTCAGTAACTGGACCTTTTGTCGGTTTCGGAAATGTTGTAGATATTGACATATCACAAAATAGGATTGCTTTGATCGGCAAACCTTTGTTTATTGATTCAAATAAATTGAAGAAGCTCAATTTCTCCCATAATGATCTTGGTAAGTATATTGGAAATGATACATCAGGTGACCTTTTGAAACAATTTGACAAATTGGAGAATTTAGATCTTTCTGATAACAAAATCACTTTTCTCCCAGAAAAATTTTTCATGGCGGCAAACAAAGTTCAGTTCCTTGATATCAGTGGAAACTTTCTGACAAATTTTGATGTTGACATATTTCTTATGAGAGATCTGAAGGAATTGAATTTGAGAAACAATAAGTTAAACAAACTTCCACAAAGGGTCATTGAGCAGGTAAATCTTTTTCCAAATCTGACAGTTATCATGGATGACAACCCTTTGTCTTGCTCTTGTGACACGTTGGAGTTCCTTGAATGGATCAAAGATTACAACTATGTTCGACAAATGGACAACCAATCATGCTTATTGACAAACGGGAGCAGCATTAAACTGCAGTTTCTAGATCAAATCTTGTCCAGTTTACACGAAAGCTGTAAATCTGATCTTGTGTTGATAGCGTCGTCTGTATCTGGAGCATTTGCTTTGCTGTTGTTTGTCTCTGGGATAGTGATGTACCAATACAGATGGAAGCTCAGGTATCTCTATTATATTGGAAGGAACAGATACCTACGGTTGACTGATGAGGAAGATCTGGAAATATACAAATATGATGCATTCATATCCTATGCAGAAAAAGATCGCAAGTTTGTCATCAAAAACATCCTTACCAAGCTTGAAGACGGATCAAGAATGAATATTTGCATTCACAGCAGAGATTTCATCCCTGGTGACTTAATTACAGACAACATCATCAAGGCAATCGAAAACAGCCGGAAGACTGTAATTGTACTTACACCAGCCTTTCTGAAGAGTGGGTGGTGCATCTGCGAGTTCAACATGGCAAGACAGCACGGGATCTCTCAGAAACTGAGCAACATCCTGGTGGTTCTACTGGAGGAGGTTGATGTGAAGCAGCTGCCCAAGGATCTTGCAATGATGATGACCAACAACAGTTACCTGGAGTACAGCACTGACTTGTATGGGGAGGAAGTGTTTTGGAACACTCTTACAGAGGGGATTAGAACCACTAATTGCATGGAATGAATATGTTTTATTTCAATCTGTTGTAATTAATTGTATATCCCTCTCTTCAGTTTGCATGGTTGACATACTTGTTTTCTGTTGTTTTTATTGCTTTTGTTGTACAGATGTAATTGTGATAACAAACATATATGTAACTCTTATGCTTAAAGCAGGGTTTTTAGATGCGGAAATACTGCACGTTTATAATCAATTCAACTATTTCCATCCTACTTTATGATATGTTTATAGTGATAAAGCTTGGGAAGGAAGACGCTTTTGAAAATTCTAAAGTAAACATTGAGTAAGTGTTGGATTGAACATGATAGTAATTGGCAGTTGTTGAGATTTCTTTGATGACATGAACCACAAAGTGCAGGGAATTATATCTGATCCAAAGTTGTTGTTAATAGTTTTTATATAATTTCTTCCTTATACCGATTTGTAGACCTTGTATACATATTGTCTTTGCTTGCTTTGTCATCTGTTGTGTGCCTGATATCAGTGTACAGATGTATACAGGAATACAAACAAGGTGAAAGCAAGTTTTTGAAATGCAGATTCTTACAATCTAATCTTGCTCAACAACAGTTTGTAATATTCTCCATTGAAGAATCCGTTTATCTTTGAAAGCAAGTCATGCCTGTTCTCTCTCCTTTTTTAAACATTGTTTGGTAATAAAAGAGATAACGAAACCATTTCTTTGTTATATTAATATATGTTACTCAGAGAATCTCGGGGTCAGTAAAGTTTCGTTGTGGAAGCCCTATTGAATGCCTGGATAGCTGATTGACAAGATTAACCCGATAAGATACCAACATAGTTGAACACTCTAGTGACTGTGTTTATTATACCCCCTCTAGGAAGTAGTTGGGGTATATAGCGCTCCGCGTGTCCGTCCGTGTGTCCGTGCATCCGTCCGAAATCATTTCCGGAGCATCACTCTAAAACTATATCACTTAGAAACTCCAAATTTGATGTGGCAGTAGCCTATATGATGCTGTTGTGCCTTTTAGGGGTTTCACCTCCAACGTTCAAATAATTCTTGAAATTTTGATCAAAAACGGTCAGATATTGGGACTTTGTGTCGTTTCGAGATAATCATTTAAAAACTAAACCACTTGGAATTTTCAAGCTTGGTATGGCAGTAACCTTTATGATGCTTTTGTGCCTTTTAGGGGTTTCAATTCCAAAGTTCAAATAATGTTTTGAAAGCATGAACCAAAACAGTCCGAAAACAGTAGGTTGAGGATCAAGCTTGTAAATATATTTCCTAATGACAAACACATAGGGTATAAACATTGTAAATGTGACTGTTTTGCCTTCAAGTTATCTTTTGGGAAGTAACCAAAAGAAAGCGATTGTGACCTATTGTGATACTCATATGGACACTGTATGAACAAAGAATATGACTGATGTTGTTACCACTGCAAAGAATACATATATTGGAATGTTGATAGCACTGCAAAGAATACATGATTTGGAATATAAATTGATCTACATGGAACTGAATGGAAGGTGGAAGCTTGTTGAACAAAAGGTATAATCATAGTAATACCAGTTCACACCTTTTCAGACAAATTAAATTTTAATGTTAATTTCTATATCATGTGATGGAAAAATACGGTAACAATCCTAGGACTGATGGAAACATATGACTTTTCACTATTTTCAACAAAGGAAGGCGGTCAAACTACAGGTGGGGGTATGTGAGCTTCGCTCACTTTTGCCTTGTATTACATAGTACAGATCTAGGCAGTTCTAGGATCAACTGTCAGGCTCAGAAATTAGTATGCAGGAGAAAAAGAAATTCTAGATGGCATTAATTATGCTTGTATTTCATTGGTTTATTTCATGGTGAAATCTATGTTATACACGATTATTGTGAGTAGTAACAACACTGTGACGAGTTAGGCACAATTCGGCTATAAAACATGGTCGAATTGTTATCTCTTCTTAGCAAGTGTCTATCTTTTTCACTTTTACATTACTTCTTATTATTTTTCTTGTAAACTATTGAAAATAGTTATGTATTATTGCAACTCATGTGGAAGTAGGCAAATCCTCTAGAGGCTTTTGAGACACTGTTTTGAGAAGTCAAAGCCATCATGAACAAGCGACCAAAAGGATCTCATCGCTTTAACCCCTAATTTTCTGTTGTTGCTACAGCCTGGAGAAGACATGCCGCCGGGACTCTTCAACAAACCTGACAACAATGCAAATAGAAGATGACGTCAGGTGCAGAATCTATCTGAAGTGTTCTGGAAGCGGTGGCCCAGAGAATACCTTATGGTTTAAACATATTTTTGTTTCTCAAAAAGAAATTTGGCTTTGTGAACAAACCTGAAGGCTTATTTGATCGCCTCTCCAGTAGAACACACATACAGCTGGTTACAAAATTAAAATAGCGATTTAATGTAAATATGCTAAAAACCTAGATAACTGATATACATATATGTAGTCCTGACAATGATACATTTGGATGTTTAGCATGTCCGCTGTAATGTATTGCTGCGTTTAAGAAACGAATTTATTAATTTCTTTGAGAGGCATTAAGTTGGTTGATGAAGAGGAATAAGTCATTATGGATAGCCAACCCCCCATCGCATGAAACGCAACGCCCCAGTGCAGACACCCACACCGCTATCAAGCAAAATTACTCATGCAGCTTCACAAATGACAGAAATGGACAAAACCTTGGAGGAACATTAATGAAGAAATTCCTGGGCTCTTGGAAGAGTTCAGAAAGTATTCCTAAACAAAGAGGTCAAGAGGTTTGTTGAGGCAAGGACCGAGACATCTGTGTTGCAGAGACCAATAGATTAGTTATGCCTGATCTTAGAGAGTGACAGTAAATGAGTTTTTTATGCATGAATGACTTTAGGTGAACCGTATATGCATCATTTTAGTAAATAGTATTAACGTGATAGTGACATTCATATGAAGATGGCCCTTGAGTGGAGGTGACTGAAGTGTTTGCAGTGAAGAAATCAATTACATTTAAAGACTTGCCTTATTGTTATTTTCATGAATATGCATATTGCAGAAACATTCCTGATAACATCTAATTTTTTCATGTTTTAGTTCCTTGTTTGATATGCTATAACTTTTTGGCATGAACAGTTTTTTTTAGTAAATATTTCTTTTTCAAAAGAATAAAGATTGATATACAATAATACAAAAGCTTACTTGTTTTAGTAAATGTTTTTCTATGACATTTTTTTTGTAAATATCACTTTTTTCAAAGACAATCTAATTTATTTTTTTAAATTTAAGAGCAATAAATGTTTAACACATTAGAAGGTTTGTAATTGTCCCAACTATTTATACAATATAGGGGCTGTAATGTAACGGGAAAAAACATATAGATTTAAAAGATATTTTATGAACGTTTCTTTATTCTATTGATGACACTAAGATACATCATCCAGTGAACACCTGTGTGACGAATTCACGCGAAGACTCTTCATGATTTCACGAGTTTCTCATTTTCAACTGTATGCAGTGATACAAAACTATGGTTACAAAGTCGTTTCTGAAACATAAATAATGATGTATGGAGTTACCATCACTTATCAAGCAACCAGAATGTCTGAATGTAGGTCATTGATAAATAAACGAAAAAAAACCATATGGATGGATTTAATGGCACGAACACAATTTACAATAAGCAAAGTTTGACATCATCGTACTGATGTCTGTAACTATAAATTGTGACTCTGACATTTCCAGTTGAGTGGCCATGTTACTTTTGCATTCCTTTCTAGGTCAAGCTAGGTCATCTGTTCAATCTGATTAAAATCAAATCATTGACTCGCTCCCTTTTTTATATAATGTTGTTATTGGTCACTCACCTAAGATCTTACGGAATCTCGTAGAGGTCCATGTCAACCGGAAGTAAGATTTCAACCAATCACAGTTGCGCTTTCAAAGCTGTGAAAGTAGATTCAAGGTTCAAACATCATCGCCCTTTTATGTAAAGCGGAAAATGCCGAGAATTTCTGAATGTTTTGGAACGCTTGATTTGCTACATCAACATGAAAACAGTATGTTTGTTAACATCCTTGTCGTCAGAATTATTAAAATATGATCAAATTTCAAATAAGATGATCGGAAATATACGATAAAAGATACAATATTTCTGTAAATATTATGTATATTATACGTGTTGTAAAATTAATAATCCTATAATACATTACAATCTAGACTATGGTCTAAATGAAAGGATACAAGATTGAGAAAAAATCATGAAATACCAATATTTTTTCTTTGAAGTACAACCTTAATCTTTAATTAACTGATAATTATTTAATTACTCACACATGTTTGATTTGCAGGATATGAAGATTAGTTTAAAGAGTTTAAATTGAGTTCTTAAAATACTATTTAAATTCATGCAGGTAAAACGCATACATCATGTATACAAAATTCACCATGAAATAATGAAAAAGGTCATTTCTTGTTCAAAGTTCACTTTGACACGGACCTCTACGGAATTCCGTCAGATCTTACATTTGTGACAAGTAACAACATAGTATGAAAGAAATGAGAGAATCTAAGATTTGATTTCAATGAGATTGGTCATCTGTTTGAACTGTATGTTCTGTCACTCATAAATTTGATGGGATGTACCACACGTGTATACTGCGAAATGAAACACTATGGTTTCTATGTTATGCTTCTAAATAGCCTTAGACATGGTCAGTAATTATGTCATTAACTCTATAAGCTATAAGCGGACCATATAGTCCGGACTCTCCGGTTGTCCAGGATTAAATCTGTAACCCATTAATGTATAAACCTGTCAGATTACCTATGTTGTAGGTTGGTATTGTGTTGCCATGTAATTGTTGCCATGTATGATGCATAAATAGGATTGAAACCTCAGTTCAGGAGGAGATTGGCGAAAGACTTGTTCAAGACTCCAGGCCTGGTCACACTGGGGGTAGCACGACGGGGTCTTGGGTATGACTCTGTTGTGGACCCGCTAGATGTGAATGTAACACCGGCCTGGAGAGTAATGTGCCATCCGATAATAAACCAATTTGTAAAATCCAGACATGGCCTTCTTCTTGGATTTGTGTGCTGTTGTGCTACACGGGGATCTCTTTTGGTGCCGTGACCCGGATCCAATGAAAAGGCGGGACTGTCTGGTGGCTTTGGTGAGTGCCCTTTGCTCGTGGAACTCCTGCTCAATTTTCTATCATCTGGCCATCTTTGTTCAAAGTATCAAATATAAATAAATTTGACAGGTTAGAGTGGATAGGAGTGCTGATTGTTGTCAACTCTGTCCCGTCTCCTCTGGGGTATCCAAAGTATTTTCATTGAAACGTTATTGATAGTGTAAGGTGGTTAACGTAGCAGTGAAGATTAGTAATAGAAACGGCACAAGTAGAACTGAGAATATGTCAGATGTTAGGGGTGTAAATCATTAATTGAATTACCACGGTCAGTAAATATGGGGAATGGGAGAAATGTGTTCAAATACTTAACAAGGTGTACGAGTAGGCATTATAGATGGTATTACAGGTGATTAGGAAGAGATTGTGAACTCTTTTGGGGTATTGCCTGTAGATAATCATAAAGTCAGGGCTAAGAAGGTAGTATGATGTGAAGGGAGAATTAGGTATAGAGCAGGTGTAATCTATAAAAAAATGAGGCATGCTTTTGTTGGATTAGTCCTGGGTCAGAATGCTTGATATGGCTTGATATTGTTTGAAGTTAGGTTTTCCTAGGATCTGGAGTGGACGGGGTGGATGTGTAATGCGGGTGTATTACTGGTTTGGGTAATACTGTTAACTCGGGATGAAAACACGGACCCTCCATTGATTTGAATGGTCTTTATTACAGACGGGTACGTGGGATAATCTTTGGTGGATTAATCTCAAGTCTGGAGACCAGGGATTACTAGCTTAATTCAATCAAGTATGTTAAGAATGGGGCGAAATTTGAATATAGAAATTAGGGCTTAAATTAATCGAATGAGGAAGAAGACAAGGGCTGATGAAATGCTTGATATGACTTGATATTGGTGTAAGGCTTCTCTAAGGTCTGGAGTGGAGGTGTTGACGAGTAGTTAGAGTATGTTATATGGTAAGCCCGCGGTATGTCCATGTGGGATTGCTCAGACGAGCTGGCGGGAATATAACTTTGGGAACTCGAGACTAGCTCATGAGCCGTCCATTGACTTGAATAGCCTTGATTTACAGGCCTTTGGTGGATTATTCCCGGGTCTGAAGGCTAGAGGTTAGCCCTACTAAATCCAACCAAGCATAGTTCTAGGGATTAGGACATGGAAATCAACTGTTAGAATAATGAAGTTTAAAAAAAGACACAACGCAAAGTAGGAATTTACTGCAGGCTTCTATCTCTTGGGTTTAAGAGATATAATCTTAAAAGTAAATACAGTCTGGTGAAAATATGCTTATATTTTCTAAGAATGAAAATATGTAGTATATTCAGGAATAGTGTGGACGGTCAGGTGCAATTGTTCTATTGGGAGATTTACATGGCAACACAATACGGTAGTGACAGGGAATGTAGTTTGGGATCTATATGCTGCAAGTGATTTAGTGATTATAGTATTGTTGTGTTTAGGATAAGGTTACTGTTAGTTAAGGACAGATGATATCCGAAAAGAGGTCAGGTAGGGAAACGGCAATTGGTGAATTCAGAGTCACCGGGTGGGTTTTACTAATGCAGAAGACGTGGATGTCGTCAGCAGATATGCTATATCTGCACCCCCGTGCGCTAACACACCAAGTTTCCAGAGAGCAGTGGAAGTTTGCACCTGTAGACTCGACCCCGGGATCTGATCGACGGAGCAGTGCACCCTTGGTAACATAAGGGTGTTGAAACAGCATTTGGTGATTCCAGGGACATGACGGTGTCTGTTGAAGCAGGGGACGTGGAGATCGTCAGTAGATCGGATTGATCTGCACCTCATGTAGGGATCACCAATGTTTCCGGAATGACTGCTGGAATCCGTCAGCTGGAGGAGCGACCCTGGTGTTCTCAGAAAGAAGAGCCCGGATAGTGGGTCGTGGACAGCAAGGCAATGGGGACCAGTCTACGGCGGCTGCGGTCTGGATTAACCAGAAGTGAAAGTGAAACTGACTCTGACCATTGATATATATTTTGTAATAATTAAATTCTAATCGCACGTTGATGACTATAAACCATGATATAACTTTTATGTTTATGACATATTAATTGAAAGCTTATTGTGATCAGTTCAATTGATATGATGTATATGGTGAACGTTAAAAGCTGTAACTGTGCACTTGAAGCATGCTGTGTGATGAAATGCGCTGCACAAATAGATTATTATTAGATGCAAATCATGTTTGGTGTATAATTGATAAAGTGCACGATGTTTATGTTGATGTTGATGAATTCATTTTAAATCATGAATATTTAGTGTTCCTCTTCGTTCCTCTCGTGTGCCTAGGTATGAAACCAGCGGAATCTGTCTTATACTGTATAAGATATATTCCGAAGATTGGGGGATACGAGTGAAACACTATGGTTTCTATGTTATGCTTCTAAATAGCCTTAGACATGGTCAGTAATTATGTCATTAACTCTATAAGCTATAAGCGGACCATATAGTCCGGACTCTCCGGTTGTCCAGGATTAAATCTGTAACCCATTAATGTATAAACCTGTCAGATTACCTATGTTGTAGGTTGGTATTGTGTTGCCATGTAATTGTTGCCATGTATGATGCATAAATAGGATTGAAACCTCAGTTCAGGAGGAGATTGGCGAAAGACTTGTTCAAGACTCCAGGCCTGGTCACACTGGGGGTAGCACGACGGGGTCTTGGGTATGACTCTGTTGTGGACCCGCTAGATGTGAATGTAACACCGGCCTGGAGAGTAATGTGCCATCCGATAATAAACCAATTTGTAAAATCCAGACATGGCCTTCTTCTTGGATTTGTGTGCTGTTGTGCTACAGAAATGATCCTACACATTTACGTATGCATTGACTATTGACCAATCAGAATTCAAGATATTCATCTTAAGTGTAATAAAGGAAACCATGCTGATATGGCATATTCTGTTTTTCATCTTGTTAACATACAGTTATTGTATATACTGCTCAAAAAGAAAAGCATAGCATGTTTTTTTCAATATAATATTTATTAAATGAACCAGACGCTTACATCTAAGCAGTGTGTGATTTTCTACAACCTTTTCCGAGCTTGAAACATTTGTCATTTTAGGAATTCCATAAAAACTGCTTGAAAATTATATTGAAAGATGATTGCTTTTTCAGTTGCATACACATCAAAACCAACATTTTCAATCAAAACCTTGGGTTTAAAAATCGACTGATCTTTGTGAATTTTGAAGTAAGGTCATGGCTCCACAAACTGAAATTCATTAGAACGATGTCATTAACTAGTTTGAGAGCTGTGAGTACAAACAGGGATTGCAACATTATCCAATGTGTTTCTAGGTACATTGATAGGATGTTGGCAACATTTTTCTTGAATAACACTTGATTGTCCTGGCTATTGACGACTTTGGATGACCACGCCCATCAGGGATTCTACTTTCTCTCTTGGTTACTTGAGGTTTTGGGAAGAAAATCAGAACATTTAATGACTTTCTAACAGGGATACTATGGGACGCCAATTTCAAGGTAAAAATAACCCTAAAAATTAAGATATTGACTGCTAAATCACCTTGACCTTTTGACACGTCATTTACTTTGACAGGTCCTTACTTTCATTTGACAGTGCATGTTCAAAAATGCTTTTCAAACTCTGGTCACCATTCCTATTACTAAATAATTTAATCTGTTTTCACCTATGCGTTTCTTTGTTTGAGTAGTATATTTACAAGATAACAGACACAGTTGTACTTTTGGAATTTTTATGTATTCAAATTCATATATTTAAATTCGCCTCGAATTTGACTTTACGTTAAACACAACTTACACAAAACTTTAAGTATGTCATTTCCAATATACATGTATATATCATCTTCCTACGCAGAGCCTAAAAGGCCAGTTTCCAAACTGTCATTTTATGCCTTGCTGCAGAGACTTTACTTTTTTGTGCTGCTATAGTGCCCCTACAGAGTAGAGCGCAAGCACAGAAAACTCAAGGCTATGCACCAAGGCATAAAATGACAGTTTGGAAACTGGCCTTTTAGGCTCTGCGTAGGAAGATGGTATATATAAGCAATAGTGTTAATGAATGGCAATATAAGAATAGAAAATGTCATTAAATATATAAGCCTACTGAACAACACTGCCCTACCGCCCGGAAAACGTGGGATCCACAAAAAGCGTGGAAAAGACGACATAAATATATTTCCTCAACACAAAAACGTAAAATAGACAACAACAGAAACGTCAGAAGTTGACACATATTACAAACAAAAGTAAAGTCGGAAGTATGGACTGTTGCAGGAATATTTGCATCATTCTAGAGCCAATCAAGGTTGAATAAAATCTAGTACATAAACAAATATTGTATATACTTTGTATCGTTGTCACCCTTACCCTTCTTGCCATACCTGGTTTTAAATGCCATCCAAAATAAAGATAATCTTGGTGATTTATTGAGTTTTTGACAATAATAACTGTATTTTGTTTGTGCGTGTTAAACTATAAAGAAGGAAGACGCTCACCTGTTTATTCCACGGATATATTACTCAGGCTCTTAAGGTCTGTATTCAGATAGTCCAGGCTGCAAATACAGAACGGCTGGCGAAGTTTTCTGCCACTAAATAAAACATTACCAGCAAATATAGTCATTGAGTGTGCTGCATACTTGACAGACCATTCCACCGTGACTCGACATGACTTTAAGTCGAGTGACAGTAACATTAAATTGACTTTATTACTAAGAATATATTGACCAACATCGTCTCTTCCAGTGAACACCAAATCTCTCACAGAATGTAAGCCAATGTTATTCACTCTGGATGAGGTTATTTCCAGATCTGTCTGTCCACGATGTTTGACCATAGTCATGATTGTCATTTTCCCTCTCGTTATACAGAAAATGTTCCTGGTTCCAGACAGTCCACACACTGAATTGCTGAGATGATGTCTGAAAGTCAATTATATACATGTGATTGTCCTTGACGGTCCCAATATATGTACCCACCACTAATGGCTGAAACATTGCCCAAGCGGCGTTAAGCATTAACTCACTCAATCACCGAAAATTGAATTAAACCCCTGCTCAAAAGAAAGTATGCCAAGGATTTGAAGAAGCATGGAAGAAAAACAGATGAAGATATGGAATAAAACATTTTATATATCAGTAGAGTGGTATTTTAACATAACTAATGCAAACGTTCATGTCAATAAATGCCCAACAGAGGAACAAAGACACATGGGGTCAAAAATTCACAATTCTCAATATGACTGTCAAGCTGTATATGCTGAAAATGAGATTGTAAGTAAAGGAATAGTCCTTCAACACGTGTTCAATACCGAGTATGTCCACCATGGGCATCAATGCATGCCTGAGCTCGCCGCCGCATCGATGACGTCAAACGCCGGATGACGTTGGGGGTCAGTCGCTGCCATTCATCATTTAGACACTGTTCTAAGGCTTGAAGATTTTCCGGTTGTGCTGGTCGTCTCCTGACTTGACGGTCAAGGTGGTCCCACAGGTGTTCTATAGGATTCATGTCTGGTGAGTCTTGTGTTAGCCTAGCAGTATACGGGCGAGCATCGTCCTGCTGAAAGATAATCCCGAGTGGCTGTTGTTGAATGAAAAGCTGCACGACTGGTTGCAAGATCTCATCACAAAACCTCTGCGCATTAATATTGCCACGAATAACAACCAACCTCGTCTTGAGATCACCGCATATACCTCCCCAGATCATCACACCACCGCCTCCAAATGGCACAACTTGCTGGATACAGTTTGGCGCTAAACATTCCCCTTGCCTTCTGTAGACTCGCTGCCAACCAACACCTCGGAACAAGGCAAACCTACTCTCATCCGAGAACAGAACACGTCTCCAATCTCGTACTTGCCAGCGTTGAACTCGTCGGGCCCATATCAATCTGTTGCGCCGATGTTGGGGCGTTAGCGTCACGCCACGGCAGGGTCGTCGTGCTCGAATATCAGCCTGACGTAATCTGCAGTACACCGTGTGTCTACTGACCGGATGTCCCAATGCTGTCGCTGCTGTTTCTGTCACAGTGACGAACCGGTTTCTTAAGTGAATAACCCGGAAATGACGGCCTTCCACGGGCGTGGTGACCCGTGGTCTACCACTTCTAGGCCTGTCTAACGTCTGACCTGTCTGACGAAGTCGTTGCATTAATCGGCAATGGCGATATGTGTGGCACCATGCTGGGCCATACCAATGGCTCTCTCTCTCTGTATTGCCGTTAACTTCGGCATTTCTTTCATGTGTTTTTTGTTGCTACTGTCTTGATGTACAGTATCATGTGTTTTATACAGTGATTTTGCACATGCATTACATGGGATGCGACTCAACGTCATCATTGGTAAAATCACGTGTTGCATGAAAGTTCTCACTATTCTCCGCTTATTGTCAATGAAAACAGTGTGTTGTGTTCCTGTGACGTGTTTAAGAATCATTTCATATATAAAATCTAGGTATTAAAAAAATTATTCAAATTTTTTCTTGGTATACTTTCTTTTGCCGACCGAGGTCCAAAAGCAGATATTTTTTATATATTTTTACTTGACATTCCACAATCTGAATTGCCGCCCCGAAGTCTAAAAGCCAGTATGATTTATGTTATCATGCTAGACAGTCAACATCCTTTATTGCTGACATGAATTTAAAATCAAATATTATAGATGCTTGTCCTAAACAGTCTACAAACTGAATATCTGACATGAAGGCTAGAAGTAAATCTAATTAATGTAATGTTGCAATTTGCTTAATATATATTTACATAATAGTAAAACTTGTAATGGGGTCATCACCAGGTGTCTGTGGATCCGATAAACACAATATTGACCAACTACGAATTCAAGTGTCTATTGAAAGCAACTTTCGGTCCTATAACATTATCGTATTGGTTACATTAAGGAAAGAACAAAAAACATGGTTTGACTATTTCTGACAGCGCGTCATGATTACAAAAGCATGACGCATTACAAAAGAATCATGCCAGAAAAAAATCATTATATTTGTTTGATTCTGCTATTTCTGCAAACGGTAGCAATATGAAAGATATTTACTTGGTAAAACTGAATAATGAAAGACTTGAAATGTGTTACACAGTTAACATGGTAATTTGCATTCGATTTAGGTTTAATTAAATCGAAGCGAAAGGTCAGTTTAACAGATAATTGTAATCCGTTATCTACCTTTTCATAACTAAATTTTCAGTGGCTTTGAGCTATTATCAACTACCTCTGTTATCAAAACGACATTGTATATTTGGACAGAGTTTTGACAAACATCATAATAGTTTATACGCACCCAAACTTTCGAATGGTAAAGTTCTTGGTTATTTTCTCCATGGAGAGATCTGGTTCACTGTAGATAGTGAGTCGAAAGTTGTAGCAATAGTTGGTACTGTACAAGCACCTGTCGTTGCTGTTGACACAGGGACCAGAGAAGATCTGTCTCCGGCACTCCTGTCTCTCACACAGATCCAAGGTTTTATTACTCAGTTCTCTGGTGGAGATGTCCAAGAACCCTAACTGCATGAAGCACTTCGACTTGTACACCTTGCAGTTGAGCAGAATATAAATAATGTTCGTGTGTTTGGAGCTTTCTTGCATGGAATTAACAGTGCATTTGGATGTTTTCAGGGCTTGAGGTACATTGATGTGGAACTGTGAAGGAGTCACTGAAATATAATGGTTGTAAATATATTGAAGATATACTTAAAAGTTGTTAAAGTATAGCAACATTTAGGCATGACAACTTATCATAATTTTCGTGAAAACGTTTACAATTGATTTGATGGTTACAACTTACACATTGTATAAGTGTGCTAGATGGGAGTTGGTAGTCACTGTTGCATCCCAACTGGGAATCTATCCCATCTTAAGATGGGATAGCTCTCGAGGCTATCCCAACTGTGGACAAAGCACTATTCCAAGTTGGGATATCCCATCTTAAGATGGGATAGCTGGATCGGTTTTTGATTTTGAAAATGATTCAACATTGAAAAAAGTGTAGAAAAAAGAATTTGATGAAAAAATGACTTTAATGGATTAAAAAAGACTGGTTGATGAAATAATTTGATAAGATAACGTGTTTGATGAAAAAAAGTCTTTGAAGAGAAATCACATTATGAAATGTTTATTTTGATGAAATGTTGCCTTTGATAGATTTTTTTGGATAAAATATTGATATTGATAAAGGTTTTTGTAAAGTGGAAATACTGAGCTTAATGAAAAATTGGACTTTGAAGAAAAATCTCCTTTATATATATTAATGCTTGTTTTAGACAAAAATAATTGGATCTTTGTTGAAAATGACCTTGATGGTAAAAAAACTTTGACTGATGAAATAATTTGAAGAAATATTGACTTTGATGACCATTAAAAGTGTTTTATGAAACAATGAGTTTGATGAAAAATAGATTTAAAAGTCTATTTAAGACTAGAGACATTTTGATTTTAATGAAACAATATATTTGATTGATTATAACAAATTATGAAATATTGACTTTGATGACAAAAAGAGACTTTAATGATAAAAAAGTGACTTTGACGAGAAAATACATGTTGGGATGTAAATGCTGTTGAAAATTGTATTTCAAAACCTGTTTAGACAACATCACTTTGATTTAGATTTAAAAAATTGACTTCTATGGACAAAATGGAGAAATTACCTGATGAAATGTTAATTCTAATGAAAAGATCGAAAATATATTTAATCACCAGTTTTATGTCAAAATGTCTTTGATGGTAAATTACCTCAAAATGTTGTCTTTGAAGAAAAAATATCTTTGCTGGAGACAAATGTAGAATTTGATTAAAAAATTACGTTTTTGTTTCAATCAAAGATTTCGATAGATACGTTTTATTTTGTTGAAGTTTGGAATTACTTAATTTGGTATTACATATAATATATAATGAAAACTACTTTCCTTTAATGAAATCAACTTTTATATAAAAAGGACTTTTTTAATGATTTTATGAAAAATTGAGGTTGATAAAATCTGATCCTATGATTGCCGAGAGGGGCTAAATTTAGCACGTTTTTTTGTAAAAAACGCGATCATTTTTTCTCTCTTTCATGTCTGCCAATATACTATCTTATCTGCTTATTGTTCCTACATACAAAACTATCCCTTTACTTGAATTAAGGGAATTTTCAAAGAAACCCTTCCATGGATAATACATATTCTTTCAAGAATTTACAAGTAAGATAGCTTATGAGAATTCATTTTCAGACAAATAGAAGAGATATGTAAGTTGTTTTGTCTGTGAACGATAGCAACGTTTGAACGTCACACAAACATAACACGAAAACGGAAAGTTAAACTTTATGAACGTTAAACTATATCTATGAATATTCAGCCTATTCAAGGTTTCACTATAGGACAAATGTTCATTGGCATTTATCAAATGTTATTAAATACAAATAACAAGTTACCGAGTCACTACATTACACATGAATATATATAGGCATACATCACTAATTTGTACATTGTAGTGATGCAAAGAGTTTGTAAGAAACATTATAGCTTTTAATGGATATGAGTTTACTCTTTCTTTATATTATGTCTCGGTCGTTACATTAAACCTAATGGCACCATTCTTCTATTGTAACACTGATCAATACAATTTTTAAAAAGCATTAATTTCAGCATAGCTTTTCTATAACCGCCGTTAATACTTAAACTGTCATGTTCTTCAAACGAATATGTACCCGTGGTCAACCTGATACTACCTGTTGATATATTTGGTCATTTCATTCCATACATAAACGCATATATTCAAATACATGATACAATACAATTACAGATAAAAGAAGAAGTTGTTTCGGTGTTGAAGGCCGAAGACCCATGTACGAAAGACAATAGTGGCATTACACGTTTAACATGGAACGATGCAGACATTAAGTTTCTATTTGTGGCTGATCGACATTCAAAGGCCAAAGTAAAAAAGAAAGACCCCTAAATAATGCAAATTCAAATAAAGGGGAAATTTACATTACGACGATGTATACTGTTTTAAGAACGGGTTTTAGGATATTAAGACAGGTTTTGGAAGATAAAGACATCACATCTGGATAGCCGAGTATAAAACGAAGTTTTTCACCATCATCAAAACTTAAAAATATATCTAAAATACTTGTACATTTTGCTAAAAGTTGCGATCGCTCATTGGCATATAAAGGACAGTGTTATAAAACATGACATTCATTTTCAATAAAATCCTTACAGTAAAAACAGGTTCTTTCTTTTAAAGGACAGCCAATGTACCGACCAGTTTCAACTTTTAGTGGCGCTGCTCCACATCTAAAAAGAGCTAGCGCTTTTCTCATTGCACGGGACATATTACAATTAAATAAAATTTACAGCCAAACTCAAATTTAAAAGTGCAATACGTACGTAGCTTATTACCACCCTGGCCATTTAACTTTCAACTCGTGACAATTCGCATTTCCATCTACCGACAAATTCATTGAAAACACCCTCTGTAACTTTTGACACAACAAAAGGAATGTGATAAACTACGTTAATATCCTTAAAATGGTTGAGGTTAAGATCTTATAACTTCTTACAACTCTAAAATCCCAATTTCGTTTACACCGTATTGCTGAAACAGGACTCCAACTAAAAACTTTACTGGTTACTCTATCCATATCTAAATGACAAAGATGTCTGAAAAACCTCGTCACACTCCACTGATAAACAACTGTAGGGGACCACCCCATGTCTCCGATAACTGCATTATTTGGGGCAAACTTACGCAAACCAAGGAAGAAGCGCATAGCCCTATTATGAACTGCATTTCAGCATGAAAAATTATAAGTGCCCCATATTGCCGAACCATACTCTAGAGTGGACCACACCATAGACTGATATAACTTAGAGTAAGTCTGATACTGCATGCCACCAAGAAGTTTGTACTTAGTTATAAGTAAACCTAGGGTCCTGCTTGCTGACCTTGCAACTAATTTAGCCATAAGATAAAAATCAAAATGTTCCGACAGAAAAAGTCCTAAACATAGCTGTCAACAACTTCTAATTTAAAACCACCGCAGAAAAATGACCTATTAGTTTTACCAACCGAAGCTCCTGCATTACCTTAGACTTAGCGCAATTAAGCGTCATTTTGTTACAAACAGACCAGTTATGCAGACAATCAAGCATAACATTAAGGTCACTCTGACATTCGGCGATTAAAACTTTATCATCTACATAAGCTAAAATACCAACATTAAAACCATCAATATCAACACCCAGAGACAAGTGATTAATAGTTACAATAAGATCATTAATATATAAATTAAAAAGTAGTGGTAACAAGAGACAGCCTTGTTTAAAACCAGAATTCACTTCAAACCATTGGATATAAAAACCAATAAGGTAAACAGAGCATTTAACATTGTTATAAAGTGACATAATTGCTTTAAACATATTTCCGTTCACTCCGATACAATAACTTACTCCACAGCAGTGTTCTATCAATACAATCGTAGACCTTCTTAAAGTCTATAAAGGCAGTAAAAGTCGATTTATATCGATTTGTATCTTCCGAGTCTCTATTATAGAAGTTAGACTTTTTATGTGTTCAGTAGTTGAACAGCGTTTTCTAAAACCATTTTGGAAATCATGAATAAGTTCGTTATCTTCTGCGTATAGAGTTTATTATTAAGGATTCAACAGTATAACTTGTAGGATGCACTGGCAAATTAGGGAAATAAAACATAAATATATTAAAGGGGCAGTAGCACGTTTTTTGAGAATTTTATATTTTAAAATTTTCACTGATATTTGTAAGTTAATGCTAAATGATTTATTTTGACAATGTCAAAAATCTCATTACACAAGCCAATCAGTCATAGTCAGAGGAAAAAGTATTAAGATTCACATAAAATCCATTGGCGGCCATTTTTTTGTGAACACCTATAATTCATTTTGTATAAGAAAAAGTAATCGCATGGCTAAACTTTATGTTATATTTTTGAATTATTACTGCACCATTTAGTTTTAGAACTCTTTTTGTTACTTTATGCTGATGATCTCTGTTTGTTTTCTGATACTGTTGTAGGATTGCAAAAGAAAATAAATGTTTTGTCCCAATTTTGTACGAAATGGGGTTTGAGAGTAAAGTTTTCCAAAACAAAGATACTTGTTTTTCGTAATGGAGGCATTGTAAAGAAGACAGAAAAATGGCTATTTGATAACGTCACAATAACAACTTCAACATATTATAGTTATTTGGGATTACTCTTTTCAAACAGACTTTCTTGGTCAAAAGCAGTCCAAACCCTTATTCATAAAGCTAATAAAGCTCTTATTCCAATCAAACAACTCAATTATAAATTAAAAAATCTTCCTCCAACAATTTTATTTCAAATGTTTGACACACAAATAATGCCTATAATTCTTTATTGTTCAGAAATATGGGGTATTCATGAATGGAAAATGTTGGAAAGCTTTCATGTCAAGTTTTGTAAATATGTTCTTGGTGTAAATATGAACGCCACAAATGTTGCTGTGTTATCGGAATGTGGACGTCAAAATATATTTTGTAATACAGTTATAAGATGTGTAAAATTCTGGTGTAAATTATTGTGTATGAATGAAAATAGATACCCGAAACAATGTTACCTTATGTTGAAAAGACTTGACGAAAATGATCGTAAATCGTGGGTTACGAATATAAGAAACATAATATGTACATATGGTTTTAATTATGCATGGGATTTTCAAAATATTGTCAATATTGATATATTTATTAAACAATTCGCTCAGAGAGTTAAAGATTGTAATACTCAAAATATTCTCTCTCTTTTAAATGAACATTCAAATTTGGATTTCTACTCATCTGTGAAATCATCCTTTAAAATGGAATCATATTTGTTGGTAATTCGCAATAAAGATTTAAGAAGATTTTTAACACTTTTCAGAATAGGTGAATTGAATATAATGAAAAATAACGGGAGGAGAAATAATATTCCGAGAGAGTTTAGATTTTGTCCTTTCTGTAAAAATGTTTTAGAAGACGAATTACATTTTATGCTTTTGTGTCCTTTATATAAAGAAGTAAGAATGAAATATTTGCCTAGTATTCAATGTAAAGGTAATGCATCTCTAATTTCTCTAATGCAAAAAGAAAATGTAAATTGTCTATATTTGTATGCAAACTATATCAAAGAAGCTTTTATGTTACGCTCTTCATTACTTTAGTTGTATACTTAAATTTCATTAACCTGTTAAATATAAGGATGTTTCATTTTCTTGCACCAAAACCGTAAATTATTATAATCTGTAATGTATACAATGTACATGGGCCTGTGGCCTTTATACTGAATAAAGTTCTTCAATCATTTAGTTTAAATACTTTGTCTTCCAATTGGAACCATTAATTTTCATTTTCCTGACATCACCTTATATTCCCCTTAAAAACGTGCTACTGCCCCTTTAAACAGTATCATTGGTAAAAACATCTGTTTATGATTAGGTTCAGTTATTGACATTACAAAATACTATTCGATTATGTATCATAGGTAAATTTATTATCCACGCCATGAGAATTAAAAATTTGTAACTTATCAGTTACATGTATAGATTATTATGTACAATCTATTTTCATTACATATTTGTGAATATTTGTAAAACTGAATAGCACCACTCAATCCGGTTACATTATATCATCTTTTAATAATCCAATGAATTTAATTAAATTGATTACAACCATATACACATACATGTGTACTGTGATTGGAAAAGGATAAATCGTTAGTAATGACAGATTTTTGCATAGAATCATGCATTTCTTAAAAATCAAGTGTACGTACATTTACCAAGACATTGTTGTTGACATATATAAATTATATATGTATCATTACATTCTGTCGTTTATGTATTGCATACTACATTCCTATACAAATTAAGGTAAATTTAGTCCTGTTCCATGAAAGAAAGCGTGAGAGATTTCCCCAAGCAAAACATTTCTTTATGTACCAATCTGCAATAAAATTGGTCACCATATTGAAGCCGGTCATGACAGTGTATTCATCGTTGATTAGTCCACTCAATGACCATGCGAGAACCAGTTGCCAGTGTCATGGCAGTGTATTGTCAACTGATTGATAAACTCGATCTTCAAGTAGGATGTTTTCACAACAATAATTCAAACAATTATTCCGTGAAATTGACATTGACATTTCACTGACAGCCGAGCTGTATAGAGGATGTTCGTTTATCGTGATGGCGACACGCGCTAGATTCCTGATAATAGTGCATAATTTGAGTAAGGAGAATAATAATATTTATATTTTGCGATATGTATAATTATCATATACATATATATATATATATCTACATTGTATGTATCACCCCTATCTATTTTGTTTTAATGTTATTCTGGCATGACATTTATATTTGTATCACTTTAGAGCTCCTTTTAACTTTTTATGTTGCCCATGACCATACTTATGTAAAATAATCATAACAAAGCCAGACTTGTAGAAGAACATGTATGATGAATTATAAGTTTTACAAATCCAATTCAAAACCACAATTACGTATATATCAAGACTTTATCAAAATAATCTGATGTTTCTTTAAGAAATCACTGAATTCCCCCACCCCCAAAACAAATTGTTTATGAGGCTATTTATACTCGGAATTGTTTTTTAAAAAAGTTTTTCCATCAAAGTTATTGTTTTTTAATCAACATTAAAATCAAAGTTGTTGTTGAGTTATTTCAATGTATAAACTGAAGTGCTATTTAAATCCAAGTCCTAATCTAAAGCAAAATCAAAACTATATTATACATGTATATGTATACAGTTATATATATTATTATAAGTTTGTTTACAATCAAACTTATTGTTTATAAAAATCAAACTGTTGGTGTCTAAAATCAGCTTAAAATAAATTTTTCTTCAAAATTAACATTCCATAAGAAATTTTTTCAACAAACTTTATATTTATTCATAACTTTATGTTTCATCAAATACTTATAAAAAATAATCCATCAAAGTCAATATTTTATTAAAAACATACAGAGTTCATGATAAAATTTTAATCAAAATATACATTTTAAATGGTATTTTCTATTCAAAGTCATTTTCCATCAAACTCAATATTTCATAAAACACTTTTAGATTTTTGTTGTCAAAATCAATATTTCAAAAATAGATCAAATTATTTTCGTTGTTATCAAAGTCAATATTTCATTCAATTATTTCATCAATCATAAATATTTATTTTATCAAAAGTTTTTAATATATTTTTCTTCAAAATTATCATTATTTCTCTTCAAAGTCCTTTTTCCACCAAACTCAATATTTCATCAAACACGTAAAAGAAATCTATCAAAGTCAACCTTTCCATTAAATTAACATTTCAAAAATGTAATTTTCCTTCAGTCATTTTTATCATCAAATTCAATATTTCATCAAACACAATAATAGAAAATCATCAAAGTTAATATTTCATCAAACACGTGAAAGGAATCCATTTAAAGTCAATGTTTTTATTCAAATTAACATTTTATAAGGTAATTTCTCTTCAAAGTAATTTTTTTTTCAAAGTTTCATATTTTCAAACGTTAATTTTTTTTAAAAATAAAAAATTGATCCAGCTATCCCATCTTAAGATGGGATATCCCAACTTGGAATAGTCCTATATCCACAGTTGGGATAGCCCGAGAGCTATCTCATCTTAAGATGGGATAGTATCCATAGTTGGGATGTAACAGTCACTCCTTTACAATATGATTCAAGCTTTTGGAATATTCAAATCATATTTTAGAGAATTTGATAACTTAAGTTAAGTTAACTGACTACTAAATGCTTACCTTGTTTTTTTACAAATGATTTTGTTCATTCAATATAATAAATTAATTAATACTTTTAAAACACCTGAAGCAACTTAGTGAAGCTTCTCAAAGGTAGCTCCTTGAGTCTGAAACACATATGATACACAGGCATATTCAACAAAATTCTCAGAATTTACTTTTGCCCTTTCAGGTTATTATTATTTTAAATGTCCCGAAAATAATTTATGTTCACTCACTGAAGTTGCTTCCTCGAATTTCACTGTGTATACATCGTTTTAGTCCAGCATGGGAGTGAAGTAGAATAATGTTTTCTTCTGCCTCTTTTTTGCATATCTGGTCTCTCTAAAGTATATAACCCTGGTCTGGAGATTTTAGTGAAAATACATTGAAAGCAAAGTTACAAGAAGCCTATCCATCACGCACTGTGTAAATAGTATTTGAAATGACAGATGTTAAGCATTCTGAATTCATATACTTATTACTAAGATGTATTCTTCAAAAAGCCCTTTTGCAACCCCAGTTATGTTGGTAATATTTTATCAATTGTAGGAAATTAGAATATGACAAATGTTGTGTACATGAAATGCTCTATAGATACATTTAGTTATAGAAGTTTACAAAACAAATGTATTGTTAGCTTTCCCATTCATTTAAGTCATCCCACCAAACATCATGAATTGGCTACCACTAAACTAAAATAGCAGTAATACTGCTGACAGCAAGATAACCTCTCATTCACTCTCTTAGATCTGAGTCGGAACTTAATATATTCACTCTTTGAAATCTAATGCAGAATCTCACAACTTCACTCTTTTAGATCTGAAATGGAACCTCACACATTCACTCTTTTAGATTTGAGGCTGAACCTCACACATTTTCTCTTTTATATCTGAGGAGTAACCTCACACATTCACTCTTTTAGATCTGAAGTGGAACCTCACACATTCACTATTTTAGATCTGAGGAGTAACCGCACACATTCACTCTTTTAGATCTGAGGAGTAACCTCACACATTCACTCTTTTAGATCTGAGGAGTAACCTCACACATTCACTTTTTTAGATCTGAGGAGTAACCTCACACATTCACTCTTTTATAACTGAGGAGTAACTTCACACATTCACTCTTTTAGATCTGAGAACTAACCTCACACATTCACTCTTTTAGATCTGAGGAGTAACCTCACACATTTACTCTTTTAGACCTGAGGAGTAACCTCACACATTCACTCTTTTAGATCTGAGAAGTAACCTCACACATTCACACATTTAGATCTGAGAAGTAACCTCACACATTTACTCTTTTAGATCTGAGAAGTAACCTCACACATTCACACATTTAGATCTGAGGAGTAACCTCACACATTCTCTCTTTTAGATCATAGGCGTAACCTCACACATTTACTCTTTTAGATCTGAGGAGTAACCTCACATATTTACTCTTTTAGATCATAGGCGTAACCTCACACATTCACTCTTTTAGATCTGAGGAGTAACCTAACACTTTCACTCTTTTAGATCTGAGGAGTAACCTCACACATTCACTCTTTTAGATCTGAGGAGTAATCTCAAACATTCACTCTTTTAGATCTGAGGAGTAACCTCACACATTTACTCTTTTAGACATGAGGAGTAATCTCACACATTCACTCTTTAAGATCTGAGGAGTAACCTAACACTTTCACTCTTTTAGATCTGAAGAGTAACCTCACACATTCACTCTTTTAGATCTGAGGAGTAACCTCACACATTTACTCTTTTAGATCTGAGGAGTAATCTCACACATTCACTCATCAAGATCTGAGGAGGAACCTCACACATTCACTCTTTTAGATCTGAGGAGTAATCTCAAACATTCACTCTTTTAGATCTGAGGAGTAACCTCACACATTTTCTCTTTTAGACCTGAGGCTGAACCTCACACATTTACTCATTTAGATCTAAAGGTGTAACCTCACACATTCACTCATTTAGATCTGAGGAGTAACCTCACACATTCAATCTTTTAGATCTGAGGAGTAACCTCACACATTCACTCTTTTACATTTGAGGAGTAACTTCACACATTCACTCTTTTAGATATGAGAGGTAACCTCACACATTCACTCATTTAGATCTGAGGAGTAACCTCACACATTTTCTCTTTTAGACCTGAGGCTGAACCTCACACATTTTCTCTTTTATATCTGAGGAGTAACCTCACACGTTCACTCTTTTAGATCTGAAGTGGAACCTCACACATTCACTATTTTAGATCTGAGGAGTAACCGCACACATTCACTCTTTTAGATCTGAGGAGTAACCTCACACATTCACTCTTTTAGATCTGAGGAGTAACCTCACACATTAACTTTTTTAGATCTGAGGAGTAACCTCACACATTCACTCTTTTATAACTGAGGAGTAACTTCACACATTCACTCTTTTAGATCTGAGAACTAACCTCACACATTCACTCTTTTAGATCTGAGGAGTAACCTCCCACATTTACTCTTTTAGATTCTGAGGAGTAACCTCACACATTTACTCTTTTAGATTTGAGGAGTAACCTCACACCTTGGAAAGATGGTAGGAGATTATGAAAAGGGGCAACTTTTTTAGATCTGAGGAGTAACCTCACACATTCACTCTTTTATAACTGAGGAGTAACCTCACACATTCACTCTTTTATAACTGAGGAGTAACTTCACACATTCACTCTTTTAGATCTGAGAACTAACCTCACACATTCACTCTTTTAGATCTGAGGAGTAACCTCCCACATTTACTCTTTTAGATCTGAGGAGTAACCTCACACATTAACTTTTTTAGATCTGAGGAGTAACCTCACACATTCACTCTTTTATAACTGAGGAGTAACTTCACACATTCACTCTTTTAGATCTGAGAACTAACCTCACACATTCACTCTTTTAGATCTGAGGAGTAACCTCCCACATTTACTCTTTTAGATCTGAGGAGTAACCTCCCACATTTACTCTTTTAGATTCTGAGGAGTAGCCTCACACATTTACTCTTTTAGATTTGAGGAGTAACCTCACACCTTGGAAAGATGGTAGGAGATTATGAAAAGGGGCAAAATAAGAAAAAAAAACCAAATAAATGTTATCGATATTGATTCAAAAGTTCTTTTAGAGACTGTTGCACTTCAATACATTTATTTAATCTGAAATTGTCATACTTGAATACAAATACTTTGTTTGATAACAACTTGATACTCTAAATATTGTAGTCGATATGTCAAAAAAAATCTTCGGTTAAAGTCCTTACTTTTTTGTCATTGTGTTATATTCAGATTATATTTATCATGTTTGAAATAAGACCAATGAAGTCAATTGTCACCTCATACCTTACACATAAGAACCTTTTCTTTTACTCACCTTCGAAACATCAAGAAGCAGCGAACTATCCGGATTAGGACTTCCTCTTAATATGCAAGTAAGTTGTTGTTTCAAAAACATTGGCTGTTGACATCTTCCAAATCTAAGACACAACTGCGTGCACATCCTTGCACCATATGGCTCCCTTACGTCCAATTCGGCAGACATTTTTGCAACATATGTGCAAAACAGTACAGAATACAGAAGCATCATGTCAGAGGAATTGATAATTTCTGAACACCCTCAAACTTCAAACATATATATAACAGAACTTCAATTCGTTTCAAGCAGCTTGATGCAACTAGATAAGGATATAGTACATATATATAAATTGATTTAAGCATTGAGGCATTTTATATTTATTATAGTTATTCAGTATCAAATGCTAAGAAAACTTTACAGCTATTAAGATACTGATATGAGTACCTGCAGATTTACACATTTATATGTCTTTATTAGTTTATAAGTGTGCTTATCATTGCAGTTTTACATTAATGACAGTGTGGTAAATATTAGAAATACTATAAAGTTTTAAATGACTTTTAACATGAGCATAGGAAGCATGTTCATGGATATTGTAAATGAGAATATATAATGTGCAGATCCTAGACAAGGACAAACTTATTTTCCAGTTATAAAGCCATAAAGAGGGATTTAAATCTGCCTTGCTTTGTCCTTCTTCACACAGATCCAGACAATTGATTGGTTAAGCTTTAGCGAGGACATTTGGATTCAAGTTATGTCTCTTAGAATGTTAAGAGGGAAATGAAGACATACTATTGAAAGGTTTGGAACAAGATTTTTATGCTCTCCTATGTTAGAAAGAAATGGTAAACAAGTATGTATACAGATATATACATATCGCTGTACATGTATGTTACAACCTATTAGAACTTATTTCTTCGTTGTTTGATGCTGTAGGAAGGTAAACATCCATATAGTTATAGGTATAGTTGTTGAGTTGTATGCTATTTATACATAGACATGAAGTTATGCATGTATTTGTGTTACTGACTGATGAAGGTAATGTTATCTTGCTATGGATAAGTAGACAATACATCCAATGTTATCTTGGTGCTATGGATAAATACATTAAGTTTAAATGTTATCTTTGTGTTAAGATTCTTAGACAATAGATAATTGTTATCATTATGCTTGGATCGTTAATTTATTGTCGTTACCTATATTTCCCCTTAAAGTATTAAAAACCATAACTAATCGGAGTAAAGTAACTTTTGTTTACACTTCCCTCTTTGATTTTGACCGACCCTGATATCCCGAAATCGCCAGTTTTATTGTAATACCTTCACTTGATACTTTCTGTCGCTACATAAACGTTTCACCATACTGCATCTACACACAGGTGTTGTAAGCTTTCTTTCTTAAAACACACTGGTTGTCGTGGCATAACAGAAACATTGATACCAAAGTTCATATCAAAATATCTCACAGAGAGTCAGATTCGTTTTGATAGAACCATTCTGGGTTCGTGGTAACACCAAATACCGACACTTTGTGTATGCATGTTCTACATGTATTCATTGGGCAAACACACTTAAGACATCCATGTTCCTAAGACAAAGTTTGCTTTTAAACAATGGTTTTATGTACTATAAAGTGGTCTTCATATTCACATCAACTTTCCTCTTCATTCTGATTTTTTATTCCATCATTTGAGCACTCTGAGTTGAATATATTAACTGCTACCACCCATTCATTTCTCGTGATATGATACAGTCAGGTGATGTGGTAAGAGCTAACCGTCTACTTAACGGACAACACGTGACTATTGATAGGCTAATATCTGTAACAAAACCCTGGTCTACTTGTAACTGTTATCAAACAATATCTGAATCATATTTAGTACAACATATAATCACGGAAAGTTATCAAATGCCTATGACAAATCAACCATAAATCTTTTTTTAAGGGAGGGAAAAAGGTTTACCATTAAATGTTTATAAATAAATGTCATTTAATCTTCCGAATATTGTTGTAGCTCAACTACATTAAGTAACTATTCTACTAATTATTTATCAAACCCGGTAAAACATGATATTTGCACTTAGTTTGAAATAATAAAATATACTTTTGTTGTATTAACTTGAGCATTTGTGCATTCTCATTTGGTAATAAGTTATTCGTCATTTCTTCTTTAATATATTTCGCTTACCAATAGAGCGGTGCATCTGTAAAACAATTGTGTTTACTCTTACATCAATGTATTTCCTTCAGTACAATTTGAATGTCATAATATGTTTTTAACTGTTTCTTCATTCAAAACAAACTGATGGTTCACTTATTCCACTTGAACAAGACGTTATAAGTTACTCAGCACATTAATGATTTAACTAGGAACCATCTTTGTTTAATACAATGCATACATCCTTTATCATTAATAAATACTGACGGAACATATTTAACATGTAACCCTTAGAATGGATTAATTGAATTTCTTCAAATAAGTAAAAAAAGTCAGACTTTATCATAATATCAACTCCTCCATTTAATTATATCCGAATTTGTTTTATTGTTTTATAGGACATCCTGATCCATGTATAACATTACATGCAAACAGCACAGACTTTGCCTCTGGTTCATAGTCCAATATATAAACTGAAAACTTTGGTGAATATATAGAAGTAGTTCTCTGTGTGTGCACTTATGATAGTGATACTTACTTCGATGTATTTGCAGCATTAGAACATTGTTATGCCATGAGAAAAATGATGAAGAGATATAAGTAACAAATCGATCCTATTGTTTGGACGCATGTGTCACAAAGTATGCTAGTCTTTGAATATGAGTATCATTTGTGAAAAGAATTTGATTTTACTTTTAAAACCAAGAAAATAGAGAATCTCAACCTTTCTTTCTGAATATTTTACTGTTATAAACGAGTGTTGATATATTTGACATCAGAAGACACGAGGGTGAGATTCTATTTATCATCCAAAATCATTTTGCATCATATAAGCATGACAAATGTACATTTGAACACTGCATAGCCCTAAAAATTCCTAAACCAGTTTATGTCATAGCATTGTGACGTCATCGTCTTAATGACGTCAACGCATTGTGACGTCGTTGTGTTTATGACGTAATAGCATTGTGACGTCATTGCGGATGATGTACTATGTTTGTGATGTCATGTATTTTCTGATTAAAGGGCATTGCTCAAAATCTACTGTCAAAGCGATGTTCCATAAGCGATATCTCCCGTGGAACACAGTTTTGGATGATTAGTTTCTGTCGGACTCGGGTATTATCATAGTTGCTGTGGCTCCTGACCTTGCAATCGTGTCAACAACACAGACATATAGTAGTACAAGGGTCTATCTAGTTTGGAGCAATCTCACCAGCCCAATACCAAATCTCCATTACGTTTTGTGTTCGGAAGAAAACGTTTTAAAACAGTGACACAACTTGGATTTTTTCATCAGGGTTACTCTACACACAAAAAAAGATCCCACCCATGTGCGTGTTATATAAGATATTCTATGTCAGTTGCTTGGGGAAACTAAATCGTTTGTACAATTTATTATACATAAACAATGCCAACCTGCTTTTCAAGATGTGATTGATCAGCTAATGACTAGATAGATGGCTGGGATAACAGAACATGTGAGTTTCCTGCTTGTGTTCACACCTTGTGGAGCATGAACAACCTGATGCAAAAGAAGTCGTATATTGTTGTATAAAATAATATATCTAATATAAATCATTATTTCAGAACATTTTCATTTTCATTTTGTTTCGTCTGTTCCAATCTCCAAACGAATATCAGTGTTCTACCTCAAGAAAACTGGGAATACGATTACATTTATACTCAAACTCTAACAACTTTTGACATTTTATATTCACATCTGTGTAAAATTTTCATAAAAATGTTTACATTACTTGATCAATTTCATTTGTATTTTTTTTATCATTTGCACCTGTTTTTGCTTGAAAAAGATTCCGAATTGCTAAACCACGTTTCATGAAAATGTCAGGGATGATGGTCTGTGTATACATCTCCTAATTTTTAACTTACCTTACATATTTACATGCCCCATTTCATACACATCAATTTTATGTAACACCGTATCATCAAAAAGTATATAGTACGGAGTTAGATGGATAAATATTGAGTAAGATTATGAACATGTTTTCAGCCTTTTCATTGAAGTTCAGAGAACATTTCCTCCTTAATCATTCATGTTATCCATGTATGTTTTATTTGTTGCATGCGTTTGATAACTGTTTTGTTGAGATTATATTAACAAATCATTCAAAATTCAAAGTGTTCAAACTCATCATTCCACACAGAGGTCGTTTCTACATGACAAATATTAACCTAATTCTAAAGCTCACTATCCCATGAATGATGACCAAACAGCTTTTGCTATAAACTGAATTTGCAAATGTACTGTTTGCAACATTGCACCTCCATTACTAGTAGGATGTTGAGGGTAAGTGCCAACGTCCAAGTGAAAGTCTTAAAGACCTAAGTATTAACTTTCAATCCTAGTTGTTGTTGTATCCATTTCCTACAATAAGTAGTCCTTTCTAGGCATTCTCAAGTATCTTGATATCAGTCAACATGACACATACTCAACCAAGTGTGAACATCCAAAATTGCAATAATTTACGGAGGTTATTGCCTTACAAAGGGACATAACTCAGACGGTTTATCCTGCTCCCGTCGTTCCGGCCATTCACTCTTACTTCAAGAAATTTACAGTGCAATATTTTGTCAAGCAATTAAATACCTAAATGTTTAAACCCATCTTTAATGATTTACTGGAGGTTTAAACTGTTCTCAAAAAGGATATCAAAGATCAACTCCGTGAATTTCATTACAGATTGGTTTCATGATTTAAATTCAAACATATACAAAAATGACACTTTTATTTGATATACTATTAAACATGAAGTTCAGATAAACGTTATCAACTCATAAATGCAATTCTGAATGCTTTAGATATGTTACAATCGTGTCAGTGATTAACTCATGTCATTGTTCAATTTCCCCATCATCACCGCGTCTTTATATCCTCCTGTTGTCCAATGGTTTTAATCGATTCTTCCCTCCAGAAGTCAATGATTCTCGATGATATAACAGTAATTGTGGACTTTGGCAAATATAAACAAAGGCAATTACCGTAATCAACATATACTTCATTGAGTAATATATTCGATCTTTGACTAATTCATTATATTTGTTGGCATAATACAAAATAATTGATTCATGTTGATACATTATTATTAAAGGAAGCCGATGCACTCTAATCCATATTAGCAATGGTGTTTGTTTAAATGTATGTCGATGGACTCTGTGTGTCGATAACATATGATAACAGAACCAGGTTGACCTGGATAAAGACAGATTGTGATAGCTACTGATACGATCACGTGACTATTAACATCACGAGACATGTATTTAGGAGTGGGTAACAGTTCAACTTTGTAAGGTTAGCAGTAAGAATTAAGGACAAGAGGATATATCACTCTGTGTGTCGGGGAGACATGACCTGAAACTAAATACATGTATGTATGTTTATATTTCTTATACAATATATCCGTGTTTACAATGCCTTTAAAAATTGATATACATGTAAAATAAAAGTTATCATTACAAACATAAAAGACAAAGTTGAATAACTAATTGATATCATCTTCTTAGTTTGAGAGAATTTCCCTACAGATAAAATATCTATTTTCTTTATTAATCACATTAATCTGAATGCAGCATTAAATGTATCCCTTCCCAGGAAGAGAATATAAAGAAAACTTAATCTGGGGGAAAAGGGGATTCCCAATATGTGTCCATGCTACGACCTATTAACTTCTTAAATAGAAAACGAGGCTAAGGTTGCTTCCTACTTCCTGGTTCGTGTAATAGCTGCATGCAACTCTTAGGTCTTTTTGTTTTTCATGGGCTAGAACTGTAGATGTCTGTAAAAAAAGAATCGCATTAAAGCAACAATAACCAAAAACTATATTGAATAACAATTCAGGTAACACCACAAACAACCCTTATATTGGATAGTTACAGTCGTGGTGAATTCATAGGTCAGACCATTGTGCAAGCAGTCCGTCAGATTGATTGCCTTTCTTATTATCACTGTATCACTACAGCTGCGTGTTCACTTACCTGAGTATTCTAGTGCAAATATCATGTAATTTGGAAAGTTTTTGAGGCATCTTAGCATTGCGAAAAGGAAACTGATAACGTGAAAAAAATTCACTGTATAAGTTAAAATGTATTTGCGTTATCATTCCCGTGTTATACCAAACGATGCATTTATTTCGCCTTTCAAAATAAACATTATTGAGTGAAATAAAAAATGACATTTGCAAATATTTATTTACAGATTATGAAAACAAATCTTTTGAAATTATAAGGATATGATAATTGCTATTTTGGAATGCTAATTACAGTCCAAGCCATAACGTTATTTGATTTGATATCACAAACACAGGATAATACAAAATACAGATACCACAATGTCTAGAATCAGAATTTAGAAACCACTGACATAAAAATATTCAATTCAAAAGGTCAGACATAAAGGCTACAAATAAAGACATATGCAGTTTTGTATGACCAACATATTTATACATATGAAAACGTAGCAATAGCACGTTTTTATAGGGAATATAAATAGAAAACTGTAGCCATGCGATTCTTTTATCTTACACAAAATGAATTAAAATTGTTCACACAAAATGGCCGCCAATGGATTTTATGTGACTGTCCATACTTTGTCCCCTCACTATGAATGATTGGCTTATGTAGTGAGACACTGTCAAATCAATACATTAGCATCAACTTACATTTATAAGTGAAATGTGTAAAATTATTTTAAAAAAACATGCCACTGCCCCTTTAAAATATAGAATGGATTTCAAGATATATTTTATTGTAATGTATACTAAAATCCAAAAGAAACGTCCCCTCTATATTTGATTCTCGATTCTCGATAGAACAAAAAATATAACAAAACGATATCTCTTTACCTTAACCACTGCATTTTGTGCGTTTCAGCGATGTGTTTCTTCAGATTCTTCAGTGCCTTGTCATATATAAGAATGGTGTCATTTTTTAATTATCTTTGGTCATTTTGTATGTGTGTGAACAAACAAAAGGGGACGTTTCTTTTGGATTTTAGCTTATTTTACTGAAAAGCACTTGTAATTCAAAATGTATATTTTGAAATCAAACAGAAAATTATTTGAATATAAAGTTATGATTATTTAAATTGTTATTCTTTAAACGTGTGTAAAATATGGCTTCATAATGTCTCACAGCATACATGTAAGGTAAACACTTAATTAAAACTTGAAACTCATTGATTCTTGCTCTGAATGAATGTATATAATAAAACTCTACTTATGTAAATATCTGTAAGTTACCATTACTATTTCCAATTACAAAGAATGAAATGAGTTCAAAATCCTCAACATTGATTTGTTCAATGCAAATTTCTTTTTCGGATAATATTCAATTTGAATAAACACAGATTTGGAAACCGACAGATTAATGTCAAGTATATATTTTTTTCTATTGCAAAGCATTCAGATTTCTAAACATTTCTTTTCGAATGATTTATCCACTTGGAAAGTAACATTTGAATGATCAATATTCTAATATGATCCTCCAAACCACAGTTAGTTTGTGCTACAGCTTTAGTTTACAAAAGATAAAGCTGACTCTGTTTGTAGGGAGAAAACTGAGGTGAGAGGAAGATAAGGAGAGCTAGCTAGTATTCATGTTTCATAATGTTGTCCTTTCATTTAATTACAGTAGAACACGGATAAAGCGAACACTCGGATAAAGCGAACAAATTTTCAAGTCCCACCCCTATATGATATCATTTAAATTATATGCGTATAGCGAACACCGGATATTGCGAACTAAATTCTTTGGTCCCTCGGAGTTCGTCCGAGTTCTACTGTATGTGGGTTTGTTGACATTGATAACTGAACCCAAACGTGTCAAAAACTTGCTGCAATATTATTTTCATAATCCCATTACGTGTGTATTGCTTCGTAAACTACAGACTAACTTAAGGGTAGTTATTCAGCGTAACAGACATTGAATAGGTTCACAAAGCTACCCAGCTGGTATATCTCGATATTATATGTTTATTCATAAACGATCGCTGATCGAGTGTTGCAGTGTAGGTTGGCAAGGGTCTGTACCTCTGTCTTCTAGATATTCATTGTCAATTAACCAATCATGTACAGTACGGGTTCAATGCGACAAGTCTTCGTAGTCTTGTATGTAGTACAGAGTGATTTGTTGCACTGTACGTACATGTATTTGAGGGTCTTAACGTCCACATGATGCACGCGCTTCTTCGGAAAGTGCTTATTTTCATTTAATACAAGTTCAGCACCCAGGAAAATGTTTACAGGTATAATGCCACAAAGCCTGAAACTGGGGGTTTAGTAACAAACAGGTTTAGTATACATGGTATTGTAAATTTTAGATTTAAATGAAAGGTAGATTTTCACTTCAAAAGAGTCTTTAGAAAATATGCTGATCACTTCTCTGCAAAACAATACAAACTTAGACCAGTAAAATGATATATATTACATATGTTAATTTCAATGTTATAGGAATACTTAACTTTATTGATAGCCTTAATGATATGTGGTTTGAATAATATAATGAAAATTAATTAATGATTCTGAAACAAAAAAAATAAAATCAAAATTTTTCATACGAAGTTTAAAGGGGCAGTAGCACGTTTTTTTGGTAATTTTGTATTTTAATGTTTTTACTTATAATTGTAAGTTAATGCTAAATGTAATATTTTGACAGTGTCAAAAATCTCATTACACATGCCAATCGTCCATAGTCAGAGGACAAACTATGACGATTCACATAAAATCCATTGGCGGCCATTTTGTGTGAACACCTTTAATTCATTTTGTGTAAGAAAAATGAATCGCATGGCTGAACTTTACAATATAAATTTGAATTATTACTGCTCCATTTAGTTTAAATACATTGTCTTTCAATTGAAACCATTAGTTTTCATTTTCCTCACATCACCGTATATTCCCCCCAAAAACGTGCTACTGCCCCTTTAAACATTTTGTGTTTTAGATTTTCATATATCTATCAAGTATATACACGAATCTTGAATTTCATAATGACGTTTTATTCATAAAGTGTAGCATGATTAAGATACTATGTATGTAACCATGTAATTCACAGAAATGAGTACAATCCTGTTTACAGAAAATACTCATAGAAACAATTTGAAAAAATATTTTATTTCATTGTTTTAATATAATTATCTATTTAACTTATCTAATTTATAACCATTAATCTCAATTTATTTAAAGATCAATACTATAGTTAAATGGTTAAGATGCCTAGAATACAATCAACTGACTTTGCTGTAGAGTACAAGACAAATTGTGAAATTCTAACTTGTAAATACATATATTGATGTAGAGGATAGTGTTGGAGTGAATGTTATCAAGTAAGGAGTAGTACCTCAATGGTAGTTTTTGTGCAAAGCTAATTATAAACCTCTTATTACTTTAAAAGGACAGTAGCAAGTCTTTAGGAGGAATATAACGTGATGTCAGGAAAATGAAGATACCTGGTTTCAAATAAAAGATAATGTATTTTATAATTTCAGTAAATCACAGTAGACTGTATGAAATCACTTTATCAATGTATCGACATGACCGAATGCAAATTAAATAAAAATCTTTGTGCAATAACAAAATTCAGGTGCATCTGATATAAACATAGTTAATTTCTTCGTTCAAAATAACATGAAATGAACGAATATGTATTGTTTTGAACATATACAGCAGTAACATTACATTGTTAATGTCATTTTTATTGTTATGAAATAGATCTTGAGAGTAAGATTCCATTTCCTTTATGAAATACAAATTACCAAATACACCTTACTTAAATGTAACCAAAACAAGAGGTTAATACTAAAATCACCTGGAGCACTGGATTAACATTTTATATATCATGAAGACATACTTTTCTATTTGTTAGCATGTTGTCCTTAAATTTCATGACAAAAAAGGGTAATTTGGTCGTTGTTAATCCCTCATTGCTTGACTAACAATATGACATTATGAGAGACTCCAATACGTCCGAATTGTTTTATGACGTCACTCGAGTGTTATGCTTTGCGTATTTATTCATCCCCACTGTATCAAGATAAAAATATTTCACCGATAGGACAGAAAAACTTAAACTGGATCATGCAATATACTCTCTTACGAGCTCCAAAGTGTATTTATCTCGCCAGTATTCTGACAGTGAACAATTCTATATATACAGATTCAAGATGGCGACAGCAGGCAAGCTACAGGACGACTACCTGACTTGCAGTGTGTGTATGGAGGTGTTTGTGCAGCCTGTAACACTAGCCTGTCAGCATACATTCTGCAAGAACTGCCTGGGCAAATATCTACAGACAAAAGAAGAAGCAGTGAGAAACAAGAACATCCCCTGTCCCACGTGTAGACAAGAGACCCCAGTGCCTCACCCTGACAGACCTGTGGAAGAATGGGCGGGGCAGCTGAAACCAGGACTGCTTCTCACTGGACTCATGGACTCAGTTGTACAAGGTAACTTTCAAACAAATAGAGATTATCCTTGAACAAAAACTACTGCCTCAACATATATGCTTAATCGCATGATATATATGATATATTACTTACACCTTAGTCTGTTGGACTTACAAAGTGTCAGCCCCAGAGTCCATGTTTTACACGTGATAACATAACAATTAGTAATTATCAAACCAAAGTACTGTGTTTTAACTGAACTTTTTGAACCAGTCAATGCAATTCTTATAAATTGAAATTGTCTGCAACCACAGATGAAATTCCAAACTTCGATGTATGGTACTATTTGTAACTGCATTGTTGGACATACTGATGACTGAGTTTACTCTTTCCTTGATGAATGAAACTGTTAATGGAAACTATTGTATACCAAATAATTGCATTGGTTACACACGCATTATAATCTTACTTTTCAGGTCCTGATCTTTGCTCAGTGTGCAAGGTAGAAGGGAAGACAACTCCAGCCACACACTGGTGTTCAGAATGCGAAGCTCTATTTTGTGATGGGTGTCTGCAACTGCATGGCAAAATGCCTAACTCATGGAAACACCAAGCTGTACCAGTCTCAGACAAAAATCCTCGAAGAAAGAAATTCATCTGCAAGGAACATGACAAGAAAATGAAACTCTACTGCACAGATCATGACAAACCCTTGTGTACTGTCTGTTGTAGTATTGACCATAGAGTATGTAAAGAGGTCGTCACAATCAAGGCTAAGCTGAGAGAGGTCAAATCAAAACTTCATCGTCATCAGCACAATTTAGCAAATAAAATTGGTTTAATAAATAGCGAGGTTCAAAAATTGGATTTGCAAGAGAAAACCCTTTTGGCTGATAGGTCCATGCTGGAATCAGAAATAAGGAAAACCATACAAGAAGCTATCGATGCACTGAAACAGAAGGAAAATCAACTGATTAGACGGGTAAGAGATCAAACAGAACAAGACCAACATATGTTGAGGTCGATGATGAAGACAAAACAAATGGATCAACAGCTGTACCAGCAGCAGTCTCAGTCCATCCAGCAGGCCCTGGAGTTGGAGGATGAGGCGCAGCTGTTTGAGATATATCTGTCGTCTGGATCAGGAGCTGGAGCTGACGTCACAGGCACACAGAGGAAGGATGAAGCAGATGTAGCTAGCCTGAACCTTGTACATAATCTTGAAAATCTTAAGAAAGAAATTGGAAAGATGGATATGAAGATTCAACATACTGACAGAATAGACTTGGCTGCTACACCTGTACTGGATGAAGTTATTGAAGCAACAGAAAATGTGAGAGACAGTTGCTGGGTACCAGATTGTTTGGTTATGATCACTGATGATATTAAGGTCACTCTTTTGGCTGATCGTTGCAATTTCCTTTTGAAGTCTTGTTACACTAAAGCAGAACAGCAATGTTCAAGTGTACTCAAGGTGTCTGGTAAGCCCTGGTGTATGACACTTATCAGTGGAGGTGAGGTAGCTGTGTCTCTCCCTGACTCACCGTGTATTATCATAGTTGCTGTGACTCCGGACCTGACACTCATGTCTACAATACAGACAAGTAAGAAGTACTGGGGTCTGTCTACTCTGGATCAATCAACACTGGTGGCTGGTGCCCAGTCTCCACCTTCTGTGGATCTGATTGATATGCAGGGAAACATCTTGAAGACCTTCACAACACTCCCTACAATAGGAAAGAGATTCAAATATCCTCAATACATCCATGTGACCAGACAAGGAACTATCCTGGTGTCAGATTCTGGTCTGAAGTCTGTCATCTGTCTGACACAGTCTGGAGACATTGTATTCACATACACACCTGCTGGAGATAGAGGTCTGATAGGTCCACGTGGAATCACAACCACCAGTACAGGAGACATTCTAGTAGCTGACCGTGAAACACACAAAGTGATACATCTCACTAACTCAGGGGAGTTTATTAGAGACATTCTTACAGAAGATAATAGTGTAAAGTATCCAACTGGTCTGTGTGTTGATGGAGACAAACTTTGTGTTACAATGTATCACAAGGGATTACACAAATACAGGTTTCAAGGGAGCTAGATGGTGATTTGTTCACTATTTGGGAGCAATCAATTTCAAAAATGACATTTACACATTTGAAAACATTTATTGAGACCCAACATAAAATGTTCGGATTCAGTGCAAAATGTAAATATCATGTCTTATTTGACTGTTGATAAATGATTGAAATCAATGAAATAAGTTGTCTACATTGATGTCAAAAATGTTATCCAATCTTTCATTGATGATTTGATAGCAATATGACCTTGGAACAGTTGTTATATTGGATGGAATTATGACAAAACAGGTATCACATGACTAAATATTGAATGTGCTTAATCAACTAATATAAACAAGTGTGTGGTTTTAATGAAAACAGTCAGTGTATCTTAAATCTTTTTTCAATTACATGTATAGTTTGTGTTTAAAGTATTCCACTATATTTACTTATTTTCATCATCATTCTTTTGATAACTGCATTAAGATTATTCTGATTTATGATGTATTTGTAATATTGGTTTTTCAGTAAAAAACAGAAAACCGAAATAAAAGGTCTATTGGAAAACTCACTTTTTTATATCAAATTCAAACTAAAATATTTCCCTTTCATGCGACTAATTACAAAATGTATGTTAAACCCTATCAGAAAGGAGTGATTTTGTTTACAAACATGCCAGTCGGATCGTGCCTGCAAAACGAGGAAATGGACATGTAATTTGTGAAACACATGCAGAGTGTCAATCATTCCCAGTAACGGATAAGAATGTGTTGGCAATGGATTGTCTGGTATATTTGTACCTTTACTTGAACACTTGTGAGTTAATAACCCTCAACCCTTTGCTTCTAATTTTGGATATATGTCAGAAGACATCATTGGTCGATCTAGAAAACCTCATGAGTGTCACGGGCTAGAACGCAAAAATCGTGCACTAAGATAGCGGCCGGGCGGGTGAATCGGTGCAATCGTGTCGATTCTTCTACCTGACTATTACTCAATAACCTTATTTGAACAAGAATTGAATTTCATAATGTATGTCTGTCCATATTGGTATATCCTGTTCTCGTAAGACAAACTTTAGCATAACTGACTTGCAAACGCGCCAGTTATACAATTGTATCTGGTTTCTATTTAACCTTGTGGACAGTCATATTATGAAACTCATTTCTTAATGACCTGACTGGTGACAACACAGTGTCAAGGCACCCGATTCCATGCACATCAAAGAGCGTTGTGACGCGCTGTCTGTCTTCATTGACAATTTCGAGAACCCCCGATGATGAAAACGATAAACAATAATAATGACAAGTTTTAAGCCTAATATCCAGTGCAAGCACTGCTCATTGGCTGGACATTATTACCCTGAAGGAATTGTACTTTCTAATCTGCTATGAAGCGCTCTGCGCGCCCACACAGGTCCGTACTTCCCGTATTCAGGTACCCAATTCTACAGCTGGGGGACTGAGTGCAATGTGGATAAAGCACCTTGCCAAAGGACACAACACAGTGTAAAGCCCAGGTCACAAATTGTTGGTGTCTCCACCTGGATTCGAACTCGGCTCTTTGGAGTCGCAGACCAGCACGCTAGCCACTACACCACTGCGCTCCACAGAGTGTTTGAAAACATGAACCCGTCATTGTCAGTAACAATGTTTAACATCGACGTGTCTGCAGGTGGCATCATGTCACGAGGGACATTTGATAACTGTATCTTTTACATTCAATATACACAATGTCAAACCAACACTCTAAACACGTCGAGCACTAGATAACAGCTGATAGCCTACACTAGATACTAGACAGTAATAATACCTGGATGCAAATTTGTTATCTTTGAAATATTTACATGAAACCTTACATTCCTTCACCTTTTTTATTATTTACACCTAAAAAAGTTTTTCTAGAGAAACAGAGTCATTTTCCCTTTTGGTTTGGAACTATTTTTGTATGCGCCTGAAAGAGGTAGAGATTCGTGCACGTGACACACGCGCAAAATGTCATACATTGGGAAAATATAATTTGACAGTCAGTTGAGTTGTAAAAACAATAGTATGGCCTCTCTGCCTCGGTATTACACTCTGTTCATGCAATATTGTACCAAGACATTTCAAAAAAATTCTTATTTCATTGGTTTATTTCTATGGTCGAACCTACGTTCGAACACGAATTTTATGACGGGCGATTCACCGCGGTTTGAAGCAAGAGTCTTTACTGGAGTTCTTTGTCTAAGACTTAACACCAACTGTATTACTGAAATTGAACCTGTGTCAATGTGGAATCCGAGCCACTCTAACGACTGTGTTGGACACCAGATAAATTGCTCAACCTTAGGGACAAACCCTGAACGTATCAAATCAGACGTTTCAGAAGTCCCAGCAAGAAAGCCATCATCTAAAAACGTCACTATATTCTTTTACCCTCATACCGCCACTTCTTCACCAATTGTCTTGTGACCTTGGTAAAAACATATGGAGTAGAAGTAAGCGCAACACCAAAAATTTGTAATATTGCATATCTCCAAACTAATAATAAATATCAATATGATGGTAAGCAGAGTGAATGTCAAATTTAATCAGCCAATCATCTCTGTTGATATAATTCAAAGCCCATTTCCAATCTTCATATTTCACACTTAGTTTATTCACGTAAGAGTTAATTCTATGAAGATCCAAAATCAGTCTTTTCTTCCCCGAAGATTGTCCTGACACCGTTAGGGGACTGACCACATATGGCGTGGCTTCACATTCACAGATAAGATGCTTCTCCTAAAGATCGCCAATTGCCTGCGTAAGAAGATCGCTTTGTTTTAAGACAGACTGATTATTAGCAATTATCATTGGAGGAGGAAGATTGACAAAAGGAATCTTATAACCATGGTGGATTATGTCAATAACAAATTGAGAAGATTTGATATCAATCGAAAATTTAATATTGCTTTTGAGACGGCCCCTTACGACAATCTCAGACGAGCCCTGTTCATATTCATAGTAATCATGAGTGAGCGTTTTCGAACATACATCATCAAGAATACCATCATGAGAAATATACTCAACTGACAAGTCTTGTCCCCCACTACTGACTTCCCTGGGATGTTGACGCTCCGGCTGACAAACTTGAAACTGTAGGGGTACATATTGTAGATCTGATATCATTTAACAATTTATGATAACATTTAACAATCACACAATTATATATTTTTCGAAAAACTATTTCCGGTTAAATATCGCACTATTTCTATCGAACTTCTTTTTACCGAGAAATTATAAATGGAGACTCTCATTCATTACAACAGGAAAAGTTTACCTTTCGATGTCCGACAACTCTGTTTTATGATCTTTTAATTTTATAATAAATAGACTAATTCATTGTTTTTGCCGAATATCATTTCTATTTCATCTCGTGAAGTGAGAAAGTGTCATTTTCTCACTCCACTCGATGAGATAGAAATGATATTCGGCAAAAACAATGAAATAGTCTCTATAGACTTCACGGATATTTTGACCCAAATTATGTTGAGTTAAGTTTATTACATAAGGATCTAACGAGTCTAAGAAAAGGCTCAAGGATATATTGTGAACAACTCTTGTCTGACAATGTTATGCTTCATATCTGCCAAAAATGGAAAATGTTTTTTATGATATTGAACTGAATTTGCAAAGGATTTTTTATACATGTAGACGGAATTTCAAAGAACTTCTAGATTTTCAATTTGAGTTTTTGCACAGACTTGTTTTTACAAAACGATAGCGTTTTAGAATGAAACTAGTTGACAATATGTAGTTTTGGTAGAATAGAAAATGAAACTTTATGTCATTTATAGTGGGAGTGTAGGGTAACCCAATCGTTTAAACGAGATCTGGAAAATTGGATAACCAAACATGTACAGACTCTAATAATAACTAAAATCTTGGAATGATTTGGGACATAAGGAAACAACCAATTGTTACTCGATATTGCACGTTTTGCCAAGAAAAAATATTCTCTCAAGAACTTTAAACAAATTTATTACGAAATGACATTACATAAAAAAAACTGAACGACATCTATGTTATGAAAAAAGCCACAAGAAATAATATACATGTTCTGACAAATGGTTACCCTTATTCCAAGAATTCATTATATAAACTTAACATACTTATAATAACTCTTTTACTAAACATTGTATTTACCCACTTTAATGTGTATATGTGTATTTATTACACACTCGTTGAAGATACGACAGTTGTGAAACAATGACATGTTATTCAACACTGTTGTGAAACATTGCACGTGAAAGTGATCGCATCCGGAACTATTTTTTGCCGTCGCATAACAAGTTATCGGTTGATGATGTCAATCAGAATTGCGCCTTAAGAATATTGTTCTCAATCCAAACGAAAAACATACGAGATAAAAGTAAAATTCTTTTTTAAAACGTGTTTACTTGTTTATGATTAAAATTAATTGTCCGAGAAACAGTACAAAGAATCAGAGATACCTTCATAACATTCATCTTCAAATGTAAACATTACCTCGGAATCAGGGTCAAGTCGGCATTAGATACTAGATATGTAATAGATACATGATGACACAAGGGGTGTATACGAAATATCAGCGAGCTATCATCTCACGAGGGGGCGTGTGTCAATCATGTATCTGTTTTATCCAATGGGCAACGTCTTGCGATCTTTCACCCGACATCAACATTCCCTGCATGACCAACATTTAGATTAGTCTGAAGGAATCGTCCAGCGACGAATGACCCAATTTCCTTATATTTTTCGTAACGATATATTGATGGGTTGGGATGACCGGACATTCTCTATTCTCATATGCAACATATATTTACTGAAATAAGGTAACACGTGCACTGATTTGTTTTCAGACTGGATTTCATTTTATAAAGTGAAATGTAAATTTTATTACTTGTGGTCTTATCAATATTAAAAGAATTGTTGATTTTTCACCAACTTATTTATGTACTTTTTTACTACTTATTTGGGAGTGGGTTGACCGAACAGTTTGGATTAGAAATGTCAGCTCGAAAGTTCGACATATATCTATATTTTTCCGCGATGCCATTGCATTTCTGTAATCGTTGGTACTATTCAACCTGAATTTTTTTCACTGCATTACATATTATGGTCAGCTTGTTATTTTTCTCATTTAGTGACTGGTAATGTTAATATTTTGGTCGCCTGAGCGGTTTCCATTCCTTTGATCTCGGCTACGTGTTTGAGGATGCAACAATGTTGAACTTTCAAGGTCGTCGGCCCGATATTGCTAGCTCCGCCCTAAAACTGCCTCTCTCCTTCATGATTGTCGAATCAGGACGTCAGAAATAACTGTGGTGATATTTTCGTGACATAATAGATATCAGCTTGAGTTTTCTTGGTACATGATTTACAACTGCGAAAAGATCAGAGGAAAATATGCCGCCCATTGGATAAGGCAAGGTCTTCCCTTCCGATTACGATCTATTCTTGAAATTTCAGCGTCAGTACTTCAGGATTTCGATAAAGCAGTGATACGGCAAGCATTAGCAATGTTATCTTTATCGGCAACAAGTTCAAATTTGTCGAAACGCTAAAATGTTTTTAGAGTTACATGTATGTCCCTTGCAGCCCTAAGCTCCTAGCAGCGTTTGGCAACTTAACGACGGGCTCGACATTCAAAGCAGCGGTCCTTTTTGTTTTAGAATTTAGATGAAATTTTAATTTGAAGAGGTTATTCCCCAGTCTATCCGCACCATGGATAGCAAACAAGGACAGTGTTCCTCCCACTGACACTAGCTCAAAGTTACTTACTGAATGGCGCTTGCAAAAGCACATTCCGATGACGTCACAATCACTTGACATTCATTCACACAATCTAACGTTCATTTAGCGACTAATGGTTTTGTTACCTCGCCAATCTGCGTTTGTATGAACTATAACACAAGATAATTTAATGAGAGTTTTCCATTTGAATTGTTCAAAATTAAAGCTGTTATTAAGGGACTTACTCATGACCTATTTGGTCGTTGCTCAAAGTCTAATGACGCTATGCGTCCATTGTAAAATGATATTCCTACGCACAACTACGATAATAATCCATGAGAGTAAACATAAGTTTCATTTTATATCAATCATTTAAATAGTGTAATAAATAAAATACTAAACTCCGTCCAGTTTAATAACATATTTATGAAACTCGTGTATAGTATTGCTATTTAACTCGCTTTCGCTCGTTAAATACGAATACCATCCACTCGTTTCATAAATATGTTATTAAACTGAACGTCGTTTAGTATTCTCTATATGTATATCATGTTGCCTGTAAATAAATATGTGAACAAATGAAACAAAACTGTTTTTTTTAAACAATACATGAACCCCTTTATTGTGGAGCACGGTGGTGTAATGGTTAGCGTGCTGGCCTGTCACGCCGAAGGCCCGGGTTCGAATCCCGATGGAGACACACACAATTTTTAACCTGGGCTTTACACTGTGTTGTGTCCTTGGGCAAGACACTTCATCCACATTGCACTCAGTTCACCCAGCTGTATAAATGAGTACCTGAACAGGGGAAAGTATGGACCTATATGGTCGCGCGAGGCGCTTAGTAGTTTGACTCGAAAGTACAATTCCTTCAGGGTAATAATATACATTGTACAGCCATTGCATCGCCGTTGAGCAGTCCTGGACTGGATAATAGGCGTTAAAATTATTTTTTATTATTATTTTATTAAAGTTGTTGAGTTGATTGGTCAAGCAGCATTTGCTGAAATTAAAACAAAATGAAATGAAAGTAAAGATACATTAGATCTTTAAATATCTACTTAGCAACAAGAAATTCTTGTGAAAAATAAAACCCAACTGATTCTCGTTTCTACTAAATGGAACTAAAACCACGGGCAAATATTTTCGATATTTTTTCGAATATTTGAAATTAGCAAACCATGTTTTAGTAATTAAAGATGTACCAACCCTTTGAAGGTGTATGGGTTATTGGAAGTTCAGCTCATCAAGGCCCGATGGGCTCATGACATGGCAGTGTGTCCGGCGTCAGTCCGTCCATCCGTCCGTCTGTGAACTTTGTGCATTTTCGACTTCTTCTCAACAAGCATAAGGCCTAGAAAGCTGAACAGACTCCGTGATAGTAAGGATTATGATTTATATAAGGCCACCGGGGGTCATGCGCTAAAAATTTATTTTCCTCTTTTTCTCCAGAAGCAAAAGACCTAGAAAGCTGAAACTTCGTGTACATGTGCAGACTCTTACTATTGAGGATTATATTACCGGGAATCCTCGTATTCAAGCCCTGGGCTTAATTTCGAATTTCACTCATTTCACAAGAGAAATATAATAATAAATTACAACTTTTCATCTTTCTACTAATAATATTGCGAATCCAGGTGTGGCAAATTATAAGTTAAGTTAAGTTAATAAGTCCACATATGAAACGCTGCAAAAGCGAATGAAAAAAATCAATTGCCTTTTAAAAAAGAGTAAGTAACCAAAATACAACGATTTTACTCTTATCAGCTCCTGAATGCATATGTCAAATGTATCAAAAATGTCATGTTTTTGTGTCTTAAATGATTTGGAAATCAAGCCTTTTCACGTCTGAAATCCTGTTATCTTAGCCAAATACAGACCCTGTGATTCCATCGAAAGCCCTTGTTTTGAACATTTGGAAGGAAGAAATGTAATATCAAATTTAAGCCATTGGGCTAAAATTCGTAAATTAGAACTCGTTAATAAGCCCATGGGATTGATAAAGGCAGGGCTTAAATACGAGGATTCCCGGTGCCCTATGGCCCTTAAGAACGGCTTGGTGAACTTTTCGATCCTATAGCCTAAATCATAATCGGATTTATGAGCAATATCAATTTCTAAATTGATAACTGGCATCTGAAATCACATCATCTATATACTTAATTTCTGGATTGATGACCCTCCTTAAATTGCTACTGTCACCCACTGTTTGAGACTCTTCAGTTCTCAAACTCGTTATCCAAGAAAAAAATTCAATTCCAACATGATTTTCACGAAAGGCACGTGCATCTCATGAACCGTTCTAGAAAACTCACAGGATTGATTAACAAATACATGTTTAGGGCACAGGAATAATTTTCGTTGGCCCTAAAATCACTGGTAACTTACACGCGTACCAGGATCATTTTACACCACAAACTCGAAGATTGCAATTTAACGAAATGTTATAAAGAAAGTACATAATTTACTTCTTAAAGAGTCACTCTTTTAGTTGTTTACATCTCAAATGCAAAACTTTAACAATAGCATTATTTGACCGAGTTGTATCGGCTATGCTGACAAGTATTGCTATAAATCAAACCGACCTATATCACTGTGTATAACCGTACACCGGAACTATCATGTGGTAATTTTAGCACACATACTTAGTAAAATGTATGTGCTTGTCATTCTGTGTCCAAGGGGCAGTAATAATGACAGTTGCGAGAAATGCTGTTGTTAGTAACATTTTTGCTGTCTCTGACTATGAACAGGATATGACATTAAATAGTTATGTCTCGGAAAGCTATTGACCTGATAATAACATAGAAAACGTTGATGAAACGGCGATGATTGCTTTTTAAGTGATTCAGTTTGCGATCACGTTCCTCGCTAGCAACATTTCTCCGCCGTACACCTCGCTAGTTCCGGTGTACGGTTATACACAGTGTATATAGTGGCAATAGAAAGGTTTGCAGTCGGGATGATGATCGAAATCCGGACAATAACCGCACCAATTGCTCAGAATGACACTTACGAGTTGATTATGTTTGATAGGTTATCAAACTAGTATCCATGTAAACTATATGTTTAAATTTTGCTTCCGTGAATATGTATGACCGTTCTATGATTTTTATTTAAACAATTGTTAATCTCATGACTGGCAGTTTGGGAATAACTTAAGAGATGCTTTGATTTTTATACTGAATCACATTATTGCAGTTTTTAACCGAGTGTGTACTTTTTCTTATCAAGTTGTCAACATGAACAATAAAAAAATGCAACCCAACGTTTGGGATGTGAAATAATTTATAACATTTTAAGGATTAACTATAATGATCTCCTTTTATTTTCGTTCTCCCTCCCCCACTAAAGACACATCTTTTGAGAACCCTCTCTGCAGATGGCAGGATAGTTTACCCACAAAATATTCTGGACATTGCATTTCTTGCTTGAACATAAAAGCGCTCTGTGTCTGTTATAATTGTGTTATCAATTATATTAACTTTTAACTGGTGCCCTTCAATCATTTTTTCACCACTGTTTAAATTTTTTCTTTTATATAACCCAAGATTATGTCTTATATTATAAGGATTATATATTATAAGGCACGAATGATGTTTCCTTTATTAAAAGTAACAAATTGTGAACTTTTAGGATATCTAAATCTGTAACAAAATGTCACCAAAACTTTCCCTTTAAAACGTAATTACATTGAAGATGATACGAGATAGCATTTCAACTTGGGACCAGAATTGTTTTTAATAGTGATGGTATTATTTCATACATAACATACTAGTACTTTATCTTCGAACGTCTTTATATTTATCGGATCATACAAATATGTACAAGAATACAATAATGACAAAGTGTGAAATATCAAATTATTCTATCAACCAGTAAAGGGACAGTCCTATTGGGGTAAAGGCCTGTCCATGTTAACTGATCAGAACACGAGACTGATATGGTCACAGTTTTAAATACAAATATTTATTCCCAGTGTATATATTTCAGTCCTTTTTCTCATGTTCATGTATGTATACATATTGTTTGTCATGTACAGCGCAATTGAAGATTGTTATCAAAATTAGCGCTATATTAAATTAATAGTTTATAGTTTATAGTTTATCTAAATCTGTAACACAATGTCACCATAACTATCCCTTTAAAACGAAAGGACATTGAAGATGATACGAGACATCTTCCTACGCAGAGCCTAAAAGGCCAGTTTCCAAACTGTCATTTTATGCCTTGCCGCAGAGACTTTACTTTTCGGTGCTGCTATAATGCCCCTACAGAGTAGAGAGCAAGCACAGAAAACTCAAGGCTATGCAGCAAGGCATAAAATGACAGTTTGGAAACTTGCCTTTTAGGCTCTGCGTAGGAAGATGGATACGAGATAGCATTTAACTTTAGACCAGAATGGTTTTTAATAGTGATGGTGCCATTTCTTATAACATACTTTATCTTCCAACGTCTTTATATTTATCGGATCATACAAATATGTACAAGAATACAATAATGACAAAGTGTGAAATATCAAATTATTCTATCAACCAGTAGAGGGACAGTCATATTGGGGTATAGAACTGTCCATGTTAAACTCGAGACTGTAGGGTTACAGTTTTAAGTACAAATATCAGGGTGACATTCTGTAATGATTTTGCCATAAGTACGATGAAACATATAACAATTCCACCAGACCGATGTTACCAAGATCCTGTATTGAAACTATACACATTATTATAGACTGGTGATGAGGTCAATACCTGTTTTTATTGACCCGAGGAAAACAATATTGACCGAGGACGAAGTCCGAAGTCGATATTGTTTTCCTCGGGTCTATAAAAACAGGTATTGACCGAAATCACCAGTCCATAATTGTTTTATTATGTCTCGGTAAAAAAAAACAAAAGATAATAGAAACCTACAGCAATGAGTGGCATTTGGGCTCGATTGTTGGCGAGGACGGGTCAATGACGTCATGATAACAATAGCATGACGTCACGAAACAGCGGTTTGACGTCATCGGCTCTATTTTAAGTAACTCAAGTCAATATCACTTTTGGTCGGACTCGGGGTCACAGGGGTCAAGTCAATATCACTTTCTGTCGACTGTCACGTGACCGGTATTGACCGAATTCACCAGTCTATAATTGTTTTATTATGTCTCGGTTAAAAAACGAAAAGGAAATAGAAAACTACAGGCATGAGCGGCATTTCGGGTCAATGACGGGTCAATGACGTCATGATAACAATGGCATGACGTCACGAAACAACGGTTTGACGTCATCGGCTCTATTTTTAGTAACTCAAGTCAATATCACTTTTGGTCGGACTCGGGGTCACGGGGGTCAAGTCAATATCATTTTCTGTCGACTGTCACGTGACCGGTTCTCGACCAATCGGATTGCCGGAAAATTGCGCTCGCATAATAAATCTCAATATGTGTTCCTTGAGAATAACTTTGCCTGTAGGTGTTTTCTGCCAGCAGAAAGATAACAAAAATTATTAGTGTCCATGTGACTGTAAATAGGAAAATGTGAAAAAAGATACAATACTATCAGTCGTTTTATACTCAGAAACAATGCTCTATTCAATAAGTAAAGCTCACGTGACATAATTAAACGTTTCACCTGATCAGTGTGCACATCTCAGCAAATATCCACATGCACCACTATGCATTCTTTACGGCGGTCATAGTGGCTGTCTAAGTATTAAACATTATTTTATTGAGTAATACTAAAACCCATGTACATTATCTAGTTCTGTGTGTATTAAGTTGGCTTTGGGGGCAAAGGCAACGAAAAAAGTTACAAAGTATTAATCAACTCAAAATCAGTTATCATAACATCAAGCTTAGTGGTCAGTTTCTTCAAGTCTGTCTCGTGTCTTCAAAACCAACGGTGCCGGATCTGAAATTGGCAACTGCACGTGCAAATCATGCTCCACTTGTCCCGTTGCCCTAGCAACGTTCAATACATACGGTCTTTGCAGCGATGATGCTGTCTTATCAAACCAAATGAAGCTGATTGATGCAGGACTGAATTATTAGCAGCCCCGTCTAAGGACGGGGCTGCTATCAGTTTTTGTGCAGTTTCCGCCGCCGCCGCGTCCGCGCTCATACTAATGGCGATAACTTTTTTCTACTAAGCTTTCCAGAACTTGTATTTATGACTTACTGCTTATACCTCGGGGGAACGATTTTGACATGTTCACTTTCAAGGTCAAAGGTCAAGGTCACGAGCTATAAAATCACTAAAAAATTCCTTGTAAACGCGATAACTTGAAAAGTTTTTGTGCTATGAAACTCTAACTTGGTATGTATCATCCTTGGAAGAGTAAAAAAATTTGAAAAGGTTTTCGCTATAATCTGTCCAAGGTCAAGGTCGCAGCAAGGTCACTACTTTAGCATGGTTTTGCGAAAATGATTTATTTTAACAATGAACACTTTTAATCAATAGATGATTGTTATCCTCAATGAAAAGTGTTCATTGATTGTGTAACCTTGAAGGTCAAAGGTCAAGGTCATGAGATTTGTGTTATTGCAATGTGCAACTAATTTGGATATAACTTAATCCCATTAAGCTTTTCAGAACTCATGAACATGTATAAGTATCTACACCTCTGGGGGATTACAATGACATGTTCACTTTCAAGGTCAAAGGTCAAGGTCACAGCAAGGTCAACATATATTGAGAAAATGGATTATTTTAACTTTTAACACTTTAATTCGTTACATTAATGTTATATTCAATGAAATGTATTCATAGTGTCAAAAGTCAAGGTCACAAGAAAATGCCCAATATGCTGAGGCTTGTAGAAGGCGGAACAGGGTAAGGCGAAACCCCAAGTTTCGGGGCTGCTCTGCTTTTGCGGTGTCCCGCAAACGCTAATCTAGTTGATATAAAAAATTATTTTAGACAAAACGTAAAGAATTACATTGTATACTAGGAGTACATTGTATGGATATATGTTCCTGTTAACATTAGCAGTGTTTAAAAATAAACACGTTTGATAGTTATACTTAGACTGAATTCTAAAGCCAGTACAGAACTATGGCAAAAGTTCACGAATTTATGTGAACCTTTTATTCATTCAGACATATGTATGGGCTGCAACCAACGTTTAATTTTCATTAAATTGAATTATTCTAAAATTTAAAAATCTCCAAAATTTTCCCCATTTGGGTATATGTTTATTTTCTTCATTAGACTAAAAGTTCTTTTTAGAAAGCATTGATATATAAATGACAATGTATCAATCATTGTAACATGACTTCGGTAAATACTCGTTTCTGATTGGTTGATTTGAAGGATTTGTCAGTGTTAAATTGCAATGAACACCCGCAAATTGGCTGAGGCGAATCACCGCGAAAGGATACATTATTTGGTCCGCTTCAACATTAAAATGTTTTGATTCTCCCAAAATTCGTGCCCGATTTACATTTTACTGTTGTTGTTGTCATTTTCTAACTTGCGCATTCCCGTAGATGCCAAAAATCCTTTTCTATTTGCTTTAGTTTTATGTAACTAAACTTTCTTAATTGGCTATGTTTCTCCTAATTTGCCGCCTTGTGCCATGCGGCTGGTTTCTTTCGAATGCCGTTCCCATGGCACGACGTCACAAAGGCCAACGGTTAACACGTCATAATGATCGCGTCACCGTCACAATGGGTTGGGCGAGCTTAAGATATTTGTTCAGTCGGGTTCGTTCCTGTTGGTTTATGAATTATATAACTGTTTTCTCTCTTATAAATTTCAAAGTGAAAACTATAAGATCTCATCGTTATGAGTGCAACTGGTTTGCAATATAAGAACACTATTTTTAATATCTATAACACTGGAAATTCCTTCTTCTTTATAGCTGCGAACACCTATAACAATAATGGATCAGTCGTTAGATCCATTCAACTCAGAGTTCCCTACGCAAAAATAGAGTTCGCTCTTAAAATGCTTATAACTAACGGTCATATTACAATATCGATAAATAGTTGCGTTTGTAAAATTTCCGGGATTCATTGTTATTCAACACCCGCAAATTTAAGCGTTTAAAACCTCCGGCTAACGCCGTCGGTTTTAAACTAAATTTGCGGGTGTTGAATAACAATAAATCCCGGAAATTTTACAAACGCAACCATTTATCTTCTAAATAATCACTGGCGGCCATTGTTGTGTGAACACCTTTTACACATTTGAGATAGGGAAATAGACTTGCATAGTTTAGCCTTTGTAATGTTATTTTAGCTTAATGTGTAATTCCTTAAAAAATGTAATCGTCATAACGTTGGTGCCTTTAGCAAATTAGTTGTACCTATTGTGTCTGTTGTTCTTATGTTTGGTGATCAGCAGTAAGGTTTAAGCCAGATTCGCTGATTGCCTTGCGGGGGACGTTAAAGTTCCTGGTTGCTTAATATCAACTTGTATTAGAGACATTTCATTACAGAAGAAAAGATGCGAGGTTTCCTCCATATAAGGGTGCACATTGACGTCATGATTTGGGAACATGCAGTCAACTTCAACGTTATATCATTATATGAATGTTTTATACGTACACGTACGCAGAAATAATTTGTTTAACACTTTTTTATAAAAAAAAAATGCTGAGTTTTCTTAAATGTACACAAAGAACTTAATTAAGCACCCCCTAATTTTTCAAACAGAAAAACACTGTTGAGAATAAACAATCAAATAGTTTAGGAAGGCAATTAGGGTTTTTCATGAGAATGATCATCTAGCAGTGTGGAAACGAAAACTTAACTCGATTTACGACTCACTGCCGCTGGATAGCTGGTTTTACAAAACCTTGGTAGATTTAGTCGAAATCGAAGTTACCTTTTAAGTGAAAATGAAAATCAATATTCTTTGCTACACGTGATTTTTGTCATTCTCTCGACTGAATTAATGACTTTTTAGTAAATGACTTCATAGCAAAGGGTATTCGTTAAAGCAGTATGAACCTTGAAAATCACAACATTATATCTGCTAATTGGGAGTTACTATGTGCTTATATGGGGTTACTATCTGCTAATGAAGAGTTACCATCTGCTACTTAGGTGTTACTATCATCTAATTAGGTGTTAGTATCTGCTTATTAGGAGTTACTATCTGCTAATAGGGAGTAACTATCTGCTTATTGGAAGTTCCAATCTGCCAATGAAGAGTTACCATCTGCTAATTAGGTGTTACTATCTGCTAATAAGGTGGCTGCTAATAAGGTGTTGGTACCTGCTTATTAGGAGTTACTATCTGCTAATTGGGAGTTACTTTCTGCTAATTAGGTATTAGTATCTTCTAATTGGAAGTTACTATCTGCTAATAGGGAGTTACTATCTGCTTATAAGGTGTAAGTATCTGCCACCTCCCATCCAGAGTAAACGTGAAACAAGCAACATCATCGATCTTACTGACAGGAATCTTTTATGTGATATATATAACCAACATACAACTAATGAAGTATTCCATGGAGCAGACAACATACTCGAGAAGAGGAACTCTCAAGCCAGGGCCGATCTTTCTTCAAAACCGCCAACATCTGATTCAGGTACTTTTAATATCAAATCACTTGCTAAATCGTATTCTATTCTGGAAGGTGTGTCACGAGTAAAAACCAAACGAATTGTACTCTATAACATAAATGCTGATAAGCCATTTGACAAGGTGAAAGACTTGATAACGGATTATGCCCACCAGAGACATGTACGTGTAACATTTGCTCGTATGTTGTGGCAGCGACAACACTACGATGGCACTGAAACGTACACTGTGCAAGTTAACGTCGGATCAGATGACTATGATAGACTTGCAAATAATGATGATTTCTGGCCGCCAGATATCTACTATAAGGACTATGTGCCACGGTTCAAATCCCGACAACATGGACAACATGATGACGCATATAATAGATACTAATATCGACAGTAAAAAAGATGTGTGCTATCATTATGTTAAAAATAGCATTGTTACTCTTGTTTTTGAACACTATTGTGATAACTCTTAGTCTACTAACGTGGAATGTACGTGGGCTACATTCATGTACCACGGAGATAAAATCTGTCCTACCAGACAATATAGATATCATATGTATTCAAGAGCACTGGTTAAATCATGGTAATATAAACAGATTGTCTGATATCAGCGGATATCTGCTGGTAACTTACATGTGAAATACAAGTGACTCTGTTAGAGGTTCGGGTGGTATAGCTTTACTCCGTAATACTCAATCTAACTTGAGAGCTTATCCCCTAAATCTTTATTCTGATTATTATGTTTGTGCCAGATTATCCGCTCATGGCTATGCTGATGTTTATGTAATCTGTTGTAGATTACCCTCAACTAATGTCTTGCATTCAGTATATCTCAACGCTATTGATGAGTTGATGGATGTATATGATATATTAAGTCAAGAGGGAGATACATATTTACTTGGTGACTTAAACTCAGATGTTTGTAAACTGCTGCTATCTCCACGTGATAAAGTTCTAAAAAAATTACTTCTGCAGAGACGTCTAGTTCATGTCCTGTATGACTCGCACATTTGTGGACCAAACTACACGTGGAGGAGCAAGGATGGTCAGCATAAAACTCTCATTGACTACATACTATTACCTGCTCATGTTGCGAGCGACTTAATTCACTGCTGTATCATTGACAAATGTGATTATCATTTATCAGATCATTTTCCATGTTATGTCACTCTTAATATTCATCTTAAGCATAACCCAAGAACATCAAAATTGCATATTCCGAAATGGCATAAAGCTGAAACAGCAGAATTAAGTGCATACGCACGAGAGGTTGAGACAAGTGTCTCTCAGATACATATACCATGTCAGTATGATGTACAACCTGATGATGTTGAATTACTTAATGAGCAGCTTAGTAATGCACTCCTTAATGCTAGCCATAAATGTATTCCATCTGGGTCGTTTAGACCACACCTCAAGCCGTACTGGAAGCGTGATGGCTTGAATGATGTACATTATAATATGTGCGTTGCACGTAGAAATTGGCTCGCAGATAACAAATCCCGGGGCAATAACAACTTATCTTACAATGTGTATACAGATGCTAAGCGCGAGTTTCGGCGAAAACATCGTAACTCAAAACGTGAGCAACGTATCATGACTTGGAAAAATCCTCAGAAACTGATATAAATAAATTTTTCAAGGCCGTTCGCAAAATACGACGCCCCAAATCAAATATAACTGAACTGGTTTACAACAACGTCAATGCTAACACACCAGAAAGTATCAGTAAAGTGTGGGGCAATTACTATGCTGATCTTGCTAAACCTTATGAATCTGAAAGCTTTGACAACGATTTCAAATGTTCTGTGGAATCAAAGCTAGAAGATATCATTGCCCATTCATCTGATTGTACAGCTGAAGATAATGTTTTATATACTAACATAGAACCGCAGGAGGTAAAACACATTATTCATAATCTCAAATGTAACAAGGCTCCTGGTCCCGATTACGTTAATAATGAGCATCTTATTCATGGCGGTGATATTTTAGTGGATAAGTTGTGTATACTATTTAATGCCATCATGCAGACAGTCTACTTCCCACTTGTGTACAGGCTGGGCATGATTGTTCCAATGTACAAGGGTAAGGGCTCTAAAAGTGACCCCAAAAATTACCGAGGCATAACACTTACATCTTGTGTGGGAAAACTTTTTGAAAAAATAATTCTCACACATTTAGAACTTTGTGCTTCTGCTGATAGAAACTTTCCCGATTCATTACAAATTGGGTTTTCGGAAAGAACATGGCGCAATAATGGCTGTGTTCATGCTTCTTGAATCTATTTCATATTACATAGAACGAGGATCACAGGTCTTTACTGCCTTCCTAGACAATGAAAAGGCCTTTGGCCGTATTTGGCACGACGGATTATTTGTAAAACTGCACAGTCATGGCATTTCTGGAAAAATGTGGAAATTACTTTATCACAATTATACATGCAGCTCAGCTTTTGTACAATATGACGGTACCTCATCTGACCTATTTCCTATCAAACAAGGCGTGGGTCAAGGCAGAGTATTATCATCATTTTTTTTCTTGATATTTATTAACGATCTCTTAACTGAGATAAGGCTTGCAAACAATGGTATTTGTGTGTATGGTATTGATGTACCCTCAGTTTTATTAGCGGATAATACTACCCTCATTAGTACCACGCCATGCGGCCTTCAAGATTCTTTGAATGTCGTTCTAAATTATGCTTCAAGATGGCGTTTAACATATGATGCCTCCAAGAGCGCAGTAATCATATTTCGCAAAGGGAGACAACCATATGTCCAAATTTAAAACTTTCCTTTGGCGAAAATACTGTTAAGTATGGTGGTATCCTTATCTCCCCAGATATCATTTAAGTTTGTTAGAGACATTCTTACAGAAGAGAATGGTGTACGACATCCAACTGGACTGTGTGTTGATGGAGACAAACTGTGTGTTGCAATGCATTACAAGGGATTATATAAATACAGATTTGGTTAGGTTTGCAGGTAGCTAGATGGTGATATGATAAAGCTAGAAAGATAAAGTTAGATTGATCAATCAGAAAGTATTTTAAAGACGCACTGTATATTTTCATTGTTTGCAGTAAAAATGTATATGTCAAGATTGATATGACTGTTGAATAAATCCTTGAAAACTGTCACATAATTCATCTACTCTGTTGCCAAATCATTGTGGAGTCTTTAATTGATGATATAGTTGCAAGACGTGTATTATCGTTGTATTGCTGAGTTTAACTCATATTCAAAATAATTCTGTTTTATGTCATTGATTACAAAACATATTGTGTTTATATCGTAATCATCGAGGAATGATTTAGTTTACAAACATGCCAGTCGGATAGTACGTGCAAAAGAAGGACATGGACACGTTACATGTGACACACATGCTCAGTGTCAATCATTCCCTATACCGGATAATTTGCCATAGTTGTTCTGCTTAAATTCTGCCCGTACATGAACACTTATGAGTGGAACAGTTAATGATAACACTATATTTTTAGATGTGCCAGTTTTCCACCATTTACATTTAGTTTTGTTGATATGTCAGAAAATATCAACTTTGTATTTTCAGTAATCATCGTTAAAATAATGTGTTTGAAGTTTATAGGAAATATTAAATAAAACAAATATTTGGTTAAGTTCTGTTTACAAGAGCAAATAAAATTGATTCACAAAGTCAAATAGTAATTTTTTTTAATTACTTTCTCTTAAAAAGGGTAATAAATATTGTTATTCAAAATATATTGAAATGAATCATTATGTAAATAACAATATTGAATATGTTTTATAACTGCTAACGGTAATTTCAATGGTTGGTCAAGAAAACCATGTAATTTGGGATTTGTAAATAATAGTTACTCAATTGTTTTCTCAACAGGGCAGAGCGCTACCGGGTAGAACGCAAAAAGCGTGCAGCACGTGCAGATCGTGCCCTGACATAGCGGCCGTGTGAATCGGTACAAGACCTTATCTTAAATAAGGAAGAATGTCAAATTTTGGTTTAATGTATGACTTGGTTTTTATTTTGTCGAATTTTGCCGGACGCTGAACATAATGTTGGTTCATTTTACAGTTTCCTTCATATATAATAGATTTTAGTCTGACATATGAATCTGCAATATAATTAAATGGAATCTTCAACATCAAAAATAACTAGTGATAGATACAGCTTTTGTGAATCTATGCACCGTTTGCGAGGGGGGGGGGGGGGGGGGTGATATACATTTGTAGCTCGACCTTATCAGCTGCTTGTTCAGTATTCTATTGACAAAATATGCAACAAAAACACTTCTACAAAACTACAAAACCTTTTTAGATCTTAGATGAACGTTGTTGAATTTATGGGTCGAACAGCATATGAAAAACAAAATTTAGAGAAATTGTGTTCTTGAAACGCGCTAGTTTGCCTTAAATGTTCAGTACCACGCTAGTTTGAACATTTACATATATTGCAGGATCCTTTCATGTTCTCTACTGTATGTCTGCTGATATCAACATTTTCTTGTCAACTACATGTATCAAAATAATTGATTGCAAGAACAGTCAAATGTATTATTACAATCTAAATTTTAAAACCTTGTTTGTACTAAAGCTGACCCACAAGTAAGTTAATCTTCTTACGACCATACGGCCATAAGGGACGTATGATCGTACCGAGTCTAAGCTAGATCAGGTTTGGACCAAACCAGGTTCTGTTAAACACTTAATCTAAATTAACTTGTATTATGAAGACCAACTTTCAGTAAACCAACCTTATGGACCAGGTGTAAAAGTATTATCAGGATTCGTTTCCTAACTGTTCCCAAACTTGGTATGGTTCTTAAAAGGGGCAGTAGCACGTTTTTATGGGGAATATAAGGTGATGTAAGGAAAATGAAAAATAATGGTTCCAATTGAAAGACATTGCATTTAAACTAAATGAGCAGTAATAATTCAAATATATAATGTAAAGTTTGGCTTTGCGATTCCTTTTTCTAGCACAAAATGAATTAAAGGTGTTCACACAAAAATGGCTGCCAATGGATTTTAAATCTTCAAACTTTGTCCTCTGACTATGGATAATTGGTTTGTGTTATGACATTTTTGACACTGTCAAAATAATACATTTAGCATTCTCGTACAATTATCAGTGAAAATTTTAGAATGTAAAATTATCAAAAAACGTGCTACTGCCTCTTTAAGCAGGTTTAGGACTCGATACTGTTGCATAATTGCATGTTCCTTGACTTTTAGAAATGTAAGTATTATTCTTACCAATTTGCATTGACAATAACGAATAAGAGAAATTCAAATATAAGGTTTGTATACAAGAAAACCGTGGCAAAACATCGTAAAATGTTAAAATCATCCTGAAACATCAGTAGTCCACAGTCTTAAACCCTTGCTTAACTGACCTGACCCTCGGACAGGTTGACATTTTTCGACTTAAACCAGGTGGTTTAGATCAGGTTCGCGTATGAACTTGCTTCGATAAAACCGAAACGTTTTCAACCAACTAGTTAGACCAAATTTAGAGCTAAACCACCTCCAGATCATGTACCAAGAATACAAAGCTGTAGTTATTAATATGAAGCTAAGTGGTCAGTTTCTTTAAGTCTGTTTCGTCTCTCCAAAACCGACGGTGCGGGATCTGAAATTAACAACTGCACGTGCAAATCATGCTCCACCCGTCCCGTTGCCCTAGCAACGTTCACTACATACCGTCTTTGCAGGGAAGGGTCCGTTCTTATCAAACCAAATTTAGATGATTCAGTGATTGATACAGGCCTGAATGAGTTTTGAAAAAAACTAGTTTATAGACAAAACACACTGAATTGCAATGTATAGGAGTGTATTCTATGGATATATGGTCCTTTAACATTAGCAGTGTCACAAAAAACACATTTGATGGTAATTATTTTTGCTGACTACTAGCCCGCACACAACCATGGCTAAAGTTCACGAACATATTTAAACTTTTTATAGATTCATACGTACGGGCTGCTACCAATATTTCCATTTTATTAAATCAAAATTTTCTAAAATTAACAAATCTTCTTAATCTTCCCCATTGAGGTTAACCGTATGTATTTCCATTGGACTAAAAGTAATAAGGCCATATTTTAAGCATGCATAGTTATATAAATGGTATTTTTTGTGTGAACGCCGTTAACACATCTGATTTAGGGAACTGGTTTGCATAATTAGCTCGATAGTTCCTTTTATAATTGCATTGTTTACATCCTGCTACATCAGCGTATATGTCCCCGCTAATGCTACAACCTATCCCCTGATATCCTCCTATAGTCTTCTGTCGTATCGCTATATATAGCAAGCCAATCAATTGATGCCCTTTCAGCGATAGCGGCAAACTAGTTTCTTGGCTTCGTTCCGCGTGCTCACCTCGTGATTCAAATTAACCAATAGGAGTGCTATTAGATAATAAATCTGATTCTCGTTGCAGTCTCCCGCTAAGCTCCAAATCACGCACTCTTAGATTTCCACGTGCGACATCAGTAGACAACAGTGTATGGAATTCGGAATAGTTTGACTGAAAACAGACAGGCTATAAATAGCGCCGAGCAACCACCCGTCAGCGATACGACAGAAAACCATAGGAGGATATCAGGGGATAGGTTGTAGCATTAGCGGAGACATATACGCTGATGTAGCAGGATGCATTGTTTAATGTCTTTTGTTCCTATGTCTAGCTATTGGTAACTTTTAAAGTGACAGTAACAAGTTTAGGGGGGCATACAAGGTGATATTAGATTTATGAATGTTGTCGCATTTTTGTGAAAGATTATTGCCAAATTATCCGAGTAAGTGTGTGATATGACATTTCCTAAACGAATGTTTGGTATTGCCCAAACGAAAGCGAGGGTTTATACATGAATTTGCAACAGTTTCGTAAAAATCAAATGACACACTTCCGAGGGTAATAATTTATTCAATCACGTTTTATTCTTAAAGAAATATAAAGAAAACCGGTAGCTTCGGTCGTGACGTCTAGCTATAGTGACGTCATGACCAATAGTTTTCTTACGAAAAATACGAGAACTCGCGCTACAACAATCGTTGATAAGAAAAAGTGATATGTGCACATGTGCTCATATTGAAAATGTGTCACTAATTATTTTCAAACCTATGAGTATTAAATATGAGCTGTACACAGTTTGATTAAAATCGGCCTAGTTCCGAGGAATAAAAGTCTAAAATTATTAAATCCATCGAGAATCAAACTTTTCTTCACATCTGAGTTGATATTTTTAACATTTTGTCCTCGGAACTGGACCGAATCAAACTGAGATATACATATACAATACAATAATTGTTGATTGTTTTGTAAACAAAGAGATATTTCGGGTTTTGATCTAGGAAATAGACAAAATATTTGTGTCGTAAATATTCACAATTAATTAGGGAATTTTCTGAAAGTCATAACAAACTTAATGAAATTCAAAGTGAAACATACCATAAATCTTTGAAATTTTGCCTTGAAAGGATTATGCTATTTCAAAGTTTGGAAGACCGAAAAACTTGTATGGACTCTAACTTAATTAATGATGGCGTCATATTGGTGAGTACCCACTTTTTCTGAAAATAATATAATTATAACGCTTATCCGTTTAGTAAAGTGACATTATGAAGGTGTAAAGTCGTGATTGTTATCTACAATGGAGACTGACGGTTATCGGTAAAAATTATTCTTTAATTTAAAGGGGCAGTAGTACGTTTTTACGAAATATAAGGTGATGTCAGGAAAATAAATATCAATGGATCCAATTTAAAAGACAATGCATTTGAACTAAATGGAGCAGTTATAATTTAAATATGCAATGTGAAGTGTTACAATGCGATTCCCTTTTCGTACACAAAATGAATTAAATGTGTTCACACAAATGGCCGACCATAAATTTAGTTGAATTTTTATACTTTGTCCTCTGACTATGGATGATTGACTTGTGTAATGAGATTTATGACGCTATCAAAATAATACAGTTAGCATTAACGAACAATTATCAGTGAATTAGTTTAGATATTGAATTATAAAAAAAACGTGCTACCGCCCCTTTAAAGAGCCAATGGGTCAGTTGTCAGAGGCCATATGCCAAACTTTATCAATACTGTGATCTAATCGAGAAGTTTGGGAAGTCGAAGGAAAGTATCACTTTTAAGCTTATCGACGTCATATAGTAAAACCAAGAAGTTTGAATTCACGATTGTGATAAAGAAAGGTTGAGAAGAGGGTCAGAAACAGAGACAGAGGGGTGTTTGCGAAATGAGAACAAAGTAAATCGGGTGTTATGTTTTGATATACATTTACTTGAAAAGATTCTAATTATTTTAGATAAAAATTCACACAAAAGATACACAACGAAATTGAACACTTTCTTGTGCACTTCGTTTTTAATTCTCAAGAAATACGATCACCGAAACTGAGGCTTACAAATGACGTCAGAATGATTACTGAGCTGTATCATTGTGACTAGTATTAGGCCCTCTTGAGAAATAACACAAAACTTGTACAAACAGGCTAATGCGCAATCCTGACTAACAGTGTGATGGAACCGTTGTCTTAATATGATGCAAGTTAAAGTTCTTACTAAAATAAGTTTAATGTATGGAGAATATATAAACTATGATTTTGTATTTGATTATGTCTTGGTATATGATTGAGTCCGGTCGAAGTCGACCACTTATAAGAATCTGACGGAAGGGCTAGAATCAGACCGCCCAGTGCATTAGCAGAGCAAGAATACCGTTTGTCCGATGCAACAAAGTGTTTATTACAATGTCCGCTGTTGTTAATTTCGATAACATCGGATAAAATTCTGTATGCCCTTTGCGAAGTGACTTGGTAATCCTTATCTTTAGACAACTGACAGCTGTACTATGACTTGAAATTTAATATTAGGGATAGAATACAAGCAACTATTTTTTTTTAGGTAAATCCTTATTGGGTGATAAACTATTCGCCTTAGAGGCATTAGAGTCTAAAGATTTACCGCGTGGTTTTATTTGATCAAGTGTAAGTATTGTCTGCTGCTGGAAATAAGGTTTAATGTCAATTAGTGCACTAGAGGGAGAACATTACTTTATCAAGTCGAGATTCTGATCGATTAGTCAACTTAATTTTCAGAGACTTCCTAACAGCAGAAGGAAGATGAGTTACTACTGTTTGAAATGGTATACAAGTAGCATCCATGCAAATGGCACGTGGAATTACCGGGAGTCGAAAGTGCTCTATAGGAGATCTTCCTCTCCACAGATTAATGAGAGGAATTGCCAACTCGATTGAGTTCGAACCCCGATAGAATCAAGATTTATATAAATATATATTCCTCAGATTTCTATCAGTCCGCCCTTTTTGGGCGATACACTTTATTCTTTGTCAAATTGTTAAATCTACCAAGATATGAGTAATAAGGCATAATTAGTTTACAAAAAATGTCCAACAAAACCCGAGATTAAATCTAAACCTAAACCACATAAAAGAAAAACATCGTGAAAAGAAGCCAATAATCGAAGCTACGATTGTGGAGTGTATTAATTAATTTAGATCATGAATTACCATAATACAGCAGATTTGTTTTCTAGCAATCCTAACATTTCAAGATGGCGGAGGAAAGCTGATCGAGTGGTGCCTTGAAGGGGCAATTGGGTCACCAAAAGTGTTAATTTCAATCCCTCTTTTTACACTAGTAGAAGTCCCACAAGATATCAGCTTTCTAGGCCATTTGCTTTCGGAGAAGAGGATACTATTTCAGGACGTGGCCCTTAGTAGGAGCCACAGGGCTACCAAAACTACATTTTATAATCCTCACGAGTCAAGGAGAAGATGTTTATAGGAATACAAACATACTATGTCAAACTGAAAACAGGTTTTTCAAATGTTGAATCAAACGACATCTTACCGAACAGATATCAATATTCTCAATACTAATACTATTTTAGTTGGAATGCATGTTGTGCTTGTTATGGATAATCCATCAGTTTATTAAACTTTTTCTTGCTTAAAGGAATCAATCCTTTCCTATATTCATTAACGTTTCACAAAGAATCTCGGGGTCAGTAAAGTTTCTTTGCGGAAGCCCTATTGAAAGCATGGAGCGCTGATTGACACGATTCACCCGATAAGATACTTAGCTAGTTAAAAGCTATAGTGACTGTGTTAATATCACATATTATTATAAAAGCGGATAAACGGCGTTTGATTTTGTCATCCTTGAAACTCAATACAAAGAAGAGTAGTAACAGCACTGTGGAGAGTTAGCTGTATTGATCACTTTGTAATGGGTTTCTATCATATTCACTTCTTCATCACTTGTTATTATGTTCGTTGTACCTTTTAAATAAATGCATAAATATGTGTTTTCAGATTTGATACCTTGACATCAGTTGCGAATCTGTAGCCTCATGTCGGCGAACTTGTCTCTGAACAATATCAGCTTGTATTGAATCACAAACAGTATAAAAACCCACAGGTGTAACTCCTAAATGAAGACGAATAAGAAGATAAATACAAACAAGAAGACATGGTCATCAACATCCCCCGCCAAATAAGTTTTCATCAAAGCTCCCAATATTTTCCTAAATGGGCTGTAACTCTGTAATAAGTAATTGCATTTACCTCATTTTCGAACTTCAGGTATTGATACAATAAAGACACACAGCAAGTTTGGTGAACATATCTTAAATCGTTTCTGATATAAGTTGTCCCCCTTTGATGACTCCTTCGGACAGAGTCCAAAATCTCGAAACAAGGGCAATAACTCTCTTAAAAATAATTGTGCGGTTCTTATTTTCGAACTCCATCAAGGTATTGATACTCTGAAGGAACACATAAAATTTGATGATCCTATCTGTAACAGTTTCTAAGAAAAAATGGCTCCTTTGAAGACACCTCGAACAGAGTCCCAAAAAACGTAATAAGGGCAATAACTCCGGAAAAAAATATTTGCGCGGTTCTGATTTTCGAACTCCATCAAGGTATTGATACCCTGAAGGCACACACAAAATTTGATAATCCTACCTTTAACGATTTCTGAGAAAAAATGGCTCCTTTGAAGACACCTCGAACAGAGACCCAAAAAACGTAACAAGGGCAATAACTCCGGAAAAAATATTTGCGCGGTTCTGATTTTCGAACTCCATCAAGGTATTGATACCCTGAAGGCATACACAAAAATTGATAATCCTACCTTTAACGGTTTCTGAGAAAAAATGGCTCCTTTAACTCGGACGGACGCACGGACGGACGGACGCACGGAGCTCAAACCTATATCCCCCTACCACTTCGTGGCGGGGGATAATAAGTGCCTTTGAGTCATCAAACATATAAAGGTTGTGTCTACCAATAACTATAACTACATTTTTAAACTTACAGTAGAGCAACCCTTTTACTGCCGCATTCCATTGCAGGTCAAGCTAGGTCATGTCTATCATCTATGACACGTTTGTTATATGAAAGAACATATAAAATTTATATGCTGTTTGAGAACTCGAGAAATTCGATTCAAACAATTCGATATATGCCCTAAATGCCATAAGACTGTATATATTTATCTACGAATCATCGAGGAATGATTTAGTTTACAAACCTGTCAGTCGGATCGCACGTGCAAAACGAGGAAATGGACACGGTGTACAATGTCAATCATTCCCAGTAAGGTTAATAATTTGTTGGCCATGATCTGTCTGGTTTATTTATACCTTTGTGTGCAAATTTGTTGGTAGAAAAGTTTGCATTTTAACTGTAAAAATGTGCAAGTTGTGTACCCTTTGAATTTTGCTCATATGTCAGAATATCAGAACTGTTTATTTGAAATAATCAACATAGAAAATATATATTATATACATATTGAAAGATACATCATTACATAAATTACGATAAGTTGCACATGCGTTACAAACACTTACCGTAATTTCATTTGTTGGCCAAACAAATCAGAATGTAGGGATAATTTTGCCTCGGCATTCGAAGCTACCGTGTAGAACGCAAAAAGCGTGCAGCACGTGCAAGTCGTGCACTTACATAGCGGGTGAATCGATGCAATTGCGTCGACTCGCCTGTCCGACTTTTAAAGGGACATTCTACCATGAATGTGATGAATACTAGATTCTGATTGGTTCTCCTGGAAAATCAGGCGTGATCAATTTTGGATTGAACGTCCTCTGATTTTGAGGCCGCCTCACTGCGCATTGATACAGCCGACTGGCAATTTCAAAACTGGTATTCTGCTGTTTACTGAGATTAAATTTTTTTAAAAGTTATTTAACATGTTTTATTTACGTGTGTTTGCGAGGGATGACCTAATAATTTGAAGTAGATAGAGTATTTTATTCAAAAGAAAAAGTTTCAGTGGTCAATCACGCCACACGCAGCGGGCTTCCTACGATTACAGCAACAACACAGTGACGTCATTTACGTCACAGTGGTTTTCTGTTAGAATCATCTATTTGATTGATAGGGATATCTCAGTCTATTCTGGCATCAAGTAATGGAAGCACATGTTTAAAACGGTACGATATTAATAGCTGCGTTGAACAAAGTCAGAAATCTATTTGATGGACACCCAATGATAGATTTACCTTTGCATTCGGCTTAATTTTATTTTAAATACCAAATAGCAAAAACCCCGGCACAGACGAGTTTATTTTTGTTGCCGGAAGTAAGGACATTTTACAAAGTGCAATTCGCTTATACAAAGAGTTCACGATTAAAATCGTCATGGTAGAATGGAGATAAACCTAGTGTGTTTTAAAATCAGAGACATATTATACTGATTGATAGCGAATAAATTTTAAATTGAAACCTCACGCTGCGCGTTCGGTTTCAATTTAAAATTTACTCGCTATCAATCCAGTATAACATGTCTCTGATTTTAAAACACACTAGGTTTATCTCCTAAGTCCTATCTGGGAAAGAAAATTCAACTCTCAGTTGATAAATATTAATGATTTAACTGATTATTTCTTAGGATTTCGTTTCGAAGCTACTTCAAAACAATTTGACCTACAATGTAGCTAGATGAAACCACAGATTAATGCAATCTTTGCAAGATAATTTTGTGTAAATACATAAGTTGTTAACATACAAAATGATATCGCTTCATTCTGAATGGTGTAGATACATGAGTTGTTAAAATACAAAATGATATCGCTTCATTCTGAATGGTGTAGATACATTAGTTGTTAAAATACAAAATGATATCGCTTCATTCTGAATGGTGTAGATACATAAGTTGTTAAAATACAAAATGATATCGCTTCATTCTGAATGGTGTAGATACATAAGTTGTTAACATACAAAATGATATCGCTTCATTCTGAATGGTGTAGATACATAAGTTGTCAACATACAAAATGATATCGCTTCATTCTGAATGGTGTAGATACATAAGTTGTTAAAATACAAAATGATATCGCTTCATTCTGAATGGTGTAGATACATGAGTTGTTAACATACAAAATGATATCGCTTCATTCTGAATGGTGTAGATACATGAGTTGTTAACATACAAAATGATATCGCTTCATTCTGAATGGTGTAGATACATGAGTTGTTAAAATACAAAATGATATCGCTTCATTCTGAATTGTGTAGATACATGAGTTGTTAAAATACAAAATGATATCGCTTCATTCTGAATGGTGTAGATACATAAGTTGTCAACATACAAAATGATATCGCTTCATTCTGAATGGTGTAGATACATAAGTTGTTAAAATACAAAATGATATCGCTTCATTCTGAATGGTGCAGATACATAAGTTGTTAACATACAAAATGATATCGCTTCATTCTGAATGGTGTAGATACATAAGTTGTCAACAGACAAAATGATATCGCTTCATTCTGAATGGTGTAGATACATAAGTTGTCAACATACAAAATGATATCGCTTCATTCTGAATGGTGTAGATACATAAGTTGTTAAAATACAAAATGATATCGCTTCATTCTGAATGGTGTAGATACATAAGTTGTTAACATACAAAATGATATCGCTTCTTTCTGAATGGTGTAGATACATAAGTTGTCAACATACAAAATGATATCGCTTCATTCTGAATGGTGTAGATACATAAGTTGTCAACATACAAAATGATATCGCTTCATTCTGAATGGTGTAGATACATAAGTTGTTAAAATACAAAATGATATCGCTTCATTCTGAATGGTGTAGATACATAAGTTGTTAACATACAAAATGATATCGCTTCATTCTGAATGGTGTAGATACATGAGTTGTCAACATACAAAATGATATCGCTTCATTCTGAATGGTGTAGATACATAAGTTGTTAAAATACAAAATGATATCGCTTCATTCTGAATGGTGTAGATACATAAGTTGTTAACATACAAAATGATATCGCTTCATTCTGAATGGTGTAGATACATGAGTTGTCAACATACAAAATGATATCGCTTCATTCTGAATGGTGTAGATACATAAGTTGTTAAAATACAAAATGATATCGCTTCATTCTGAATGGTGTAGATACATAAGTTGTTAACATACAAAATGATATCGCTTCATTCTGAATGGTGTAGATACATAAGTTGTTAACATACAAAATGATATCGCTTCATTCTGAATGGTGTAGATACATAAGTTGTTAACATACAAAATGATATCGCTTCATTCTGAATGGTGTAGATACATAAGTTGTTAACATACAAAATGATATCGCTTCATTCTGAATGGTGTAAGACCATCACAACGTTTTATTCGTCCGGTTAATTCAAACTATATGTATCAACTAGTCAATGAAATAAGAATGACTTTTGATTTTTTAATGACGTTGCCATATGTAATTTCACGTTCAATATCTTTCAGAAATCTTTTTCAACAGATTCACTAAATACTCTTTTATTAGCCGGCTTTAGGGCGATTCATTTAATATTTGAATATTGGTTCATTGCCATGGGAGATGGGTCCCTAAGGAGGTTAATGACCTTGACCCTTAAATTGAAAGTCACAACGAGTATTTACATTTTTCCCCTTATTTTCAGGATATCTAAAGAATTCACTTGATTCTCTTCATAACCTGCACTTTGAATCTTATAAGGAAGACGCAGGACCCAGTCGATTTTGGTGACCTTTCTAGGTCACAGCAAGGCTTTTGAAAGTTCATTGAAAGCATTGAAACCTGGATATTCAACTTGTCACCGAGATACCTCAAGAACCATTCACTAGATATTCTATAACTTACAAATATATTCATATTTGGAAGATGGAATGTGCAACATGCTTTGCAGTGAAGGCGTTATCTGCACGTGCAACACAAGATGCGCGTGGTTCTGATTGCTGCGACGAGTAACAACAAAATATCGCAGTAGTTGTAAAATAGTTACCGACTGAGACCGAGGTGTTCAAGGTAGATGAACCCTCATGAGCGCCGAGGCCGTTAGGCAAAGTTGTTTATGAATCATGCTCGCGAGAGTTCATCTAACTTGAATCCGAGGTCGAGGTCGGTAAGTGTTTAACACATTAGCTTAACACAATATCGATCCAATTTCAACATAACATGAATGTTTATGCGGATGGGCGCATGGCATGGCATGGCGTCCGGCGTCAGGCGTCCGTCTGTCCATCCGTACATTTTGTGGAATTTCGATTTCTTCTCCAGAACCATAAGGCCCAGCTGAAACTTTGTGTACAGACTCCTTGGTTAGCGAGGTTTATAAAGTGTAGCTTTGGTGACCCCTAATAAGGGCAACATGGGCGACGTCCTTAAAACCTACTTTCAACCTCTTCTCCAAAACTATTAGGCCTAGAAAGTTGAAACTTTGTGAACAGAATCCTTGACTAGAAAGGATTATAAATTGTAGCTTTTGTGGCCCTGAGGTCCCTAATAAGGACCGAAGAGGACACAACCTTCTCAAGAGGCATAAGGCATGGAAAGCTGTAACTTTCTAGTGAGGATTAATTATTGTAGATTTTGGTACCCTGTGGTCCCTACTAAGGAGGGAACCACATTGGCCACACCCTGAAGCAAAATCAAGTGTAAAGTCTGATCAGCCACAGACCAAATGACTCTATTTTTAAAATATATTTTGAGATTGTGAAACAATTACTCAAATTAGAGAAACAGTGTCAATTTCAGGTAGCTGACATTGGCAAGATTTATTATTGATAAATGTTTGACAAACTTTATTGAAATGAATACATTGAAAATGTCTAGAATAATTCTAAGATTTTTAAAGTCACATATTGTGACACTTATTACTATGATAAATGACTATTGATTAAGGTTATAAACTTTTCCTCTAAAGTGGACAAATCTTTCCTCGACTTTCAGCCAGCTTTACGCTGAAAAAGATAAATTATTGCTTGGTAGTTGTAAAGGGAGATAACTCTGACGGCAAGTCCTGCTCAGAGAGGCATGCTCAGATATACTGGTCATATTGATTTCAAGATATCATTACTGCAGGGAAAGCCTCTTGTCCAGCAGTTAAACACTTGAATGTTTTAAACGTGTATCGTCAAGCCTGTGTTGATTGAATGGAAGCTGCTTTTTTAAGTAAAGGAATATCAATTGAGACATTACTGAATATTATTTTTCATCTTTACTGATTCAATATTTTTGTTAGGATAATATAGAATAAATAACTCGTGATACATAGTTATGGAAAGAAGCCAACACGCTCTTATTAGTGTAAGTGAGTGTATGAATGTACATCGAAAGATTCACTCTATGCATAAAGTATGATAACAGTAGCAAGTTGACCTAGATAAAGACAAATTGTGATAACAACTGATACGATCATGTGACAATCAACATCACGAGAGAGAAATTTTGGGGCGGATTCCAGTTCAACTTTGTATGGTAAGCAGTACAAATTTTCAGAAAGGGGATATTTTACTTTTCGGGTCGGGGCAGCATGATCTGAAATCCAAATATTTATGTTTATATTTCTTGCAAGATACATGTATATCTGCGTTGACAATGCCTTAAAATGGATCTAAAATTACATCTATTTGTAATATGATAATATATGCTTTAATGAAATTATTATACGTATTTTGAGGTTGACAAGAACACTTTATATTAAGGTCCAAATTCTAAACCATATTCTAATGTTTATCTTAGTGATTGTAATAAATACCTTAGCAACTGAATTGCGTAACTAGATTGACCAATTATATAAAGATATGACAAAAGTTGACAAAACGGCATTTGAAAATAACCCCTGTCTAGTAAAATATAATTATTACCAAATAAAATCAAGAAATTAATACCAAAAATAGATTAATCATATCGTAGACAAGAACATTACAGAATTGAAATAAATAATGAAAAGTCATAACAGCTTGAATTTCATTAATATTTAAACAAGTTCACAGAAATATCTCAGAATTGAAGCTTGGGAAACCAAAACATTATGAGTGATTACAGTTAGTTGTTTTGTTATACAGATGTAATTGACACTCATTAAAATCCTCAATCAGTCAGTTGCCAGCTATATTTAGGACTTTGGGCTTTAATTATATATATATGTCTGTATATCCGTTAGACCCAAAAGGAGATGTAGACTCATTGTGCTGTCAATAGTTCCTGTTTGTAATACCTGGAGTAAAGATGTGTCTCTTCCTGTTACCCTTATAACTTTGGTTTGGATAAAAGCGTTATGGTGATTGATATAATAGTGACAGACTTGTTTTATTGGTAAGTTAGAAGGAATTATTGTGGTCAGTTTCTACTTTCGTTTTCGTGGCGGCCATTACTATCGCACTGTTCTTCAGGGGTTACCACCAAACTCAAGGGGTACATTTATGGCTTAATACACTATCATTCAACTTGCTATTTAGGAGATGAATCCATTCTGTTTTTGTTTATTTTGAGGTTGTATGTTGTGCATTCTTTACCCCTAATTTTAATTTCAAACCGGGCTTTGCTTCTTAGACATTAATCATAAATTATATAAGAATATAAAGTGATATTATTTATCATCAACTGTTATGGAAATAATCATAAAATACATATATAATGATATTATTAAGGAAAATTGTTGTGTTTTTGGTTGCAAATTTCCCAAAGACCCCTTAATGAACGTCAATGTGAGGTTTAGTTAAAGCTCTATTTCAAACACGATTTGCTCAAATATTAAACTTATTCCTGCTTTCGCAAAGTCATGTTGTCATTTAGTGATTGTGAAGTGTTTTATTGTGATTGTGTTGATCGGGCTTTAGGCCCTAGACACTGTTTCATGACAATCACTGTATGATCGATCAATTAACCGTCTTGCAGCCATACTGCTACCGTACTGATGTAAAATTAACCCTTTAAATGCTCAACTATAGACAGCACGAATACTATGAGAAAGAGATACAATCTTTACACGTTATGGTATCAGAGTGCACGTTTCAAGGGCAAAGCATGAATGCAATGCAATGCATGGAGCATTATGTAATGAAATGCATATTGATATCCATAGTCTTACCTACTTTCCTAATTTTAGATAAATGTCAGATAGTAAGAAAGTTATGTATGGTTGACGACTAGTATATAGCTGATAAGCGATAGTTTTGTTCCAATTTGAAGTCTTAATCCGTCTTTGCAACTGTACCGTCCATTAACTACGCCTTGATTTCACTCCAATTATCACTGACATAACTACAAATGTACAATCGAAAATATTTTCATATCGTTTCTTAAATATTTTAATGTCCATACAGAAAGTGAAGTGATCGAGTAATTTCTCACGGATGAGATCTAAGTGATGAATGTAGAAAAACATTAATTTCGTAAAAGTGATATGATGATATCATTAAGTTTTATATTCCTCCTGCATTTCGTTTATTATAGCTTATCATTCTCTACAGCAATAAATTTATGTCTTGACCAATGGGTAACATTCTGTATGCACAAGTTATACATGATATCCATATTTGACCAAAAAATACCCGACAGAACTCTGGCAATTAACGATGTTAAGCGGACATATTGTCAAATTTAATGAATATGGTATCTGCTTTAAGACGAACACAAAACAAGATTACAAAGCAAATGAAGTGTGATTTTTTCCAGCATTTAGTTAAGTGACAGTAAATTATTCACTTTTATCAATTCAAACTGTGTCATAAAACACACACATAATGACATATCTATTCAGAAGGAAATCTAACAATAAATTAGGCATTTTTTTCAGGAATGCTGTACGATTTGTTTCAATTAGTCAACCTCCCTGTGTAATATATGCCTAGTCTACAAGTAAAAGAAGTAAAGAGTTTAAGCTAAGGCATTGATTATTCTAAATAAGTCAAAAACCATTGAACCATTTCTGGTATTTTGTCCGTAAGGGTCAAAGGCGACGCCCACCATATATTCCGCAATGAAGTGTATTTTTTATGACATAACACGATATAGAGTTTTTTTTAACGACATAACGAAATAATTGTTCCTTACATCAATAACAATTTCTGTGGTGAACTTTGTCTCGTGTTTTAACTGTTATAGTTCAATGTAGAAAGTGAATTTTGAAGTAAAGCAATCAATTCAAATGGATAGTGCTTTCAGTTTTCAGTTTAACAAACTTCTTCGAAACATAATTAAACAATTGAGACACCATCATCCTGTACAACTATGACGTCGTTATATTCCTGTTCACAATAGAAGCACCTGTAGGAATATCTACGAGGCTTTTAGCTTTAGAATTTAAGCTTCTTTAAAACAATTGATAAATCTTCTTACTTATAGCATATTTTCATCATTATAATACTATAATAGTGGATGAAATGAAAACTGCATCTTTCTGCACGAAGTTAAAGCATTTATACACGATACGAATGTTTGGATGATTAATCTAAGATCTGAGATGCGTACGTAATTTCAACTTCAATTCCGAATGTATTTTGTCGTTACAATCAGAGAATATTATTATACAAACAACACTTATGCTGTACAGTATTGTGTGACGTTCTTGCAGAAAAGAAATTAGATAAAATAAAACTTAAATTATGGCTAAATCTAGTTTCCGTAATACATGACGTTACACCAAATCTATTGTGAATAGTTGATGCAGCATCCTGATGGCTAGGGGTGAAGGGTAAAACCATCGGAACATTATGTGTACCACATTGCTTGTTTGATTCGCTAACAGTCAGTTACTAGTATATAGGTAGTGACCATTTGATGACTCTCTTGAACATACCATCAGCGGTCTTATCACTGATACAAATGTATGCCAGAATAGAATTAACTATAGTACTCAAACGTTTCTAAGGAACAATTGAGAACGTGAGTGAGATATTGTTAAGCGCCGCTTGGGCAGAAATTGAGTATAATTGTCTAAATAGTGTGCTTAAGATCCTACTTCAGTGTTCCTGAAATTGTTTTCAGTATTTTATAAAAGATCAATTAATCATTACAAGTACAAGCAGTGACCTAAAATGGACAATTATCTTTTAAATGGTTTATTACGTTTTACCGCTTATTGTGTTACAATTTACCGCAACTTTTAGTAACATTTTACCACGCCAACCTATAACAATCTACCACACCAATCTGTATTACATGTTACCGCATTTTTATTACAATTTACCGCAGTATTGTATTTAACCGCGTTTATATTACAATTTACCTCAGTTATTACATCTTACCACGTTTATTACATCTTACATCGCCTCATACATATGGTCTCAGGCTTACCATTTCCTTAATGGAGATAAACGTTTCCAGTAATAAGACTTTGTCAATATAGTTTAGATAGCTAGCTTTAGCAAAACATGCTTGCCGAAATTTATGTGTGAACATAGTTTTATGATTTGAGTCAGGAAAAGTCATAGTGCAGCTTACCCGTTCAAACTGTGGTCATATTTAACTGAATTTCAAAAGAAACTTTGCAATTCTAAAACTGAAATTTTTAAATTTTTGATTGAGCAATATTAATTTTTGCAAAATTGGTAAAATTGCCATAATCACGTGACGTTTCCGCTGCTACTTAGTCACGTGATGAAAAAGTTTAATAACTGTCCATAATGAATGTTTGTCACTTCAATAGTGAAAAAAACAAACACCTTAAAATCAGTAAACGGTATAGCAAATATATCGCGAATCCCCTCTGAAAATTTACAAAATTGATCAAAAACAAACGTTTTTACAAGAATCGGTAGTGTTCCTTCATTTCAAATGGTAACTTGACCCGACTATACAGAGTAGAGAGGCTTTGAGGATTGCTGACAACCTTGAAACAAAAAAACAGTTGTTTTCGCTGCATGAGACCCGATGTCTTTGACGTTAGACCAACGCCAACGTTGTCTCTTAGTGATGTCAGAGATAGCAAACATCAAAGGTCGGCATGTTGTTATGTTCTCGTGCACTTTATGAACTTGGACAGATCTAATCAGAGCTGATCGACTGTTAAGTTGATAGCTTTTAGTCACTGAACATCGACTCGTGGCAATTCCAATCGAAGTTATAAGGATAGAATTGGCATGCGATAACAAGATTTAATTGCGATTGTTGAGCGCTAAAGGCTGGTAACCATTTAAACGACTCAAAGATGTGGCAATGTGACAAGTAAGACTTGTATTCACTCATTACCATTAATGGAAAAACGAAATGTGAAGTTGAGCATGCTGACAGAAAACGTGTTTGACCTTTTTTGTTACTCATGGCAGTTTGGAAGTTCTGAAACACGACTGCTCAAACCTGATACTAAAGTACAACATTTAAGTACCTGCGAAAATTATTGCGAAAACATCATTTCAACGAAAGTCTGACCAACAAAAATTTTGACCCCTGCACACTTCAGATCAAATGAGTGCAAAACTGGGTTTCTAACCTTTAATTTGGTTGTTTAAACAAATGATTGATTAATAAGATGTACATTGTTTTAAATTTCCATCGTTTTTCATTCTTCAATCAAATTTTTACAAACTGGTGCAAAGTTTCTTTTGGCTGTCAGTGTAGATCAGCTGGTTATTTTGTTGTGTGCAATTTGTAACAAATCTACAGAACACAACAAATTTGTCTTAACACAAAGTACATGTACTCTAGTAGTAAAAAGTGTTAACATGCTATACTCAATGGTCTGAATTACAAAGCTGATAAAATTCTTCCATAATAGATTAAACGCAGAATATGAGTATAAATACATTAATGGATATTTAATGTTTCTCTTTAAAAGATACAAAACAGATTGAGTCTTCAATATAACCATCACTTTAAAGTATACATCCTTTAATGTTTTAGAGAGCACAGACACTTAATATCTAGATTGTTCTTTAAAACAGGTTAACAATACAGATAACACACTCATACAGAGTCTCCTATCTACATTCACGTGACCAGTCGCCAGCTCGGAAACAAGGCGAGCCGTCCATATAGTGGGAGAATCCGGTTTTGCCGTCAACTTGTCGTGAATTATATAATATTTGTATATACTTCTACTGTATTTTCTCTATATCACCCTATGTGTTTCTTGAAAATAAACCCCTGTTCTGTTGTAATCTGATAATTAATAATAACCTTGAACTTTATTAGTCTGTTCTGTTCTGTGACTGTAATCACTGAATCAAGGTGTGTTATTTTGATTATAATTATTCTCGTAACTTGTTTCAAATAAGACTCCATAGTTATCTGATCGTATCATAGCAGGGACTGACCGGGTTCTTTTTCAGAATAAGCGAATGTAGCAGTGGTCAGTGTTTACTTTCTGTTTGGGGACGGTCATGAAAGCACTATAATTCACTAATTGTATCTAATTAAACAGTTTCGATTTGGACTAACCTTGACTCTCACGCAACCCACATTGTCGCTCATATCTAATAACCGAGTTTTATCTATAACATGAGTTACCCGACTCGCTAAGTGTACGTTTCAATCTGCTGAGGGTATATACGAGTGTCCACTGTACACGCTCTTTAAAGCTTACTCAAAAAAATTATGACTCAAGTTAGTTAGCGGCTAACTCATAGCCTAACATATATATTGAATACGACCAAATAGCTACGAGGCGGGTTGAAGTAGATATATGTTTATTCGTGTCAGATCATTGGTTGAGTGTTTGGTCACAGTGTAGGAAGGTGAGGGTCTGTACCTATGTCTTCTAAGTGCGCTTGTATTCATTATCAATTAACCAGTCATATCAATATGCTGTACGGGTACAAAGTAAGAAAGCCGATAGTCTTGTGTGTTGCATCAAGTGATAGGTTGTGAAGGAGGTATTTTAGGGTCTAAACGTCAGCTTAATCTAACACTCTTTTGCTATCTCTACCACCAGGGAAGACATTGTTTACCTATATAATGCCACATAGACTTAAGCTCTATCGCAAAAAGATTATTTTCCATGGTATAGTGAATGTTAAATTCAAATAAAAGATGGATTTTTATTTTGAAACGCTCTTTAGGATTATATTGATTACTTTTTTTTTTATCAATTACGTGTTATAACGTTTCCCTTTCCTTTCTATTATTCGATTTATATTCTTATGGTTTGGTATAATTTTTAGCCGTAAATATACTGACATACATGCAAAAACTGGAGAAAAAGTCTTGGTGATTTGATATAACGGATATTCGAAGTACATGTAAAAAAATACTTAACTTTACTTTTGGAAATCGAAAGGTAATGTGATCTAGTTATGATATATCACTTCACTTTGTATCTCTTGAATGGACTTTTCAGAGACGTGCGATTGATTGATAATGATGGAAGAAATCTGCCGCAAATCAAGCGGTCAAAGGTTAACCTGATGTCTATAATCTGGGTAACGAAGTGAAGAAAATAATACTTTATGTTAATGAGATTATGGCAGTATTCAAAGTCATTTTCATAACTATCTAAATCACATTTGAAATTTGATAATGTTGAAATTGTTTCATTACAAGCAAATTTTAAGTTCGATAAAATGTATTATGGCAGTATTCAAAGTCATTTTCATAACTATCTAAATCACATTTGAAATTTGATAATGTTGAAATTGTTTTATCAAAAGCAAATTTTAAGTTCGATAAAATGTATAGACAAAATAAAGCTCACAGGTAATCCTATAGTAATAGGATATTCTTGATGAAGATTAACATTTCAAATGATAAATTTGATAATTGAAACAAAGTGCACTAATAGCTAGTAATAGGTGACAAATTATCTTCAGAATATTCAAAAAAATACAAATTGTTGATGAAATATAACTAATACATACTCAATAGCGTTATTCAGTTTATTTTATCAAACTCGTTAAGTAAGAATTAAAAATTACAAATTACTCCAACATTTGAAAGTATTTTGAAATCAGTCAACATTATTTAAGTACACTTACTCGCCAGTAGATAAACAACATAGATAACAGATAGCAGATAGCAGATAGCAGATAGCATACTCATACAGAATCTCATATTTACAGTCACGTGACCCGTCGCCAACTCGGCAGACGGCAAGGCGAGTCGTCCATACTGTGGGAGGATCTGGTTTTGCTGTCAACATGTCCTGACTGTAATCTTTGCGTGAAGGTGAGTCATTTTGAGTCTTATTATTCTCGTAATATTTCTTTTCACATTATTCGGTCATTGTTGATATGGCACCATGTGACAGACAGATAGGATTATTTCTCAGATCAAATGAATGTAATGGTGGTCACTTCCTACTTTCGGTTTGGGATCTGTCATAAAGCGAGATATTAAACCAAGTGTGGACCTAATAAAATAGTACATTGCGAATTAAAGGTTATCTCGACTCTCATTCAATCTACAATTTTACTCATATCTTATACCCGTGTTTCGTTGATAATGTGAGTTATCCGACTCGCTCAGTGTACACAACAGCCTGTTGAGGGTCTATACGAGTGTCAACTGTACACGCTTTATACATAGACTGCGTTAATGCTAGTTATTCAGCGTAATGGACATTGAATACGTTCACAAGGCAACCCAGGAGGTATATCTCGATATGATATGTCCATTCATGTACGATCAATGATCGAGTGTTACAGTGTAGGTCGGTGAGGGTTTGTACCTCTGTCTTCTATGTGCGCTTATATTCATTGTCAATCAAGCAGTCATGTTTATTTCTGTTGGGTCAGTGAGACAAAGCCCATAGTCTCGTGTGTAGTACAGAGTGATTTGTTGCTATGTAAGTATTGAGGGTCTAAATGTGAGTCCGCTGAAACACTCTTTTTGCAAAGTGCTTATTTTCATTTAATCTGTGTACAGCACCGAGGAAAATGTTTTACGGGTACAATGCCACAAAGCTTGAAGCCGGGGATTTAGTCGCAATAGGTTAACTATACATGGTCTTGTAAATGTTTGATTCAATTAAAGGTTGATTTCATTTTGAAAGAGTCTTCAGAAATATACTGATCACTTCTCTGCAAACCAATACAAATGTAGATAAATAACATGATATATATTCATATGTTTCTGTTAATTCCAATGTTTTTGGAATACTTAACTTTATTGATAGCCTTAATGATATGTGGTTTAAACAAACTATTTCTATTTGATAGAAAATAATGAAACTTACTTGAAATGATTCTAAAACGAACGGGCGAAATCAATTTTTGTATGAAGTTTAAACGTTTTCTGTTTTAGAATTTCATACGAAGTTAAAACTTTTTTTTGTGTTTTAGATTTTCATATATATCTATCAAGTATATACAGGTATCTTTAATTTCATAGTGAAGTATTATTCATAAAGTGTAGTATGATTAAGATACTATGTATTGAATCATGTTCAGTATTCACAGAAAATGTGTACAATCCTGTTTACAGATAATACTCATAGAAACAATATTTTTTTTATTTCATTGTGTTAATATAATTATTCATTTAACTTATCTAATTCATTAACTATCAATCACAATTTATTTAAAGATAATTACTAAAGTTTCTAATGCTTAAGATACCTAGATTACAATCAACTGACTTTTCTGAAATGAATAAATATATTGATGTAGGGGATATTGTTTGTTAATCGACTAAGACCATGTCCTTCCCTTTGTGTGAGGTGTTAATATAATAATTAAATAGTTCTGTACTGAACGCATTTGTAAACACTTGCGTATTCGAGCACAAACTTGTAGTGAATGGAAATCAAAAGTCTAAATCAGTGTTTGATGTTTCTCTGTTGTTTAAGTTGAAGTGAATGTTATCAAGTAAGAAGAAGTAAGCTCAAAGGTAGTTGGCAAAGCTAAGTATCGTATTACTGTAAAGGGGTAGTAGCAAATGTCTTAGAAGAAAATAAGCTGATGCAAGGAAAATGAAATTAAATGGTTCCAATTGAAAGACAACGCATTGAAATTAAATGAAGCAGAAACAACACAAATATATATTGTTAAGTTCAGCAACGCGATTTATTCTTTTTACACAAATGAATTAAAGGTGTTCACAAAAATGGTCGCCAATGTACTTAATGTGAATCTTTATAATTTGTTCTCAGGCTATGGATGATTTGTTTGTTTAATCATATTTTTGACACTATCGAATAGTACATTTAGCATTAACGTACAATTATCAATGATTTTAAAAAAAGTGTTACTGCCCCAAAACCGCATCGCGTATAAACATTTTTCATGTCTGCGTTCAAAATAACATTACATGATAGACTATATATATTTATCAATGATTTTTAAAAAAGTGTTACTGCCCTAAAAACCGCATCGCCTACAAACATTTTTCATGTCTGCGTTAAAAATAACATTACATGAAAGACTATACATATTCTAACATATACTGCAGTGTCATTACATTATTAAGACAATGAAATAACGAAGTTATTGTTAGGTTAATGAAATAATAAAATAATAAAATACCCAATAATGAAATCGGGATTGTCAGATCTCATTTCCTTTATGAAATACAATTTACCAAATAGGGGGTACATCTAAATCAGCATTACTAAACTGTAACCAAGACAAGGGGTTAATACTAAATTCATCTGAAGCACAGGATTAACATTTTATGTATCATGAAGACATATTTTTCTATAAATTATAGCATGTATTCCTTAAAATTCATGCCAAAAAAGGCTAATTTGGTCAATGTTAATCACTTGTGAATTGTCAATTAGGCAATGTTATGAAGCCCACATCGCTGGACTAACAATATAACGTTATGAGAGACTTAAATACGTCCGGATTGTCCTATGACGTCTTTCGAGTTGCAATCAATATTATGCCTTCTGTAGTTATTCCTCCCAAATGTATCCAGAAAAAAAATTAATCAACAGAGAAAAAGAACTAAATCATGCAATATAATCTCTTATGAGCTCCAAAATGTATTTATCTCGCCGGTATTCTGACAGTTAACAATTCTATGCACACAGATCCAAGATGGCGACAGCAGGCAAGCTACAAGACGACTACCTGACTTGCAGTGTGTGTATGGAGGTGTTTGTGCAGCCTGTTACACTAGTCTGTCAGCATACATTCTGCAAGAACTGCCTTGGCAAATATCTACAGACAAAAGAAGAAGCAGTGAGAAACAAGACCATCCCCTGTCCTACGTGTAGACAGGAGACCCCAGTGCCTCACCCTGACAGACCTGTGGAAGATTGGGCGGGGCAGCTGAAACCAGGACTGCTTCTAACTGGACTCATGGACTCGGTTGTACAAGGTAACTTTCCAACAAAAAATAGAGATTTTTAAACACTCGAACATTTATATCAATTATTATATAATTCAAATTTAATTACACGATACTCAAAAAACATCTTAATTGCTCTATCAAAATTATCCGTTTCATGAAATATGAAAATGCAATGTAAATCCTATTTGTACCTGTCTCAAATGTTAAATGGCATTTATTAAAACTGAGTTAAAATTGACCATTTTATAAGCTGTTATAGTGATTTAATGTAAGAAGGTATAATCGTGCCATGTTATACATGATTTATGATGGTACTTTCCAGGACCTGACCAATGCTCAGTGTGCAAGGAAGAAGGGAAGACAACTCCAGCCACCCACTGGTGCTCTGAATGTGAAGCTCTATTTTGTGATGGATGTCTGAAGCAACACAGTAGGATGCCAAAATCAAAGAAACACCAAGTTGTACCAGTTTCAGACAAAAAAACTCTACAAAAGAAATTCATCTGCAAGGAACATGACAAGAAGATGAAGCTTTATTGTAATGACTGTGACAAACCCTTGTGTACTGTCTGCTGCAGTATTGCTCATGGAAAATGTAAAGAGGTCGTCACAATCAAAGCTAAGCTGACAGAGGTTAAATCAAAACTTCATCGTCATCAGCAGAATTTGGCAGATAAAATTGAGTATACAAAGGGCGAGGTTCGCAAACTGAACCTACAAGAGAAAAACCTTTTGGCTGATAGGTCCATGCTGGAATCAAAAATAAGGAAAACCATACAAGAAGCTATCGATGCACTGAAACAGAAGGAAAATCAACTGATTAGACAGGTAAAGGATCAAACAGAACAAGACACACAGATGTTGAAGTCGATGATGAAGACAACACAAATGGATCTACAGCTGTACCAGCAGCAGTCCCAGTCCATCCAGCAGGCCCTGGAGTTGGAGGATGAGGCGCAGCTGTTTGAGATGTATCTGTCGTCTGGATCAGGAGCTGGAGCTGACGTCACAGGGACGCATAAGAAGGATAAAGCAGATGTAGCTAGCCTGAACCTTGTACACAATCTTGAAACTCTTAAGAAAGAAATAGGAAAGATGGATGTGAAGATTCAACATACTGACAGAATAGACTTGACTGCTACACCTGTACTGGATAAAGTTATTGAAGGAACAGAAAATGAGGGAGACGGTTGCTGGGTATCAGATAGTTTGGTTATGATCACTGCTGATACTAAGGTCACTCTATTGGCTGATCATTGCAAATCCCTTTTGAAGTCATTTTACACTAAAGCAGAACAGCAATGTTCAAGTGTACTCAAGGTGTCTGGTGGTCCCTGGTGTATGACTGTTATCAGTGAAGGTGAGGTAGCTGTGTCTCTCCCTGACTCACCGTGTATCATCATAGTTGCTGTGACTCCTGACCTGACACTCCTGTCTACAATACAGACAAGTAAGATGTACAGGGGTCTGTCTACTCTTGATCAATCAACACTGGTGGCTGGTTCCCAGATTCCACCTTCTGTGGATCTGATTGATATGCAGGGAAACATCTTGAAGACCTTCACAACACTTCCTACACTAAGAAAGAGCTTCAGGTATCCTAACTACATACATGTGACCAAACAAGGCACTATCCTGGTGTCAGATTTTGGTCTGAAGTCTGTCATCTGTCTGACACAGTCTGGAGACATTGTATTCACATACACACCTACTGGAGACAGAGCTCTGAGCGATTCAGGTGGAATCACAACCACCAGTACAGGAGACATTCTAGTAACTAACTGTTTCCCACACAAAGTTATACATCTCAGTAAATCAGGGGAGTTTATAAGAGACATTCTTACAGAAGACAATGGTGTACAGTATCCAACTGGTCTGTGTGTTGATGGAGACAAACTATGTGTTGCAATGTGTAACACGGGATTATACAAATACAGATTTGGTTAGTTTTTAAGGGAGCTAGATGGTGATTTGTTCAGTATTTGAGAGAGATTAATTTTAAAAATGAAATTTACACATTTGAAAACATTTGTAGAAACACAATACATACTTTTCGGATTCAGTTAAAAATGTAAATATCAAGACTTATTTGACTGTTGATAAATCATTGAAATAAGTTCTCTACATTGATGTCAAACATGTTATTTAATCTTAATTGATGATTTGATAGCAACATGACCTTGCAATAGTTGTTATATTGGAAAACAGTCAGTGTATCTTAAATCATTTATCAATTACATGTATAGTTTGCGTTTACAGTATTCCACTATATCTACTTATTTTTTCATCATTATTTTGTGCTTTAATTATTCTGATTTATGATTGTTTAAATATTGGTTTTTCAGTAAAATAGAAAACAAAAATACTAAATGATTATTGGAGAACTCACTTGCTTTATATTAAATTCAAACTAAAATAATTCCCTTTCGTGCAACTGATTTCAAAATGTATGTTTATCCCTCAATCATAAAGGAGTGATTTTGTTTGGGAAACATCGGATTGCACGTGCAAATCGAGGAAATGCACACGTTATCAGTGAAACACATCCAGAGTGTCAATCATTCTCAGTAACGGATGAGAATTTCTTGGCAATGAATTGTCTGCTATTTTTGTACCTTGAACACTTGTGAATGAAGAGGTTTCTATTAAAACTATATGTTTAGATGGTCGCCACTCTTTGTTTTTAATTTTGGTGATATGTCAGAAGACATGAACTTTGTATTTGCGGTAATCATCATTAAGAATTGCTTATATGAAAGAGAAAAGAAAAACACAAGTATTTGTTATGTGCCGTTAAAAGAGCAAAAAACATCGATTCTTTATAACGAATAATAGTTTGAAACATCACAATCTCATAAAATTTTGTAAATAAACATTATCATATGTATACATGTATGTTGGAGTAAGTCAATATAAGTTAATTACGATATGCAGAATAAATCGCAATAAACCATAATAATCGTATCATTGGTCGGTCAAGAAAACCACATGAATTTGGAATTTTGTATTACTTTACCATTTTTTTTACAAGTTACTGAATATTTTCATTTAACACGACAGAGCACCACTGGCTAGAGCTCAAAAAGCGTGCAGCACGTGCAAGTCGTGCACTAAGATAGCGGCCTGACAGGTGAATCGGTGCAATCGTGTCGAATCCTCTGCCCGGCTTTTACCCAATAACCTTATGGCGGCCACATCCTATTTCAGGCCGGAAAAGTGCTATTTAATCTGAAGGGTTATGTATCAGCTTAAAGGCCGCTTCACACTTAGCCGAATTTGACAAAAGATGGAAACACGAATTTGAAAATGTGCAAATTCGCAAAGGATCGTAAGCAATCGGGCCATTCGTAAACGCATCTTTTGGCCGCCGCAAGAGTTTTTCTGGCTTCGGCGGCAACATCGGGGAAGTGAGCAAATTGTTGATCATGCCATTTTCGTGTTACATCCGTGTCTCCATCTTCCCCTTCGCATTGCTATCGAGGTACCGTCGTGTGAATTCGTGCTGTGTTCGTATTGCCTTCGTATGTCAATCAGTACGATGATGTCATTCGATTTTATTTGCATGTAAAACTCGCCCATTGAACAGATGATCACACGAAGGTAATACGATGACGACACGGATTCGAAGCTATTGTCGTACGAACAGCGAGATGGAGAAACGATTGCACCAAGAAAATGTATATTCGCATAGATTATCAGAATATTTTTGACATATCAAAAAACGTCCGTGCACTTCCAATATTGCTGCCGGAGCTATGAAACTCTACCGACTGTAATACGAAGCATTAAGATGTATTCACGATAGCCCCGGTAACTTTGCGATTCATTCTCGATGCACACGGAACCGGTAAACTAAGTAGATTTTTTAACCTTCATATGATGCCCAGGAAGAATAAAACAAATATCCAGATGATAAATAGTCGTAAGGTGGTTTAAAACAATCGAATTGTGCAGCCATGATACTCGATCCAGCTGACTTCCAGAGGTCACGTGATGTTTACCGGCACCTGGTTAGAGGCATCGTACATGCATCGTCGTCCCGTTACGACGTCGTGCTGCAACTGTGTTGTCGTCATGCAGATTTCGTAAAGGCTGACTTCGAAAACTTTGATTCATTTCCAGTTGTTAACGATTGTTATCTAGCAAGTCCGTTGAAAATTATATTATAGGTCCATTGTCTGAATATGTTCCAACAGGCCACATATTAATAGTCTAACCATTACTGGTTATCTGACGTTGTGCCACACATCCAGTCTTAGGCCGTGTTCACATGCCACCAAATACTTATATGAGTATATTTACTTATATGAGTAAATTTACTCCTAATGAGTAAATTGGGCATGTGAACGCGTTTACCTATATAGGCAAATTTGCTTCCGTAGTAAATATACTTCACCTACAGAGGTATAGCAAAAGCAAATTTGCTTATAAGCAAGTTTGCCTACATAAGTATTTGGGTCATGTGAACCCAAAATATCTTTACCAATATGAGCAAAATTAAATTATCATTTCTTAAAGCCCCATTGACGAACTATTTATATGTGCAATATTATTGATTTTTTTTCTACTGTATCCGTGGGTTCTTTTAGCAATATTTTGCCATCAAACATAAGAAGATCGGACCAAATTTCATTAAAAAGGAGACAGTTTACCAAAATGACAGAGACGTAAGCCCCGGCATGTCGACATGAAGACGAATCAAGTGTGGCCATCTCACAAATTTCGGCCTAAATATACGCCGGAAAGCCGTCTTGTCGCACACGACTAGATTTTATTTTATTTTTCTTCGAATCAGGCACTACTTGCCAACAAAGAAGATACGGTGACTGAGACGTGGTGCAAAACTACACACATGATGATGATGTCACCTAAAGCGGGTTCGTTAAAAGCTTCGGCACTTTTGCATGGGGTACTGTACTTTGAAAGGTCGAATTGAATATTTTAGTGTTGATTAAAACATGTTAATATGATATCAAAGATGTTTCTAAAGAGTTATGTAATTTATCACGAACCGCATGCCAGTTTAACAATTGGGCTTGAAAGTCAGACAGTATTCTTGTTTTCAAAAAAAACCTTTGGTTTGGTTATTTAAGTGAAGTAGGTCGTGTGGTGAATAACATATACAATGTAGACAGAATGCAACAGAAACTGAGAAAACTTAACCGATAGGGGGAACTGAGAAATAATGTTTCTTAAACAAAAAGGTTTTCTTCTGCGATATTTTGTCAAAGTCACAAGCCATATAACAAAATGCAATCATTGTGCTGTGAACTTAGAACCAGGGGTGTCTAAGCACTTCTAGAAACAAGGTCACCTGTCCTCAGTTTCCAAAATATAAGTTAACATTGCCGCGACTCAAACCAAAGCTGAAAATGGTTTGGGCTAAGGTTAAAGCTCTGTAAGTAAAGGGTTATGCTACAATAGATAGGTAAGTTAGGGCACGTTAAACTTTTTCTTACGTCCTTTCGCAACGATGGTAAAACAATGCATATGTCCTTTGGCAAAGAATAATTGTCAAACCCTCGCACACCATGAATGCATTTGGCCCAGCCTTCATTAATGTCAGTAAACATGGTCACAAATGTAATGTAGAACCATCGCAAAATTCTTTTAAATTTTAATAGTCAGTATTGGCAAGGACAAAAACGATGATTGGAATATGCGTACCATCAAGGGCACCAGCATAGATAGGAAAATCCAATGTAAGAGGGTTGCTTTCTTTAAAGATTCCCCCAGACTAACTTGCAGTAGACTTGGCACTGTTATCTATATTCCGCGACATAACAACATTAAAATAAAACATTTCATCCACCATGTTATACAACTAATGGAACTTTGCTCTGAAGATTGATCATCAACCCATAGTTTGACTTCCCAAATAAGTGTTTCAGCCTCTAATAAATATGTTTCTCTCTACCAAATGAATCTGTGATTCGAAAGAGTTTGAAGGAGAGTGCGAAAGATTGTTTGGTCATTATAGCCCGGGCCCCTGGCTGAGGACAATATGGGTGGTGCACAGGACTTAAGGATAGCTTTGTCTGATAGACAAAGGATGAGGACAAAGTTGATAATCATAGCAAGTCGCTTTAGCTTGATAGCTTCCTTAAATTTCTGAAACAGTGAAGCATATGAGATCCTTGAAATCGAGATACAATGTCTCAGGAAGTCTATCAGCAAAACTCAGTGCAGATCCTAAAAGGCTGTGATTTATGAAGGAATCTAGCGTTAAAGCATCCTCATATTTCCCCTAACACTAGTTAAAGATATTTTTAGACGGATACGGACACTAGATACTGCAAATGAGAAATGACCCTCCATCTTCCAAATGGACGAAATGCTTTCACAGGACAACAAAATCCAAATACTTATATAAGCAAACGCGTTTTACACCTTACATTATTTAACCATGTGAATGCATAGTATATTTACTTTTACTCATATATGCAAATTTGCTTATGTGAGCAAATATACTCATATAGGTATTTGGTGGCATGTGAACAGACTTGGTGGCATTCCACTGCTAGTTCAACCACATAGCCACCTTTCACGCAAGACCAATTGTAATCAATTCCGGGCCAATCGAGCTCGACCTAAGCTAAATCTCCTTTACGATCGTGCATCCATTCGCATTGAGTTCGTTTTGTTGTCGTGTGTCATTCTTTCAACATCGTGTTGCCTTCTTTCTTTTTTAGAATTGCCTCCTATTATGACTATCTTTTACCCATATTCGGGTCAAATCGTACGAATTTCAAATTTTCTAATTCGTGTTTCTGTCGTTAGTCAAAATCGGGACAGTGTGAAGCCACCCTTAAAGTACTCAAATCTCATGCCTACTGGTTGAAAAAAAATTGTGGATCGGAAATAAAACGAAATCGGATTTGTTTTTGCATTATGACCGGGAAAGGATTTTCCTTGAAAATGCAATCATCGGAAATAAACCGTTAACCGGGGAAATTAATATTTCATGACGCTTCATTCTTCAAATGTATGGAATCAAATAGGACGGATATGTTGTAGAAACGAGTTTTATTTCATGATAAATGTACACGATCTCCGGCCTAAAACCGGAGTATATATATAGTAAAGACTCTTAGAAAAACTGTGTTCACACTCCCGGGAAAGGGTTTTCCTTTGGGGACTATAATATAGAAAAAGGGGCATGATATTTTTTGGGGAAAGATACTGAAAATGTGCATTTGAAAAATTAACCCTCAACAGGCGGAATAACTATTTATGGCGCTTCATTCTTCAAATGTATGGGATGGAATATTTCTGAAATGATGTTGATTTAAGTGATTTTTCATGATAAATGTAAAAGGTCTTCGGCCAAAAACCGGGGTTATATATTCAGTTTATTCTTATAGAAACAGCATTCCCATGGCAGGGAAAGGGTTCTCCACTGAACTATTTCAGGGGAAAGGGTATTGGTGTTTTTCTTTTTTTCTTTTTCATTTGGGGAAGGGGGATTACAGAAATGCATTTATAGAAAATGTTCACATATTAAGCAGAATATATATTTTTGAGTTTCCTTGTTTTTCGATTATTCTTCAGCGGATGAAATGAACATGACACGTCATGTCACATAACGATGTGTGATTAGGATCCCATTTGTTTATTTTCCGTTTAATTTCCGATCCAACATTTTGGAAAAACCACATATGTAAGCTGTGACCGCTCGGTGCTTTGAAATATCAAATGCTTCAGATGAAATAGGTATTTTCCGGCCTAAAATAGGAGAATGCCCTTATTTTGAATGAGAAATGAATTTCATAATGTATGTCTGTCCATATTTACACACAAATTAACATTCATTCACCTTTTTCCAAAAATATTGTCCAGTTAGTTACACGTAAAATATAGACTTTTTTCCTTTTGGTTTGAAACAGGTATAAGTTCCCACAGAATCGGATCACGTAACAGTGAAATAAAACAACTTCCCGCTTTAAAAACAACGTTAGAATATATAAGAATGTAATGTCGATCTGAGACAATTAATATGTGTTGATATTAAAATTGAAAGATTGCATCAATATTGTTATGTGTCCACTACATTGTTAGTCTTATATTTATAATAATCAGAGTTTTTACTTTCTGATGCTATGGATACTAAAGGAATTAGTTCACGCTCGGAAAATGTCACACATTGGGAAAATATCATTTTACAGTAACTTGAGTTGTATAAACAATTGTATAGCCTCGCTGCTTTGGTATTACTCTCTATTCATGATATATATTGGTGACACAATATACAAAAAGAAACACTACCAAGCTATGATAAGTATTTTTTGAAATATAATAATTACATGTAGGTAAACTTTTCACATGGATCTTGTTATGTATGTTGTTGCGTTCAATAGTATATGCAAATCGAAATGGCATGAAATGAAGGAACATTGAATAAATGAAGCATACCCAGGAACAAAAGTTCTTTATGTCATGGCTAACAGGAAATGAACTTTACATACTCTAATTTGGTACTCTACATCGAAACGTTGCTCACAGTTTGAATGTTAATTCAACAACACAAACAAACTTAACATTATCAAGCACCGCCCTTCTATGTCATTGCTTATTACTTATCAACATAGCCCTATCTGATGTTACAAAATTTACCATGACGTCTACGATGGTCAATACAGCATGCAAGATGTCTTTAAATAGCCAGTCGCATTTTCATCACATATTGTTTTGCTTTGATGCGAACGAAAATGGCTTATTTCGCGTTATAAATTAAAAACATGTCGCATATTCATTTCTCAAATCACGGTTATATTTTGGAAAAACTTGTTTTTAATGAGAACCTTAAAACATACATATACATTCGTGGAAACTGCATTCTCTTGTCCAATTTACACGAATATTAGTTATATTACCTATCAAACAACCGTAACTGTAATTCTGACTGTAATATCTAGCTATCTATTAGCTTATCCTAACATAGAGTACTGAAGCAGGAGTTGGTGAAAAGAAGGGTTTGGAAGTTCAGAGAGAAGTGTGGTCACCGCGATACCACAGCAATATCATCTCATATGTAAAAGATAGAACCTTTGTGCACTTGAACAGTGCTTTATATATCCCCGATCATAAGAAACGGTTTATTGAAATACCAACGATTCCAACGGTCAAATGTCATTTTCTATCCTACCCATATAAAAAAACTCTTCATCCGATTGTTTTTATATTTTGCCCCCGACCTACAGGTATAAATGTGCATCATCATAAAATTGTAAACGCCCTTGTCCACCAAATGCGGTCAGAGACCCCAGCGTTATGAAGGTACAAATTTCAATAAATTTACTCATTACACTTTTCAATAAAGAGTCTTGAATTGGTCAGATATACGGAAATCTGGTGAAAAAAACGATTTGAATGATGTTTGCAAAATTTTATCTACAGCTATCCAGTGCAAGTGTATCTTAGTACATATATCATGTGAATTGGGTTTCGTTTGAACGTCAAGGCAAACAATCCAGCTTAAGTCCCGGGTATTATTATAAGAGACGTCTGCTTATGGTGGGACAATTGGATGTCTAAGTTATGGGAAGCAAACAGTAATTTAGCTGATCAGGGATGCACGGTCGGGGTGTCAGTGAGCCAAGCTTGCTGTTTGGCTTATTACCTTTTTTTGCAATCTTTTGTGCTGTATTTGATGAGTTAGTTTTTGAACAGTCAACTACGATAAACAGACTTTTAATGATTTTGTTTTTGATTTACTGAAAGCATATCGACTGACGTTGATAATGTTGGGCTAAGTAACCTTAATAGTTCCCCACATCGGTATTGGGTTAAAGAAATAGAAATAGAAAAAGTTTTGTCATATATATTGGCGATTTTCTCTTGGATATTGATGAGTTTTTAGAACCCAACATACGACTATTGACGATTGATGTAAGTTTAATATTTTGATATTGTAGCAAATCTCATTACACAAACCAAATTTTCGATAGTCAGAGAACAAGTTATGAGGTTTCACATAAAGTTCATTGGCAGCCATTTTTATGTGAACACCTTTTATCAATTGTGTGTAAGAAAAATATATCTCATGGCTGAACTTTACTTTACTTATCTGACTTATTACTGCTTGATTTATTTTTAAACCATTGTCTTTCAATTTGAACCATATATTTTCATTTTCCTGAAGTCCCCTTTCCCTTTTTTACGTAATTAGAAGGATTTCATCATATAATAATTAGAATATCTATCACTTCTTGACAAATACCATGTTTATCTCATCTCGTGAGGTAGAACAGTTAAATATTTTCACCCGTGGCTGCGCCTCACTCGATGAGATAAACATGGTATTAGTCTAGAAAAGACAGATTTCCTCTATATATTCCCCCTACAACGTGCTACTAAACTTTTTAACGGCGCTATGCCAAAACTAAAAGATCTAGTGATTGCCTCGGGACTTATGACAATTAACTTCAAATTCACAGCCAAACTAAGATAAGTCGTGAGTCGAGGCAGTTCGTTTTTCCACCATCTAACAAAATTTCAAAAACAGCCTCAACAACTTTTGAGATAACAGAAATAATATACCTAACCATGTTGATATCCTTAAACTGATTGAGATTAAGATTTACGCGTACTGACAAACAGTGCCGTCTACGCCTCATTGTTGAAACATCTAAAACATATTACTGGTACTCTGTTTAAATGAAAAGTAGAGAGCATGCACTTTGAATCGCGGAAAAAAATGTTATTGTTTCGTTGTTCCTGTACTTTGTTCATCTCTGGTCAAATAATCTATTTCAGTGAAATAAGTGGTTGAATCAAATTATGTTTGAAATAGGCTAATATGATTGACTGAATAACTGTATGTTATTCATTATTTTTATTTGATATGAAGACAAACATTATCATAACAGCTAGTTCTTCAGTTTTAAAGCTAGATTAAGGAAAGGATCATGATCTCGTCTTTACGAAGTTCGGGGGACATTTTATGTGCGCTTGAGACTTTACCTGAGTCGACACAAAATACACATAGCCCGGAATTGCTTGCTTAATGCAAGACATTGGGAAATTATCATTCAAAACTTATCTTTTTTCTAAAATAATTTCATATTTGATAATCATGACACACCGACATATGATTATGTATCTCTCTATCAAATTGTGATGATTAATTGGGAAGTTGTGAACTGGACGAACTTGTAAAAGTTTTCTAACAGGGTCTTAATTTTTTCCCACCGGTAATACCGTGGGATATAGTCATCACCCTGTCCATCTGTATGTCCGTCCGTCCGTCCGTAATCATTTCGTTTCCGGATCAGAACTCAAAAACTGGTCCACATATCTTTCTGAAATGTATTGGCAAGGACAAAAACGATGATTGGAATATGCGTACCATCAAGGGCACCAGCATAGATAGGAAAATCCAATGTAAGAGGGTTGCTTTCTTTAAAGATTCCCCCAGACTAACTTGCAGTAGACTTGGCACTGTTATCTATATTCCGCGACATAACAACATTAAAATAAAACATTTCATCCACCATGTTATACAACTAATGGAACTTTGCTCTGAAGATTGATCATCAACCCATAGTTTGACTTCCCAAATAAGTGTTTCAGCCTCTAATAAATATGTTTCTCTCTACCAAATGAATCTGTGATTCGAAAGAGTTTGAAGGAGAGTGCGAAAGATTGTTTGGTCATTATAGCCCGGGCCCCTGGCTGAGGACAATATGGGTGGTGCACAGGACTTAAGGATAGCTTTGTCTGATAGACAAAGGATGAGGACAAAGTTGATAATCATAGCAAGTCGCTTTAGCTTGATAGCTTCCTTAAATTTCTGAAACAGTGAAGCATATGAGATCCTTGAAATCGAGATACAATGTCTCAGGAAGTCTATCAGCAAAACTCAGTGCAGATCCTAAAAGGCTGTGATTTATGAAGGAATCTAGCGTTAAAGCATCCTCATATTTCCCCTAACACTAGTTAAAGATATTTTTAGACGGATACGGACACTAGATACTGCAAATGAGAAATGACCCTCCATCTTCCAAATGGACGAAATGCTTTCACAGGACAACAAAATCCAAATACTTATATAAGCAAACGCGTTTTACACCTTACATTATTTAACCATGTGAATGCATAGTATATTTACTTTTACTCATATATGCAAATTTGCTTATGTGAGCAAATATACTCATATAGGTATTTGGTGGCATGTGAACAGACTTGGTGGCATTCCACTGCTAGTTCAACCACATAGCCACCTTTCACGCAAGACCAATTGTAATCAATTCCGGGCCAATCGAGCTCGACCTAAGCTAAATCTCCTTTACGATCGTGCATCCATTCGCATTGAGTTCGTTTTGTTGTCGTGTGTCATTCTTTCAACATCGTGTTGCCTTCTTTCTTTTTTAGAATTGCCTCCTATTATGACTATCTTTTACCCATATTCGGGTCAAATCGTACGAATTTCAAATTTTCTAATTCGTGTTTCTGTCGTTAGTCAAAATCGGGACAGTGTGAAGCCACCCTTAAAGTACTCAAATCTCATGCCTACTGGTTGAAAAAAAATTGTGGATCGGAAATAAAACGAAATCGGATTTGTTTTTGTATTATGACCGGGAAAGGATTTTCCTTGAAAATGCAATCATCGGAAATAAACCGTTAACCGGGGAAATTAATATTTCATGACGCTTCATTCTTCAAATGTATGGAATCAAATAGGACGGATATGTTGTAGAAACGAGTTTTATTTCATGATAAATGTACACGATCTCCGGCCTAAAACCGGAGTATATATATAGTAAAGACTCTTAGAAAAACTGTGTTCACACTCCCGGGAAAGGGTTTTCCTTTGGGGACTATAATATAGAAAAAGGGGCATGATATTTTTTGGGGAAAGATACTGAAAATGTGCATTTGAAAAATTAACCCTCAACAGGCGGAATAACTATTTATGGCGCTTCATTCTTCAAATGTATGGGATGGAATATTTCTGAAATGATGTTGATTTAAGTGATTTTTCATGATAAATGTAAAAGGTCTTCGGCCAAAAACCGGGGTTATATATTCAGTTTATTCTTATAGAAACAGCATTCCCATGGCAGGGAAAGGGTTCTCCACTGAACTATTTCAGGGGAAAGGGTATTGGTGTTTTTCTTTTTTTCTTTTTCATTTGGGGAAGGGGGATTACAGAAATGCATTTATAGAAAATGTTCACATATTAAGCAGAATATATATTTTTGAGTTTCCTTGTTTTTCGATTATTCTTCAGCGGATGAAATGAACATGACACGTCATGTCACATAACGATGTGTGATTAGGATCCCATTTGTTTATTTTCCGTTTAATTTCCGATCCAACATTTTGGAAAAACCACATATGTAAGCTGTGACCGCTCGGTGCTTTGAAATATCAAATGCTTCAGATGAAATAGGTATTTTCCGGCCTAAAATAGGAGAATGCCCTTATTTTGAATGAGAAATGAATTTCATAATGTATGTCTGTCCATATTTACACACAAATTAACATTCATTCACCTTTTTCCAAAAATATTGTCCAGTTAGTTACACGTAAAATATAGACTTTTTTCCTTTTGGTTTGAAACAGGTATAAGTTCCCACAGAATCGGATCACGTAACAGTGAAATAAAACAACTTCCCGCTTTAAAAACAACGTTAGAATATATAAGAATGTAATGTCGATCTGAGACAATTAATATGTGTTGATATTAAAATTGAAAGATTGCATCAATATTGTTATGTGTCCACTACATTGTTAGTCTTATATTTATAATAATCAGAGTTTTTACTTTCTGATGCTATGGATACTAAAGGAATTAGTTCACGCTCGGAAAATGTCACACATTGGGAAAATATCATTTTACAGTAACTTGAGTTGTATAGACAATTGTATAGCCTCGCTGCTTTGGTATTACTCTCTATTCATGATATATATTGGTGACACAATATACAAAAAGAAACACTACCAAGCTATGATAAGTATTTTTTGAAATATAATAATTACATGTAGGTAAACTTTTCACATGGATCTTGTTATGTATGTTGTTGCGTTCAATAGTATATGCAAATCGAAATGGCATGAAATGAAGGAACATTGAATAAATGAAGCATACCCAGGAACAAAAGTTCTTTATGTCATGGCTAACAGGAAATGAACTTTACATACTCTAATTTGGTACTCTACATCGAAACGTTGCTCACAGTTTGAATGTTAATTCAACAACACAAACAAACTTAACATTATCAAGCACCGCCCTTCTATGTCATTGCTTATTACTTATCAACATAGCCCTATCTGATGTTACAAAATTTACCATGACGTCTACGATGGTCAATACAGCATGCAAGATGTCTTTAAATAGCCAGTCGCATTTTCATCACATATTGTTTTGCTTTGATGCGAACGAAAATGGCTTATTTCGCGTTATAAATTAAAAACATGTCGCATATTCATTTCTCAAATCACGGTTATATTTTGGAAAAACTTGTTTTTAATGAGAACCTTAAAACATACATATACATTCGTGGAAACTGCATTCTCTTGTCCAATTTACACGAATATTAGTTATATTACCTATCAAACAACCGTAACTGTAATTCTGACTGTAATATCTAGCTATCTATTAGCTTATCCTAACATAGAGTACTGAAGCAGGAGTTGGTGAAAAGAAGGGTTTGGAAGTTCAGAGAGAAGTGTGGTCACCGCGATACCACAGCAATATCATCTCATATGTAAAAGATAGAACCTTTGTGCACTTGAACAGTGCTTTATATATCCCCGATCATAAGAAACGGTTTATTGAAATACCAACGATTCCAACGGTCAAATGTCATTTTCTATCCTACCCATATAAAAAAACTCTTCATCCGATTGTTTTTATATTTTGCCCCCGACCTACAGGTATAAATGTGCATCATCATAAAATTGTAAACGCCCTTGTCCACCAAATGCGGTCAGAGACCCCAGCGTTATGAAGGTACAAATTTCAATATATTTACTCATTACACTTTTCAATAAAGAGTCTTGAATTGGTCAGATATACGGAAATCTGGTGAAAAAAACGATTTGAATGATGTTTGCAAAATTTTATCTACAGCTATCCAGTGCAAGTGTATCTTAGTACATATATCATGTGAATTGGGTTTCGTTTGAACGTCAAGGCAAACAATCCAGCTTAAGTCCCGGGTATTATTATAAGAGACGTCTGCTTATGGTGGGACAATTGGATGTCTAAGTTATGGGAAGCAAACAGTAATTTAGCTGATCAGGGATGCACGGTCGGGGTGTCAGTGAGCCAAGCTTGCTGTTTGGCTTATTACCTTTTTTTGCAATCTTTTGTGCTGTATTTGATGAGTTAGTTTTTGAACAGTCAACTACGATAAACAGACTTTTAATGATTTTGTTTTTGATTTACTGAAAGCATATCGACTGACGTTGATAATGTTGGGCTAAGTAACCTTAATAGTTCCCCACATCGGTATTGGGTTAAAGAAATAGAAATAGAAAAAGTTTTGTCATATATATTGGCGATTTTCTCTTGGATATTGATGAGTTTTTAGAACCCAACATACGACTATTGACGATTGATGTAAGTTTAATATTTTGATATTGTAGCAAATCTCATTACACAAACCAAATTTTCGATAGTCAGAGAACAAGTTATGAGGTTTCACATAAAGTTCATTGGCAGCCATTTTTATGTGAACACCTTTTATCAATTGTGTGTAAGAAAAATATATCTCATGGCTGAACTTTACTTTACTTATCTGACTTATTACTGCTTGATTTATTTTTAAACCATTGTCTTTCAATTTGAACCATATATTTTCATTTTCCTGAAGTCCCCTTTCCCTTTTTTACGTAATTTGAAGGATTTCATCATATAATAATTAGAATATCTATCACTTCTTGACAAATACCATGTTTATCTCATCTCGTGAGGTAGAACAGTTAAATATTTTCACCCGTGGCTGCGCCTCACTCGATGAGATAAACATGGTATTAGTCTAGAAAAGACAGATTTCCTCTATATATTCCCCCTACAACGTGCTACTAAACTTTTTAACGGCGCTATGCCACAACTAAAAGATCTAGTGATTGCCTCGGGACTTATGACAATTAACTTCAAATTCACAGCCAAACTAAGATAAGTCGTGAGTCGAGGCAGTTCGTTTTTCCACCATCTAACAAAATTTCAAAAACAGCCTCAACAACTTTTGAGATAACAGAAATAATATACCTAACCATGTTGATATCCTTAAACTGATTGAGATTAAGATTTACGCGTACTGACAAACAGTGCCGTCTACGCCTCATTGTTGAAACATCTAAAACATATTACTGGTACTCTGTTTAAATGAAAAGTAGAGAGCATGCACTTTGAATCGCGGAAAAAAATGTTATTGTTTCGTTGTTCCTGTACTTTGTTCATCTCTGGTCCAATAATCTATTTCAGTGAAATAAGTGGTTGAATCAAATTATGTTTGAAATAGGCTAATATGATTGACTGAATAACTGTATGTTATTCATTATTTTTATTTGATATGAAGACAAACATTATCATAACAGCTAGTTCTTCAGTTTTAAAGCTAGATTAAGGAAAGGATCATGATCTCGTCTTTACGAAGTTCGGGGGACATTTTATGTGCGCTTGAGACTTTACCTGAGTCGACACAAAATACACATAGCCCGGAATTGCTTGCTTAATGCAAGACATTGGGAAATTATCATTCAAAACTTATCTTTTTTTCTAAAATAATTTCATATTTGATAATCATGACACACCGACATATGATTATGTATCTCTCTATCAAATTGTGATGATTAATTGGGAAGTTGTGAACTGGACGAACTTGTAAAAGTTTTCTAACAGGGTCTTAATTTTTTCCCACCGGTAATACCGTGGGATATAGTCATCACCCTGTCCGTCTGTATGTCCGTCCGTCCGTCCGTAATCATTTCGTTTCCGGATCAGAACTCAAAAACTGGTCCACATATCTTTCTGAAACTTTACATGTGTATTGCCCACCTACTGAAGTGGTGCCTTTTGATATTTTCACATTCCTGAAAATTTCATTTTTTTATTATTTCCATGGAAACGGCTTTTATTTGGACTCTCTTCATGAAAAGTTTTGTTTCCGGAGCAGAACTAAAAAATATCAAAATTATTAAAAAACATCCATAAATATATATACAATATTATATTACCTTATACTATTATGAACCTTGCTTGAAAAATTTACAATTATCTTTCAAAGGTTTACATCTTACGATCATGTGGAACCGGTGGGATATGTCATCTTCTGATGACTCTTGTTTCCAAAAATTTCAAAATTGTTCAAGACACACTCCCAGTATTGTCGCAAGTGGAGAACTTGGGGCGCTATTCTGTAAAAGTAAACCAGTATGTTAAAATCATTGAATATTGGTTAAGGCTTTTGTCTCAGGATGAAAATATAATGTTAAAACATGTTTATGATGATCAACGCAGGTTAGCATTCAAAGATATTAATTGTTGGGCTTTAGATGTAAAGAATTTATTATTTGAATATGGGTTAGGACAAGTTTGGCTTGATCAAGGGGTTGATAATGTTAGTCATTTTATGCAACAGTTTAAACAAAGATGTTGATACTCAAAATTGGATAAGTTCTCTGAAATCATATTCGAAGCCAAATCTTTATAAAGATATTAGGTTGAAAGTTAACTTTGAAGAGTATTTATTATTGGTAAAAGTAAATGTTTTCCGTTTGGCATTATGTACGTTTCGCTGTTCAGATCACCCTTTAATGTTGGAATATGGGAAAATAATTAAAGATAGTGCTTAATGTTGAAAAAACGTGCAAACTATTTGAATATAGAATACAAAGTTAAATGAAAATTAAATGGGTCGGGTCAATAATCATAATATGAAGCTAAGTGATCTGTTTCTTCAAGTCTGTCTCGTCTCTCCAAGTGTGACGGTGCGGAATCTGAAATTGACAACTGCACGTGCAAATCATGCTTCACTTCTCCCGTTGCTCTAGCAATGTTCAATACTCGTCTTTGCATTGAATTGGCCGTTCTTATCAAACCAAGTTTAGGTGATTGATACAGGCCTGTATAAATAATAAAAAACTTGTTTTAAAAACAAGCTGTGTTTGTGAAACACGAATGCCCCCGGATGCATCCTGCTCGCTGTGTCAAGGTCAAGGTCACAAGGTCAAATGTCATGGTGTCATCTGAAAGGTCTCATCACAAGGTATCCATTGGTCAAGTATCAAAGACCTAGCTCTGACCAATCAAAAGTTATGACCAAGGTTAAAGTTTTTGTGGACAAACGGACAGACGGACAGACGGACAGGTGAAAAACAATGTAACCCCGGAATCTCCGATTCGGGGGCATAAAAAAACACAAATAATTCAATGAACACTAGGAACACATATGCTCCTTTTTACATTAGCCGGGTTTAAAAAACACTTGATAGTAATACCTTTCCTGAATACCAAAGCCCACGTTACCATGGCCAAAGTGCACGAATTTATTTGAGCCTTAATCCATTCAGACATATGTACCGGCTGGAACCAACGTTTTCTTTTCATCAAATTAAATAATTCTAAGATTAAAAAATGCTTCCAAATCTTCCCCATTGATGTTAGTCATATGCATTTACATTGGACGAAAAGTAAGTAGGCCATCTTTTTAGTATGCATATTTATATACATTTTTACATCTATCAAGCGGGGGTGGGGGGCGGGATAGCGCAGTGGTTAGCGCGTTCGGCTTCGGATCATGAGGTCCGTGGTTCGAATCCCGCCAGGGGCTCGGCTACTTTGTCTGCAGTAGAGAACTGTTCTACACGCAGTCAGGTTTGGGTGCAATGCTACACTGAATTTCAGTGCAGTATCACCCCTGGTTGCTAGTTCAAGCCGATGCTCGCAGGTTTCACTGCAATGCATAGCCACAATGGTGTTGCGGGCTTTCTCCCTCCAATAATACAAGCAGCCGCGATATAATTGAAATACTCTTGAAAACGGCGATAAACCCCAGGTCACTTCACCTCACCTTACATCCATGAAGCAATAATCACTGGCGGCTATGTTTGTGTGAACACCTTTAACACATTTGAGGTAGGGAAATGGACGAGCATAATTTAGCTAGATAAAGTGCTTTCCTTTTATAATTGCATTGTTTAATGTCTTTTTGCCCTGTCATGCAATTGGTAACGTCTTCTTTTCATTACAACTTATTAAACAGACATTCCTATCAGGATTTGTGTGGAATCAAACTTTGCTTGTATGCTCTTCTTTAAAAACTTGTCAATTATAAATCAACAAGATTGTTACTCACAGTAACCTGTGTCTACTTGGTTGCGCTATTATCACGAAGTTATGCAATTTTATTACCTACGAGTGCGGTCATATCGAGGTTCATATTTTTCATATGTTGCATTAGGGCAAAATATCACTTTTGGATTGTGACGTCACGTTATAAAAAATGCTTTGACGTCATGCTTCGCCTATGACGTCACAATCTATATGGGCCGTCGGCGGCTAGTTCGCCTATGCTCAGAAGTATTTATGAGTATGTTCTTAAATTTTGGGACTACGGTAATAAACAGAATACTAATACTAATATTTAGCCACTCGTGTCGTAAACATAGTATGTCATGGACACTCATATAATATCCTCTATATACGCATAAACTGCAATGTCACCTTTAATACCGTTTCCACAATAAATACAACGATAGGATCGTCAAGCTAATGCTGAAAAGTGTTTTTATCGACAAGTCGATAACAACAGTTAACACTTGTTAATATTTGGGTGTAATATTTTCAACATTTAAAATAGAAATTGTGTAAATGACTTTGCTCTGAGAGGTTAACGTGCTTTAATGGAATTGATCACCAATCTCAGTAAAATTGTTTTATAGATCCTGGCATATTTGTAACATCGATATTGGCGCAGATATTTGGGGAATGCATAACTTTGATCAACTTGAGAGGATTCATTTGTAAGCATGCAAAATATTTTCAATACCTCCAACTGCTATCCTTTACGGTGAGTGTGGACGGTACCCTCTTTTTATCAATATCTTGTATAAACACTCGAAATATTGGTTAAAGATAATCCGTATGAATGAGGAAAGAATTCATTTGAAAATCTATAATATGCAACTAAAATATAATAGTTGTATATTGTATACGAAAATGTTCTTCCTCAATCCAACGCAATCATAGGTTTAAACAAATTTTGCCGGTAAGCATGTTTGTATCAATTAAAAGTTGTTTTGGTGTCAGTATATATTTTTTATATTACTAAGTAAAACCATTAGCCTTATTTCATTGATATAATACACCAAATTAAGCGTTTGGCCATCTTCTTAAAAAGGTAAGTTTATGGGTAAAATTATAAAATTAGGAGATTGGTTGCATCAGGATCCGCCCTACAAACTGATTGACTGTCAGATTCGGGGTCATTACCTGTTCAAAGTTTAACTGGACAGACCGACAGACAGACAATTTTTTATTCATGTCTCGCCTCAACATGTTACAAAAATATAGTAAAATACATATAATACATGGTAAAACGTTGAACAATGTCTTACGGAATTATGGGAGACAAATATGACATACAAGTTGCAAAATAAAGATTTACATGTAATAAAAATCTGAGTACATTAAAACAAAAATAAAATTTAAAATAAGATATATATAATTTTTCCTTTCGTTTTTTAAGAATATTGGCACAAGTTTTGGCAGATAAAAACGCTACATCTGGACAGCTGAGAATAAAACAATTTTTTCCAAATCACTTAAACTACCAAATTCCTCTAAAATATTTTTACATTTTGATAAAAGATGCAATCGTTCCTCGGCATATAATGGATAGTGTATTAAAACATGACATTCATTTTCAATAGAATCATTGCAGTGAAAACACTTTCTATGGTTCTCTACGGAATTCCGTCAGATCTTAGATGAGTGACAAGCAACTATATGATATGAAGAAAAAAGGGAATTGATAATTTGATTTCAATGAGAATGACTTGTTTGTGTTTTGACATTGTAATCACATACACACCTACTATATGTAGACAGGGTGCTAAGAGATACACGTGGAATCACATCCACCAGCACAGGGGAGTTTATAAGAGACATTCTTACAGACAAAATGGTGTTCAGTATATACATGTTTGGTCTGTGTGTTGATGGAAACACGTTGTCTTTCAGGGAATAACAAGGAATTCTAACATGACACGAAAACTAGTTTGAAAATACTGCGTTCTGATTGGTTACTCATAAACATTTTGGAGTAATTATTTCACCGATAATCACCTCTAAATATTTACGACCGCTTCACTATTACTACTACTACTACTACTACTACTACTACTACTACTACTACTACTACTACTACTACTAGACATTTTGTATAGCGCCAATATCCAGCCCAGGAGAGCGCTGTTTAAAGGCGCTTTGGCTTTCCCTCGATCATTGGATATCAATCTTCATGACACTTCTTTTACCATCTCGACTCCCGGGGGAGCATACAACACTTGCAGTCATGTGACGCACCGCGTTAATGTCACTGTCAATCCTTACGAGGTACCCATTTACAGCTGGGTGGACTGGGACACATAGTCACAGTATTTTTGTCCAAGTATACTGCACGTTGCTGTACCCGCAACTAGGTGTCTGCACGTTTTCATGTTGCCACCATCTGGTTTAGTTATATCATGGCATTATGTATAATATAACATAGTCATGTTTAATAAGTTTTGACATTGTGATGCCATGTCTTGAATATATAGAGCGTATGATTTAGTAGCTGCAAAAGCAGAGTATTTTGCAAAATATATCAATTATCAATTGAAACCGAATATCCCTTTTAATGTGATTAAGGGTGAGATACTCTGTTCTCAGTGAAATTATAAAACCCTATCACGCTTAAGTCGCCATAACGTTTATCGTCACTCTACTGAGCGGCGATAAAGTTTATCGCCACTCGAGTGACGTCTTCAAAACTATGCTATGACGTCACATAGACGTCTTAAACCAGCTTTCACACTGTTGAAAGAGCTAATTTCAACATAAAACACAAATCAAATCAATGATGATAAATAGAATATCAGCTTTCACACAAATGTCGTGATGTATCCCGTCCTGTAAGGTAGAAAGGTTAATATCTCACTCGTGGCTTCGACAGTTTTTAAATACCTACTTTTTTACCTCACTCAATGAGACAAACATGATATTTATCAAAGAATGACAGATATCGTCTATTTTTCACACGTGTCATGTCTCCTGCTTTTGGTTGTAAGTCCAAGAACCTGTATCTCTAATCATATTTGGACAGTTTAGCAGAAGTAGGCTGAAATCAGTGTTCTAGTGGTGGATATTGTTTTTAAAGGGAGAATTGTGCATATTCAGAGTAACAAAATGTGTCTAGCTCCGAACTTCGGAAAATACTGATACCAATCTTTATTCTGTAGATACAAGAGAACAAGCGAGGAGAGGCTAGAGAGAGTGGACAGCTTGGTCCAGAGGAAACAACCAGCCAGACGCCAGCCTACGTCCACAGTTACCCGCCCGCAGACGGAGAGTGAGACATTGCACACCCCTCCAACACAACTCATGTAGTTCCCTGTTGCATCCTCTGCTTCTTCTGAACCAACCCTTATAAAGGTGTATGGGTTATTATAATTTGAACTCATCATCCCTTTTAGACCCGACTCATACTTATGACATAGTATCCGGCGTCCGTCCATTCGTCTGTCTGTAAACTGTATTTTCGACTTCTTCTGCGTTACCATAAGACGCAGAAAGCTGAAACTTTGTGCACAGCATCCTCGATCAGTGAGGATTATAGTATATCGTTTTGGGGATCATATAACCCATAAAAAGGCCCAAAAATATGATTAAAACCTATTTGCATTTTCTTCAAAAAGTGGGAACCACATTGGTCACACCCTACAGCAAAGTTTGATATGAATCCTAATGAGCTACAGAGCCAATGAACCTTGTTAAATTCAAGAACGTCAGACTCCAGGAGAAATAATGACCGAGACACCGAGAAATGGGTTTGACATATTGTTTACCCAACTCCCACCACGTTCACTTTGATAAAAAGTTTTTTATTCTTTGCAAAGGATAATCATAATTAACGTTTTATCATTTAGGTTGCCACTGGTTTATTCCAGCAATAATGTCAATATCAACATGCATTTCACGAAAAGCCAGTGCATCTCATGAAGCGTAGTCGAAAACTCACAGGGTCGATTAACAAACACATGTTATCGCAAAGGAATAATTTTCTTTGGTCATAAATTCTCACAGAATACCATAGCAGGATATCAGGGGATAGGTTGTAGCCTAATGCGGAGACATATACGCTGATGTAGCAGGATGAAATCCTTAGTATCACTGGTAACTTACACGCCACATTTAAACCCATCAATTGGAAGAAGGCAATCAAATACAATTTTGTACATAAAGTGGGTAAATTACCACTTAAAGAGCCACTCGATGAGTTGTTACGGTCCCGATTGCAAAACTCGAACAATAGCTTCATTTAATCTAGAAGTATCGACTGTAAACACTTGTGAGTGAGTTTATAATATATCTATTCTTATGACAATGTGCTATTAGTATACCTTTCGCTTTTATTTCTTGCCAGAAGACATGAATATGTATTTGTTATAATCACTGTTTAAAGGTAGAACGATCTTTTAAAATCAAATAAAAAAGGGTAGTTGATGTTTTTATTTAATATATATTGAAATAAATACAATTAAATAACATTGTACATACAATGTATGAGTTATAAACCCTAGCGGTTTTTTTCATTGGTCAATCAAGAAAGCCACGTAAAATTGGAATGTTGGACAACTTTTGACAGTTACTAAAATATTTGATCTCAACGCGGCAGATAGCTACCGGGTAAACCGCAAAAAGCGTGCAGCACGTGCAAGTCGTGCACTGATATAGCCACCGGGAGGTGAATCGGTGCAAACTTTTACACAAGGACCCAATCAAGTTTAAACTAGCTGTAATGTATACGTTCAATACGTCCTAGATTACATAAAAAACCTTACGGAAGTTTGTCAATTTCGGGTGTAGTTTAAATCGGGTTTATATCGAAAGTGAGAGTTTACACCAACATGGTTATGTTTCCGTTTGAATTGTGTTGTTAAAAATTGGGGCTACATCGTTAGTCTTGTTGCATGGCTCACAATGAGTTACAGTTAAGCATGAGTGATGTCATCAGTGATATGCTGATATGGATGATAAAGAACACATTATCGCGAGATGTCACAGATCGAGAAAATGTCATTGTCACTCGTGCTGTGAAATCATAGAGAAATATATGCTTCCGTATTACTCTTTAATTATGCATTGGTCTAGTGACACATCATGCAACAAAAACACTACCGAACCACAATACAAATAATTTGTTTTATATGTAAACTTTTCAAATGTTATGAAGCCGTTTAATTTATGGTTCCAACAGCATATGCTAAACAAAATGAAACAAAGGTTCTTGTCAAACAAAATGAAAGTATAGGTTATGGTGAAAAAAGTGAAATAGTGTGGTTATTTGAAATTGGCAAAACGTTTAACTATTGAAAAGCTGGATGAACATCAAGCATTTTGGGCATGGGTATTACTCATAATTTTATACTATGCTCTAACAAGGCTTGTCAACCGGCATTTCGATCCCCAAAATAAACATATTTCAAACATATTATCGATATTGGAGGACGGACACAGGGTAGTATTTTTCCTATAAGTCCCTAGGGAGTTACACCTTTTCCTGTCTTTTGTTTATAACCAGTCAAATTAAACTTTGAGCCGCGACTATTTTATTCATCGTTTAAACTTATATTCAACTGACAAGTCGTTTTCCCTGATTCTAAATCTAAACATGTTCAATTCATTCCATGTTGTTGCTATCTGCCAATTTTCACATGTGGCGAGGCAAATCATGTTTGTTGAGTCAGTCAAATTGTCCGAAAGAATAGAAATTATCAATCAACAAATAACTTTATCATTGTGTTAAGCTTTCAGTAGTGTAGAATGCGACGGTTTTTGTTCGATTGTAATGACGTCATAGTCACGAGCGGCTATGACGTCACAGCGTTTACGGCGACGTCATATGAATTTCTGTTTGCGCCGATTTGTATTTTGTTACCTTAGGACGTCGACAGTCACTTACAATAAAAAAACAACTTGAAAAGATTGCTAAAGTAAAAACGAAACTTTAAACACCAACTTTATTTACGTTTAATTTTGTATAACATTTCTCAAGGGATAATTAGCCATGCGTAAAGCAACTGCAAACGCGTATGAATTTGGAGATTGACTTCTTGTGAAATCCTTTATAGACAAGATTTTTCTTCAAAAATCTTAGTTCTTACCTTATAAAATCATATGGGAAATATACTGAACATCTTTGAAAACGCACCATCTGTAAGTTCGGAATTATGGTAATATTATTATTTTTAGAGTATAAATACAGGTTGGAAATATTGTTAATAACCCAAAAGACCATAAAAAACATATAGCCGAGAACAGATTGCACGGACACATCATCGAACAAATTACATGAAAACAACAAAATGCATGCACAACACACAGGAACAGCACAAATTGCATGCGGAAAACATACTGAGTCGGGTTATGAATAACCGTCAGCATTAAATCATCCTCATTTCAGCTGTACCTGTCAAAGTAAAGTTTATTTTGCAATGCCAAGATTGCCAGCAGAGGAACGAGAACATGCCTTGGGCATGTTGCTTAATGTGACAATGCTTTGCAACAAGAGTGAAATGGAATTCCTCAGAACATTATTCAGAGGCTTATCCGCTCAATGAGGAGACGGTGCACAGCCTGTGTTGCTGTTAATGGTGGTCATACACTTTACTGACTTTCCATTTGGACACCACCTTTCTTTCATGGTCAACTGAATTAAAACTTCACCGTTTTGTTTGATTTGTTCTTGTTTCTTTTCTTTACCAAACATTGGTCTACAAACGTATGGCCAATATACACGGATTGCTCGCTTATGCTCTTGGAAATCCAAACTATTAAAGGTGGTGCGTTTTCAAAGATGTTCAGTCTATAAACAACAACCAACTGGTGACGGGGAATGACAGCTAATCTTTCCCTTGTTATATTGATTGTGTAATTCTCTCGCCAAGGCTCGAGAATTAGGAAATTAATATAACTCGGGAAAGAAAATGTGTCATTTCCAATCACTGGTAAGTTATTGTCTAAATATTATATTAGAAACATCGTTAACATACCAACCGTAAAGTGTTCCCAAATGATATTACCTTCATGATGGATACCCACGCATCAAATGCGTAAACCCATGTCCTAAGTGCTTATACCCATGTCCCAAGTGCTTATACCCATGTCCCAAGTTCTTATACCCATGTCCCAAGTGCTTATACCCATGTCCCAAGTGCTTATGCCCATGTCCCAAGTGCTTTATACCCATCTCCAAAGTGCTTATACCCATGTCCCAAGTGCTTATACCCATGTCCCAAGTGCTTATACCCATGTCCCAAGTGCTTATACCCATGTCCCAAGTGTTTATACCCATGTCCCAAGTGCTTATACCCATGTCCCAAGTGCTCATACCCATGTCCCAAGTGCTTATACTCGTGCCCCAAGTGCTTCTACCCATGTCCCAAGTGCTTATACCCATGTCCCAAGTGCTTATACCCATGTCCCAAGTGCTCATACCCATGTCCCAAGTGCTTATACTCGTGCCCCAAGTGCTTATGCCCATGTCCCAAGTGCTTATACCCATGTCCCAAGTGCTTATACCCATGTCCCAAGTGCTTCTACCCATGTCCCAAGTGCTTATACTCGTGCCCCAAGTGCTTATGCCCATGTCCCAAGTGCTTATACCCATGTCCCAAGTGCTTATACCCATGTCCCAAGTGCTTATACCCATGTCCCAAGTGCTTATACTCGTGCCCCAAGTGCTTATACCCATGCTAAAAGTACTTATTCCAACGCCCAAAAACTTATATCCATTTCCAAGTGCTTATACCCATGCCTCAAAAATGTTTATACCCAAATACCAAGTGCTTATACCAATGCCTGAAGTGCTGATTCCCATGCCCAAAGTGCTTGTTCTTATGCCTCAAGTGCTTACACGCGTGTCCCAAGTTGTAATACCAAGTCCCATAATCTATCAACAGTTTCACAATGTACAGGTTCCCTCTCCAACAGGCTGCTTCCAGTGATTTCTCATCAACTCTCACTCCTCTCTCTATCAACAGTTTTACAATATCAAGGTTCCCTTCTGTACAGGCTGCTTTCAGTGATTTCTCATTAATTTTCGCTCCTTTATCTATCAACAGTTTCAAAATGTCAAGGTTCCCTTCTTTACAGGCTGCTTCCAGTGGTTTCTCACCAACTCTCACTCCTCTCTCTATCAACAGTTTCACAATGTCAAGGTTCCCTCTCCAACAGGCTGCTACCAGTGATTTCTCATTAACTTTCACTCCTCTCTCTATCAACAGTTTCACAATGTAAAGGTTCCCTTCTGTACAGGCTGCTTTCAGTGATTTCTCATTAACTTTCACTCCTCTCTCTATCAACAGTTTCACAATGTCAAGGTTCCCTTCTTTACAGGCTGCTTTCAGTGATTTCTCATTAACTTTCACTCCTCTCTCTATCAACAGTTTCACAATGTCAAGGTTCCCTTCTTTACAGGCTGCTTCCAGTGATTTCTCATCAACTCTCACTCCTCTCTCTATCAACAGATTCACAATGTCAAGGTTCCCTCTCCAACAGGCTGCTTCCAGTGATTTCTCATCAATTTTCGCTCCTTTATCTATCAACAGTTTCACAATGCCAAGGTTCCCTTCTATACAGGCTGCTTCCAGTGATTCCTCATCAATTTTCGCTCCTTTATCTATCAACAGTTTCACAATGTCAAGGTTCCCTCTCAAACAGGCTGCTTCCAGTGATTTCTCAGCAACTCTCGCTCCTCTCTCTATCAACAGTTTCACAATGTCAAGGTTCCCTCTCAAACAGGCTGCTTCCAGTGATTTCTCAGCAACTCTCGCTCCTCTCTCTATCAACAGTTTCACAATGTCAAGGTTCCCTCTCAAACAGGCTGCTTCCAGTGATTTCTCAGCAACTCTCGCTCCTCTCTCTATCAACAGTTTCACAATGTCAAGGTTCCCTCTCCAACAGGCTGCTTCCAGTGATTTCTCAGCAACTCTCACTCCTCTCTCTATCAACAGTTTCACAATGTCAAGGTTCCATCTCCAACAGGCTGCTACCAGTGATTTCTCAGCAACTCTCACTCCTCTCTCTATCAATAGTTTCACAATGTCAAGGTTCCCTCTCAAACAGGCTGCTTCCAGTGATTTCTCAGCAACTCTCGCTCCTCTCTCTATCAACAGTTTCACAATGTCAAGGTTCCCTCTCCAACAGGCTGCTTCCAGTGATTTCTCAGCAACTCTCACTCCTCTCTCTATCAACAGTTTCACAATGTCAAGGTTCCCTTCTGTACAGGCTGCTTTCAGTGATTTCTCATCAACTCTCACTCCTCTCTCTATCAACAGTTTCACAATGTCAAGGTTCCATCTCCAACAGGCTGCTACCAGTGATTTCTCAGCAACTCTCACTCCTCTCTCTATCAACAGTTTCACAATGTCAAGGTTCCCTTTTCTACAGGCTGCTTCTAGTGATTCCTCATCAACTCTCACTCCTCTCTCTATCAACAGTTTCACAATGTCATAGTTCCCTATCATACATGCTAACTGCAGTGATTTCTCATCAACTCTCACTCCTCTATTTATCAACAGTTTCACAATGTCAAGGTTCCCTTCTTTACAGGCTACTTTCAGTGATTTCTCATCAACTCTCACTCCTCTCTCTATCAACAGTTTCACAATGTCAAGGTTCCCTTTTCTACAGGCTGCTTCTAGTGATTCCTCATCAACTCTCACTCCTCTCTCTATCAACAGTTTCACAATGTCATAGTTCCCTATCATACATGCTAACTGCAGTGATTTCTCATCAACTCTCACTCCTCTATTTATCAACAGTTTCACAATGTCAAGGTTCCCTTCTTTACAGGCTGCTTCTAGTGATTTCTTATCAACTCTCACTCCTCTCTCTATCAATAGTTTCACAATGTCAAGGTTCCCTCTCCAACAGGCTGCTTCCAGTGATTTCTCATCAACTCTCACTCCTCTCTCTATCAACAGTTTCACAATGTCAAGGTTCCCGTCTTTACAGGCTGCTTCCAGTGATTTCTCATCAACTCTCACTCCTCTCTCTATCAACAGTTTCACAATGTCAAGGTTCCCTTTTTCACAGGCTGCTTCCAGTGATTTCTCATCAACTCTCACTCCTCTCTTTATCAATAGATTCACAATGTCAAGATTCTCTCCTTCACATGCTGCTTCTAGTGATTTCCCATCAACTCTCACTCCTCTCTCCATCAACAGATTCACAATGTCAATGTTCCCTCCCCAACATGCTGCATGCAGTGATTTCTCATCAACTCTCACTCTTCTCTCTATCAACAGTTTCACAATGTCAAGGTTCCCTTCTTTACAGGCTGCTTTCAGTGATTTCTCATTAACTCTCACTCCTCTCCTTATCAACAGTTTCACAATGTCAAGGTTCCCTTCTTTACAGGCTGCTTCCAGTGATTTCTCATCAACTCTCACTCCTCTCTCTATCAACAGTTTCACAATGTCAAGGTTCCATCTCCAACAGGCTGCTACCAGTGATTTCTCATTAACTTTCACTCCTCTCTCTATCAACAGTTTCACAATGTCAAGGTTCCCTTCTTTACAGGCTGCTTCCAGTGATTTCTCATCAACTCTCACTCCTCTCTCTATCAACAGTTTCACAATGTCAAGGTTCCCTTTTTTACAGGCTGCTTCCAGTGATTTCTCATCAACTCTCACTCCTCTCTTTATCAATAGATTCACAATGTCAAGATTCTCTCCTTCACATGCTGCTTCTAGTGATTTCCCATCAACTCTCACTCCTCTCTCCATCAACAGATTCACAATGTCAATGTTCCCTCCCCAACATGCTGCATGCAGTGATTTCTCATCAACTCTCACTCTTCTCTCTATCAACAGTTTCACAATGTCAAGGTTCCCTTCTTTACAGGCTGCTTTCAGTGATTTCTCATTAACTCTCACTCCTCTCCTTATCAACAGTTTCACAATGTCAAGGTTCCCTTCTTTACAGGCTGCTTCCAGTGATTTCTCATCAACTCTCACTCCTCTCTCTATCAACAGTTTCACAATGTCAAGGTTCCATCTCCAACAGGCTGCTACCAGTGATTTCTCATCAACTCTCACTCCTCTCTCTATCAACAGTTTCACAATGTCAAGGTTCCCTTTTCTACAGGCTGCTTCTAGTGATTCCTCATCAACTCTCACTCCTCTCTCTATCAACAGTTTCACAATGTCAATGTTCGATCCCCTACAGGCTTCTTCCAGTGATTTCTCATCAACTCTCACTCCTCTCTCTATCAACAGTTTCACAATGTCAAGGTTCCCTTCTGTACAGGCTGCTTCCAGTGATTTCTCATTAACTTTCACTCCTCTCTCTATCAACAGTTTCACAATGTCAATGTTCGATCCCCTACAGGCTTCTTCCAGTGATTTCTCATCAACTCTCACTCCTCTCTCTATCAACAGTTTCACAATGTCAAGGTTCCCTTCTTTACAGGCTGCTTTCAGTGATTTCTCATCAACTCTCACTCCTCTCTCTATCAACAGATTCACAATGTCAAGGTTCCCTCTCCAACAGGCTGCTTCCAGTGATTTCTCATCAATTTTCGCTCCTTTATCTATCAACAGTTTCAAAATGTCAAGGTTCCCTTCTTTACAGGCTGCTTCCAGTGGTTTCTCATCAACTCTCACTCCTCTCTCTATCAACAGTTTCACAATGTCAAGGTTCCCTCTCCAACAGGCTGCTTCCAGTGGTTTCTCATCAACTCTCACTCCTCTCTCTATCAACAGTTTCACAATGTCAAGGTTCCCTTCTTTACAGGCTGTTTCTAGTGATTTCTCACCAACTCTCACTCCTCTCTCTATCAACAGTTTCACAATGTCAAGGTTCCCTCTCCAACAGGCTGCTACCAGTGATTTCTCATCAACTCTCACTCCTCTCTCTATCAATAGTTTCACAATGTCAAGGTTCCCTTCTGTACAGGCTGCTTTCAGTGATTTCTCATCAACTCTCACTCCTCTCCTTATCAACAGTTTCACAATGTCAAGGTTCCCTTCTTTACAGGCTGCTTCCAGTGATTTCTCATCAACTTTCGCTCCTTTATCTATCAACAGTTTCACAATGTCAAAGATCCCTTCTTTACAGGCTGCTACCAGTGATTTCTCATCAACTTTCACTCCTTTATCTATCAACAGTTTCACAATGTCAAAGTTCCCTTCTTTACAGGCTGCTTCCAGTGATTTCTCATCAACTTTCGCTCCTTTATCTATCAACAGTTTCACAATGTCAAAGGTCCCTTCTTCACAGGCTGCTTCCAGTGATTTCTCATCAATTTTCGCTCCTTTATCTATCAACAGTTTCACAATGTCAAAGTTCCCTCTCCAACAGGCTGCTACCAGTGATTTCTCATCAACTCTCGCTCCTTTATCTATCAACAGTTTCACAATGCCAAGGTTCCCTTCTATACAGGCTGCTACCAGTGATTTCTCATCAACTCTCACTCCTCTCTCTATCAACAGTTTCACAATGTCAAGGTTCCCTCTCCAACAGGCTGCTACCAGTGATTTCTCATCAACTCTCACTCCTCTCTCTATCAACAGATTCACAATGTCAAGGTTCCCTGCTTTACAGGCTGCAGTCAGTGATTTCTCATCAACTCTCACTCCTTTATCTATCAACAGTTTCACAATGTCAAAGTTCCCTATTCTACAGGCTGCTTCCAGTGATTTCTCATCAACTTTCACTCCTCTCTCTATCAACAGATTCACAATGTCAAGGTTCCCTTCTTTACAGGCTGTAGTCAGTGATTTCTCATCAACTCTCACTCCTCTCTCTATCAACAGTTTCACAATGTCAAGGTTCCCTTTTCTACAGGCTGCTTCCAGTGATTTCTCATCAACTCTCACTCCTCTCTCTATCAACAGTTTAACAATGTCAAGGTTCCCTCTCCAACAGGCTGCTTTCAGTGATTCCTCATCACTTTTCGCTCCTTTATCTATCAACAGTTTCACAATGTCAAGGTTCCCTCTCCAACAGGCTGCTTCCAGTGATTTCTCATTAATGTTCGCTCCTTTATCTATCAACAGTTTCAAAATGTCAAGGTTCCCTTCTTTACAGGCTGCTTCCAGTGGTTTCTCATCAACTCTCACTCCTCTCTCTATCAACAGATTCACAATGTCAAGGTTCCCTCTCCAACAGGCTGCTTCCAGTGATTTCTCATTAACTTTCACTCCTCTCTCTATCAACAGTTTCACAATGTCAAGGTTCCCTTTTCTACAGGCTGCTACCAGTGATTTCTCATTAACTTTCACTCCTCTCTCTATCAACAGTTTCACAATGTCAAGGTTCCCTTCTTTACAGGCTCCTTTCAGTGATTTCTCATCAACTCTCACTCCTCTCCTTATCAACAGTTTCACAATGTCAAGGTTCCCTTCTTTACAGGCTGCTTCCAGTGATTTCTCATCAACTTTCGCTCCTTTATCTATCAACAGTTTCACAATGTCAAAGTTCCCTTCTTTACAGGCTGCTTCCAGTGATTTCTCATCAATTTTCGCTCCTTTATCTATCAACAGTTTCACAATGTCAAAGTTCCCTATTCTACAGGCTGCTTCCAGTGATTTCTCATCAACTCTCACTCCTCTCTCTATCAACAGTTTCACAATGTCAAGGTTCCCTTTTGTACAGGCTGCTTCCAGTGATTTCTCATCAACTCTCACTCCTCTCTCTATCAACAGTTTCACAATGGCAAGGTTCCCTTCTTTACAGGCTGCTTCCAGTGATTTCTCATCAACTCTCACTCCTCTCTTTATCAATAGATTCACAATGTCAAGGTTCTCTCTTTCACATGCTGCTTCTAGTGATTTCCCATCAACTCTCACTCCTCTCTCCATCAACAGATTCACAATGTCAATGTTCCCTCCCCAACATGCTGCATGCAGTGATTTCTCATCAACCCTCACTCCTCTCTCTATCAACAGTTTCACAATGTCATAGTTCCCTATCATACATGCTAACTGCAGTGATTTCTCATCAACTCTCACTCTTCTCTCTATCAACAGTTTCACAATGTCAAGGTTCCCTCTTAAACAGGCTGCTTCCAGTGATTTCTCAGCAACTCTCACTCCTCTCTTTATCAACAGTTTCACAATGTCAAAGTTCCCTCTTAAACAGGCTGCTTCCAGTGATTTCTCATTAACTTTCACTCCTCTCTCTATCAACAGTTTCACAATGTCAAGGTTCCCTTTTCTACAGGCTGCTTCTAGTGATTCCTCATCAACTCTCACTCCTCTCTCTATCAATAGTTTCACAATGTCAAGGTTCCCTCTCCAACAGGCTGCTTCCAGTGATTTCTCATTAACTCTCACTCCTCTCCTTATCAACAGTTTCACAATGTCAAGGTTCCCTTCTTTACAGGCTGCTTCCAGTGATTTCTCATCAACTTTCGCTCCTTTATCTATCAACAGTTTCACAATGTCAAAGTTCCCTTCTTTACAGGCTGCTTCCAGTGATTTCTCATCAATTTTCGCTCCTTTATCTATCAACAGTTTCACAATGTCAAAGTTCCCTATTCTGCAGGCTGCTTCCAGTGATTTCCCATCAACTATCACTCCTCTCTCTATCAACAGTTTCACAATGTCAAGGTTCCCTTCTTTACAGGCTGCTTCCAGTGATTTCTCATCAACTCTCACTCCTCTCTCTATCAACAGTTTCACAATGTCAAGGTTCCCTTCTGTACAGGCTGCTTCCAGTGATTTCTCATCAACATTCACTCCTCTCTCTATCAACAGTTTCACAATGTCAAGGTTCCCTTCTTTACAGGCTGCTTCCAGTGATTTCTCATCAACTTTCGCTCCTTTATCTATCAACAGTTTCACAATGTCAAAGTTCCCTTCTTTACAGGCTGCTTCCAGTGATTTCTCATCAATTTTCGCTCCTTTATCTATCAACAGTTTCACAATGTCAAAGTTCCCTATTCTGCAGGCTGCTTCCAGTGATTTCCCATCAACTCTCACTCCTCTCTCTATCAACAGTTTCACAATGTCAAGGTTCCCTTCTTTACAGGCTGCTTCCAGTGATTTCTCATCAACTCTCACTCCTCTCTCTATCAACAGTTTCACAATGTCAAGGTTCCCTTCTGTACAGGCTGCTTCCAGTGATTTCTCATCAACATTCACTCCTCTCTCTATCAACAGTTTCACAATGTCAAGGTTCCCTTCTGTACAGGCTGCTTTCAGTGATTTCTCATCAACTTTCGCTCCTTTATCTATCAACAGATTCACAATGTCAAGGTTCCCTTCTTTACAGGCTGCTTTCAGCGATTTCTCATCAACTTTCACTCCTTTATCTATCAACAGATTCACAATGTCAAGGTTCCCTTCTTTACAGGCTACTTTCAGTGATTTCTCATCAACTCTCACTCCTCTCTCTATCAACAGTTTCACAATGTCAAGGTTCCCTTTTCTACAGGCTGCTTCTAGTGATTCCTCATCAACTCTCACTCCTCTCTCTATCAACAGTTTAACAATGTCAAGGTTCCCTCTCCTACAGGCTGCTTTCAGTGATTTCTCACCAACTCTCACTCCTCTCTCTATCAACAGTTTCACAATGTCAAGGTTCCCTCTCCAACAGGCTGCTTCCAGTGATTTCTCATCAACTCTCACTCCTCTCCTTATCAACAGTTTCACAATGTCAAGGTTCCCTTCTTTACAGGCTGCTTCCAGTGATTTCTCATCAACTTTCGCTCCTTTATCTATCAACAGTTTCACAATGTCAAGGTTCCCTTCTTTACAGGCTGCTTCCAGTGATTTCTCATCAATTTTCGCTCCTTTATCTATCAACAGTTTCACAATGTCAAAGTTCCCTATTCTACAGGCTGCTTCCAGTGATTTCTCATCAACTCTCACTCCTCTCTCTATCAACAGTTTCACAATGTCAAGGTTCCCTTTTTTACAGGCTGCTTCCAGTGATTTCTCATCAACTCTCACTCCTCTCTCTATCAACAGTTTCACAATGTCAAGGTTCCCTTTTTTACAGGCTGCTTCCAGTGATTTCTCATCAACTCTCACTCCTCTCTTTATCAATAGATTCACAATGTCAAGATTCTCTCCTTCACATGCTGCTTCTAGTGATTTCCCATCAACTCTCACTCCTCTCTCCATCAACAGATTCACAATGTCAATGTTCCCTCCCCAACATGCTGCATGCAGTGATTTCTCATCAACTCTCACTCTTCTCTCTATCAACAGTTTCACAATGTCAAGGTTCCCTTCTTTACAGGCTGCTTTCAGTGATTTCTCATCAACTCTCACTCCTCTCTTTATCAATAGATTCACAATGTCAAGATTCTCTCCTTCACATGCTGCTTCTAGTGATTTCCCATCAACTCTCACTCCTCTCTCCATCAACAGATTCACAATGTCAATGTTCCCTCCCCAACATGCTGCATGCAGTGATTTCTCATCAACTCTCACTCTTCTCTCTATCAACAGTTTCACAATGTCAAGGTTCCCTTCTTTACAGGCTGCTTTCAGTGATTTCTCATCAACTCTCACTCCTCTCTCTATCAACAGTTTCACAATGTCAAGGTTCCCTCTCCAACAGGCTGCTTCTAGTGATTTCTCATCAACTCTCACTCCTCTCTCTATCAACAGTTTCACAATGTCAAGGTTCCCTCTCCAACAGGCTGCTTCTAGTGATTTCTCATCAACTTTCGCTCCTTTATCTATCAACAGTTTCACAATGTCAAGGTTCCCTCTCCAACAGGCTGCTACCAGTGATTTCTCATCAACTCTCACTCCTCTCTCTATCAACATATTCACAACTGTTATCTGATTGGAATGACATGCAGTGATTAATGGAGTGTTAAGAAATTTGTCTTCCTTATTGATGTTAACTCCAATGTCAAGCAATATCTTTATAGCTGAAACAAGTCCCTTTTCAGACAAAATGTGGAGTGCTGTTCTGTTGAATAGATCATGTCTGTTTGAGTTAGGATTGTGTGACAGGATATGAAGTATAAACTGAATATCTCTCGTTTCTGCAGCTATCATGAGAGGAGTCAGGTTGTAATGTTGTTTGAAGGTAACATTAATGTTTATTGATTCTCTAGTTCTCTCTAAGTATTGAAGTACTTGTGATGCAGCATATTTACATGTTCCATACAACACATAGGTTTCCTCTTCTTTAGTTAGCTTTGTCTCTGTGTCGATGTACTTGATGAGCTTTGGTGACTTGCTGCTGGCTACTAAAGAGAGGAATGTGTCACCAGTGTCTTCGTCAGTCCAGTGAATCAGTGCTGTTAGAGGGATTTCTGTTCTAGACATCACATCACCAACAAATGTCTTATCTGTAAATGCTTGGTGAGAAAGCACGTGGAAAAAACGACTTTCCCTTATCTCAGCACTAAAACGTTCAGCCAGATCATCTGCATATGACCTATCAACAATGACTACCAAACTCGATACTGAAGCAGACTTTGAATCTTCTATCAGCTGAAGTCTCAAACGTTCATGTATGAATGACAATTTGCACTGTTTGATAACAAATTCAGGATCCAGAAAACACATGTGAAATGACACGCTGTCATTGATAGATGGATGATCAAATACAAAGAAAAATTCAACAAATTTGAGGTATGATCCTGTGAGTCCCTGGGCGATTTGTATCAGTGTTTCATCAACTTTTCCTAGCTCTTTCCTACTGACCTTGCCATCACCTTCCAGTAACTTCTTAAACAGTCGTATCTTCTCTTTGTCTTTGAACAAGTGTAATATAGAAGAATTCAGGAATTCAAGTGGTTTATTAAAAAACTCAACGGCATTGATTGTTTTCCTTTCTTTATAGATAGTAGTGAAAAGACGGCAGACATGTGGGAAACCATGCGCTTGTTCTATCCTTAAGATTTCATCAACTGTCCTTTTGTCTAATTCAACACCACTTGATCTAGATATAGACTCCCATATTGCCCGTTTTTCATCATCATCCCTCTTCATATTGTGGTCCATATTAATCACATGTTTGTCTGATGTTAGGAAGTCAGACAGTCTGCCTAAGTCGACTGATGCTGAATTTAATACATAATCACGTCCTATAAGAATAACAGTCATTTCCTTTTTGGATGTTTCATTACCATGTTCATGTGATTTGTGTTCTCGTGTCTTCAGCAGAGGACTTACAGCAGGTTCCCAGCTCGACCATTTGGCTTTGTCAAACTCAAGATTACCGAACACGTCATCAAGCAGAATGACAGGACGAACACTGTTTGACAGGACCTCAGTGAACTCCTCAAGTGACCTCACCTCATATACATTTCTGCCACCCTTGTGAAGTTCCTCTAACGCCATAAAACCAATGGTTGTTTTTCCTTCACCTGGATTCCCTTTGATAGTTAGCCATGTTGACCCCTCTTTGATTCTACCCAGGGCCTTCTCCAGGGCAGCTGTTCTGACCATGCCCTCATTCCAGTTCTGAAACTGGCTGATTGTTCTCTCTGAAACATCAAATATTAGTTTTCATTAAATCGTAATGATTTATGTCCTTATAATAATTTAAGTTAAGGAATCATTGGGTAAAAATTCGTTCCTGTTGAGTTGATGACAAAATGACTTCAAAGTTCTTGCCTAAAGACCAGACGTATAAGATTTACATTAAGCTGCAAACGTTAATTTATGCGAATTTAATCAATGCTCGATATGTTTTTATTGAAACATTTTGTAATAACAATAAGTTCAAAATATGTAATCTTAAAATAATTCTGTTTTTCCTGTTTTCCTCAATTATGGTGTGTATGAACATACCATGTTTGTAAGATACACTAATAAAAACATGTTACTTACTCAAGAGGTAGTTTATGTCTACTTTTCCATGTTGAAAATTCACTGTTGATCTGTCTGAAAGAAATCATAATCAAAGATATATCATCAAAAATTTGCAACATGTCTTGTTCAAAGCACTATGACACAACAACTACTAGATAAATGGTTAGTAGATATACTAGAAGTCGTATAGTTTTCACAATAGTAGCATGGTCTGATGTTTCATCTTTATGTCGACTAGTGTCAACGGAGACTTGTGTATGTATCTTACCATATATGAAAATCGAGAAGATTCTATTTTATTTCGTTTTGAAGAAGCAACATCATCTTTGTCGTTATCTTCATCATTACCTCCAGTTATCATAAACCCAGCAGTGTTTGCTGTCCCAACAGTTCCTCCTTGTACACCAGTAACTTTAATGGGAGGTATTGTCTTGTTGGATTTCTGCGGAGAGACGAAACTAATCATTGTTAATTTGGTGGATGATTATAAACAATAATTTCAGAGGATATTAACCTGTTATATATTGATAAAGGTAGACTTACTGAACATTGTTTCGTGAATCCATTGAAGTTTTTATCAACATAAAGCAAATCATGACGAGTACCTTTAGTTACTTTTTTGGCTTAATAAGTGTTTGGTACACAATTTGTTTATTGTAGTTATTAAATGCTCACATTTAATTCAACATCACTTGGACTCGGTGGAAACACGACAGCATCCCTCTCTGTTGAAGAACAAATATTCTACATAAGACTTAAACATGTAGATAATGCTTTCCAAGCTGAATGCAAATAGTATCAGTCCTTGTTAAATAATATTGCCTTATTTTAACTGTCCAACTGAAAAAAAAGGTAGAAAGTTCTATTGGATAGTAATGGTTGAGTGGGTTTTACATTTTGAATTCATATCAACTTGTATCTCATCTTTATTTTGTAGCAGTACTGAATTCTAGTGACGTTATGTTATATTTTCGCGAAGGTATGCGACTGGTATGTAAGGATTCCTTTTTCATTACCTTTATCAATGTTCACAATTGTCTGGCCAGTCACCTCAGCTTGTTTATCCTTCCTTGCCCTTGAACTTCTAACACACTGTGACCTCTTGCAAGGTGGCAGACCAGTATCATCCTGCATATATGTAACTGCAACAAAAGAATACTAATATTGCTTTCTATAGGCTTTATCGGATAACAACCTATCAATGGTTTGGTATTAACGAGAACACAGATGTGCTTGACTGTTGTGACAACACAAAAATCATTACTATAGATGCTTGTAAATTCAAAAAAATTATATTTCACATTTCTGATAATGCGATAATGCTATTCCTTCACTGACGAAAACAGGATCCGAAACCTGAGGTAAATTTTCTTTAGTCTTTTTTAAGTTCAACATTGATTCAACACACAGTTAAAATCTCTGCTGATAACTGATGCATCAAGTAAAAATTACCTTAATCTTAACTATGGCAGTAGTTTTTGTCAAATAATACATTGTGGGTTTCAGCTTGGTTGCCACGATTTGAACTCTGGTAAAGTAAATCTTCATATTTTAAATATTCAAGAATGCGCTTCATGGATGGCATAATGAAGATATTGCATTTGCATGCAGGTTATATATACAGCCATGAGAAACAATTCGTTCTTCTATGTAAATGGGTAGAGCCTTTCAACTGTGTTATATGGAACACCATACGAACATGATAATGATAATATGAATATAGTAAAGTCGCTTCATCACTGTATCCTCAAGAGCAATGCTTTGAACATTCTAGTTAAAGAGTAATAAAATGAAACTGCAAAGGAATATTTTCTACAAGCACTCGTGTATAGAGACCGCAATGAGATTATGTTTTGGTCATTTTGGTCTGTTCAGTACTTGTGCATACAGTTGTTTTACATATGTACTGGTACAGCATTAATGTAAGCAGAGTTTTTGCTTGTTGCCAAATTAGATTACTTCGGAAATAAATTTTTTTTAAACGACCATTGATTTTATAATATGCAAATACAGCTTACATCTTATATTTTCACAGTGACCAGTCGAGATATAGTATAGATTGTAAGTACTGTTCCAGTTTCCATTATGAAATGCAGACATTGAGGACGGTTTTTTTTCAGCTTTTACCAATCACAATAATAAAACAGTGGGCTGTAAATTGTCTGAGCGTAAAGCATTCTTTATACAGTTAAATGAGTTTGTTACACTTTTTAGGCGATTCTGATTGTTCTGATTGTTCGAGATTGCAGCCATTTCTTGATGGATGTAGAAACAGTGTACAACAATAACTTGTTTTTGCATTCCATTTGACGTCAAAATCAACTGACATAATAATTGTTTTTCGAGAGCTGAGAGATACGTTCTGTTGCAGAGACAGATATTTATACATATCTCATCACTTTACACCTGCGTTTGTAACAAGTGAACACTTTCCTCTTGCTAACGAAACTTGCTAACTCTGTCATTGAAATCAAATAATTGATTCGTTCGTTATTATGTTGTCACTTGTCACTTATGTCCTGCATAAAATATGTATAAAAACAATAAAGATGAATAGACAGAGGTGTCATGGTTTTTTTTTAGCTCATCTGGCCTGTTGTCCAGCGTCCGTCCGTCTGTCTGTCCGTCCACCCGTCCGTAAACTTTGTGGAATTCGACTTATCCAAAACCATAAGGCCTAGAAAGCTGACACTTTGTGCACAGACTCCTCGACTATTGAGGATTATAAATAGTAGCTTTGGGGGCCCTCTGGCCCCTTATAAGGACACAGGGGTAACGCCCTTAAAACCTATTTTCAACTTCTTCTCCAGAACCATGAGGCCTAGAAAGCTAAAAATTGGTGTACAGACTCCTTGGCTAGTGAGGATTATAAATTGTAGCTTTGGTGGCCCTGTTTTCCCTCATAAGGGCCACAGAGGCCAATCCCTAAAAACCTATTTTCATCTTCTTCTCCAGAACCATAAGGTCTAGACAACTGAAACTTTTCGTACAGATTCCTTATGTTTGGTCTCTAATAAGAGCACTAAGGGTCAAGCCCTAAAAACCTATTTTCATCTTTCTTCTCCAGAACCATAAGGTTTAAAAGCTGACACTTTGTGTACAGACTCCTCGTCTAGTGAGGATTATAAATAGTAGCTTTGGAGGCCCTGTGGCCCCTAATAAGGGACACAGGGGCAACGCCCTTAAAACCCATTTTCATCTTCTTCTCCAGAACCATAAGGCCTAGAAAGCTGAAACTTTGTTACAGACTCCTTGACTAGTGGGGATTATAAATTGTAGCTTTGGTGGCCCTTAGGCCCCTAATGAGGGCCACAGGGACCACACCCTAAAAACATATTTTCATTTCTTCTCTAGGAGCATAAGGCCTTGAAAGCTGAAACTTTTTGTACAGACTCCTTGACAAGTAAGAATTATATATTGTAGCTTTGGTGGCCCTGTTGCCCCTAATAAGAGCCACAGAGGCCTCATCCTTAAGACATATTTGCATCTTCTGTCCAAAACCATAAGGCTTAGAAAGCTGAAACTCTGTGTAAAGACTCCTTATCTAGTGAAGATTATAAACTGTAGTTTTGGTGTCCATTTGACCCTTATTAAGGGCCACAGGGACCACGCCCGTAAGAACTATTTTCATCTTCTTCCGGAGAACCATAAGGCCTAGGTAGCTGAAACTTTGTGTGCGGACTCCTCATCTAGTGAGGATTATATATTGTAGCTTTGGTTCCCTTTGACCCCTATTAAGGGCCAGAAGGGCCTTGCCCGTAAAACCTATTTTCATCTTCTTCTCCAAAAGCAATAGGCCCAGGAACCTGAAACCTTGTGAATATACTCTTTGACTAGTGAGGATTGTGATTTATGGCTTTTGTGGGCAATAAGGGCCTTAGGGGCCACACTCTTTAACTTAATTTCGTCTTTTTCTCAAGGAGCATCAGGCCTTAACAGCTGAAACTTTGTGTGCAAACTCCTAAGTTAGATAGGAGGATTCAAAAGTGTACATTTGGTGACCCTGTGGTCCAAAGTAAGGGGGGAACCACATTTGCCACACCGAAAAGCAAAATGGATATGAAGCATGATGAGCTACAGAGCCACTGGTGCTATTTTTAAAGGTGTTTAAAGATCATGTTACATTTATTTAAAAGGCAAGGTGATAGGAAAATATCAAAGTTGATTTCGTTCATCAGTTTCTACCTTCATCTGTCCGTCCCAATATAAACTCATGTCCAAAAGAAACGATACTAATGCTTAAAAGGGGATTGCAGAAAAAATAAACAACACAGAAAGTTCAAATCTGTATATTTTATTTTAGAAATAATTTCTGTAAACGTGTTTATAAATTCCTGACAATCAAGCAGTAACAATGTCCAGGGCAGGCGTGTAAAGACCTGTGGATCCATATTTGAAATTTCATAACAGCACAAATAACGAAACTGGTCGACCGAAGTTCCCAAAACACATCCAAAAGTCACATTAGTACCGTGTATGCCCTCTATTTGCCAGCATGCATGCGAAGACACGTCTCCGGACTGATGACGTCAAACCTCTGATGACGTAGGGGGGTGGGGCTGCCACTCGTCCAGGGGGCATTGTTCGAGTTCTTGGAGGTTGGCTGGAGGCATGGGCCGTTGCCTGATCTGACGACCGAGGTATTCCGACAGGTGTGCTATGGGATTCAGATCCGGTGAACAGGGTGGCCATGGTAAGACATGAATGTTGGCATTGTAAAGGAAATCCTGCGTCAATCTCGCTGTATGTGGCCACGCATTGTCGTGTAGGAATATGATTCCTCGAGACTGTTGAAGGATGAATGGCTGCACAACTGGTCTGAATTTTCATCGCAGTAACGCTGGGCATTCCGATTTCCCCGAATAATGATAAGCCTCGTTCTCACGTCGCTGCAAATTCCGGCCAAGACCATTATGCCTCCGCCGCCAAATGCCCGGACTTGATCGATGCAATTCGGCGCGAATCATTCACCAAATCTCCGGTATACTAGTCGTCGACCATCGTTGTTGTAAAGACAAAATCTGCTTTCGTCTGCCAGTCTTGACGTTGCCAACGACGCACGTGCCTGGCCAAGGCCAATCTGTTTACTCGATGTTGAGCACTCAGGTAGGCTCTGCGGGAGGGCCGACGGGCTCGGATACCATGTTCTCGAAGTCAAAGTCCCGTTGTTGCCGTTGACGTCGCAGTGACGAAGCGGTTGTAAAGGTGGATCACCCAGATGTGGCGATCTTCACCAGGTGTGGTCACTCGTGGTCTTCCGCTTCTTAGCCTGTCTACTGTCCGACCTGTCTGCCTGTCTGGTTAGGTTATGTGCGTGCAGCCAAGCCTTCTTGATACAGCTGTGTGCGTTGCTCCCTCCTGGACGATTCCGACCTCTCTTTATCTCTGGAGAACTGTGAGACGTGGCATTTCTTTTGTGTTTTTTTTTGTTGCAGTGGTCCCAAAGTGTCGAGTCGGCTCTTTTATTCAGTGAATGTGCATGTGCATTTCGTGCCAAACAACAGAACTTCATTTTCATGATTGGTGCGTTTCGGTCGAGTTTCAACTAAAGTATCAGGTTTGTTTTATTGAACATGTTTGGTTTGGATCCCGGGAATTGTATCCGCTAGGTTTCATCCATAAAGGAACGCTTAATTTAAATGTTTTTTAAAAAACAGTTGGTATCGTTTCTTGTGGACATGAGTTTAGATTGATTCCAAAGCAAAACTCAAAGACAATAAGAGCTAGCTCAACGATCTTGGGATATGGATCAATCATTGTGTGTTGCATTTTGTGTTTCCACTTTGGAAAATTATAATTTTGGCGGTTTCCATAGACGTCCAAAGAATCTAAAATGTTCTATCTGGATCACACATAGATTAACTAAAGTTGGTATATTGGTCATTCATTTTGTGTAGATGTGCCATTCAGATAATCAACATGGGATATCTATTTTAGCAAAGCCTTCGAATAGTGAGGAAAGTTACCGTGTGAAAAAGATATCTTGTGATCATCACGAATACTCTTTTGATTTCTTGCAAAATTGTTAATACTATGTATTTACCTTTCATTTATGTACATTTAAGAATTGACTTCAAAATTTATTAAGTTCATGGAGGTATAAACTTAAAAACCGCTGTGCAAACTGTGTAAATCCGCGTAGTCAATTCTTATAAATAAATATACACAAATTCGATGTTTTAATACGTTTGTTTGCTCCAAATAAACACAATGCAACAAATAGGACTGCACTATTTACGCGAACGAATTCCACTCTCAACAAAACGAGCGAGATAAAATGTCAATCAAAACGTCATTATCATTTTAGCTCCGCCTACGACTTGTTCACCAGCCAATGAAAATTCACAACGGAATCAGGCAACGTCTTGTCACGTGGCCTTGACATTCCTAGTGTCAACCGTTGTACATAAACAGAAACTCGCGACTGTTGCTTCGGGATGAAAATAGCCGATTAGAGGTGCCATACATGTGGCTTAAAAGCTTGACGACACACAATCAGATCAAATCGAATTAAGTTTATGTTAAACGGCACAGTTCTCTAATCTTGTTGAGAAACAAAGCTAGAAACTGCGGCGTTTCAATGGCCGATCCCCTTGCAACAGTCGCGACTGCGGGAGAGGGAAAACGACCGGGTGTATTGTTATGAAGCCTTGCAATTTATCAAAAAAATTATAAAATATTTATTTGATATTAGCTATTTGTAATTTGTGTCTTTTTACCGAACTCTCGCGAACTGGTACAGCATAAAAAAACATTACTTGTTTACGGATAGTTCCGTCATTTGGGGCGTGGCTAAGTGTGAATGGGCGTGGCTAAATGTGATGTGACGTCACGAAATTAAGTTTATGCAGGTATGAACTGAATTTCTGTTACAGTGTTCAGCGAATCAGATACACGGATAGCAAATGACATTTATTTATTAACATTTAATTTTGACAATCACATACCGAACATACCTGTTAAACTCCTCGTGTGTAGTTGACGTGTATTCTTCCTTACTGCTACCGCAGGAAGTGCTTCGAGAACATCTAAATTGTCTTCTTCTCTTCTCCCGTCTTCGTTGTGAACAGCTGCTTTGGGAGACATCTCATCCTCATCCACATCTGAATGGAAGGACTCTACATCAGACATCTTCAAGGCTCTGAAAGTGATCAAATCTATTATTATATACTTATATATATTGTTATTTTGATCACCATCACTTTATCTTCAAACCATTGCGTTACTGCATGAATTCAGCTTACAGAATGGGTGAAATGTTTTCGTATGTCAACATCGATTTCCTAACGTCTGACCATGACGAAATTTCTACCAGGAGATCAGTGTAGTAATTGTGTGACAAATATCTTTTGAAATGCAGGTATAATATAACAAACTCCAGGCCTCACGAAAGGCTCGATTGCCAAAGGCATTCCTAACCTTACCACTGTTTTTTTATGAGGAACATATTGAGAGTGTGTACTTACATTTTTGTATTATATGTAAATATATTGTGTGATCATTTAAACATCAATATATGTGTGTAGTGCAACAAAAGCTGCACACTTAAAAGATCCCACGAATTCATGGATACATGAATGGTGGATACATGAACACGTGCATACGCCGAGCTGACAGTTATCATCGTGTCTTTGTGTCTCAGTTCACCCAGCTGTGAATGGGTACCCTGTGAGGCATAGAATGGTCCCTAACCTGAGCGCCACATATGGATGCCGGTCGAATACAGGGAGCTGAATTGGAAAAATGATCGGACGGTGAAAGAATGCAATTGACCAGGGGAAACAACAAACACCTAGTGAATGGATATGAGCGCTAAATAAATATTCATGTAAAAATAATTATGACGTCGTTTCATATTAAGAAACTTGGACAGAGGAAATGTTAGAATTGAGAAAGTAATCAGTGTTCGGTTAGAAAAAGTTTATGATCGCTTGTTTCAATAAAACATATTGCCATAACGTATACCTGCTGGTTGAACCGAGAGACGGTGTGATTGTTTATATCATTACCTGATCATATTGGAAGAAAAATATGGGGTGCCAAACGGGACGTTAATCACTATTTAGTAGGCTTACTAAATCGAATTAGTAAGCTTACTAATTCGATTTAGTAAGCTTACTTTTTCGGGCAGATATTTAGTAAGCTTGCTAAAAAGTAAGCATAATAAATCGATTAACTAAGCTTACTTATTCACCTAGTAAGCTTACTAAATGAAGAAGCAAGCTTACATATTCAAACCGAATTAGTAAGCTTACTAATTCGGTCCAATTAGTAAGCTTGCTAATTTATTTAGAAAGGTTACTAATTTATTTAGTCAGCTTACTATTTCATTTAGTAAGCTTACTGGATCGACCGAATTAGTAAGCTTACTTAATGCTTTTGAAAATATGTATCTTAGTTTGAAATAATGATTTCTCCCCACCACGTGGTAAAATGGTTGAAATATTTTGACAAAAAACAAACAGCACGTACAGTAGCTGTTGACAAATTTTACTTCAAATCTTTAGTGAGTGTATGGTTCTTGAATCTATTCATATATATATTTCATCGTGGATCGCCTCTCTCATCATTGAGCATGAAGTATCAGTAACACATTACAGTTGCCAGTGCCAGTGTCACTAGATTCAGTTGGAGTCGTCTCTCTTTGAAAAAGTTAGCAGTTGTCAATATCGCAGTTTCTCAATGTTTTCGCAAAGAGGTTTGATTTTTCAAAGGTAATTTGTATGATATTAAGTTTAAAAATGACATATGAACATCGTCGAGGTATGATATTTCATCAAAACAGTTTTTTGAGTGAATATACACGTCTGAACGAAAATTAGACAACTGCAATGTATTCTACTCTTCAGACGGTTCACGCTCGCAATTTCGAGAGCTCACCCGTTTTACATCTTATTTGTAGTAAGATCCTCTCTTATTCAAAAACACTATCAAAAATTGTGAATTTCATCTTGGGGGTCTTAATAATTTTTGTTCTAGGGAGCAGGCATATGCATTGATTTAAATTTTAACAACCAGGATGTGATTTAGTAAAAAGTAGGAAAAGTAGGAAGTGAAATAGTAAGCTTACCAAATGAATAAGTAAAATGTAAAATGGCCAGAAATAATGTCGCCTGAACAACACAGATATTGATATTGCTCATTCATGTTGTTGTGTTCAAAATGAAAAAAATATTTAAGTTTTTGAGTCTTTAGAAATGATATGGGACATTGTAAATTCACCTTTATTGCTCGCTGGTATTAACAATATTTTCTTGTCTAGTCAATGTCTGGCTAGAAATTTGAAAATGACCGGATTGAATTGATTTATACAATGAACAATTTTGCTTTATTACCTTTGGTAAGCTACACCGTAAGACTGTAACTATGTATTTTTATAGTGGTTGCTATTTTGTCCTAAAGCTTTTTTTAAAAAGCAATGTATCTTGAGATTTAGATATCATGGTATAATCTATCGTTGATATGCTTTTCTGTAATAAGTAACCACAATTTAAAACAGATTTTACCATATATATGTCTACGTTACAGTAACAAAGCAGATATAGGTTTCTGGGTTGATACCAATGTTATTTTTTAAATTAAAAACATGAGTTACATTCAAAACTTGACTTTATTAAATAGAAGGGTAAAAAAGTGTTGTCTTTAGAGTTAGTATCCTCTTTGTAAAATACCTTTGAGATAATGACGTCAATCTGCTATAGTTAATATCAGTACTAATATAATACTAAAAGAAACTATGACGACTTACTTAAGAACAATACAGCTTTTTTTTGCTAAGAGATAAATTTATATTGTGTATAGATTTTTTTGGAAAATTAAACGATATTTACAGAAGCCCTTTCTTTAACAAAAACAGTTTCCGGATTATAGTTGTGTGTTCTCCATTTAATTTATATGTTTATAACCAACACCTGTTGGTACATTACAGATAAGCCTATATAACATAAAATGCTTAGAAGCTGAATATAGTTGTCCAGGGTAGCAGTTTTACTATTGAACAGTAAGCCATTTGAAAGTCCAATTCTTGAACGAATAATCCACCACGGCTACTGTTAACTTAAATAAGCTTGACACGCTTCAGTGGATCTCACGCGACGTATTTGAGCTTGGTTTTGTATTGAGGTTTGTGGTACTACACAATAACTCAAAACAAAATTTAATGTTCCAGATACTCATCAATGTTACCTGGAAAGGATAAGACCCTCATAAATAACGTTTGGCATAATTTCAGCCTTTTCAAGTCAATTGTTCTGCAGGTGAATCTTTGTTCATAAATATTATCAAACAAGTATAGAATCCCTTATACAAATTCAAATATGAGATACATTTTGAACTACAATAAATAGTTGCTGCAATTGAAATATATTCATATCCTGCTGCATTTTCGAACATACTTATGTTGTCCCAGATCTATATTTGTAGAGTATCAACATGAAAGCTATTTGGGGGAATATAAGGTGATGTCAGGAAAATGAAAATTAATGAGTCCAATTGAAAGACAACGTATTGAAACTAAATGGAGCAGTAATAATTCAAATATATGATGTACAGTTAAGCCATGCGATTCCTTTTTCTTACACAAAATAATTTAACAGTGTTTTCACAAAATGGCCGCCAGCGGATTTTATGTGAATCTTCATACTTTTTCCTCTGACTATGGATGATTAGTGTAATGAGATTTTTGACAATGTCATAAAATACATTTAGCATAAACTTAAAATTATCAGTGAAAATTTAAAGTATAAAATTATCAAAAAACGTGCTACTGCCCCTTTAAACCACAGCAGCATGATGAATTGACCCGGTTCCGTTTTTTTTTACTTAAGATAGCTACAATAGCGTTTAAAACTTTTTTGTGTGTACAACATTAACATTGTAAAACACTTTAGCGAGATACTTCATCAATATTTTTCTTATTATTTCTATGTGTTAACATAACAACACTCAAGTTGTTAATTGTGGAGTTAACTTCATACCAATTACACTACCAATAATATTTCGGCACAAATGGTACAACTATCAAATCAACCATCATGTTTTTAACACAGATATATCTATATTAGTTTATTGTTAACGCAATGCATTCTGACATAAGTTACATACAAATCACGATCTAAAATGCGTCTTTATACAAATCAAATAATTCATGTTGTCGTGTTGATTGCACCACTGCATTTCCAAATAATCCTGGGACCAGAGCTACAGATAAGCTACGTACTTGCGCAAATTACGCAAATAATTTTGTAAAAACCCAATTCAATTGAAGTTTATTGCGTACAAATACGATAACATTTTTCAAAATACTCAATTAAGATCATTCATCATGGGTACACACAGCAATTAGAAGCCCAAACTTGCGTACTTGTTATTTATTGCCCAAAATGTTCAAAGCCGAGATCATCCTCTCAGATCTATCCTTAGAATTCCTATACTCAGGCAGTATCAGTATCGCATCTAGGGAGTCAAAGGGTCGCCAAAGTTACAATTTATAACCTTCACTAGTCAAGGAGTCAAACACAAGATTTCAGTTTTCTAAGCCTTTTGGTTCTGGAGAAGATGAAAATACATTTGGGCGTGACCCCTGTGGCCCTTAGTGGGGGTCACAGGGTGATCGAAGTTACAAGTTATAACCCCCACTAGTCAAGGTGTCAGGATTTCAGTTTTCCCACCCTTTGGTTCTGAAGAAGAAAAGGAAAATAGCTTTTAGGGTTTGGCCCCTGTGGCCCTTCTTAGGAGTCAAAGGGTCGCCAAAGTTCCAGTTTCAGAGGGTCGGTCAGATGAACATTTGGACGGATGGATGGACATAATGCCATAAGCATTTGCTTGATAACGGTGTTTGTATTTCATGCAATAAAGAAGTTGACTTTCAATAAAACTTGTTCTTCTTCATCAACCAGCTTCTAAATGCCTCTCAAAGAAAACATAGAAATGCTTAAATATGCTATCAAATAATTTTCAATGTTTCAATTACATCTTCAAAAACAATTGATATAAAAATCAATTGTTGATATATATATATATATATATGGAAAACGTTAATAGATTATCAAATCAAATTTACTCTGTGAATACAAAGTATGACTTATTTCGTAATGATCACGGTTTAAAAATTGAAATAATATAAAATATAAAATAAAGATAAAAAATCATCCAAGTACATGATTCAATTGCTCTGTATCGAATGAATCCGCTAAGAACAGCTTTACATGTTAAAACCCCGAACCTGTGATGTTGCTGATTGGTCTTCTTCTTCACTGAGACTACAGGAGCTGCTGCCAACACATCCAACTCCTCATCCTCATCTTCATCACTTGTAAGGTAGTAATCTCTTATCTCATCACTTGAACTAGAGGACCTTGAATCTGCTCTATCATCATTCCCATCATCACCTTCCTCATCACATGTGTGATACTCATCACTGTCACTGCAGGGTGGATCTTCAGACATCTTAGATAAACATGGGTTCTGGAAAAAAACACAATGTTATTACATGACGTAAATGAGCAGGTTATGGCCTAATCTACAATGAAGTACAATGTTCAAGGTATCCATATACTTGAAATTTTCAATTCATTCTATCAGACAAAGTTAAAAAAGAAGCAGAATGAAAATTTAATAAAGCTGAAAACAATTGGTGGCGATATCCTTTATTTATCCTCATTACTAATTAATGACCGAAAAATTAAATCAATGTTTAACATGAAAGTATCTTATATTGCTTATACCACTACAAATGTTGTATAGTGAAACAGAATTCGGTCATATACTGTTGATGTCTGTACCTAATTTGTAGTTACTCTCTTTTTAGGTGATGATACATGTTATTGTACAATCTAACGTCACCTTAGTAAACAGCAACTCCTAAATAAGTGTACATATACAGTAGTTGATTTGATAGAACAGTGGAGAATGAAGGAAGAGTAAATAAATATTTGATGTTATATGATATCGGACATAAGCTGTTGAACAATTTCTTGCATGTCACAGCACAAAAAGAAATACAAATATATTTGTCTAATCCGCTTTTATCTCATAATGATATTGTACATGTATGATAAAATATTATTAACCTCGTTTTTTATATATCACTAATATCATATAATAGGGTTATTATCTCTTAAATCAACAGTCTGAAACTGAGCCCCTCGATAGATCAGCTGGGTTGATACCGGGTGGATTTCCGCTTCAATGAACAACATGAACAGATCACGCTAACTGTCATAAAAGGAGGACATTTAGGAACCAGTTGATCGTGTTTATAAAAATAAATAAATCTGACGAAATTAACAACAAGAATAAGAATAAGATATAATATTAAAATTGATTTGAATAATATCAAAAGATTTCTTTAGATCAAAAGTAGCAGTTTTCAAAAAAGCAATGTGAATTGAATTGATTTTCAATACATCAACTGATTTAAGAGTGGAATGCCAGCAGCTTTTGCTAGGTACCTAATAATATGTTTTCATAACAGATAAACGTTTGCATCGAGTAGTAAAACTTATAGTAGTTAGTGACACATGTCAGATTCACAACTAAGCTTCACAGATATTGGCTATGCATGAATATCATGTTGTTTACGTGCCAGTCATTACATACTCAAGTGCTTATGAGATGTCAAAACGATTAGATTTTATGATAAATTTATGAATAGACTTTAATAATTTCTTAAGATCGTCGTTTGGGAGCGATGTACAACTCCTAAGTACTATATCAATACTAAATCCTCTCAAATAGAAGAATGAATTCTGTCTTAAATCTGTATATTTGTGGCATGTAAAAAAGTAATGTACAGCGTTTTCAATTGGGTGACCACATGAGCATTCTGGGCTGTCCGCAATATTTCTATTAAACTTATCCGCATTCAAATCATTACAACGCTCTTTGCTTGTTGGCGAGGCTCCTGAAGCAGAAGAGTAAAGGTGCAAATGTATCGGGGTTGCGTTCGAGGCCAAATAAAAACGACAGAATCCATAGGGGCAAAGGCAAATAAAAAAGTTAAAAAATATTTAACAACTCATAATCTATAGTCATAGTATCTAGCTGAGTTATCTGTTTCTTCAAGTCTCGTCTCTCCAAAGCTGAAAGCGAGGGATCTTAAATAGACAACTGCACGCGCAAAGCATGCTTCACTCGTCCCGTTGCCCTAGCAACGTTTAACACTTGACGTCTTTGCAGGGACATGGCGGTTCTTATTAAACCAAATTTAGCTGATTGATACGGGCCTGAATGATTTATATTTTTTATTTATCTATAGACAAAACGTAAAGAATTACAATGTATACTAGGGATATATTGTATGGATACATGCTCTGTATGACTGTATGAAGTAACACGTCAACGTGAGATGTCCTAGCTGATCACGTGACACTATAGATGTCAGACTCTGTATGACTGTATGAAGTAATACGTCAACATGGGATGTCCTAGCTGATCACGTGACACTATAGATGTCAGACTCTGTATGACTGTATGAAGTAACACGTCAACGTGAGATGTCCTAGCTGATCACGTGACACTATAGATGTGTTGCTCTGTATGACTGTATGAAGTAATATATCAACGTGAGATGTCCTAGCTTATCACGTGACACTATAGATGTGAGACTCTGTATGACTGTATGAAGTAACACGTCAACATGGGATATCCTAGCTGATCACGTGACACTATAGATGTCAGACTCTGTATGACTGTATGAAGTAATACGTCAACATGGGATGTCCTAGCTGATCACGTGACACTATAGATGTCAGACTCTGTATGACTGTATGAAGTAACACGTCAACGTGAGATGTCCTAGCTGATCACGTGACACTATAGATGTGTTGCTCTGTATGACTGTATGAAGTAATATATCAACGTGAGATGTCCTAGCTTATCACGTGACACTTTAGATGTGAGACTCTGTATGACTGTATGAAGTAACACGTCAACATGGGATGTCCTAGCTGATCACGTGACACTATAGATGTCAGACTCTGTATGACTGTATGAAGTAATACGTCAACATGGGATGTCCTAGCTGATCACGTGACACTATAGATGTGAGACTCTGTATGACTGTATGAAGTAACACGTCAACGTGAGATGTCCTAGCTGATCACGTGACACTGTAGATGTGAGGCTCTGTATGACTGTATGAAGTAACACGTCAACGTGAGATGTCCTAGCTGATCACGTGACACTGTAGATGTGAGACTCTGTATGACTGTATGAAGTAACACGTCAACGTGAGATGTCCTAGCTGATCACGTGACACTGTAGATGTGAGACTCTGTATGACTGTATGAAGTAACACGTCAATGTGAGATGTCCTAGCTGATCACGTGACACTATAGATATGATCCTCTGTATGACTGTATGAAGTAATATATCAACGTGAGATGTCCTAGCTTATCACGTGACACTATAGATATGATCCTCTGTATGACTGTATGAAGTAATATATCAACGTGAGATGTCCTAGCTGATCACGTGACACTGTAGATGTGAGACTCTGTATGACTGTATGAAGTAATATATCAACGTGAGATGTCCTAGCTGATCACGTGACACTGTAGATGTGAGGCTCTGTATGACTGTATGAAGTAATATATCAACGTGAGATGTCCTAGCTGATCACGTGACACTGTAGATGTGAGGCTCTGTATGACTGTATGAAGTAATATATCAACGTGAGATGTCCTAGCTGATCACGTGACACTATAGATGTGAGACTTTGTATGATGTATGAAATAACACGTCAACTGCTGTCCTAGCTGATCACGTGACACTATAGATGTGAGGCTCTGTATGACTGTATGAAGTAATATATCAACGTGAGATGTCCTAGCTGATCAGGTGACACTGTAGATGTGAGACTCTGTATGACTGTATGAAGTAATATATCAACGTGAGATGTCCTAGCTGATCACGTGACACTATAGATGTGAGATTCTGTATGACTGTATGAAGTAATATATCAACGTGAGATGTCCTAGCTGATCACGTGACACTATAGATGTGAGACTTTGTATGATGTATGAAATAACACGTCAACTGATGTCCTAGCTGATCACGTGACACTATAGATGTGAGGCTCTGTATGACTGTATGAAGTAATATATCAACGTGAGATGTCCTAGCTGATCACGTGACACTGTAGATGTGAGACTCTGTATGACTTTATGAAGTAATATATCAACGTGAGATGTCCTAGCTGATCACGTGACACTGTAGATGTCAGACTCTGTATGACTGTATGAAGTAACACGTCAACGTGAGATGTCCTAGCTGATCACGTGACACTGTAGATGTGAGGCTCTGTATGACTGTATGAAGTAACACGTCAACGTGAGATGTCCTAGCTGATCACCTGACACTGTAGATGTGAGACTCTGTATGACTGTTAGAAGTAATATATCAACGTGAGATGTCCTAGCTGATCACGTGACACTGTAGATGTGAGACTCTGTATGACTGTATGAAATAACACGTCAACGTGAGATGTCCTAGCTGATCACGTGACACTGTAGATGTGAGACTCTGTATGACTGTATGAAGTAACACGTCAACGTGAGATGTCCTAGCTGATCACGTGACACTGTAGATGTCAGACTCTGTATGACTGTATGAAGTAATATATCAACGTGAGATGTCCTAGCTAAATCACGTGACACTGTAGATGTCAGACTCTGTATGACTGTATGAAGTAACACGTCAACATGGGATGTCCTAGCTGATCACGTGACACCATAGATGTGAGACTTTGTATGATGTATGAAATAACACGTCAACTGATGTCCTAGCTGATCACGTGACACTATAGATGTGAGGCTCTGTATGACTGTATGAAGTAACACGTCAACGTGAGATGTCCTAGCTGATCACGTGACACTGTAGATGTCAGACTCTGTATGACTGTATGAAGTAATATATCAACGTGAGATGTCCTAGCTGATCACGTGACACTGTAGATGTCAGACTCTGTATGACTGTATGAAGTAACACGTCAACGTGAGATGTCCTAGCTGATCACGTGACACTATAGATGTGTTGCTCTGTATGACTGTATGAAGTAATATATCAACGTGAGATGTCCTAGCTGATCACGTGACACTGTAGATGTCAGACTCTGTATGACTGTATGAAGTAACACGTCAACGTGAGATGTCCTAGCTGATCACGTGACACTATAGATGTGAGACTCTGTATGACTGTATGAAGTAATATATCAACGTGAGATGTCCTAGCTGATCACGTGACACTGTAGATGTGAGACTCTGTATGACTGTATGAAGTAACACGTCAACATGAGATGTCCTAGCTGATCACGTGACACTATAGATGTCAGACTCTGTATGACTGTATGAAGTAATATATCAACGTGAGATGTCCTAGCTGATCACGTGACACTGTAGATGTCAGACTCTGTATGACTGTATGAAGTAATATATCAACGTGAGATGTCCTAGCTGATCACGTGACACTATAGATGTGAGACTCTGTATGACTGTATGAAGTAACACGTCAACGTGAGATGTCCTAGCTGATCACGTGACACTATAGATGTGAGACTCTGTATGACTGTATGAAGTAACACGTCAACGTGAGATGTCCTAGCTGATCACGTGACACTGTAGATGTGAGACTCTGTATGACTGTATGAAGTAACACGTCAACGTGAGATGTCCTAGCTGATCACGTGACACTGTAGATGTGATGCTCTGTATGACTGTATGAAGTAACACGTCAACGTGAGATGTCCTAGCTGATCACGTGACACTGTAGATGTGATGCTCTGTATGACTGTATGAAGTAATACGTCAACGTGAGATGTCCTAGCTGATCACGTGACACTATAGATATGATCCTCTGTATGACTGTATGAAGTAACACGTCAACGTGAGATGTCCTAGCTGATCACGTGACACTGTAGATGTGATGCTATGTATGACTGTATGAAGTAATACGTCAACGTGAGATGTCCTAGCTGATCACGTGACACTGTAGATGTGATGCTCTGTATGACTGTATGAAGTAATATATCAACGTGAGATGTCCTAGCTGATCACGTGACACTGTAGATGTGAGGCTCTGTATGACTGTATGAAGTAACACGTCAATGTGAGATGTCCTAGCTGATCACGTGACACTATAGATGTGAGGCTGTTTTACTGTATGAAGTAACACGTCAACATGGGATGTCCTAGCTGATCACGTGACACTATAGATGTAAGGCTCTGTATGACTGTATGAAGTAACACGTCAACGTGAGATGTCCTAGCTTATCACGTGACACTATAGATGTAAGGCTCTGTATGACTGTATCAAGTAGCATGTCAACGTGAGATGTCCTAGCTGATCACGTGACACTATAGATGTGAGGCTCTGTATGACTGTATGAAGTAACACGTCAACGTGAGATGTCCTAGCTGATCACGTGACACTATAGATGTGTTGCTCTGTATGACTGTATGAAGTAATATATCAACGTGAGATGTCCTAGCTTATCACGTGACACTATAGATGTGAGACTCTGTATGACTGTATGAAGTAACACGTCAACATGGGATGTCCTAGCTGATCACGTGACACTATAGATGTCAGACTCTGTATGACTGTATGAAGTAACACGTCAACGTGAGATGTCCTAGCTGATCACGTGACACTGTAGATGTGAGGCTCTGTATGACTGTATGAAGTAACACGTCAACGTGAGATGTCCTAGCTGATCACGTGACACTGTAGATGTGAGACTCTGTATGACTGTATGAAGTAACACGTCAACGTGAGATGTCCTAGCTGATCACGTGACACTGTAGATGTGAGACTCTGTATGACTGTATGAAGTAACACGTCAATGTGAGATGTCCTAGCTGATCACCTGACACTATAGATATGATCCTCTGTATGACTGTATGAAGTAATATATCAACGTGAGATGTCCTAGCTTATCACGTGACACTATAGATATGATCCTCTGTATGACTGTATGAAGTAATATATCAACGTGAGATGTCCTAGCTGATCACGTGACACTATAGATGTGAGGCTCTGTATGACTGTATGAAGTAACACGTCAACGTGAGATGTCCTAGCTGATCACGTGACACTATAGATGTGTTGCTCTGTATGACTGTATGAAGTAATATATCAACGTGAGATGTCCTAGCTTATCACGTGACACTATAGATGTGAGACTCTGTATGACTGTATGAAGTAACACGTCAACATGGGATGTCCTAGCTGATCACGTGACACTATAGATGTCAGACTCTGTATGACTGTATGAAGTAATACGTCAACATGGGATGTTCTAGCTGATCACGTGACACTATAGATGTGAGACTCTGTATGACTGTATGAAGTAACACGTCAACGTGAGATGTCCTAGCTGATCACGTGACACTGTAGATGTGAGGCTCTGTATGACTGTATGAAGTAACACGTCAACGTGAGATGTCCTAGCTGATCACGTGACACTGTAGATGTGAGACTCTGTATGACTGTATGAAGTAACACGTCAACGTGAGATGTCCTAGCTGATCACGTGACACTGTAGATGTGAGACTCTGTATGACTGTATGAAGTAACACGTCAATGTGAGATGTCCTAGCTGATCACGTGACACTATAGATATGATCCTCTGTATGACTGTATGAAGTAATATATCAACGTGAGATGTCCTAGCTTATCACGTGACACTATAGATATGATCCTCTGTATGACTGTATGAAGTAATATATCAACGTGAGATGTCCTAGCTGATCACGTGACACTATAGATGTGAGACTCTGTATGACTGTATGAAGTAATATATCAACGTGAGATGTCCTAGCTGATCACGTGACACTGTAGATGTGAGGCTCTGTATGACTGTATGAAGTAATATATCAACGTGAGATGTCCTAGCTGATCACGTGACAGTGTAGATGTGAGGCTCTGTATGACTGTATGAAGTAATATATCAACGTGAGATGTCCTTGCTGATCACGTGACACTATAGATGTGAGACTTTGTATGATGTATGAAATAACACGTCAACTGATGTCCTAGCTGATCACGTGACACTATAGATGTGAGGCTCTGTATGACTGTATGAAGTAATATATCAACGTGAGATGTCCTAGCTGATCACGTGACACTGTAGATGTGAGACTCTGTATGACTGTATGAAGTAATATATCAACGTGAGATGTCCTAGCTGATCACGTGACACTGTAGATGTGAGGCTCTGTATGACTGTATGAAGTAATATATCAACGTGAGATGTCCTAGCTGATCACGTGACACTATAGATGTGACACTTTGTATGATGTATGAAATAACACGTCAACTGATGTCCTAGCTGATCACGTGACACTATAGATGTGAGGCTCTGTATGACTGTATGAAGTAATATATCAACGTGAGATGTCCTAGCTGATCACGTGACACTGTAGATGTGAGGCTCTGTATGACTGTATGAAGTAACACGTCAACGTGAGATGTCCTAGCTGATCACGTGACACTGTAGATGTGAGACTCTGTACGACTGTTAGAAGTAATATATCAACGTGAGATGTCCTAGCTGATCACGTGACACTGTAGATGTGAGACTCTGTATGACTGTATGAAATAACACGTCAACGTGAGATGTCCTAGCTGATCACGTGACACTGTAGATGTGAGACTCTGTATGACTGTATGAAGTAACACGTCAACGTGAGATGTCCTAGCTGATCACGTGACACTGTAGATGTCAGACTCTGTATGACTGTATGAAGTAATATATCAACGTGAGATGTCCTAGCTAAATCACGTGACACTGTAGATGTCAGACTCTGTATGACTGTATGAAGTAACACGTCAACATGGGATGTCCTAGCTGATCACGTGACACCATAGATGTGAGACTTTGTATGATGTATGAAATAACACGTCAACTGATGTCCTAGCTGATCACGTGACACTATAGATGTGAGGCTCTGTATGACTGTATGAAGTAATATATCAACGTGAGATATCCTAGCTGATCACGTGACACTGTAGATGTCAGACTCTGTATGACTGTATGAAGTAACACGTCAATGTGAGATGTCCTAGCTGATCACGTGACACTATAGATGTGAGACTCTGTTTTACTGTATGAAGTAACACGTCAACATGGGATGTCCTAGCTGATCACGTGACACTATAGATGTAAGGCTCTGTATGACTGTATCAAGTAGCATGTCAACGTGAGATGTCCTAGCTGATCACGTGACACTATAGATGTGAGGCTCTGTATGACTGTATGAAGTAACACGTCAACGTGAGATGTCCTAGCTGATCACGTGACACTATAGATATGTTGCTCTGTATGACTGTATGAAGTAACACGTCAACATGGGATGTCCTAGCTGATCACGTGACACTATAGATGTCAGACTCTGTATGACTGTATGAAGTAATACGTCAACATGGGATGTCCTAGCTGATCACGTGACACTATAGATGTCAGACTCTGTATGACTGTATGAAGTAACACGTCAACGTGAGATGTCCTAGCTGATCACGTGACACTATAGATGTGTTGCTCTGTATGACTGTATGAAGTAATATATCAACGTGAGATGTCCTAGCTTATCACGTGACACTATAGATGTGAGACTCTGTATGACTGTATGAAGTAATATATCAACGTGAGATGTCCTAGCTGATCACGTGACACTGTAGATGTGAGACTCTGTATGACTGTATGAAGTAACACGTCAACGTGAGATGTCCTAGCTGATCACGTGACACTGTAGATATGATCCTCTGTATGACTGTATGAAGTAATATATCAACGTGAGATGTCCTAGCTTATCACGTGACACTATAGATATGATCCTCTGTATGACTGTATGAAGTAATATATCAACGTGAGATGTCCTAGCTGATCACGTGACACTGTAGATGTGAGACTCTGTATGACTGTATGAAGTAATATATCAACGTGAGATGTCCTAGCTGATCACGTGACACTGTAGATGTGAGGCTCTGTATGACTGTATGAAGTAATATATCAACGTGAGATGTCCTAGCTGATCACGTGACACTGTAGATGTGAGGCTCTGTATGACTGTATGAAGTAATATATCAACGTGAGATGTCCTAGCTGATCACGTGACACTATAGATGTGAGACTTTGTATGATGTATGAAATAACACGTCAACTGATGTCCTAGCTGATCACGTGACACTATAGATGTGAGGCTCTGTATGACTGTATGAAGTAATATATCAACGTGAGATGTCCTAGCTGATCACGTGACACTGTAGATGTGAGACTCTGTATGACTGTATGAAGTAATATATCAACGTGAGATGTCCTAGCTGATCACGTGACACTGTAGATGTGAGATTCTGTATGACTGTATGAAGTAATATATCAACGTGAGATGTCCTAGCTGATCACGTGACACTATAGATGTGAGACTTTGTATGATGTATGAAATAACACGTCAACTGATGTCCTAGCTGATCACGTGACACTATAGATGTGAGGCTCTGTATGACTGTATGAAGTAATATATCAACGTGAGATGTCCTAGCTGATCACGTGACACTGTAGATGTCAGACTCTGTATGACTGTATGAAGTAACACGTCAACGTGAGATGTCCTAGCTGATCACGTGACACTGTAGATGTGAGGCTCTGTATGACTGTATGAAGTAACACGTCAACGTGAGATGTCCTAGCTGATCACGTGACACTGTAGATGTGAGACTCTGTATGACTGTATGAAGTAATATATCAACGTGAGATGTCCTAGCTGATCACGTGACACTGTAGATGTGAGACTTTGTATGATGTATGAAATAACACGTCAACTGATGTCCTAGCTGATCACGTGACACTATAGATGTGAGACTCTGTATGACTGTATGAAGTAATATATCAACGTGAGATGTCCTAGCTGATCACGTGACACTATAGATGTGAGACTTTGTATGATGTATGAAATAACACGTCAACTGATGTCCTAGCTGATCACGTGACACTATAGATGTGAGACTCTGTATGACTGTATGAAGTAACACGTCAACGTGAGATGTCCTAGCTGATCACGTGACACTGTAGATGTCAGACTCTGTATGACTGTATGAAGTAACACGTCAACGTGAGATGTCCTAGCTGATCACGTGACACTGTAGATGTGAGGCTCTGTATGACTGTATGAAGTAACACGTCAACGTGAGATGTCCTAGCTGATCACGTGACACTGTAGATGTGAGACTCTGTATGACTGTATGAAGTAATATATCAACGTGAGATGTCCTAGCTGATCACGTGACACTGTAGATGTGAGACTCTGTATGACTGTTAGAAGTAATATATCAACGTGAGATGTCCTAGCTGATCACGTGACACTGTAGATGTGAGACTCTGTATGACTGTATGAAATAACACGTCAACGTGAGATGTCCTAGCTGATCACGTGACACTGTAGATGTGAGACTCTGTATGACTGTATGAAGTAACACGTCAACGTGAGATGTCCTAGCTGATCACGTGACACTATAGATGTGTTGCTCTGTATGACTGTATGAAGTAATATATCAACGTGAGATGTCCTAGCTGATCACGTGACACTGTAGATGTCAGACTCTGTATGACTGTATGAAGTAACACGTCAACGTGAGATGTCCTAGCTGATCACGTGACACTATAGATGTGAGACTCTGTATGACTGTATGAAGTAATATATCAACGTGAGATGTCCTAGCTGATCACGTGACACTGTAGATGTGAGACTCTGTATGACTGTATGAAGTAACACGTCAACATGAGATGTCCTAGCTGATCACGTGACACTATAGATGTCAGACTCTGTATGACTGTATGAAGTAATATATCAACGTGAGATGTCCTAGCTGATCACGTGACACTGTAGATGTGAGACTCTGTATGACTGTATGAAGTAATATATCAACGTGAGATGTCCTAGCTGATCACGTGACACTGTAGATGTGAGGCTCTGTATGACTGTATGAAGTAATATATCAACGTGAGATGTCCTAGCTGATCACGTGACACTATAGATGTGAGACTCTGTATGACTGTATGAAGTAATATATCAACGTGAGATGTCCTAGCTGATCACGTGACACTATAGATGTGAGACTCTGTATGACTGTATGAAGTAACACGTCAACGTGAGATGTCCTAGCTGATCACGTGACACTATAGATGTGAGACTCTGTATGACTGTATGAAGTAACACGTCAACGTGAGATGTCCTAGCTGATCACGTGACACTGTAGATGTCAGACTCTGTATGACTGTATGAAGTAATATATCAACGTGAGATGTCCTAGCTGATCACGTGACACTATAGATGTGAGACTCTGTATGACTGTATGAAGTAATATATCAACGTGAGATGTCCTAGCTGATCACGTGACACTATAGATGTGAGACTCTGTATGACTGTATGAAGTAACACGTCAACGTGAGATGTCCTAGCTGATCACGTGACACTATAGATGTGAGACTCTGTATGACTGTATGAAGTAACACGTCAACGTGAGATGTCCTAGCTGATCACGTGACACTGTAGATGTCAGACTCTGTATGACTGTATGAAGTAATATATCAACGTGAGATGTCCTAGCTGATCACGTGACACTATAGATGTGAGACTCTGTATGACTGTATGAAATAACACGTCAACGTGAGATGTCCTAGCTGATCACGTGACACTGTAGATGTCAGACTCTGTATGACTGTATGAAGTAACACGTCAACGTGAGATGTCCTAGCTGATCACGTGACACTATAGATGTGTTGCTCTGTATGACTGTATGAAGTAATATATCAACGTGAGATGTCCTAGCTGATCACGTGACACTATAGATGTGAGACTCTGTATGACTGTATGAAGTAACACGTCAACGTGAGATGTCCTAGCTGATCACGTGACACTATAGATGTGTTGCTCTGTATGACTGTATGAAGTAATATATCAACGTGAGATGTCCTAGCTGATCACGTGACACTGTAGATGTGAGACACTGTATGACTGTATGAAGTAACACGTCAACGTGAGATGTCCTAGCTGATCACGTGACACTGTAGATGTGAGACTCTGTATGACTGTATGAAGTAACACGTCAACGTGAGATGTCCTAGCTGATCACGTGACACTGTAGATGTCAGACTCTGTATGACTGTATGAAGTAATATATCAACGTGAGATGTCCTAGCTGATCACGTGACACTATAGATGTGAGACTCTGTATGACTGTATGAAGTAATATATCAACGTGAGATGTCCTAGCTGATCACGTGACACTATAGATGTGAGACTCTGTATGACTGTATGAAGTAACACGTCAACGTGAGATGTCCTAGCTGATCACGTGACACTATAGATGTGAGACTCTGTATGACTGTATGAAGTAACACGTCAACGTGAGATGTCCTAGCTGATCACGTGACACTGTAGATGTCAGACTCTGTATGACTGTATGAAGTAATATATCAACGTGAGATGTCCTAGCTGATCACGTGACACTATAGATGTGAGACTCTGTATGACTGTATGAAATAACACGTCAACGTGAGATGTCCTAGCTGATCACGTGACACTGTAGATGTGAGACTCTGTATGACTGTATGAAGTAACACGTCAACGTGAGATGTCCTAGCTGATCACGTGACACTATAGATGTGTTGCTCTGTATGACTGTATGAAGTAATATATCAACGTGAGATGTCCTAGCTGATCACGTGACACTATAGATGTGAGACTCTGTATGACTGTATGAAGTAACACGTCAACGTGAGATGTCCTAGCTGATCACGTGACACTATAGATGTGTTGCTCTGTATGACTATGAAGTAATATATCAACGTGAGATGTCCTAGCTGATCACGTGACACTGTAGATGTGTTGCTCTGTATGACTGTATGAAGTAACACGTCAACGTGAGATGTCCTAGCTGATCACGTGACACTATAGATGTAAGGCTCTGTATGACTGTATGAAGTAACACGTCAACGTGAGATGTCCTAGCTGATCACGTGACACTGTAGATGTGATGCTCTGTATGACTGTATGAAGTAATACGTCAACGTGAGATGTCCTAGTTGATCACGTGACACTGTAGATGTGAGGCTCTGTATGACTGTATGAAGTAACACGTCAATGTGAGATGTCCTAGCTGATCACGTGACACTATAGATGTGAGGCTGTTTTACTGTATGAAGTAACACGTCAACATGGGATGTCCTAGCTGATCACGTGACACTATAGATGTAAGGCTCTGTATGACTGTATGAAGTAACATGTCAACGTGAGATGTCCTAGCTGATCACGTGACACTATAGATGTGAGGCTCTGTATGACTGTATGAAGTAACACGTCAACGTGAGATGTCCTAGCTGATCACGTGACACTATAGATGTGTTGCTCTGTATGACTGTATGAAGTAATATATCAACGTGAGATGTCCTAGCTTATCACGTGACACTATAGATGTGAGACTCTGTATGACTGTATGAAGTAACACGTCAACATGGGATGTCCTAGCTGATCACGTGACACTATAGATGTCAGACTCTGTATGACTGTATGAAGTAATACGTCAACATGGGATGTCCTAGCTGATCACGTGACACTATAGATGTGAAACTCTGTATGACTGTATGAAATAACACGTCAACGTGAGATGTCCTAGCTGATCACGTGACACTGTAGATGTGAGACTCTGTATGACTGTATGAAGTAATACGTCAACATGGGATGTCCTAGCTGATCACGTGACACTATAGATGTGAGACTCTGTATGACTGTATGAAGTAACACGTCAACGTGAGATGTCCTAGCTGATCACGTGACACTGTAGATGTGAGGCTCTGTATGACTGTATGAAGTAACACGTCAACGTGAGATGTCCTAGCTGATCACGTGACACTGTAGATGTGAGACTATGTATGACTGTATGAAGTAACACGTCAACGTGAGATGTCCTAGCTGATCACGTGACACTGTAGATGTGAGACTCTGTATGACTGTATGAAGTAACACGTCAATGTGAGATGTCCTAGCTGATCACGTGACACTATAGATATGATCCTCTGTATGACTGTATGAAGTAATATATCAACGTGAGATGTCCTAGCTTATCACGTGACACTATAGATATGATCCTCTGTATGACTGTATGAAGTAATATATCAACGTGAGATGTCCTAGCTGATCACGTGACACTATAGATGTGAGACTCTGTATGACTGTATGAAGTAATATATCAACGTGAGATGTCCTAGCTGATCACGTGACACTGTAGATGTGAGACTTTGTATGATGTATGAAATAACACGTCAACTGATGTCCTAGCTGATCACGTGACACTATAGATGTGAGGCTCGGTATGACTGTATGAAGTAATATATCAACGTGAGATGTCCTAGCTGATCACGTGACACTGTAGATGTGAGACTCTGTATGACTGTATGAAGTAATATATCAACGTGAGATGTCCTAGCTGATCACGTGACACTGTAGATGTGAGGCTCTGTATGACTGTATGAAGTAATATATCAACGTGAGATGTCCTAGCTGATCACGTGACACTATAGATGTGAGACTTTGTATGATGTATGAAATAACACGTCAACTGATGTCCTAGCTGATCACGTGACACTATAGATGTGAGGCTCTGTATGACTGTATGAAGTAATATATCAACGTGAGATGTCCTAGCTGATCACGTGACACTGTAGATGTGAGGCTCTGTATGACTGTATGAAGTAACACGTCAACGTGAGATGTCCTAGCTGATCACGTGACACTGTAGATGTGAGACTCTGTATGACTGTTAGAAGTAATATATCAACGTGAGATGTCCTAGCTGATCACGTGACACTGTAGATGTGAGACTCTGTATGACTGTATGAAATAACACGTCAACGTGAGATGTCCTAGCTGATCACGTGACACTGTAGATGTGAGACTCTGTATGACTGTCTGAAGTAACACGTCAACGTGAGATGTCCTAGCTGATCACGTGACACTGTAGATGTCAGACTCTGTATGACTGTATGAAGTAATATATCAACGTGAGATGTCCTAGCTAAATCACGTGACACTGTAGATGTCAGACTCTGTATGACTGTATGAAGTAACACGTCAACATGGGATGTCCTAGCTGATCACGTGACACCATAGATGTGAGACTTTGTATGATGTATGAAATAACACGTCAACTGATGTCCTAGCTGATCACGTGACACTATAGATGTGAGGCTCTGTTTGACTGTATGAAGTAATATATCAACGTGAGATGTCCTAGCTGATCACGTGACACTGTAGATGTCAGACTCTGTATGACTGTATGAAGTAACATGTCAATGTGAGATGTCCTAGCTGATCACGTGACACTATAGATGTGAGACTCTGTTTTACTGTATGAAGTAACACGTCAACATGGGATGTCCTAGCTGATCACGTGACACTATAGATGTAAGGCTCTGTATGACTGTATGAAGTAACACGTCAACGTGAGATGTCCTAGCTGATCACGTGACACTATAGATGTGTTGCTCTGTATGACTGTATGAAGTAACACGTCAACGTGAGATGTCCTAGCTGATCACGTGACACTATAGATGTAAGGCTCTGTATGACTGTATCAAGTAGCATGTCAACGTGAGATGTCCTAGCTGATCACGTGACACTATAGATGTGAGGCTCTGTATGACTGTATGAAGTAACACGTCAACGTGAGATGTCCTAGCTGATCACGTGACACTATAGATGTGTTGCTCTGTATGACTGTATGAAGTAACACGTCAACGTGAGATGTCCTAGCTGATCACGTGACACTATAGATATGTTGCTCTGTATGACTGTATGAAGTAACACGTCAACATGGGATGTCCTAGCTGATCACGTGACACTATAGATGTCAGACTCTGTATGACTGTATGAAGTAATACGTCAACATGGGATGTCCTAGCTGATCACGTGACACTATAGATGTGAGACTCTGTATGACTGTATGAAGTAACACGTCAACGTGAGATGTCCTAGCTGATCACGTGACACTATAGATGTGTTGCTCTGTATGACTGTATGAAGTAATATATCAACGTGAGATGTCCTAGCTTATCACGTGACACTATAGATGTGAGACTCTGTATGACTGTATGAAGTAACACGTCAACATGGGATGTCCTAGCTGATCACGTGACACTATAGATGTCAGACTCTGTATGACTGTATGAAGTAACACGTCAACGTGAGATGTCCTAGCTGATCACGTGACACTGTAGATGTGAGGCTCTGTATGACTGTATGAAGTAACACGTCAACGTGAGATGTCCTAGCTGATCACGTGACACTGTAGATGTGAGACTCTGTATGACTGTATGAAGTAACACGTCAACGTGAGATGTCCTAGCTGATCACGTGACACTGTAGATGTGAGACTCTGTATGACTGCATGAAGTAACACGTCAATGTGAGATGTCCTAGCTGATCACGTGACACTATAGATATGATCCTCTGTATGACTGTATGAAGTAATATATCAACGTGAGATGTCCTAGCTTATCACGTGACACTATAGATATGTTCCTCTGTATGACTGTATGAAGTAATATATCAACGTGAGATGTCCTAGCTGATCACGTGACACTATAGATGTGTTCCTCTGTATGACTGTATGAAGTAATATATCAACGTGAGATGTCCTAGCTGATCACGTGACACTGTAGATGTGTTGCTCTGTATGACTGTATGAAGTAATATATCAACGTGAGATGTCCTAGCTGATCACGTGACACTATAGATGTGTTGCTCTGTATGACTGTATGAAGTAATATATCAACGTGAGATGTCCTAGCTGATCACGTGACACTGTAGATGTGAGACTCTGTATGACTGTATGAAATAACACGTCAACGTGAGATGTCCTAGCTGATCACGTGACACTGTAGATGTGAGACTCTGTATGACTGTATGAAGTAACACGTCAACGTGAGATGTCCTAGCTGATCACGTGACACTGTAGATGTCAGACTCTGTATGACTGTATGAAGTAATATATCAACGTGAGATGTCCTAGCTAAATCACGTGACACTGTAGATGTCAGACTCTGTATGACTGTATGAAGTAACACGTCAACATGGGATGTCCTAGCTGATCACGTGACACCATAGATGTGAGACTTTGTATGATGTATGAAAAAACACGTCAACTGATGTCCTAGCTGATCACGTGACACTATAGATGTGAGGCTCTGTATGACTGTATGAAGTAACACGTCAACGTGAGATGTCCTAGCTGATCACGTGACACTGTAGATGTCAGACTCTGTATGACTGTATGAAGTAATATATCAACGTGAGATGTCCTAGCTGATCACGTGACACTGTAGATGTCAGACTCTGTATGACTGTATGAAGTAATATATCAACGTGAGATGTCCTAGCTGATCACGTGACACTGTAGATGTGAGACTCTGTATGACTGTATGAAGTAATATATCAACGTGAGATGTCCTAGCTGATCACGTGACACTGTAGATGTGAGACTCTGTATGACTGTATGAAGTAATATATCAACGTGAGATGTCCTAGCTGATCACGTGACACTGTAGATGTGAGACTCTGTATGACTGTATGAAGTAATATATCAACGTGAGATGTCCTAGCTGATCACGTGACACTGTAGATGTGAGACTCTGTATGACTGTATGAAGTAACACGTCAACGTGAGATGTCCTAGCTGATCACGTGACACTGTAGATGTGAGGCTCTGTATGACAGTATGAAATAACACGTCAACTGATGTCCTAGCTGATCACGTGACACTATAGATGTGTTGCTCTGTATGACTGTATGAAGTAATATATCAACGTGAGATGTCCTAGCTGATCACGTGACACTATAGATGTGTTGCTCTGTATGACTGTATGAAGTAATATATCAACGTGAGATGTCCTAGCTGATCACGTGACACTGTAGATGTGAGGCTCTGTATGACTGTATGAAGTAACACGTCAACGTGAGATGTCCTAGCTGATCACGTGACACTGTAGATGTGAGACTTTGTATGATGTATGAAATAACACGTCAACGTGAGATGTCCTAGCTGATCACGTGACACTATAGTTGTGAGGCTCTGTATGACTGTATGAAGTAATATATCAACGTGAGATGTCCTAGCTGATCACGTGACACTGTAGATGTGAGACTCTGTATGACTGTATGAAGTAATATATCAACGTGAGATGTTCTAGCTGATCACGTGACACTGTAGATGTGAGACTCTGTATGACTGTATGAAGTAATATATCAACGTGAGATGTCCTAGCTGATCACGTGACACTGTAGATGTGAGACTCTGTATGACTGTATGAAGTAATATATCAACGTGAGATGTCCTAGCTGATCACGTGACACTGTAGATGTGAGACTCTGTATGACTGTATGAAGTAATATATCAACGTGAGATGTCCTAGCTGATCACGTGACACTATAGATGTGAGGCTCTGTATGACTGTATGAAGTAATATATCAACGTGAGATGTCCTAGCTGATCACGTGACACTGTAGATGTGAGACTCTGTATGACTGTATGAAGTAACACGTCAACATGAGATGTCCTAGCTGATCACGTGACACTATAGATGTGTTGCTCTGTATGACTGTATGAAGTAACACGTCAACGTGAGATGTCCTAGGTGGTCACGTGACACTGTAGATGTGAGACTCTGTATGACTGTATGAAGTAATATATCAACGTGAGATGTCCTAGCTGATCACGTGACACTGTAGATGTGAGACTCTGTATGACTGTATGAAGTAACACGTCAACGTGAGATGTCCTAGCTGATCACGTGACACTGTAGATGTGAGGCTCTGTATGACTGTATGAAATAACACGTCAACTGATGTCCTAGCTGATCACGTGACACTATAGATGTGAGACTCTGTATGACTGTATGAAGTAATATATCAACGTGAGATGTCCTAGCTGATCACGTGACACTGTAGATGTGAGACTCTGTATGACTGTATGAAGTAATATATCAACGTGAGATGTCCTAGCTGATCACGTGACACTGTAGATGTGAGACTCTGTATGACTGTATGAAGTAATATATCAACGTGAGATGTCCTAGCTGATCACGTGACACTGTAGATGTGAGACTCTGTATGACTGTATGAAGTAATATATCAACGTGAGATGTCCTAGCTGATCACGTGACACTATAGATGTGAGGCTCTGTATGACTGTATGAAGTAATATATCAACGTGAGATGTCCTAGCTGATCACGTGACACTGTAGATGTGAGACTCTGTATGACTGTATGAAGTAACACGTCAACATGAGATGTCCTAGCTGATCACGTGACACTATAGATGTGTTGCTCTGTATGACTGTATGAAGTAACACGTCAACGTGAGATGTCCTAGGTGGTCACGTGACACTGTAGATGTGAGACTCTGTATGACTGTATGAAGTAATATATCAACGTGAGATGTCCTAGCTGATCACGTGACACTGTAGATGTGAGACTCTGTATGACTGTATGAAGTAACACGTCAACGTGAGATGTCCTAGCTTATCACGTGACACTGTATATGTGAGACTCTGTATGACTGTATGAAATAACACGTCAACTGATGTCCTAGCTGATCACGTGACACTATAGATGTGTTGCTCTGTATGACTGTATGAAGTAATATATCAACGTGAGATGTCCTAGCTGATCACGTGACACTGTAGATGTGAGGCTCTGTATGACTGTATGAAATAACACGTCAACTGATGTCCTAGCTGATCACGTGACACTATAGATGTGTTGCTCTGTATGACTGTATGAAGTAATATATCAACGTGAGATGTCCTAGCTGATCACGTGACACTATAGATGTGTTGCTCTGTATGACTGTATGAAGTAATATATCAACGTGAGATGTCCTAGCTGATCACGTGACACTGTAGATGTGAGGCTCTGTATGACTGTATGAAATAACACGTCAACTGATGTCCTAGCTGATCACGTGACACTATAGATGTGTTGCTCTGTATGACTGTATGAAGTAATATATCAACGTGAGATGTCCTAGCTGACACAGGAGCAACGATCGTCCTTTCCAAAGCATTAAAGGCGTTCCTTCCAAAAGGAAAGAGTGCACCTTTCCAATCTTTCAGCGAAGGAAAGAGCGCACCTTTCCAATCTTTCCAAACGAATTAAAGAACGACCTTTCCAAAGCCCTATGGAAAGGACGAGTGGAAAGGTACGGCCTTTCCACAGACTTCAATTTAAGAGCTCGTTAGATTTCTCCCCATGAGTTATGTCCCTTTATCCCGTCTATAAATAGCAACTGGCGACTGATTAGTCAAGGAATATAACTGGTGATAGATATACTAAGGAATGTGGTTATATAATGCAGGTTCATTTAAAATTATATAGATAGAAAATTTGATATACTAAAATTCTATAATTTGAAGACATTTGATTATTGAAGAAGTATTTGAAAAGAGTGTTTTGGTTACACTATATGCATTCTCAATTTGTTCTTAATATTGATTTTATTATTCATAACAATATATTTTAAAGACAAAAGTTTATCTTTTTAAAAAACAAATAACCCAATGATTGAGAGTTTGATTTTGATATTTACTAAATTTAAGAATTGCTATCACAAAAAAAAAAATGATTTTCATTTAATTATTTCTGTTTGATATAGAAAACTATACATAGTGTTATTTAGGGTTCTGTATATATATACAAACTATATATAATATGTCATCGTATGTTGTCTAGCAAATTGATAAGATTGCCTATTCGTTTCTAATGTTTATCACTATCAAAAAAATTAAAAGAAAAAAATATTAATAATCCTTCATCAAATGTAAATGAGGATAATTCAGAAATAGCACATCATTGGCGCATCCTGAAATTGTAGTATGTAGGCCTGTTAAATATAATAATATATGCATTTTGAGTATCTCATTTAATCTAAACAAACAATGTGTGGTTCCAGAAAACATCAACATACACTATACATTTCACTTGTTAATTCGTATTGACAATTTTGTATTTTGTTTGGGTGTTTTCGTAGACACGAGGGGGGGGGGGGGGGGGGGGGGGGGCAGTTTAATGGTTGGTTGGTAGACACTTGCAACATTGGCAATAAACTAATTCTTATTTACAATTATAAATGTTACACATGACTTATGATTAAATGTCATATATATTAGTTTACTAAGAACATAATTTAGTTGTTATAAAAAATAATATTATTGTGTTGAAAATATTTATTAACAGTCTAGGAACCCACCGTTTTATATGTCTATGAACCAAAAGTGTCCAAGCAAAACTCCCCGTCTACGAACCCGTTTTGTCTACGAAAAAAATGGTTCCCTTGCATTTGAATTATTTTCAAAACTGAACTGAACTAATGCAAAGCAAGTTTCTAAAATGATCAAAATGAAAACATTTTCATTTCAATGAATTACTTCTTGTAAAATCTTGTAAACAAAACGTACCTTGTTGAAAATATTCCATTTGTATGTAAGTCCCAAGGGTAATGTACTCCAATAGATATGTCATGTGTTCATCTCAAAACACATACACTATATATGATGATCATGAATAGTTAAATTTTTCATTGGATCTAGTTTGACATCCTGTCGACCAATGAGTGACTTGTGCCTTGACAACTTGGCATGACCTAGATGCTTTGGCAGACATGCTTATTCTCTATAACAACATCCTTTGGCTAATCCTTGTAATCACATCGTCAAAGAGTGGGCAATCCCCTAAGTTATGTCAAAGCTATTTATTACTACTCATGGGTAATTACCAGACAGTTGTAGCTGCAATATTGAACTTAAACATGTTTAATCTGTTTAATTACCACCAACCTGTGTCATACTTATATTATTTAACTAATTTTAATATCCTTAAACACTTTGGCCATGCACACTAAAGCTATTATCTATTACTCTTTGAAAAAATATCCCTTCCACTACAACATTCACAATTCAAAGCTGTTTTATTTATCATCTGTGACCTATTCTAAATTTTATTCACCCATTCATTGGAAATAATTGAGGCAAAGGCCCCACATAGGCAACATCAACCAGAGGTAAAAGCCAACAATCACAAAACAGAACATCTACGCAATTAACATAATATCGTACATTCGATTCAGAACAGCCAGACAACCGCACCTTTTCAAGGGCAATATTCTTATTATTAGAAAAACGTGTGGTTTGATGTAAAATGAATTTATCAACAATTAACTTCCATTTAGAAAATGAATTACTTTTTCCTACAAATACTTGTTTATTTTATCTCATTGCTTTGTACAATGAACAAATATCAGTTTGATGACTTTAATACAATGAAGATATATATGTCAGATAGAAATCATAGTGTGTAAAAGTACAGATGACAAAGGTGATATTTAATTGCGCATTAGGTATTTAAGAGGGTTCAATCATGCTACGCTAACATTTGGTAAATATTGCTGATTTTGCATTGATTCAGTTAACGTGTTGGTGGTTAAATGTGTTCACCAAATATCTATGCATTACAGACAGACAGACAGATTGTCTATTGAAGTCTCAGCTCAACATGAAAATACATACAATACATTTGATAAAACAGTAAAAGTTGAGCCACCCCTATAAGGGATTATGAGAGACTTATGTCATTGAAATGTTTACAAGAAGCAAAATAGGTGCCTAAAGTTAAAGTTATAACATTTATAAAGATAAATCTATTGAGATAAAATCAGGAATTGTATTCGTAAGATTGACGTTTAGAAAGAATTAAATTGCCGGTTTTGGCAGCAGTTAAACAAACATTTGGGCTGGATAAGAAAAATTGCAACTTTTGTACATCATTTAAATCCTCCATTACATTCAGTGGTCAGGTGAGTAGCATGGTCACAGTCACTCAAGGGTGAAGCTTAAAATTAAGCTCTGCTAGATTGGATTAGCAAATTCTTTTATTTCATTTTTCTTAGCGTTCCAAGATAAGTTTTTTTCTCCAAATGTTGGCGTATCAAGAGGTCACCCTTAGGGAGGGTAAAAGTCGGATTTATTTTGATTTAAACAATAAACAACATCGTGATATTTTTCAAAATATATAACATAAAACTGTCTATATACACTACTGAATTACCGATACTGAAGATCATTTTGAGTCAAATATGACAAACCAAAATACTGATGGTTTATTTACGTCGCACGCTCATGCATATTCATCAATATAATATATTTTCATTTGTAACAAGTGTACAAATCCATTTAGACAACAATCTTCAATCATACTCCAAGCATTTTACATTTCTTTTCTAGCATTTTAAGCAAAACATTCTTAATATATACCAGATCAATCCTTCAACACATATAGATGATATACATGTTTTAGATAAACACATAGGCGACATAGTTAATAATTGTGTAATTGTGATTCTTCAAGTGTTATCGAAAGTTGGGAATTACGGTACAATAAGTCAATCTTAGGCCCTGTTATATTTTTCAGCTTATAATTTTGTTTCAAAACATTGTTTTCTTGAGATGTTTGCTAATATTGGAACACGATTCCCTAGATAATAGAACATCAATAAGTTTACATCCATTTATCTACAGGAGTGTGCGATTTGATAAAACATTGTAATGAGATCGTTGTAAAACATCATATAAAAAGCAACCGCTGGCAATAAGTCACCCAGTTGTTTAATACAGATATGTCAGGTTCTTAATTTATATGTTTGATATTTGTCTAGTTCTTGTGTGTTTTTATGTTTTTACTGGTCTTCAGATAAGCAAAGCTTTGCTTGTTCACTGAGTAGGATTCTTCATTAAATAAAATATTCTTAAACCAAAATAATGATATTATATTGTACTTCCCTGATATACTGAAGCAAAGTTTTAGGATGTCTGAAAAAAAACATACGAATTACAATTACAAAATCGAACCAACATAAGTGTAAAGAACATTACAAAATATTCCATTTGATTGAAAGGAATAATGAAATCCGCCACAAAAGGTCACGAGTGGTGGTCCACATAAAACATACGATTAGGATAGCGGTTTATCTCCTGATAAATTAATAAACAATTGATGTTCATTTCTAAAGAGGATTTGTCTTAAAATCTTCTATCTGGGCAGTCTGATTAGATGCAGACACGATAAGTGACGGCGGCGGACATCAAAGACTGCTGAGACTGCACTGGCGCCAGCAAGGGATTGTCTTGCTCTCAGGTATTGTCATATCAAGGCATGCACAGGTCTGCACTGCTGACAATATACATCGATATGGGGGAGGGGATCAAAAGGGCGGCTTGCCTTTTGATGTTAGTTTACGCGCACATTGACCATTGAGCTTATTGGATTCACTTTATTCCACTAGTTCATTACGTAAACATATATTATCAAGCTTTTAATAGTCCTTTAAGAAATAGCATTAAAGTGTGTAATATACGACAAAATATAAGTCAATTACTTTAATCGTAAGTAATAAAGACATCAAGCAGATGTAAATGATAATTCCTAATGATATCTGTATACCATTCATAAATGATACTAACGGATTTTCATAGGTCTCATATTAAATCAGTACCAGATGCAAAGGTAGAGACAGCTTAATATTAATTCGAGGTCAGTAGGAATAATTGCAAATATATATTTCAACCAATGTATTTGATATCTGAATCGTTTTATGGTTATTTTTCAAGAGAAGCATTTAAATTCATTTGCTGCCCGTTTCTACCGTTTTTGCCTTTTTGTATATATTAATTTATTCTGAATTTTGTGTCATGTTTTATGGAAAGAGTTTAAATCAGTTGTTAATCGTTTTATGGACACGATTTAAACATAGTGTTTTAAGCATTTCAGATATAATCCTAAGAAAAACATAGTTTCAAATTGATTCAGAATTAATGTAGAAAGTATTTATGCTAACCGTATGTAATATAATTATTTCCACATATTTTCTTTAATTTATTGAATATATGTTACAGTATTTCGTTGTAAAATACGAGTACTTTTTATGTAATAATTTTAATTCTATAATAAAAAGATGTATATCACACACGCCTTCATGAATACAGAAACTCTCATCATGCGGTTCCAAATTACTTTGTATTTTCAAATAAAAGAATAAGTTTCCAAACATAGCCATTGTGTAAAAGTTCATATGAATCGTTTCATTGTGTATAACAATATCGACATAATATTTATAATTTTGTTTTAATGAGTGATTGGCATAAAAAAAACGTGTAGATTTCTCTTGAAATGTTGTCAAAGATGATAAAAAAACTTTAACTGTTCAGATCCACTGACACTAAAAACGATAGCTGTGGAATATCCTCTGCCATGGCGATGACAATTGTGAAGAAGCTGTAGGTAAATGTTTCTCTCAAAAAGTAACTGACGGTGATATATATACTTATATTAAACATTCATACGCCTTAGTATTAAATTTTCTTTTCTGCTTTGATACTTGAATATCAAAGGGAAAGACAAGAACCAAATCTTTCAACATGAATTTATTTTCAGCTAAAAAAATCACATATATTTTTGGTCTACTACTGCAAAATCCAATGCATATTATGTAATTGGTTTAAACAACGGGTAACCAGCTTACTGTTTATCGATTGGTTACTCGTTATCACGTGCCGTACCGGGAGTTACCTTTGTTAGTATAATTGGTCAGTGAACACTCATGTGATTTATGGTATTGAAATATAATCAACCGTCATTGATGAACTCAATACTTCTCTATCCGGTGATTGGCAACCCAGCTGAAGAACTCTCTGAAAAGCTCATTGACTCTGTTCAGGTAAGCAATATTTCTTTACATTTAATGCTTCCCATTTCATTCCTTTTATTTTGAGAATCATTAGGTTTTAACACAAGTCTTTTATATTGTAACTTATAAAGGGAGGACTGTTATCGTTGTATCAACTGAGTAGTCGCTTATCACGTATACTTTGCATGTGAGTTTAACAAATCTTTTTTAAAGCTTAACCTAACAAGTAGCAAGCTGGTATAATCGATAGGCATGAATAAACTGTAGGATTTAAGTAATGATGCAGGATTTTAGGGAGACAAGGCTTTCAGCAACAGTGATCATAGGATGTAATGGCAACTTTGAGGGTTAACAACAGTTCAGTGGTTGTTGTTGATAGTCATGATCAAAGTGCTGTTTCTCTAAATTAAAAGTTCAAATAACCACTAACATATTTCTCTCTTTTCTTATATTAAAGTTATCTCAATAGGCTAAAATATGGCAAGTTTATTTTAATCCTGGTAAGGCTGATGCAATTCTATTCTCACGTTAAAGTAGTTAAACGCCAAACTAGTCTTATAATATAAGGAGTAGATATTAATGAAGTTGATCAACTTAAGCATTGAGGAATAATGTTATAATCAGACTGTAAATTAATTCTCATATTTCTGAACTAGTTGAAAGGGTAGGTCCCTTAGTAAATGCCTTCATAGACATAAGTGTAGATTGTCGAGGAAATCATTACTGCAAAAGTACAAATCTTACATATTGCCAATTTTTTATTGATTTTGAATTGATTGATGTTCGCCAATTGTACAAAGAACAAGAGAATAATCGTAAGTTTGCATTAAGTTGCTTTGCGACCGTACTGAGGGACAGAAGAACAAGTCCTTAAATACATACGCTAGCAATTTTAGAACAAACACGTGCAATTGATTTCTTTAGACAATAGTCTTCATGTAGCCACACCCTATTTTTATAACCTATTGAATAACTGGCTAGTCCATGTCCCTCTCTTGCGTTTGTCATTCATAGTTGAATTTAATGCACAATAATCTCTTTGCATGTGTTATTCTGTCGCGTAAAGTTTGGATGCTGTTAAAACTTTTGCATTCTAAAATTATTTTTCAAAGATTTAAATACGTAAAAAGTATTATAAAGGTTAATTTGCGTACATGTATGTAATAATGTGACATTCTACATGTACGACATATTAATTCTGTTTTGTTTACAAATAGGCTTGTTTGTGTGTTCAATAACATAACAAGTCAAATAGAGTTACATTTTGTTTTTACGTTTTGTTGAATGTCTAACACCGTTTTGGAACCGACAGTATTAATACAAGATACATTTTATAGACAGACAGACAGATATGATCAGATATGCTCACCAGAAATATAGACCACGCCCATCACGGGTGAACAGATTTACGATCAAAATACAAGTGACCGTTTATTCATATGTCAATAAACTATAGATGAACAAATCACCTTAAATTACCAACAAAAATGGTGAAAATTACAAGATAACGTCTCTGAATTCTCTGTTAGATATCCCTATCTTCACCTGTCTCCTCCCCGACTGATCTACATGAAACAATAAAACAATCAGAACTTTATGGTAGACTAGACAGTTTCCTTTCATCCCGTCTCGGGACATGAGGGGTACTGTGAGCTAATTGGCGTCGCTAGAGCGGGCAGTTACGCTGACAGGGGGCCTAGGCGTTGATCCGTGAAGCATGTCCAGGGGTTAAAGGGGCAGTAGCACGTTTTTTGATTTTATATTTTAAAATTTTCACTGATGATTGTAAGTTTATGCTAAATGTATTATCTTGACAGTGTAAAAAATCTCAATACACAAGCCAATCATCCATAGTCAGAGGACGAAGTATGAAGATTCACATAAAATCCATTGGCGGCCATTTTTTGTGAACACCTTTAATTCATTTTGTGTAAGGAAAAGGAATCGCATGGCTAAACTTTACGTTATATATTCGAATTTTTACTGCTCCATTTAGTTAAAATACATTGTCTTTCAATTGGAACCATTAATTTTCATTTTCCTGGCATCACCTTATATTCCCTCTAAAAACGTGCTACTGCCCCTTTAATGAGTTACAGGCATTTATCATGTTGTTTGTTTAAGCTTGTCGGTGTTTACTAATTTATTTAGATGAATGATATATTATGTTAAACAATCATTCTTTATTGTGTTGGCGTTTGTATAGATAACTATATAACTAATCATATTCACCATGACATGTTCTACATCTTGTATTTTGGAGCGGTATTAACATAAGCTTTTAGATTTACCAATCCAATACTTCATTGAAATACATATGTTTAAACCATTTACAATGAAACTAATTCCATGCACCAAGTAAAGATACAGGTTAATAGAATGACATGAATCATGACAATAGTTAAAATGCATTTTATCCTACCCAAATAAGTACCCAATGTAAGGAATCAGGGGTTTTCACAACACAGACACAAGATTACACACGTTACAGACACATTAACAAAAGAAGAGTTCATCCATATCTCGCATGGGCAATTCTGGCATAAATGCACGCAATAATGAGCCATGTTATGGATCATAATACAATGTTATTGGTTTTTGTTTGTTAAGCATTATTGAGTGTTGTACTTTCTGTTGTAGTTATCAACAAGGACTTGTGTAGAACATTGATAATATCGTTTAAATTGGATGAAAGTCTCTCACAGGTATCTACAAGGTTAATAAATGCTTCTTCTTCTTGAAGATGTACTTAACAAGAAACAAAGGTTAGAGGTATAACACATTTTAAATACATTAATGATATGTAACGATAGTATACCTTAAGATATTAAATAAATTAGATAATAAGAATAGAGACATTAAAGAACAAACCTTAAATAAATTCAAACACCTTCTATCTACAAACGCCAACATAACTATCAAACACCTTTTTTTAGGATTTTAGAATTTATTAGTAGAGCCTGCAATTCTTTAATGCCATTCAATTTTGAGAAATATTTTTCTAGTTAATATGCACTTTGTTAGTTTGTTATATTCATATTTCTTACATCTGTTTAAAACCCAAAAGTGTTGCTTTACACAAAACTTATGCAATATACAATCTAAGGAAATATAAGTCTAATATAAAAAAAAACCAAATGCAACAAGCATAAGAGAAGCTCACTAACACTTAGTCAACTCTTTGAGTATTGGGCCTCCACCCCAACCTAATTCCAATCCCCCGGTGCGACTGCAATTAACACTACCGGTAATCGCCTAAATGCAATTAGTGATGTGGTTAATGAGGCCTGTTAATGAGATCGAGCCATCAGGTGTTAAATGTGTATTCAAGCGTGACGGGCAGAATATATATATAGTTCATTTTAAGCTATTGCCTCAAAAGATGACCTTTTAAACTTGGGAATGCTGTAAAACATTACATACAAGTGATGTTTATTTTGTGTTTTTTTTAAATTAGCGATTGGAACTTGGTATGTAGAAAGAAAGTTGTTTCCCCTAAGTCGGCAGCGCTCTCTCGGATGGCAAACTGAAACTAGATTAAAGAAATGTAAAACTTTAGAAGATCAACATAATAGTAGATCACTATGGGTCTTGGGAATTGCAAAACTATTTGTTAATATTACATAAATTTCACTTCATAATTAACATTCTGGCCACTTGGCTCGTACGGCTGTTAAAACAGTGATTTGCAAATATAACGTTAGTCACTTTCTTTAACATTATCAACAAGACTTCTGATGATAGTTCATGTAATCCAATCGGCAATTTATTAGAAAGCATCTCACGTTTTGTGGTGTAAATAAATGTTTCTCATTGTTATAATTCTACAAATTGGTATTGATCATTAGTAGTTTAGATTTCCTCAGTTTGACTACAAGTAAGAAATGTGTATGTTTCAAGACAGGTGATATAATTTTAACAATAGAATTTCATTTCAATTATTATCACTATACCATGTTATATAAACGCAATGGTGTCACAATGCTGTGACATCACCACATTAGAGTTTTCAGACAGGAGATGTGTTGAGAGATGTTAAATGTCATGGAAACTTTGTATAAAAGTCAAACTATTTGTATGTTTCTGTGTATGTATTTTTCTATGTGTGTATGTGTATGTACTGATATATGCTTGTATGTGTAAGTATGGGTTGGTTTGTATGAATCTATTATGTATATGTGTATATTTGTGTCTATCTGTTCTGATGTCTATGTTTCACATTGAGTGAATTTATTTAAACAAATGTATATACATGTATGTAACGTAAACTGTGTCTTTTAGATACTTTTACTGCATATATTATATATTAATCAAGGTGTTATTTATGCCTCCAGGCCTGGCGTTTGTATTAAACCCTAAATGTTATTTTAAGCAATGTTACAAATGCCACTTTAGTAAACTATATTATTATTAATGATTCAAAGTTTCTAGGCCTATTTCTTCTGAAGTGAGAATTTATTAAGCCAGGGAGCAAGTCCTGATTTGGGTTCACAGGACCACAGACATTCATAAATAAAAGTGACTGTATCTAAAATTCAGTACGGTTTAAAACTGAAGTCAATTTACAGACAGAACTAGAATCTTGCCAATGTAGTACTTAAATGTTTATTTAAATGAGTTAATCCTTCCATAAGTCTTCCGTAACTATTAACAAACGAAATTAATCATTGAAGGGGCAGTAGCACATTATATTGAAAACATAAGGTGATGTCGGGAATTGAAATTCCATCTGGTTCCGATTGAAAGACAGTGTATTTAAACTAAATGAAGCAGTTATAACTCAAATATATAATATAAAGTACAACCAAACATCTTTTTTTACACAAAATGAATGAAAGGGTTTACACAAAAATGGTCACAAAAAGACTTCATGTGAATGTTTATAATTTGTTCTCTGACTTTTGAATATTGTATTGAGTTATGAGATTTTTGCTACTTTAAAATTAATGCATACTTACATAAAAATAATAGAATTAGCTCAAAAAGGAGAATATTGAACATGACATATAGTCTTTGTTCACTGTCACTGTCTCTGGATGTTAATTTATGGTACCCAAAATATAGCCAATTCATTTGACTCAAATATAAATGATACAACTGATTACTTGAAGGAGTCTTTTTGGTAAAAAATAACTGCTTTTGAATTCATTGTTGAAAATGCGGCAGGATAAAGGTATTATATGTGAATTTGTATGGATAATAATAGGTTAATATTTACTTATGAATATTTATGAATACTTAATAATTTTCTAACTTTTTTTTCCATGCAAATATCTTGAAGAAAGAAACCTGTACAAGAAATTGAACGACCCGGACAATGTATTGCATCCTTCAGCAAAGAGGATAAGAGCAAAGCAGAAGGTCTTCAACTATTGTGGCCTACTGGACTGACAACGAGGGTGAGATCAACTTGGAGTCTCTCTCATGTCAAGGTGATGTCTTTATCTACACAATGCATACCATAAAAGTTGACAAGAAGGAGAGGTCAGTGCATCAAGACAAAGTTTGAAGAGGAATTAGCAATATGGGACACAGTGGACAGATTCATGTCCTGCTGATAGTTAGTGAGTAACAAGGAAACAACTCATTTTATTATGAATCGTGTTGCAATGAAGAATGTCAGTAGGAAAATGATAATGTGACCGATTCAAGAACTGAACTATTACAATTATTACAACATATGTACATGTTAAAATGTAAGATTAATTTTTTCACAATCAGGTCACTGATCATTGTAAATGACTAAACGATTGAATAAATAGTAAATATTGCATGAATTTATTATTGTCAATGACTAAATGAATGAAAAGTGAATATTGCATGAATTTATGATGGTATATAAATAAACATGTTAATGTTATTGTCTTTTCTTATTATTTTGAGTTAATATATATTGAACTGAAGTAGTTACCGACAAAAACTGTATATATTCAAAATAGAGGACAGATATTAGATACCCGATCTGAAAAACTTTATCTTCAACCCATTCTATAACTTCAACAATATTCATCTTTAAAAAACAAAATTCAAACTCAACAAAATTCTCCAATCCTCTATTAAAAACATTGAATTGCATTTTTTAAAAACGATTCAGTACTCCGTCAGCTTTGAAAACAAGTGACAGACCACATTCAACATTTGTTGTTCATAACATGACGGACTCCCAGTATAAAAAAGTATGTTATTGATCCTTATTTCCAGTGGAATAACACAACAAAAATGATCAATTATATATCTCTATTCATTAATCAACAACAAACCCAACAAGATTCTAGAATCCTGAATACTATCAATAGAAAATGTGAAATATGATTTTATTAGTGCTTCAACTTACTCATTAAAAATATATGCAAGCTTTTAAAGAACGATATTATGACTGCTAACTTCATTGAAATGAAACAACAACTATATCAATCGCTGCACATTAATATGTGATTTTTTCAATTAGATCCTTGAATTTTCAAGTAAAAAGATGTAATAGGATTTTACTAGCGCTTCAATGATTTGTCAGTTTTTGGAAATATGGCTTTGGAAAGGCGTCCTTTCCAAACGGTGGAAAGGACGCCTTTCCGTCTTTGGAAAGGACGCCTTTAATTCTTTGGAAAGTTTTGGAAAGAACGATCGTTACTCCAGTCTGATCACGTGACACTATAGATGTGTTGCTCTGTATGACTGTATGAAGTAATATATCAACGTGAGATGTCCTAGCTGATCACGTGACACTGTAGATGTGAGGCTCTGTATGACTGTATGAAGTAACACGTCAACGTGAGATGTCCTAGCTGATCACGTGACACTGTAGATGTGTTGCTCTGTATGACTGTATGAAGTAATATATCAACGTGAGATGTCCTAGCTGATCACGTGACACTGTAGATGTGAGGCTCTGTATGACTGTATGAAATAACACGTCAACTGATGTCCAAGCTGATCACGTGACACTATAGATGTGTTGCTCTGTATGACTGTATGAAGTAACACTTCAACGTGAGATGTCCTAGCTGATCACGTGACACTGTAGATGTGAGGTCCTGTATGACAGTATGAAGTAATATATCAACGTGAGATGTCCTAGCTGATCACGTGACACTATAGATGTGTTGCTCTGTATGACTGTATGAAGTAATATATCAACGTGAGATGTCCTAGCTGATCACGTGACACTATAGATGTGAGGCTCTGTATGACTGTATGAAGTAATATATCAACGTGAGATGTCCTAGCTGATCACGTGACACTATAGATGTGTTGCTCTGTATGACTGTATGAAGTAATATATCAACGTGAGATGTCCTAGCTGATCACGTGACACTATAGATGTGTTGCTCTGTATGACTGTATGAAGTAATATATCAACGTGAGATGTCGTAGCTGATCACGTGACACTGTAGATGTGAGGCTCTGTATGACTGTATGAAGTAACACGTCAACGTGAGATGTCCTAGCTGATCACGTGACACTATAGATGTGAGACTCTGTATGACTGTATGAAGTAACACGTCAACATGGGATGTCCTAGCTGATCACGTGACACTATAGATGTCAGACTCTGTATGACTGTATGAAGTAATACGTCAACATGGGATGTCCTAGCTGATCACGTGACACTATAGATGTGAGACTCTGTATGACTGTATGAAGTAACACGTCAACGTGAGATGTCCTAGCTGATCACGTGACACTATAGATGTGTTGCTCTGTATGACTGTATGAAGTAATATATCAACGTGAGATGTCCTAGCTTATCACGTGACACTATAGATGTGAGACTCTGTATGACTGTATGAAGTAACACGTCAACATGGGATGTCCTAGCTGATCACGTGACACTATAGATGTCAGACTCTGTATGACTGTATGAAGTAATACGTCAACATGGGATGTCCTAGCTGATCACGTGACACTATAGATGTGAGACTCTGTATGACTGTATGAAGTAACACGTCAACGTGAGATGTCCTAGCTGATCACGTGACACTGTAGATGTGAGGCTCTGTATGACTGTATGAAGTAACACGTCAACGTGAGATGTCCTAGCTGATCACGTGACACTGTAGATGTGAGACTCTGTATGACTGTATGAAGTAACACGTCAACGTGAGATGTCCTAGCTGATCACGTGACACTGTAGATGTGAGACTCTGTATGACTGTATGAAGTAACACGTCAATGTGAGATGTCCTAGCTGATCACGTGACACTATAGATATGATCCTCTGTATGACTGTATGAAGTAATATATCAACGTGAGATGTCCTAGCTTATCACGTGACACTATAGATATGTTCCTCTGTATGACTGTATGAAGTAATATATCAACGTGAGATGTCCTAGCTGATCACGTGACACTATAGATGTGTTGCTCTGTATGACTGTATGAAGTAATATATCAACGTGAGATGTCCTAGCTGATCATGTGACACTGTAGATGTGAGACTCTGTATGACTGTATGAAATAACACGTCAACGTGAGATGTCCTAGCTGATCACGTGACACTGTAGATGTGAGACTCTGTATGACTGTATGAAGTAACACGTCAACGTGAGATGTCCTAGCTGATCACGTGACACTGTAGATGTCAGACTCTGTATGACTGTATGAAGTAATATATCAACGTGAGATGTCCTAGCTAAATCACGTGACACTGTAGATGTCAGACTCTGTATGACTGTATGAAGTAACACGTCAACATGGGATGTCCTAGCTGATCACGTGACACCATAGATGTGAGACTTTGTATGATGTATGAAATAACACGTCAACTGATGTCCTAGCTGATCACGTGACACTATAGATGTGAGGCTCTGTATGACTGTATGAAGTAACACGTCAACGTGAGATGTCCTAGCTGATCACGTGACACTGTAGATGTCAGACTCTGTATGACTGTATGAAGTAATATATCAACGTGAGATGTCCTAGCTGATCACGTGACACTGTAGATGTCAGACTCTGTATGACTGTATGAAGTAATATATCAACGTGAGATGTCCTAGCTGATCACGTGACACTGTAGATGTGAGACTCTGTATGACTGTATGAAGTAATATATCAACGTGAGATGTCCTAGCTGATCACGTGACACTGTAGATGTGAGACTCTGTATGACTGTATGAAGTAATATATCAACGTGAGATGTCCTAGCTGATCACGTGACACTGTAGATGTGAGACTCTGTATGACTGTATGAAGTAATATATCAACGTGAGATGTCCTAGCTGATCACGTGACACTATAGATGTGAGGCTCTGTATGACTGTATGAAGTAATATATCAACGTGAGATGTCCTAGCTGATCACGTGACACTGTAGATGTGAGACTCTGTATGACTGTATGAAGTAACACGTCAACATGAGATGTCCTAGCTGATCACGTGACACTATAGATGTGTTGCTCTGTATGACTGTATGAAGTAACACGTCAACGTGAGATGTCCTAGGTGGTCACGTGACACTGTAGATGTGAGACTCTGTATGACTGTATGAAGTAATATATCAACGTGAGATGTCCTAGCTGATCACGTGACACTGTAGATGTGAGACTCTGTATGACTGTATGAAGTAACACGTCAACGTGAGATGTCCTAGCTGATCACGTGACACTGTAGATGTGAGGCTCTGTATGACTGTATGAAATAACACGTCAACTGATGTCCTAGCTGATCACGTGACACTATAGATGTGTTGCTCTGTATGACTGTATGAAGTAATATATCAACGTAAGATGTCCTAGCTGATCACGTGACACTATAGATGTGTTGCTCTGTATGACTGTATGAAGTAATATATCAACGTGAGATGTCCTAGCTGATCACGTGACACTGTAGATGTGAGGCTCTGTATGACTGTATGAAGTAACACGTCAACGTGAGATGTCCTAGCTGATCACGTGACACTGTAGATGTGAGACTTTGTATGATGTATGAAATAACACGTCAACGTGAGATGTCCTAGCTGATCACGTGACACTATAGATGTGAGGCTCTGTATGACTGTATGAAGTAATATATCAACGTGAGATGTCCTAGCTGATCACGTGACACTGTAGATGTGTTGCTCTGTATGACTGTATGAAGTAATATATCAACGTGAGATGTCCTAGCTTATCACGTGACACTATAGATGTGAGACTCTGTATGACTGTATGAAGTAACACGTCAACATGGGATGTCCTAGCTGATCACGTGACACTATAGATGTCAGACTCTGTATGACTGTATGAAGTAATACGTCAACATGGGATGTCCTAGCTGATCACGTGACACTATAGATGTGAGACTCTGTATGACTGTATGAAGTAACACGTCAACGTGAGATGTCCTAGCTGATCACGTGACACTGTAGATGTGAAGCTCTGTATGACTGTATGAAGTAACACGTCAACGTGAGATGTCCTAGCTGATCACGTGACACTGTAGATGTGAGACTCTGTATGACTGTATGAAGTAACACGTCAACGTGAGATGTCCTAGCTGATCACGTGACACTGTAGATGTGAGACTCTGTATGACTGTATGAAGTAACACGTCAATGTGAGATGTCCTAGCTGATCACGTGACACTATAGATATGATCCTCTGTATGACTGTATGAAGTAATATATCAACGTGAGATGTCCTAGCTTATCACGTGACACTATAGATATGATCCTCTGTATGACTGTATGAAGTAATATATCAACGTGAGATGTCCTAGCTGATCACGTGACACTGTAGATGTGAGACTCTGTATGACTGTATGAAGTAATATATCAACGTGAGATGTCCTAGCTGATCACGTGACACTGTAGATGTGAGGCTCTGTATGACTGTATGAAGTAATATATCAACGTGAGATGTCCTAGCTGATCACGTGACACTGTAGATGTGAGGCTCTGTATGACTGTATGAAGTAATATATCAACGTGAGATGTCCTAGCTGATCACGTGACACTATAGATGTGAGACTTTGTATGATGTATGAAATAACACGTCAACTGATGTCCTAGCTGATCACGTGACACTATAGATGTGAGGCTCTGTATGACTGTATGAAGTAATATATCAACGTGAGATGTCCTAGCTGATCACGTGACACTGTAGATGTGAGACTCTGTATGACTGTATGAAGTAATATATCAACGTGAGATGTCCTAGCTGATCACGTGACACTGTAGATGTGAGATTCTGTATGACTGTATGAAGTAATATATCAACGTGAGATGTCCTAGCTGATCACGTGACACTATAGATGTGAGACTTTGTATGATGTATGAAATAACACGTCAACGTGAGATGTCTCATGCTTATTCTCTATAACAACATCCTTTGGCTAATCCTTGTAATCACATCGTCAAAGAGTGGGCAATCCCCTAAGTTATGTCAAAGCTATTTATTACTACTCATGGGTAATTACCAGACAGTTGTAGCTGCAATATCGAACTTAAACATGTTTAATCTGTTTAATTACCACCAACCTGTGTCATACTTATATTATTTAACTAATTTTAATATCCTTAAACACTTTGGCCATGCACACTAAAGCTATTATCTATTACTCTTTGAAAAAATATCCCTTCCACTACAACATTCACAATTCAAAGCTGTTTTATTTATCATCTGTGACCTATTCTAAATTTTATTCACCCATTCATTGGAAATAATTGAGGCAAAGGCCCCACATAGGCAACATCAACCAGAGGTAAAAGCCAACAATCACAAAACAGAACATCTACGCAATTAACATAATATCGTACATTCGATTCAGAACAGCCAGACAACCGCACCTTTTCAAGGACAATATTCTTATTATTAGAAAAACGTGTGGTTTGATGTAAAATGAATTTATCAACAATTAACTTCCATTTAGAAAATGAATTACTTTTTCCTACAAATACTTGTTTATTTTATCTCATTGCTTTGTACAATGAACAAATATCAGTTTGATGACTTTAATACAATGAAGATATATATGTCAGATAGAAATCATAGTGTGTAAAAGTACAGATGACAAAGGTGATATTTAATTGCGCATTAGGTATTTAAGAGGGTTCAATCATGCTACGCTAACATTTGGTAAATATTGCTGATTTTGCATTGATTCAGTTAAAGTGTTGGTGGTTAAATGTGTTCACCAAATATCTATGCATTACAGACAGACAGACAGATTGTCTATTGAAGTCTCAGCTCAACATGAAAATACATACAATACATTTGATAAAACAGTAAAAGTTGAGCCACCCCTATAAGGGATTATGAGAGACTTATGTCATTGAAATGTTTACAAGAAGCAAAATAGGTGCCTAAAGTTAAAGTTATAACATTTATAAAGATAAATCTATTGAGATAAAATCAGGAATTGTATTCGTAAGATTGACGTTTAGAAAGAATTAAATTGCAGGTTTTGGCAGCAGTTTAACAAACATTTGGGCTGGATAAGATAAATTGCAACTTTTGTACATAATTTAAATCCTCCATTACATTCAGTGGTCAGGTGAGTAGCATGGTCACAGTCACTCAAGGGTGAAGCTTAAAATTAAGCTCTGCTAGATTGGATTAGCAAATTCTTTTATTTCATTTTTCTTAGCGTTCCAAGATAAGTTTTTTTCTCCAAATGTTGGCGTATCAAGAGGTCACCCTTAGGGAGGGTAAAAGTCGGATTTATTTTGATTTAAACAATAAACAACATCGTGATATTTTTCAAAATATATAACATAAAACTGTCTATATACACTACTGAATTACCGACACTGAAGATCATTTTGAGTCAAATATGACAAACCAAAATACTGATGGTTTATTTACGTCACACGCTCAAGCATATTCATCAATATAATATATTTTCATTTGTAACAAGTGTACAAATCCATTTAGACAACAATCTTCAATCATACTCCAAGCATTTTACATTTCTTTTCTAGCATTTTAAGCAAAACATTCTTAATATATACCAGATCAATCCTTCAACACATATAGATGATATACATGTTTTAGATAAACACATAGGCGACATAGTTAATAATTGTGTAATTGTGATTCTTCAAGTGTTATCGAAAGTTGGGAATTACGGTACAATAAGTCAATCTTAGGCCCTGTTATATTTTTCAGCTTATAATTTTGTTTCAAAACATTGTTTTCTTGAGATGTTTGCTAATATTGGAACACGATTCCCTAGATAATAGAACATCAATAAGTTTACATCCATTTATCTACAGGAGTGTGCGATTTGATAAAACATTGTAATGAGATCGTTGTAAAACATCATATAAAAAGCAACCGCTGGCAATAAGTCACCCAGTTGTTTAATACAGATATGTCAGGTTCTTAATTTATATGTTTGATATTTGTCTAGTTCTTGTGTGTTTTTATGTTTTTACTGGTCTTCAGATAAGCAAAGCTTTGCTTGTTCACTGAGTAGGATTCTTCATTAAATAAAATATTCTTAAACCAAAATAATGATATTATAATAATACTTCAATATCCTTTCTACTAATCTGTTGACAAATCATAGAGACATACTTCCCTGATATACTGAAGCAAAGTTTTAGGATGTCTGAAAAAAAACATACGAATTACAATTACAAAATCGAACCAACATAAGTGTAAAGAACATTACAAAATATTCCATTTGATTGAAAGGAATAATGAAATCCGCCACAAAAGGTCACGAGTGGTGGTCCACATAAAACATACGATTAGGATAGCGGTTTATCTCCTGATAAATTAATAAACAATTGATGTTCATTTCTAAAGAGGATTTGTCTTAAAATCTTCTATCTGGGCAGTCTGATTAGATGCAGACACGATAAGTGACGGCGGCGGACATCAAAGACTGCTGAGACTGCACTGGCGCCAGCAAGGGATTGTCTTGCTCTCAGGTATTGTCATATCAAGGCATGCACAGGTCTGCACTGCTGACAATATACATCGATATGGGGGAGGGGATCAAAAGGGCGGCTTGCCTTTTGATGTTAGTTTACGCGCACATTGACCATTGAGCTTATTGGATTCACTTTATTCCACTAGTTCATTACGTAAACATATATTATCAAGCTTTTAATAGTCCTTTAAGTAATAGCATTAAAGTGTGTAATATACGACAAAATATAAGTCAATTACTTTAATCGTAAGTAATAAAGACATCAAGCAGATGTAAATGATAATTCCTAATGATATCTGTATACCATTCATAAATGATACTAACGGATTTTCATAGGTCTCATATTAAATCTGTACCAGATGCAAAGGTAGAGACAGCTTAATATTAATTCGAGGTCAGTAGGAATAATTGCAAATATATATTTCAACCAATGTATTTGATATCTGAATCGTTTTATGGTTATTTTTCAAGAGAAGCATTTATATAGGCATTTGCTGCCCGTTTCTACCGTTTTTGCCTTTTTGTATATATTAATTTATTCTGAATTTTGTGTCATGTTTTATGGAAAGAGTTTAAATCAGTTGTTAATCGTTTTATGGACACGATTTAAACATAGTGTTTTAAGCATTTCAGATATAATCCTAAGAAAAACATAGTTTCAAATTGATTCAGAATTAATGTAGAAAGTATTTATGCTAACCGTATGTAATATAATTACTTCCACATATTTTCTTTAATTTATTGAATATATGTTACAGTATTTCGTTGTAAAATACGAGTACTTTTTATGTAATAATTTTAATTCTATAATAAAAAGATGTATATCACACACGCCTTCATGAATACAGAAACTCTCATCATGCGGTTCCAAATTACTTTGTATTTTCAAATAAAAGAATAAGTTTCCAAACATAGCCATTGTGTAAAAGTTCATATGAATCGTTTCATTGTGTATAACAATATCGACATAATATTTATAATTTTGTTTTAATGAGTGATTGGCATAAAAAAACGTGTAGATTTCTCTTGAAATGTTGTCAAAGATGATAAAAAAACTTTAACTGTTCAGATCCACTGACACTAAAAACGATAGCTGTGGAATATCCTCTGCCATGGCGATGACAATTGTGAAGAAGCTGTAGGTAAATGTTTCTCTCAAAAAGTAACTGACGGTGATATATATACTTATATTAAACATTCATACGCCTTAGTATTAAATTTTCTTTTCTGCTTTGATACTTGAATATCAAAGGGAAAGACAAGAACCAAATCTTTCAACATGAATTTATTTTCAGCTAAAAAAATCACGTATATTTTTGGTCTACTACTGCAAAATCCAATGCATATTATGTAATTGGTTTAAACAACGGGTAACCAGCTTACTGTTTATCGATTGGTTACTCGTTATCACGTGCCGTACCGGGAGTTACCTTTGTTAGTATAATTGGTCAGTGAACACTCATGTGATTTATGGTATTGAAATATAATCAACCGTCATTGATGAACTCAATACTTCTCTATCCGGTGATTGGCAACCCAGCTGAAGAACTCTCTGAAAAGCTCATTGACTCTGTTCAGGTAAGCAATATTTCTTTACATTTAATGCTTCCCATTTCATTCCTTTTATTTTGAGAATCATTAGGTTTTAACACAAGTCTTTTATATTGTAACTTATAAAGGGAGGACTGTTATCGTTGTATCAACTGAGTAGTCGCTTATCACGTATACTTTGCATGTGAGTTTAACAAATCTTTTTTAAAGCTTAACCTAACAAGTAGCAAGCTGGTATAATCGATAGGCATGAATAAACTGTAGGATTTAAGTAATGATGCAGGATTTTAGGGAGACAAGGCTTTCAGCAACAGTGATCATAGGATGTAATGGCAACTTTGAGGGTTAACAACAGTTCAGTGGTTGTTGTTGATAGTCATGATCAAAGTGCTGTTTCTCTAAATTAAAAGTTCAAATAACCACTAACATATTTCTCTCTTTTCTTATATTAAAGTTATCTCAATAGGCTAAAATATGGCAAGTTTATTTTAATCCTGGTAAGGCTGATGCAATTCTATTCTCACGTTAAAGTAGTTAAACGCCAAACTAGTCTTATAATATAAGGAGTAGATATTAATAAAGTTGATCAACTTAAGCATTGAGGAATAATGTTATAATCAGACTGTAAATTAATTCTCATATTTCTGAACTAGTTGAAAGGGTAGGTCCCTTAGTAAATGCCTTCATAGACATAAGTGTAGATTGTCGAGGAAGTCATTACTGCAAAAGTACAAATCTTACATATTGCCAATTTTTTATTGATTTTGAATTGATTGATGTTCGCCAATTGTACAAAGAACAAGAGAATAATCGTAAGTTTGCATTAAGTTGCTTTGCGACCGTACTGAGGGACAGAAGAACAAGTCCTTAAATACATACGCTAGCAATTTTAGAACAAACACGTGCAATTGATTTCTTTAGACAATAGTCTTCATGTAGCCACACCCTATTTTTATAACCTATTGAATAACTGGCTAGTCCATGTCCCTCTCTTGCGTTTGTCATTCATATTTGAATTTAATGCACAATAATCTCTTTGCATGTGTTATTCTGTCGCGTAAAGTTTGGATGCTGTTAAAACTTTTGCATTCTAAAATTATTTTTCAAAGATTTAAATACGTAAAAAGTATTATAAAGGTTAATTTGCGTACATGTATGTAATAATGTGACATTCTACATGTACGACATATTAATTCTGTTTTGTTTACAAATAGGCTTGTTTGTGTGTTCAATAACATAACAAGTCAAATAGAGTTACATTTTGTTTTTACGTTTTGTTGAATGTCTAACACCGTTTTGGAACCGACAGTATTAATACAAGATACATTTTATAGACAGACAGACAGATATGATCAGATATGCTCACCAGAAATATAGACCACGCCCATCACGGGTGAACAGATTTACGATCAAAATACAAGTGACCGTTTATTCATATGTCAATAAACTATAGATGAACAAATCACCTTAAATTACCAACAAAAATGGTGAAAATTACAAGATAACGTCTCTGAATTCTCTGTTAGATATCCCTATCTTCACCTGTCTCCTCCCCGACTGATCTACATGAAACAATAAAACAATCAGAACTTTATGGTAGACTAGACAGTTTCCTTTCATCCCGTCTCGGGACATGAGGGGTACTGTGAGCTAATTGGCGTCGCTAGAGCGGGCAGTTACGCTGACAGGGGGCCTAGGCGTTGATCCGTGAAGCATGTCCAGGGGTTAAAGGGGCAGTAGCACGTTTTTTGATTTTATATTTTAAAATTTTCACTGATGATTGTAAGTTTATGCTAAATGTATTATCTTGACAGTGTAAAAAATCTCAATACACAAGCCAATCATCCATAGTCAGAGGACGAAGTATGAAGATTCACATAAAATCCATTGGCGGCCATTTTTTGTGAACACCTTTAATTCATTTTGTGTAAGGAAAAGGAATCGCATGGCTAAACTTTACGTTATATATTCGAATTTTTACTGCTCCATTTAGTTAAAATACATTGTCTTTCAATTGGAACCATTAATTTTCATTTTCCTGGCATCACCTTATATTCCCTCTAAAAACGTGCTACTGCCCCTTTAATGAGTTACAGGCATTTATCATGTTGTTTGTTTAAGCTTGTCGGTGTTTACTTATTTATTTAGATGAATGATATATTATGTTAAACAATCATTCTTTATTGTGTTGGCGTTTGTATAGATAACTATATAACTATATAATATTCACCATGACATGTTCTACATCTTGTATTTTGGAGCGGTATTAACATAAGCTTTTAGATTTACCAATCCAATACTTCATTGAAATACATATGTTTAAACCATTTACAATGAAACTAATTCCATGCACCAAGTAAAGATACAGGTTAATAGAATGACATGAATCATGACAATAGTTAAAATGCATTTTATCCTACCCAAATAAGTACCCAATGTAAGGAATCAGGGGTTTTCACAACACAGACACAAGATTACACACGTTACAGACACATTAACAAAAGAAGAGTTCATCCATATCTCGCATGGGCAATTCTGGCATAAATGCACGCAATAATGAGCCATGTTATGGATCATAATACAATGTTATTGGTTTTTGTTTGTTAAGCATTATTGAGTGTTGTACTTTCTGTTGTAGTTATCAACAAGGACTTGTGTAGAACATTGATAATATCTTTTAAATTGGATGAAAGTCTCTCACAGGTATCTACAAGGTTAATAAATGCTTCTTCTTCTTGAAGATGTACTTAACAAGAAACAAAGGTTAGAGGTATAACACATTTTAAATACATTAATGATATGTAACGATAGTATACCTTAAGATATTAAATAAATTAGATAATAAGAATAGAGACATTAAAGAACAAACCTTAAATAAATTCAAACACCTTCTATCTACAAACGCCAACATAACTATCAAACACCTTTTTTTAGGATTTTAGAATTTATTAGTAGAGCCTGCAATTCTTTAATGCCATTCAATTTTGAGAAATATTTTTCTAGTTAATATGCACTTTGTTAGTTTGTTATATTCATATTTCTTACATCTGTTTAAAACCCAAAAGTGTTGCTTTACACAAAACTTATGCAATATACAATCTAAGGAAATATAAGTCTAATATAAAAAAAAACCAAATGCAACAAGCATAAGAGAAGCTCACTAACACTTAGTCAACTCTTTGAGTATTGGGCCTCCACCCCAACCTAATTCCAATCCCCCGGTGCGACTGCAATTAACACTACCGGTAATCGCCTAAATGCAATTAGTGATGTGGTTAATGAGGCCTGTTAATGAGATCGAGCCATCAGGTGTTAAATGTGTATTCAAGCGTGACGGGCAGAATATATATATAGTTCATTTTAAGCTATTGCCTCAAAAGATGGCCTTTTAAACTTGGGAATGCTGTAAAACATTACATACAAGTGATGTTTATTTTGTGGTTTTTTTAAATTAGCGATTGGAACTTGGTATGTAGAAAGAAAGTTGTTTCCCCTAAGTCGGCAGCGCTCTCTCGGATGGCAAACTGAAACTAGATTAAAGAAATGTAAAACTTTAGAAGATCAACATAATAGTAGATCACTATGGGTCTTGGGAATTGCAAAACTATTTGTTAATATTACATAAATTTCACTTTATAATTAACATTCTGGCCACTTAGCTCGTACGGCTGTTAAAACAGTGATTTGCAAATATAACGTTAGTCACTTTCTTTAACATTATCAACAAGACTTCTGATGATAGTTCATGTAATCCAATCGGCAATTTATTAGAAAGCATCTCACGTTTTGTGGTGTAAATAAATGTTTCTCATTGTTATAATTCTACAAATTGGTATTGATCATTAGTAGTTTAGATTTCCTCAGTTTGACTACAAGTAAGAAATGTGTATGTTTCAAGACAGGTGATATAATTTTAACAATAGAATTTCATTTCAATTATTATCACTATACCATGTTATATAAACGCAATGGTGTCACAATGCTGTGACATCACCACATTAGAGTTTTCAGACAGGAGATGTGTTGAGAGATGTTAAATGTCATGGAAACTTTGTATAAAAGTCAAACTATTTGTATGTTTCTGTGTATGTATTTTTCTATGTGTGTATGTGTATGTACTGATATATGCTTGTATGTGTAAGTATGGGTTGGTTTGTATGTATCTATTATGTATATGTGTATATTTGTGTCTATCTGTTCTGATGTCTATGTTTCACATTGAGTGAATTTATTTAAACAAATGTATATACATGTATGTAACGTAAACTGTGTCTTTTAGATACTTTTGCTGCATATATTATATATTAATCAAGGTGTTATTTATGCCTCCAGGCCTGGCGTTTGTATTAAACCCTAAATGTTATTTTAAGCAATGTTACAAATGCCACTTTAGTAAACTATATTATTATTAATGATTCAAAGTTTCTAGGCCTATTTCTTCTGAAGTGAGAATTTATTAAGCCAGGGAGCAAGTCCTGATTTGGGTTCACAGGACCACAGACATTCATAAATAAAAGTGACTGTATCTAAAATTCAGTACGGTTTAAAACTGAAGTCAATTTACAGACAGAACTAGAATCTTGCCAATGTAGTACTTAAATGTTTATTTAAATGAGTTAATCCTTCCATAAGTCTTCCGTAACTATTAACAAACGAAATTAATCATTGAAGGGGCAGTAGCACATTATATTGAAAACATAAGGTGATGTCGGGAATTGAAATTCCATCTGGTTCCGATTGAAAGACAGTGTATTTAAACTAAATGAAGCAGTTATAACTCAAATATATAATATAAAGTACAACCAAACATCTTTTTTTACACAAAATGAATGAAAGGGTTTACACAAAAATGGTCACAAAAAGACTTCATGTGAATGTTTATAATTTGTTCTCTGACTTTTGAATATTGTATTGAGTTATGAGATTTTTGCTACTTTAAAATTAATGCATACTTACATAAAAATAATAGAATTAGCTCAAAAAGGAGAATATTGAACATGACATATAGTCTTTGTTCACTGTCACTGTCTCTGGATGTTAATTTATGGTACCCAAAATATAGCCAATTCATTTGACTCAAATATAAATGATACAACTGATTACTTGAAGGAGTCTTTTTGGTAAAAAATAACTGCTTTTGAATTCATTGTTGAAAATGCGGCAGGATAAAGGTATTATATGTGAATTTGTATGGATAATAATAGGTTAATATTTACTTATGAATATTTATGAATACTTAATAATTTTCTAACTTTTTTTTCCATGCAAATATCTTGAAGAAAGAAACCTGTACAAGAAATTGAACGACCCGGACAATGTATTGCATCCTTCAGCAAAGAGGATAAGAGCAAAGCAGAAGGTCTTCAACTATTGTGGCCTACTGGACTGACAACGAGGGTGAGATCAACTTGGAGTCTCTCTCATGTCAAGGTGATGTCTTTATCTACACAATGCATACCATAAAAGTTGACAAGAAGGAGAGGTCAGTGCATCAAGACAAAGTTTGAAGAGGAATTAGCAATATGGGACACAGTGGACAGATTCATGTCCTGCTGATAGTTAGTGAGTAACAAGGAAACAACTCATTTTATTATGAATCGTGTTGCAATGAAGAATGTCAGTAGGAAAATGATAATGTGACCGATTCAAGAACTGAACTATTACAATTATTACAACATATGTACATGTTAAAATGTAAGATTAATTTTTTCACAATCAGGTCACTGATCATTGTAAATGACTAAACGATTGAATGAATAGTAAATATTGCATGAATTTATTATTGTCAATGACTAAATGAATGAAAAGTGAATATTGCATGAATTTATGATGGTATATAAATAAACATGTTAATGTTATTGTCTTTTCTTATTATTTTGAGTTAATATATATTGAACTGAAGTAGTTACCGACAAAAACTGTATATATTCAAAATAGAGGACAGATATTAGATACCCGATCTGAAAAACTTTATCTTCAACCCATTCTATAACTTCAACAATATTCATCTTTAAAAAACAAAATTCAAACTCAACAAAATTCTCCAATCCTCTATTAAAAACATTGAATTGCATTTTTTAAAAACGATTCAGTACTCCGTCAGCTTTGAAAACAAGTGACAGACCACATTCAACATTTGTTGTTCATAACATGACGGACTCCCAGTATAAAAAAGTATGTTATTGATCCTTATTTCCAGTGGAATAACACAACAAAAATGATCAATTATATATCTCTATTCATTAATCAACAACAAACCCAACAAGATTCTAGAATCCTGAATACTATCAATAGAAAATGTGAAATATGATTTTATTAGTGCTTCAACTTACTCATTAAAAATATATGCAAGCTTTTAAAGAACGATATTATGACTGCTAACTTCATTGAAATGAAACAACAACTATATCAATCGCTGCACATTAATATGTGATTTTTTCAATTAGATCCTTGAATTTTCAAGTAAAAAGATGTAATAGGATTTTACTAGCGCTTCAATGATTTGTCAGTTTTTGGAAATATGGCTTTGGAAAGGCGTCCTTTCCAAACGGTGGAAAGGACGCCTTTCCGTCTTTGGAAAGGACGCCTTTAATTCTTTGGAAAGTTTTGGAAAGAACGATCGTTACTCCAGTGTGATCACGTGACACTATAGATGTGTTGCTCTGTATGACTGTATGAAGTAATATATCAACGTGAGATGTCCTAGCTGATCACGTGACACTGTAGATGTGAGGCTCTGTATGACTGTATGAAGTAACACGTCAACGTGAGATGTCCTAGCTGATCACGTGACACTGTAGATGTGTTGCTCTGTATGACTGTATGAAGTAATATATCAACGTGAGATGTCCTAGCTGATCACGTGACACTGTAGATGTGAGGCTCTGTATGACTGTATGAAATAACACGTCAACTGATGTCCAAGCTGATCACGTGACACTATAGATGTGTTGCTCTGTATGACTGTATGAAGTAATATATCAACGTGAGATGTCCTAGCTGATCACGTGACACTATAGATGTGAGGCTCTGTATGACTGTATGAAGTAATATATCAACGTGAGATGTCCTAGCTGATCACGTGACACTATAGATGTGTTGCTCTGTATGACTGTATGAAGTAATATATCAACGTGAGATGTCCTAGCTGATCACGTGACACTGTAGATGTGAGACTCTGTATGACTGTATGAAGTAATATATCAACGTGAGATGTCCTAGCTGATCACGTGACACTGTAGATGTGAGGCTCTGTATGACTGTATGAAGTAATATATCAACGTGAGATGTCCTAGCTGATCACGTGACACTGTAGATGTGAGGCTCTGTATGACTGTATGAAGTAATATATCAACGTGAGATGTCCTAGCTGATCACGTGACACTGTAGATGTGAGACTCTGTATGACTGTATGAAGTAATATATCAACGTGAGATGTCCTAGCTGATCACGTGACACTATAGATGTGAGGCTCTGTATGACTGTATGAAGTAATATATCAACGTGAGATGTCCTAGCTGATCACGTGACACTGTAGATGTGAGACTCTGTATGACTGTATGAAGTAACACGTCAACATGAGATGTCCTAGCTGATCACGTGACACTATAGATGTGTTGCTCTGTATGACTGTATGAAGTAACACGTCAACGTGAGATGTCCTAGGTGGTCACGTGACACTGTAGATGTGAGACTCTGTATGACTGTATGAAGTAATATATCAACGTGAGATGTCCTAGCTGATCACGTGACACTGTAGATTTGAGACTCTGTATGACTGTATGAAGTAACACGTCAACGTGAGATGTCCTAGCTGATCACGTGACACTGTAGATGTGAGGCTATGTATGACTGTATGAAGTAACACGTCAACATGAGATGTCCTAGCTGATCACGTGACACTGTAGATGTGTTGCTCTGTATGACTGTATGAAGTAACACGTCAACGTGAGATGTCCTAGCTGATCACGTGACACTGTAGATGTGAGACTCTGTATGACTGTATGAAGTAACACGTCAACGTGAGATGTCCTAGCTGATCACGTGACACTATAGATGTGTTGCTCTGAATGACTGTATGAAGTAACACGTCAACGTGAGATGTCCTAGCTGATCACGTGACACTGTAGATGTGTTGCTCTGTATGCCTGTATGAAGTAACACGTCAACGTGAGATGTCCTAGCTGATCACGTGACACTGTAGATGTGTTGCTCTGTATGACTGTATGAAGTAACACGTCAACTGATGTCCTAGCTGATCACGTGACACTATAGATGTGTTGCTCTGTATGCCTGTATGAAGTAACACGTCAACATGGGATGTCCTAGCTTATCACGTGACACTGTAGATGTGTTGCTCTGTATGACTGTATGAAGTAATATATCAACGTGAGATGTCCTAGCTGATCACGTGACACTGTAGATGTGAGGCTCTGTATGACTGTATGAAGTAACACGTCAACGTGAGATGTCCTAGCTGATCACGTGACACTATAGATGTGTTGCTCTGTATGACTGTATGAAGTAACACGTCAACGTGAGATGTCCTAGCTGATCACGTGACACTGTAGATGTGTTGCTCTGTATGACTGTATGAAGTAACACGTCAACGTGAGATGTCCTAGCTGATCACGTGACACTGTAGATGTGAGACTCTGTATGACTGTATGAAATAACACGTCAACTGATGTCCTAGCTGATCACGTGACACTATAGATGTGTTGCTCTGTATGACTGTATGAAGTAATATATCAACGTGAGATGTCCTAGCTGATCACGTGACACTGTAGATGTGAGGCTCTGTATGACTGTATGAAATAACACGTCAACTGATGTCCTAGCTGATCACGTGACACTATAGATGTGTTGCTCTGTATGACTGTATGAAGTAATATATCAACGTGAGATGTCCTAGCTGATCACGTGACACTATAGATGTGTTGCTCTGTATGACTGTATGAAGTAATATATCAACGTGAGATGTCCTAGCTGATCACGTGACACTGTAGATGTGAGACTTTGTATGATGTATGAAATAACACGTCAACGTGAGATGTCCTAGCTGATCACGTGACACTATAGATGTCAGACTCTGTATGACTGTATGAAGTAACACGTCAACGTGAGATGTCCTAGCTGATCACGTGACACTATAGATGTGAGGCTCTCTATGACTGTATGAAGTAACACGTCAACGTGAGATGTCCTAGCTGATCACGTGACACTATAGATGTGTTGCTCTGTATGACTGTATGAAGTAATATATCAACGTGAGATGTCCTAGCTGATCACGTGAAACTGTAGATGTGTTGCTCTGTATGACTGTATGAAGTAACACGTCAACATGGGATGTCCTAGCTGATCACGTGACACTGTAGATGTGAGACTCTGTATGACTGTATGGAGTAACACGTCAACGTGAGATGTCCTAGCTGATCACGTGACACTATAGATGTGAGGCTCTGTATGACTGTATGAAGTAATATATCAACGTGAGATATCCTAGCTGATCACGTGACACTGTAGATGTGAGACTCTGTATGACTGTATGAAGTAACACGTCAACGTGAGATGTCCTAGCTGATCACGTGACACTGTAGATGTGAGGCTCTCTATGACTGTATGAAGTAACACGTCAACGTGAGATGTCCTAGCTGATCACGTGACACTGTAGATGTCAGACTCTGTATGACTGTATGAAGTAACACGTCAACGTGAGATGTCCTAGCTGATCACGTGACACTGTAGATGTGAGACTCTGTATGACTGTATGAAGTAACACGTCAATGTGAGATGTCCTAGCTGATCACGTGACACTATAGATATGATCCTCTGTATGACTGTATGAAGTAATATATCAACGTGAGATGTCCTAGCTTATCACGTGACACTATAGATATGATCCTCTGTATGACTGTATGAAATAACACGTCAACTGATGTCCTAGCTGATCACGTGACACTATAGATGTGTTGCTCTGTATGACTGTATGAAGTAATATATCAACGTGAGATGTCCTAGCTGATCACGTGACACTGTAGATGTGAGGCTCTGTATGACTGTATGAAATAACACGTCAACTGATGTCCTAGCTGATCACGTGACACTATAGATGTGTTGCTCTGTATGACTGTATGAAGTAATATATCAACGTGAGATGTCCTAGCTGATCACGTGACACTATAGATGTGTTGCTCTGTATGACTGTATGAAGTAATATATCAACGTGAGATGTCCTAGCTGATCACGTGACACTGTAGATGTGAGACTTTGTATGATGTATGAAATAACACGTCAACGTGAGATGTCCTAGCTGATCACGTGACACTATAGATGTCAGACTCTGTATGACTGTATGAAGTAACACGTCAACGTGAGATGTCCTAGCTGATCACGTGACACTATAGATGTGAGGCTCTCTATGACTGTATGAAGTAACACGTCAACGTGAGATGTCCTAGCTGATCACGTGACACTATAGATGTGTTGCTCTGTATGACTGTATGAAGTAATATATCAACGTGAGATGTCCTAGCTGATCACGTGAAACTGTAGATGTGTTGCTCTGTATGACTGTATGAAGTAACACGTCAACATGGGATGTCCTAGCTGATCACGTGACACTGTAGATGTGAGACTCTGTATGACTGTATGGAGTAACACGTCAACGTGAGATGTCCTAGCTGATCACGTGACACTATAGATGTGAGGCTCTGTATGACTGTATGAAGTAATATATCAACGTGAGATATCCTAGCTGATCACGTGACACTGTAGATGTGAGACTCTGTATGACTGTATGAAGTAACACGTCAACGTGAGATGTCCTAGCTGATCACGTGACACTGTAGATGTGAGGCTCTCTATGACTGTATGAAGTAACACGTCAACGTGAGATGTCCTAGCTGATCACGTGACACTGTAGATGTCAGACTCTGTATGACTGTATGAAGTAATATATCAACATGGGATGTCCTAGCTGATCACGTGACACTATAGATGTGAGGCTCTGTATGACTGTATGAAGTAATGTTAATGTTATTCAAAGCCCACGAATTCTTGATATTTTGTGTATCATTTCCGTTCATGTTCGTTTGTTACCCATTTTAAAGGGACAGAAGCACTTTTTCAATTTCATATTTTCAATATTCACTGACAATTTTGTGTTTATACTAAATGTATTACTTTGATAATGGCAACAATATCATTACACAAGCCAATCATCCATAGTTAGAGAACAAAATATTATGGTTATGCCATTTTTGTGTTAACACCTTTAATCTATTTGTAAAAGAAAAAGGAATGCATAGTGGATCTTCACATTATGTATTTGATTTATTACTGATTCATTTAGTTTGAATACATTGTCTTTCCAGTGGAACTATTCAATATCATTTTTTTTATCATCACTTTAACCCCCCCCCCCCCCCCCCCCTTAAACGTACTACTGCCGCTTTATATGATTATTTCAATAACATATATTTGGTGAAGATTCCACTTTGTTTGCTTTTTTACGGTCATTTGATTGTAGCAAAAATGCAATACGTCACCATTTGGGTTATACAAAATATTTAGCACATTAAACTGTGGAATATGATTATATTTAAGAGTAACAATATTTCGTATTCAAGACGCTGATAAATGTTAAAAGAGTCAATCAAATACAACTTGTTATAGAGAAGAGTCTAAATTTGTTCTAGATAAGAGCATTATTTTGCATTCAATAATCGCAAAATCCACTTTTTTATAGCCCATGCGATTTAATTTCGCTAATTTGGCTCGCCTGGCGAATTAAAAGGATTGTTTCTGTAAGTACGCTGGTGACATTGTAATAAGACTAATGTTTACTAACAGGTGGAGCATTTATTACCATGTTACAAGATATAATTAGCGATGTCACTAAATGGTTACGTCGAAAACATGTATCACCAGAGCTACGGAAAATGATGCGTGCCATATTTAGAATATGAGATATATCGTTGCTTCCAAACTTTAGCTATCAGGCCTGCTAACTCGGTGGATAACGCTTTCGGCTTCAGTGATCTCCTTTCAATTTTAATAGTAGAAAGCTGCATTTAACATGTATTTTCATTTCAGAGACTAAAATTTAGTCTTCAAGTATAGTTGTGTTTAGAGATGTAATATTTTCCTCTGAGATGTGACACAAAGTGACTTTGGATAATAAATATAATATCCTCCTCGTGTATTTTGATATAAAATAAACTAACACTCGTTGAAAAAAATAGAGCCATTGGCTCTGTAGCTCATCAGGAATCATATCAAGTTTGCTTTATACAGGCCAGATGAGCTAAAAATGAAACTGATGTTACCTATTGCAAAACAAATGTAACGATTTCGGAATAAATTTCCTTATCCAAATGATTTATTATTATTCAACACTTTCTAGATCGCCAATATCAGACAGTGAAAGAAGTCCACACTAAAATATCCAAGGAGAAATAAATTTGCCATAGACTGTCATCTAATGGAGAAAAATAGGTTTTTAAGCTTGTGACCCCTGTTAAACCTACAGTTTAGAATCCCAATTTGCCAAGGAGTCTACATGCAGTCTTTCAGCTCAATAGACCTTTAGGAGCTAAAGATGATGATGAAATTAAGTTTTTAAGGTTGTGACCCCTGTGACCCTATTTGGGGTCATGGGGTCACAAAATCTACAGTTCAGAATCCCCATTGGCCAAGGAGTCTGCACATATAATTTCAGCTCTCTAGACCTTTTGGAACTTGAGAAGAAGATGAAAATAGTTTTATAAGGTTGTGACCCCTGTGACCCTATTTGGGGTCACAGGGTCAACAATGTTTCAAATTAGAATCCCCATTGTCCAAGGAGTCTGCACACATCAATATTAACTATCTACTCCTTTTAGAACTGGAGAAGAAGATGAAAATAGGTTTTTAAGGTTGTGACCCCTGTGACCCTATTTGGGGTCACAGGGTCACCAAAGTTACAAATTAGAATCCCTATTGTCCAAGGAGTCTGCACATATAATTTTTAACTCTCTAGTCCTTCTGGAACTGGAGAAGAAGATGAAAATAGGTTTTTAAGGTTGTGACCCCTGTGACCCTATTTGGGGTCACAGGGTCACCAAAGTTACAAATTAGAATCTCCATATGCTAAGGTATCTATACACAAAATTTCAGCTCTCTGATGTGTATGATTCATGAGGAGAAGTCGAAAGTGTCAAAAGTTTACGGACGGACGACGGACGACGGACGGACGACGGACGGACGGACGCCGGACGACGGGCCATGCCATAAGCCCATCTGGACTTTCAGTCCATGTCATGTTCAGTCATGTTTCGTAAAATAAACTTTGATTGATTGATCAATACTCGTGCTAATATTAGTGCAGGTCCCCAGTGTTGTCACTGTTCACTAATCACCCAAATTGGTCGACAAATCACAACCTTCATCTGTGCCATCACCCATGCCTTTTTTAAAGGCTTTTCTTGTTGAATTTCATATCAAATTCACAAGTACAACAATTGCCTTCATGACTTACGTTTTGAACGCTGTATGGTATCTCACGTGCCAAACGTGGATATGAACATTCTGTTTGTGAAACAAACACATGAACTGTGTCAATCATTTTCAGTAACGATAAGAACTTTTTGGCCGTTGTTTGTCTTGATTTATATGCCTTAGCGTGAAAACTTGTTATTTAAAAAGTCTATAATTTAACACTTTATATGCAAGATTGACAAACATTTGCTTTAGTTTTATTCATATACCATAGATATTAATTTTGATTGACATTAAAAATATAAAGGGTTGAAATATGATTAATGAATAATTTATAAAATAAAACATTTCATAAATTACACAAATCAAATGAATATGTTTACCTATTTCATTGGTTGGTCATGAAATCCCCGTAAAAGGCCCCTGCCGGAGTAATCTACCAGTAGAGCTGATGTTTGGCTCAGCACCGGATCAACACACAATAAGCGTGCAGCACGTGCAAGTCGTGCACTGACACAGCGGCCTGTCGGGTGATTCGGTGCCATCGTGTTGAGTGTCGTATTTAATAACCTTATCTTGACAAAAGGTAAATTTTTGGTTCTTGTCGCAATCAATAGCAATAAAGTCAAATGATGCCGTTTCAGCGACAACTGGTTCCTTTGTTTCCTTCCGCGTAGTCAAGGTGTGATTAAAATCCATTATGAGTGTTTTTAATAAAGACAACAAAACGAGTGAGTGTTTAATGTTTAAAATATTTGAACGCAATATTTACAAATGTTTTAATTTATTCACGATCGAATTTGAGTCGTACAAATGGTAACCAGTCTTGAGAGCTCAACAATCGCAGTTAAATCGTATTATTGCATGCCAATTCTGACTTCGAATTCTATTGCCATGAGTGGATGATTAGTGGATATCAATTGAACAGTCGATGAGCTCTGATTACAACTGCTCAAGTTCATATAGTGCACTAGAACATAATGGCCTGTCGACCTTTGATGTTTGCTATCCTTGACGTCACTAAGAGGTAACGTTATCGGTGGTCTAAAGTTACAGATTTCGGCTCCCATGGAGTGTCAAACAACTCTTATTCCATGTTGCAAGGTTGTCAGCAATCCCAACAACCTCTCTGTTTAGCCGGATCATGTTATCATAAAAACTGAAGGAACACTGTTGATTCTTGTAACAAAGGTAGTTTTTGATCAGTTTTGTTGATTTTCAATGGTATTTTGCTTGCCGTTAACCGACTTTAAAGGATTTTAAAACCCCATTCCGAAATATTTGAAGTTAAAACAGATTGTTTTGATCAAACAATTCATCCTGCAACATCGCCCAGCTAACATTTTTTTCCCTTTCGTCAAACTTGCTGCATCACTTTTCCCGAGCGAGAACCGAAGAATCCCGAACTTTAATGAGCACAAGAACCAGTGACGTAATAGTAGCCTGACGAATCCAGAGGCGTGCAGTTGTTTACATACGAGCGAAGGGAAAGTTATTTGGCGTGAGTTTACAAAGACGTCGTTGGACCTAATAAACGATGATGATAAAAATATATCAACACAGACCTATTCACTAATAGGTAAGGGGCATGGAGATCATATTCTATTAGATAGGTTTTTATCATCTGAATCTAATATCTTAGCACTGTGTCAATGTGGCCGTGCTCAAAGAGCGAAATCGGAATTACTAGTAGACCTAAAAAAACACACGGCAAGTGTTATCACTTATCAGCATTTACTATTTTTAAAGAACTTTTGATAATTGATTTTTGAGCTAATGTCAGGTGGCGAAGTTTCCAAATGACACATAAAGACACCTAGACAAAGTCTAAATATTTGAATCGGCCCCCGGCCGATCGTCACGCATTTGTGTCGTTGACAGCACAATTTTGTTTTACGAAAATGTAAAAGATCTGTCAATTTTTTTAAACTTTAACTGATAAAACTGGCAACATCTTCAAGAGAAACTTACAAACAAGGCGTCAAAACAACTTTGTATGCCATGATAATCAAGCATTATAGAGTTAGAACAACATTTGTTCCTTTTGATGTGGATTTCAATCACGTCGCCAGTATCAAGAACGATAACTCTAAACGGCTCTTTTGTTTACTACTTGACATGTTCCCAGAGCTGATTGACTAGGTTGGTTGGATTTTTTTCTTTCATATATATATATAAGATTTACTTGTTATCAGATTCAATTACACCTGCAATATCTCAGAATTAGTTTCAATACAATAAATTACAATGTGAACAATGCTATGTGTTTAATCTTTTAGGACTAGTTTATCAAATATTATGATGATGAAACATTGATAAAAAGCAATGCAGAATTACGCTGTTTATTTAAAAAAATGACAACAAAATTATGAATATTTAATTATGATTATTGAAAATATATGCCACATATCCTAAAATGATTCATTGAACTTTTTTTTATACTTATATGACAATATAAAACCCATCAAATTACATAAATTTAATATTTTACAGGAATTTGGAAAGAAATCATTGACAAAGGGCTATTTTGTAGGTTTTCGCAATTTTCTGTATTTGGACAAATGCCATTATTTCAATAGTAAATTTTACGCGCCAATTGTTTTCATCCAATGTGCAAAATGATCCATGGCCCCTGTCTTACCTAATCCCTGTTTTATGCATGTATAGTTGTTGATCATTTCATTACTGCTTACAAAAACTGATTCATTCCCAAAATATTGAAAAAAATATAATCATACAAAATCATTTCATTTATTATATGCAATCATCTTGCATATCACTTAGATATTGTTTAAAATAATTACGGTAACATAGATATGCACAATCTTAAAACAGTCAAAGGGATGTTTCAATTATTTCGAAAAATATTATTGCTGATATGCGACATATATTTCTAAAATTTGGAATAGTTTTCACTATGAAATAATTAAAATAAACTGTCTGGAAATAAGTGTACTCATATTCCTAGTTACTGCAAGACATCAAGGTTATTGTTTCCTTGTCTAAAGGTGTTATTCAACTGATCTCAAATTTCAATATATAGACTTAAGTATGAATTAATAATAATATAAACCTCCAAAAAAACATTTGATTGGAATTCGATTTTTTGTTTTCGGAAATATCAAATCATTCTCATAAAAAATCAACACAGAAAAGAGTCTATCGACTGCAGACATGAATCAAACACACATTTATTTTTAGCTAAAATATTAAACTTAGTCAACAATAAGTTTAATTTATTTGATATATGTTGTGAGTATTTTATGTTATAAATCTTAACCATAGTATCAATCAAAAGCGTGTTTGTTAACAGCTTTGACATCGGCCTACCCAGGCTTTGCACTGCAGTGCATCATGTCCGGCCGAGATTGACGGGCTACTATTACGTCACATTACGGAAGATACCGAGAGCTGCCGATCTTTTTGCATATCGGCGAGTCGGATTTGCCGGGCGGTTTACAAATGTTAGCGCAGGATTGCAAATTTGACGTAAAATCATGGCGGCTTGTGTTTACCGGTAAAACACACCATACTTATGAAGTTAATTGATTTAAACTGGGGTTTTGAAATCCTTTAATGTGTTTTATTTACATAAACAGAGTGACAAACATTCATTTTGAACATTTATTTAACATTAACGTCACGTGACTAAGCTCCAGTGGAGAGGTCACGTGATGCATGAATATTGCTCAATTTAAAGTTTTAACATAAACATAAACATAAAAGTTTGTGTTTCAACTATGTTGTTGACAACTAAACTGAAAATATCAATATAACATTGTTTTTAAAAAATCAGTTTTAAAGTGTAAAGATTCTTTTTGAGTTCAGTTTTTATCTAGCTGCCTGCTCCTGCTAAGCTTATAAGCAGCGATCTTCTAGCTTTTTACGAGAGGCATATAATACTCAGGATGCGAAGGTGTAATACTCAGCGTGTAGAAAGTTACCTTACACGAGGTTGAATTTTGTATCTGTATTGTCAACAGCTGAATTTGATAAATCCGTAAAGATATATCATAACATTCATAAAAACACGCTACTCTACCTTATAGCAGTACCCGTCAGGAACCACGGTATATCGAGGGCATTTATATATATCTAAGCTGTGTATTTAGAACGCTCAATGGTATCACATGACTTGATCGTCCTATACAAAAGTAAATAAATATCCTAAGAATTAAACAAGCTTATATTTGTTATGCTAATTAACAAATGATTCAAATAACTATCACAGACACCTTTAATCTTCAAGTAACGACGTATTCTCTCGTTTGATTTGTCAACGATAAGCAACGATAACATGTACAAATCAGGATTCATGTTATGAGAGAGAGATTTAATTTCTGTAAACGGGGCCACTGGCTCATTATAAATGTAAATTGATGACACACTAAACTGCCCGAAGTTCCATAAAATAGCATGTACAGACGAAGAACATAACAATAATTGTGTTTCTTTTGAGCTAGACCAATATATTTTGCAAGATTATTGAGGTCAATACTATTTGTTGATGAAAACAGTGAGACGAAAATGTAACCAGATGGAATAACATAGTAGTTATGTAAACGTGTAATTTACTATCCCAGTTGTTCACTTGCTAAAATATGTCAGATTCAACAGGTTTTTGCCTTCAAATATGTTGGTAAATGGGTCTTGACTTCTGTTTCCGATGTTATACAATAGTATATTGAAGTAAATAATCTTCTAACCGACTTTGAAGGCTCAAATTCAAGGAGAACAGGGCGTGTTTATATCAGGTCGATGAAGCAAAGAGAACAAAGGAATTTCGCGCGATTTCAGGAAAGGGCAAGTAACTTTAATTGCACGATTGAATGTGTTCAAATTCAAAACATGTTGTGGGTTGCAACACGTACAAAGTAATCCCGTTCACATATAAACACATTTGAAAACATATTTTGAGTTTTAAAACACAAATAGAAGAACACATTTATTCTTGTTTTTTTCGCAATGTCTATCCTGAGATGCAATACTATGCAACTTATATATAATTGTTAGCGTAGCTATTTGAAACAACATTGTCATAACTTTGTTCATATCTTTTTAAGAATATTGAAATAAAAAAGAGTTTAAACTTTATTTTTGCCATGAATCAAAATGATATAATGAGCTCATTAAGCTTAATTAGCGTGCACAATGTCACTCCACCCAACCCCATTTTGAAAGTATATTTCTCGACAGCAGGTGTTTCATGGATAAGAACTTTGTCTTTTGTTAAGATGTTTCCCCATTCAAAAGATTTTGTCAATACTCTTAAACTCTATACAGAGAAATCTTTGCTTGTCAAATGAAATGGAATATCTTTTTCAAACATTAAAAAAAGTAATTTTGAAATAGATAACATAAAATCAGTTTTAAAAGGACAATGACAATACAGTCTAAGTAAACCTAGCCTCACTATTATCCGTTACACTGCTATACTGAGTCTAGAAAGGCTTGGTTGAGAGTCGCGTCAGCCCACGTGACCAAGTTGACCAATCAGAACTGATCTTACCAAGCCACAATAGTCTGCCTGCGCACGTATAACGTTGGAGGGTCAAAGGTCGCAGAAAGGTCGGCTGACGCGACCCTCAACCAGACCTTTCTAGACTCAGTATAGCAGTGTAACGGATAATAGTGAGGCTAGGTTTACTTAGACTGAATGATAATAGTACAAAAGTACAATCTACTAGAACCAACCGTCACAGCAACATGTATATGTTCAACATATATGTTGGCACGACTCTACTAAATGAGGTCGGATTCATGTGTTATTACGCAATATCTTTAAAGTCGAAACATGTTTTGAGTTACAACACAAACAAATTCATGTGTTTAGCATATAAACACATTTCAAAACATGTTGCGAGTCACAACATGTTTTGAGTTACAACACATATAAATTCATGTGTTTAGCATATAAACACATTTCAAAACATGTTGCGAGTTACAACATGTTTAGAGTTAAAAAGCCCTTTAGTTATCATAACGCAACATGTTTAAAATCGAAACATGTTTTGAGTTACAACACATACAAATTCATGTGTTTGGCATATACATGTAAACACATTTCAAAACATGTTTTGAGTAAAACACGTACGGAACATGTTTAAAGTCAAAACGCCATTTTTGCAGTGTAACTGTTAAAATTTACTAGAGGTCCTAAACAGCTTTTTCAAGATGCTAAAAAAACAAGGAAAAATGTTTTCACTTTCCTATAGCACATCTAGTTAAGGAGATTTTAAAACAACAATTTTTGAAAGGCGTAAAATTCAAATACCTTGATCAAATATTGCTGGTAAATTCATAACTTGCCGTTGAAGACAAGAAGTAACCCTGTTTCTGTCGTAATTAACTATCTTGCATTTTATATGGTATGGTTTCTTTTGCTTCTGAGTGCTACACCGTAAATATTTGAATACTCACCGGCATTGAAAAGTCGTCGGGTTTAAGCCGCCTGTTTTTCCTGATTCATGAATATGTCGGACACAAAAATGTTTACAATGTTTATCGATATGCAATAACTTATATTATAATATCTTCATAGCAATCTGAATGAATTGATTTGCATAGAGTTATCAAAATTGAACATAAATGTCATGGCTTAGGAAACAGCCTTGAATAAGCGCCGGATCAAAATGGTTTCTTACATTGATAATCGCCAATACTCAGGGATTGACGGTACATATTAATGATGTTATTTAGTCAAAAGCTACTGATTGTTGCTGAAAAGTACAAAACATAGGCTCAGTTCAGTTGTTCAAAATAACGGCATAGAATCTTGATTTTGATCGAATACCGGACGATATACCACTGCACACGTGAGTTTTTGGAAATAATTAATCGACAGCGGGGTTACTTGAAGGTCATGTGTTAAAAGTCTTTCAAAGATTAATTTCTAGTAGTATACAGCGGTGTGCCAAAATGATGTCGTATCATATTACCATAGATTTTCGTGAAAGATTTCTTATTAACTAAGTAACTTTCAGAGGAATCACAATAGCTACGGGGACATTTTTTCCATGTTTATATTTCTTTTCGAATAGCATAATTTTCATCATCATATTATGTTAATTGATGCATAAGATTTTAAATGGTGGCTAATGGGAGACCTGTTTTACAACAGATAGTCATCGAGTTATTTATTTTTAATACTAATGTACTTCAAACTGAGATGATTTCAAATATACATACGGAGTTTGACAAAGATACATAATTCATCGCATAAGAAATTAATTATGTAAACCGGAATAACATTAGTCTATTGAATTTACCCAAAATACGACACAATATTATACCTCTGAATATTTTTAACGACAAAATGACGGGTAGATGAAGAGATACTCGCGACATAAGACAATTATTTAATTTAATCATCGTCTACAATGTATTTCATAGGCCTAAGTATGACATCCCGTATGTTGTATGCAACGTAGAAATACCAAAATGACGTATATTTAGAGTTGAAGATTTAAAATATGTAATGGTTCTCCACAATCACTATATTTTGCAGGTTAATTTAATAAATCTGGAAGGATTCATATAAACTTTCAAACTTTCTTTTCAAAGAATTATTTACAGATGAATGATTTAATCCTAACTGGTAAAATAGTTTTAAATCAAATCGATTGACAAAGTTTTAAAGTTATATCATGAAACGAAAATCAAACATTATATAGCCTACGTATATATAGACTAATACAGACAGCCTTGCGATGGCCTATGACATAAAAAGACAGATTAGAATTAAGAATCTCACCCCTTAACAATCATTATATATTATTGTTTAATCTCTTTCAAATCAAACACTTTCCCATACAATTTTACAACAGCAAATGTAAGCTACTGCACTAGATCCCATTTACGCCAAGCCTGGCGTTGCCCACGGTCAAAACTGGAAAATGGTCAATTATATATGGTTGACAGATGACAAAACAGATTTGCATGTTTACTTAAAAGCTAGCAGAAACTGTGAAGTTAAAGTGGCTGTCCTATCGATTTCCTGTCAGCGAATGTGTTTATCTTTGATCAATTTTACTTTCATTGCAATTGAAAGAATATCCAAACATTAACAAATTACTTATTTTGCTTTTTATTACCTACGAGGGCAGTCATATCGAGGTTCATATTTTTCATATGTTGCCCTAGGGCAAAAAATCACTTTTTTATTGTGACGTCACGTTATAAACAATGCTTTGACGTCACTGTTCACCTATGACGTCATATTTATACGAGCCGACGGCGGCTTGTGCGCCTTTGCTGAGAAGTAGGTTTTGAGTATTTTCTTTAAGTTTGGGACTACGGTATTAAACAGATTATTATATTCGTGCCCATGACAAACTATGTCTCCGACACTCGTGCCTAAATATCAGTATATTCCGCGCTCTCGCTCTGGAAATACTAATATTTAGCCACTCGTGTCGTAAAATTAGTATGTCATGGACACTAATATAATATCCTCTATCAAAAGTATGGGCGTCCAATGACCTTTTATTGAAATTTGAGCCTTATAAAACGTTATTCTTTAGGGAACACTTCAATAAATGCTGTTTTGCTTATAGACCCTGGTTCTTATTCTACTGTATTACCTACAAGGGCAGTCATATCGAGGTTCATATTTTTCATATGTTCCCCAAGGGAAAAATATCACTTTTGCATTGTGACGTCATGTTATAAACAATGCTTTGACGTCACAGTTCGCCTATCATCACAATTTATACGGGCTAGTCAGCACATACTGAAAGGTAGGTTTTGAGTATTTTTCTCAATCTTTGACAACGGTAATAACAAGAATATTATATTTGTGCCCATGAAATACTTAGAGGTTATAACATGTCATTTTTCATATCATACCTCATATCAGCCCGAGACCCCCATATCAGCCCGAGGGCCGCAGGCCAGAGGGCTGATATGGGTCGAGGGCTGATATGAGGTATGATATGAAAAATAACATTTTGTAACCTTTTTATCATATATCAAACTTTTTCTCTGGCAAAAAAATTATCTTAAAATAATTATGGATAAAACGTTTTGAAATAGAAATAAAAAGTCATAAAAATAACAGAACGATCATTCATTACAAAGAGTTAAGTTTGAGAAAAATATTGTGAGTAGCTCCACTTACTTACATTACTAGCAAATTTAGCCGTTTGGTGTTTGTAAAGAATATCTAAAGCTAAAAGTTTCAAAACATCGTTTTTGGTAATGCAAACGCAAAATATAGGCCCTACTATCTATGTTGCCAATGACGTTACTCTGCAAAGGGAGATAACTCTAACCAAAAGTCCCCCCGGGCTGATATTGATATGGATTTGCGGACCGGTCTGATATGGCTGATATGGATTTGCGGACCGGGCGGCAATATGGGTGCTGTGTCCTTGCCTCTATCACACATGCAAAACAACTCATATTATTGATAGATATATGATAATATGTTTATGACAATCACCCTCTCTGACAATCACCCTTTCTCTCGGGAAATATTTAACCACTCATGTCGTAACATAGTATGTCATGAACATTCATATAAAACCCTCTATGTATCAACAAAAGGTATCGTGTGCAGCTCTTGATAAACGTATAGATTTATAGTCCAGCAGATATGTGAAGAATTTACATAGAATTGTGCCTTTCATGATACAAGCATGAAATTTGGTACACAGTTAGGGGGTACCCTTAGAGTGAAATTTGGATATAAGGACATTCCAGATTCCCTCTAAGATTTAAATGGCGGCTACAAATTAATGAATGAAATTAGTTAATGAATTATGCCAACCAGTTCAAATCCTTATCACGTGTATTTGGTGTAAAACACAATTTAGGTATTATGTAATTAATTGTTGTGCATATTCTATCAGTCTAGGTAAACCTAGCCTCAATAATACTCGCTTCACTCCGATATTGAGTCTAGCAAGATGTAGTAGAAGGTCGCGTCAGCCGATCTTTGGAATTGACCAATAAGGGATCGTCTTACCAAGCCGCAATAGTATGCATTCGCACATATAACGTTTGAGAGTCATAGGTCGGTCAAAAAGGTTGGCTGACGCGACCTTCTACTGCATCTTGCTAGACTCAATATCGGAGTGAAGCGAGTATCATTGAAGCTAGGTTTACTTAGACTGATATACTGAGCTCAAAAAGAGCATCTGCAGTGGGTAAAAAAAAGATTTCCCAATTGCTATTGCAGAATTCGGCCTGCCGATTAGATATCTGACTCCACGGGACTTCAGTCTTTGCTTGTTGATAAAACATTTGTTCAAAAAATCTCTTTACAATAATTAGTTTCAAAATATTTTCCATCCGACACTGCATTAGTGGTGCTGTATATTGCTTGACAGACTATGGCTAATAAACAATTCAAGCTTTTGAATCAACAGGCTAGAATGCTACTCGTCTACTCTGACTGATTGGAAGAAGTGCGTTTTATTTTCAGGAAGAAACAGAAGAGGTTATTTTTTGTCCCCCTGATTTCAAGCAAAATATAGGTTCTGAATAGGCGGAGGTACAAAATTGGCTCCAGCTCTCTACCATGCGTTCGGATCCGTGGCGAGAGGCCTTGCGCAGATTATGTTGAGTCCGGGATGGATCTCAACAGTGATCACCAACCTCGGCAGGGACTTTTTTGGGGGACAGTCGGATCTCCTGGTGTTGATCGATAGCAACCTGCGATATATGCCTTAGGTTCGGTAGGTTAGCCTCTCACCTGCGACTCAACGGAGCACAGCGTTTGAACAGATGGATATTCTTATATCCAAGGGGGCAGTGGAGGAAATCCTGGTCCCAAACCTCAAGTCTGGGTTCTACTCCCCTATGTTCGTTTCACCCAAGAGAGACAGGAGAAAATAGCAGATGATTAACCATATGTTGAAGTTAACCACTCCTTCCTCGTACTGACGCCATATCTTTGTCACATGTTTTTGTCATTAGTCATGCGGTTGCTGGAGCCCTAGAATTGGAGAACACATACTTGCATATTCCCATTTCCGAGACCACTGCAAGTACCTCAGTTTCGTTCTGGCGGAGCGCCATTCTCAGTGGAATGTGCTCCCATTTTGAATATCATTCGCTCCGTGGATTTTCACCAGAGTGACTCAACAATAGTAACTTTCTTCTCACTCACAATGTCCAGTTCATTCCATTCGTGGACGACAGGCTTGATACCCACCGCTCATTACTCTGGAGTTGGAGTTGTTGATTAATCTGTCCAAGTCAGACCTTAAGCCAACCACCTCGCTGGCCTTCCTGGGCGCTATTGTGGACACTGCTCAGTCCCCAGCTAACGCATGGAGCGAATAGACTTCTTGCTCCACTAGGTCCAATAGATCATGGGGTTGCTCACCTCAGTGCAGGACCTAACTAGGAGGGGTTGGCTGCAGTTGACATCATTTCAGGTCTTCCTAAACATGCACGTCAGGGAAAAGGTGTCCAGACATGTGTTCCTGCTTCGCCATGACCTCAGGGAGGAGGCAAACGTCTTCAGAGGTGTCCTGCTCCACCAATAATTAAAGGTGATGGGAAGCGGTAGGTGTCTGGTCTCAAGATTCATTGGGATCTGGTTATTTGTCCCCGAGCACTTACGCTCGGATGTCTGCAAGCCCTTATTAGAGATGATCATCCTATGCCTGAAAGTTAAGACAGTTTATTCATGGCGATGGCTTTCGGCTGCCAAGATTTCGGAGCCGCATGCTTTGCAGGCTGATTTGCTTCGCTTTGAAGTGAGGGATGAGGGAAGAGTCACAAAGGAACTTGCACCGGACTTCGTGTGTAAGATCCAAGGGTCTGATGATTGAGGCAGGGTGTTTCACATTCACTCCCTTGCATGATCAGCATTCCCCACGGACGAAGAGTTCAGTTTCTCTGTCCTGATCTAGCTCTTCGCATCTACTTGGAACGCATGCGTTCCTTCTGGCAAGGGAGTAGGAGGCCTTCCCCAATTTGCTTTGAGTACAAAGGAGACAGACAGTGCCTTCAGTGTCTATCAGTGGTCTGCTATCCTCGAGGCTTACAAAGCCATGGGTTGATCGCGACCAGTTCTTTCAAAGACCAGTTCTTTCTTACGAGATCCGTGCAGCCTCTGCCACCATAGCGGTCCATATTGCTGTAGCGGACATCCGTTGGGCTGTTTTTGTCATACATGCTCTTTGCCAACCACTACCCTCGAGACGTTTCTATGGAAGACGGACATTGCAAGGATGGTGACTCAGGTATTCACTTAACAACGCACTTCAGGTCTTGCTACCCCAGAGGGATTGCAGCTCAGAGGTTAGATCGCTATCACATGTTGTTGTTTTAAAAAAACTTTGCATCGCTTTTTCCATTGTGTTGGTTGTCTTTCTTTCTGGTTCGAGGTTTGTTACACCCTTTTAACAGGGGCCCAGACCACCCTACCATAAGTTTGACTGTTGAGGTGGTTACCGTCCTGCTCGGGTCCCACAGCCCTTTATCGCTATTGTAATCTGTGCTACAGTGAGTCTTAGATGGTAATAGTAAGTTAAATAATAGTGCGTTTTTTAGTAAACATTATTTAAAATTTCCATTGACAACTGACTAATCCTTCATTCCAACCCTTGCCTCCCCTCCTGGGAGTAGGTTGGCTCTGGTAAACGTTCTCTGAGGTGTGGTTACATGACCAAAGCCAGCACAGGAACAGATAACTCCCGTCTTCTTTGATCTGTGTAATCTCGTTGAGAGATAATCAGAAATTTCAAAAATCTTGATATTTAGTGAAAAATGAAGACCAAATAATGTTTTTTGAGAGTTTTCACTTAATTATCATCATAAACACAATATTCCTTGGTGTTCCTCTCCAAGTACTCTGATTTAGATAATATTATCTTACTACCAAAATACCGCCATTTTTAAATGGCCGCCATTTTTGTTCTGGGAATAAATTCAAATGTCCCTATATCTCAAAATCTTCATAAAATAATGCTCTATCAGTATACCAAGTTTAATGCTTGTATCACAAAAAGCACAATTTCCCCACATATCTGCTGGACTATTAGAGAATATTTGAGAAATTATCTTCCACAATGTACTCACCACTACCAATTTTCTACAGATGCACTATCTATCATACAGTTAAGAAATGTTGAAATCTTTAGAAGTAGAAAAAAGAAGAATACATTACCGAATGAGATTGCACACATGCGAATGACTACAGCAAACGTTTGTAAAGAAACTTGATATGTGGCTTCATGGATCTATACACATACACAATGTGTACTCGGCTACATGATATGAGCTTTAATAAGGACAAGCACGTTTCGTATAACTAGAGCATTAAACAAGCACTCATGTACGTGTCATATTATATAAATTGTTTGTAGATCTTCAGGCTTCATATTTGATTTTTTAAGGGTGTGTTCAATGTTCCTTTTTTAAGGGCCACAGGGTCATCAATTCTTAATTCTAGTATGTAGGAGATGTGATTTCAGAAATGGAAATAGCTCAAACCTTCAAAGGAAATGTAAAAAAGATGAAGCGGAGTGACCCTAAATTAGTAAGAAGACTACCAAACCCGCAATTGATGATTTAGAGTATAGGGTCGAAAGGTTCACGAAGCGCTTTTTAACATTAGTTTCGTGACAAATAACTTTTCGATAAGCCACTGTTCTGTCCCCCATGCAAAGCTAAGATATAGATTAAATACAGAGTTAAACCCGTAACAGATACATATTTGGTATGCATATCAATTGCCTTGTAACAAAGACATTATGTGACAGCAAATTAACATAAAATATGCAAATGAGGTTCTGAAACGATAAAAGGCACACCTTACATGATAATGAATAAGTTGTCAAGTTGTTGCAATCGCACAATTGATAAGAAGTAGTGGGGACAACGGATTGAAAATGAACTAATGAAACTAACATATTTAATATTCAAACATCACAAGAGTTCATAATGAGATGAGATGGGAGCACAGGGACAAGTATTGCTTAAAACCAGCGTTAGGCAGACACCCTACCCCACTACAATATAGAAGGAACAAACCCCTCTATACTGTAGTAGGTTAGACAGGGTATTAATAGCAGCCGTGTTTAGTTTCACAATTTATAAAAACTTGTCAATATTGTCTCATCATACTTCATTTAGTCATTCTGTAGCAGATTTAACATTAATTTATTTTCTAAAAACTGAAAAAAAGTTCATGTAATGCTATTTATTGAATATTTCAATACTTCATGATCCATTCGTGGTTCTGAAATAAATAATCGCCTATCCCGAATGATCCCCAGGCCAAAACGTTTGAATTAATTATCGCCCTTCTATTATTCAATGGTTTACGGTATGGGGTTCAATAGTTACAAAAACGACAGACGACACTATACACTATAAGATTCGCTATATGAGCAGATACACAGGTAAACATAGGTACAACAACATTGAAAAGCATTAATACCAAAACGAAAGGTGACAAACCTTCAAGCTCTCTCGACAAATATAAGATGCCAGCACAATCCTCTATAACGTCCGGCTCGCCAGTCCGGAAACTGGGTCACTGATCACGTGACGTGAGGCTCTGCTTGAGCGTGCGTTGTATGAAGAAACCCAGTGCTTACATTTCAACTCATGAAAGAAAGTAAAGTAGTTTCTTTAAAAACAGCAAGATGTTTTGGGTGACAACTTCTTTATTGTGAAAATAAGTATATCTCCATTCATCCACTTACCAATTAATTCAAATACAGTAGAACACGGCGATTGCGATCTTGGATATAGGGAACAGCATGATATAGCGAACAATTTTCTAAGTCCCGTCAAAAAACCTATATGATATCATCAAAATTATAAGCATAAAGCGAACTCGAGTATATAGAACTAACGGATATAACGAACTAAATTTCATGTCCCGAGGCCCCATTAACGTTACTTATAGCGTACTCATTTGGTGTCAGCTTATGTCAATTAAATCTCATTGAAATCAAAGCATTGATTCGCTCCTTTTTTAAATTATGTTGTCACTGGTCACTCATCTACGATCTAACGGATTCCGTCGGAAGTAGGATTTCAACCCGTCACTATTGTGCTTTCAAAGTTGTGAAAGTAGATTAAAGGTTCAAACATCAACGCTTTCCTATGTAACGCGAAAAATGCCGAGGTTTTCTGAATGTTTGGGTACACTTGATTTGTTACATCAACATGAGCGCAGTATGTTTGTTAACATCCTTGTCGTCAGAATAATTGAATTCGTATCTATAAATTTAGATTTCAAATAAAGTCTCCGGAAACTAGGTAAGATAGTTGTGTCAATATTAGACATATATAGTACACGTTATAAAACTAATAATCCTATGATACATAACAAGCTAGACTATGATCTAAATCAAAGGATATGACATTGAGAAACTTTTATGAAAAACCAATACGTTTTTCGTGAAGTAATCAATCTTTAACTGATAATTATATTGTTTTCTCAAAACACCATAGTCACAAGTTTTCTGTAGAGAATTACAGGATAAGAAGATTTGTTTAAAAAAAATCGAGTTTAAAGTGAGTTATAAAAAGAACTTGTCAAAATCATGTCCATAACAATGCATGTACATCGTTTAACCAACTTTCACTTATATGAACTATTTATCATTATGGATTTGGAACTCAATTCTTCCTTTTCACATACCCTACATGTATATATTCGAATATAATCAACATGGACTTTTAAAGGTTTAAAGGTTTGTAAAGAATTCAAAATTCAGTGTCATTGACGTTATCCTCTTTTTTTTCTGAAAGTAAGGAAAAGGTCCTGGAGATTCCAATTAAATGGTGCAATCATGTCAATTATTCTGCCTGATTTTCAAAATAAGATTTGAATTCAAATAAGGTAGAATGCCATGTACAGACCCTTGCAGAATTAGTTACCTGAAAACCGCGGTCTGATTGCAGTCTGATCGCGGTCAACTGCATTCAGATTGCGGTTTGATTGCGGTCAACCGCGGTCTGACTGCAATCTGATCGCGGTCAACCGCGGTCTGACTGCAATCTGATCGCGATCAACCGTGATCAGATTGCAGTTAAACCGCGGTCGATCCGATCAGGGGTTGAGAGTGATTGTAGACATTGTCTGCATGTCGGCAGTACAGCATAAGTTTAATCATAATAGATTGAGAAACTCAAATCTGCCGTATTCGGTCCAAATTGATTTTCTAACTGATTTGTTATTTGTTATTCAAACTTTAACAACGCATACTATTCCTTTGTTCAGATACTTCATGTCTACCTTCTACACTGTCGTAAAACGTATAGCGATTTTTTGCACTGGTTAAAAAAAGATAATATCCTTTTGCATAAAGTGTTATTTGAATGTACCTTGCAACGACTTTTTGTAGCGTATGTGTGAAGTTATGAACATCGTTAACTCATCATTACTTGTATTCCTCATTCGTACAGGAGAGATATATCACTTTATGGTGTTATGGAAGCCCTTTGACTTCTCTGTAGTTTGTGTTTAAATTTTAAGACGGCCGAATGAAATCGTGAAAATCTCCATGCCAATACACGTCATAACGTTATACACAAGTTTTAATGACAGATATTATTTGTTAAAGAATTCATAATATCATATTTGATTGTGTCGAATTTTGGAGACAAAAGGAAGATGGAATAATTACTGATCATGATATTCTCGTTGTTTTGGACAACACTGGGTAATTTAGATAGGATACAATGGGAGAAAGTGGTATTATTGGTATATGACTGTCATTTTCAAATATTTTTTCAAAACTGTACATTTTAATTCTTTGTGTGCACGACCTTTTTTTGTAATACATTTGGAGGAAATAAAGATGGCTTATCCTTCATCATGACAATCTCACATGCCAGAATGCTAAGGCATTACTGAAACGGTACAACCAGTAGCAGTGATTGTAGGACAAAACCCCACCCTGACAAAAGCCCACACGGACAAAAGCCCATAGGACTAAAGCCCACCCTGACAAAACCCCATACCTATTTTCTCATATGGAGACAAAAGCCCACCAATCTTAATTAGTAGAGTAGAGAATGTATTGTTTGTAGTTGAGTATGTGTTGATAACTGACAAGGATGAATTAGTTTAAAAAAATCAGAATAGATTGGAGATAAGTGAGTTGTTAATTGATTGGGTTGAGTTTAGGAATGTGTTGTTAATAATTTGGCAGTAATTAACTCAAAGGTAAGTGTATCAACTCAATGTCACTTAGAGTAGGGGGGTCTATGAAAACATCCTTAAGTGTAAGTTAATCTATTTTAATCTATTTTAATATTTTAAGAAAGATATTTAAAACATTTTTTTAGTGCTGTATTGTGCTGTGAACTCCAAGTATGATTTGAGATATGATTTTAGTGCTGTATTGTTTCAAATGTTTGTTAAAATGTATTATTATGGAATAAAAGTTGTTAAAACACAAGTGTGGGGTTTTGTCCTAGTATCTGTGGGATTGGTGTGGGATTTTGTCAGGGTGGGCTTTAGTCCTATGGGCTTTTGTCCGCGTGGGCTTTTGTCAGGGTGGGGTTTTGTCCGTACACCGTAGCAGTAGTAATATAAAATGTTTTCGTCAAATCAAGTCTAATGGTCTATTTTCAAGGTATAACTGAAATAGAAAAAGAACACATATGTAATATTGATTATCTGTGATCAGTTTTGCCGATATATGTACATTAATTTATATGCGAATTGAGAATTTTGAGAATTTCACCTTCCGGGCCGGGCCGCATACTTTTAATGAGAAGAGACAACCTCTATGTAGATTTTGTAATTATGTCATGAATGTAAATATTACAGTGTTTATTTTTTCACGGGTAAGTTTATAATTATAATAAAACCCGATAGAAACAGTCAGAGAAAAATTTATGAATTAATTTGTATGTACAACAACGACTTCTGACCGATATTGGTCGAGTCATTCAGTGTTGCTGCCAAATTACCAATTATCAGTATGTCAAAAGTCTTGTACTTTAAAATGGTTCACGTTTCATACACGTGGGATCAACAATTTGAGTGGGATCAACCATTTAAGTACGCGGATTAAAAATCGGCAAAAATCTTGTCGATCCCGCGTGAATGTCACTTCCACTTATCGAGAATAATGCAGAGGAATATATGGATGACAACTTCTTTGGTCATTGAATGCAAAGTTTACAAGAATCTGTGTCGAAAAGCCGCATGCAATGAACAAAGAAGTTGTCATCCATATATTCCTCTGCATTACTGTCATTCCAACTTATATCATGCCTCTCAAAGAAGTTAATCGAGAACAGTCGATTGGCTTAGAAGGATTAACGCATGGATAATCCCGATCCTTATAAAAACAATTGTCGACAGTAACTTGAGTTACGAGTTAAAACGAGACGTTTTACTAATTTACCATTAGCTGAAAGAGTATATGTCTTATATTTGTTTTTACGCTGTTAAAGTTGAGAAGCATGTTCTTTTGTCCACAGTATACATACCATAGACAAGAGATTTAATCTATAATGTGGACATTTGTCAAGATTGTGTGCCTTTTAATCTAGCTTTATAATGTTCAGTCCAGAGTTTTTATGTATTGTTGCCAAAAGCTGCAGACTTATTTCAGAAAAAGGAAAATCTTTTTTATGTTAGGTTAAATATATTTCATAGTCAATTTTGTTGTATTTATATTTCATATGTCGTAGTCTCTCATAACGCTCATATCAACGGTTGGCTCATTAGTTTTTGTTTTTAGCAAAATATGTATGTATCTAATTCATAAATATAAGATGCTAGTCCTGTTTTAATTTGTTTTATCTATTTGTAAATGTTCTATGTAACCCAGCACGTGACTTATTTTCTCTCTATCTCTCTCTGTTGATCGGCCCTGTTCGTTTCATTCAAGGACATTTGAACTTGATTAGGAGAACTCAGCAGCTTCATCTCGTTTACTTTAGGGTGGGAGATTGCCCCTATTTTCCTCTTTATTGTGTATTGCTTTGCCTACATACCTGATACAAAGGCCGCCGCCATTACTTAGTTAATTAACCCTAGACCAGCTTTACTACCCAACATCTCGCTGTCCTACCGTCTCGCTCTAGGAGACAAATTACCACAAGAAAGGACTTCCGGTTATGTAAAGGGCCATAAAGTCCCGATTGTTTCACGAAGATTAAAAAGGAATCGAAGTATAGTATGTTTTAACGTGTGATGTGTCATTTTGCTGCACTGATTTAATTGGGGGAGGGAGAGGAGAACACTGTTAAACATCAATTATTCAGTGTCGCCTACAGCTCGGCTGTACAATCTGAACGCACATACATCTGTAGATACAAAGTCGGAAACATCAAAGTCCTATTCAGCGATCAAAGCGGTATATCACATACCCATTTCATATCAACGCCGGTGACCGGATTGGTGGTATTTATTGTCTGATATTGCTAAAGAGGTTATGTAATGTATTTTTTCCAGGAATGATAGATCGTTATCGCCAGTACCGTTATCTATTGGAATGAGCGGTTTTAGAGCGCAGCCGAAATTACCAGGCGAACACTTTGAAAACGTGACCAGGCCTGTCGCCACTTGCGTATCTACCATAATGTCCGGAGATAAACCCCCTTAAAACCTAAACCATTTATCTGTTAAATTCTGATTTATAAAAATGGCAGAAGCACGTACATTAATATCTAAGAAATACGTTAAACTCGAACTTTATAAAACGGTGAGTCAATTTTGTTTGCTGATTCGCTTTGATGGATGTGACTGTACCATTATGCGGAATGTGATGATCCCAAATATAACATTGTTGCATTTTCAATACGAATCGAAACATTATATATCATAAATATATCAATCACTGGTAACAATAATGTATGTTTAATTATTCTATTTTTGACATGTGTTGTAAAAATACGGATATTGATCATAACTTACTATAAATTATTCACTGTGGCGTCTATATTTTTCATAAAGATAAAGATATCATAACAAATAACATTTAACCGTCCACACTTTTCCTTTCCATTCATATCACCATGGTAAAATTATCCACCGTCTAATGGCTCTTTAGAGTAAATCTTTATTTTGCAGTAAACTCACAAAAATGTAACATTATTTAGGTATTCTTTTTTAGAAAATATTCGGTTTGGTCACTGAAAATATAAACGATTTGTTATTTGTCACCGCCAGAAATAACAGTCAGTGTATGTTGTGTAAGATTCAGCAAACAACAGACCATCAGATTATCACTTTAAACAGACAAGTCTAGCCACAACGGTGCCAATATAACAAGGACATTTTATCAAGATGAAGCCTTGTTGCGTCATTTATAGGGTTTTGAAATATACAATGTGACATGTTTATACAATAAAAATTAGCTTGAATAAACTATTTTTGAGCCGTCGGATATCTATGCTTTCGGAATAAATAAAACTTGAATGTATTTTGTGACTATTTGTATGTAAAATGAACGATGAAAAGGGTGTCATTACACGTTGAAACTACTCCCCTTCTCCTACGTCATAGAAAGTAGATACGCAAGTGACACGCTTCAGTGACCACAGATTCTGTTCGCCGCGGCTAATTAGGCAGTGTATTTCAAAAGCTGCATTTAGGCAGGTTACCGTCGTTCTTTCGAAAATTCAAAGTTGAATCTAATTCAAATTGCAAGCCCCTTTTCATGAATCCCCAAAGTGGCTATAGACCATTTCAGCACTGATGAGGGATACACATTCCTAATCACTGATGAAAGTGGTATATCACATGATCATTTTATGTTACCGCCGGTGACCAGTTTTTCGGTATGTATTGAGTGACAATGGCGTCAACACTGTGTCTTGTATGTTGTGTCATATATTTAGACTGCTTCAATAAAATAATGTCTTTTGACCTCAGGCGATCATTCATTGATATGCTTTTTAAAAAGGATGAGTTAGTGTCAGGATTAATTGTGCAAACACTAAACGACGACAGTTTCTGGTACTGGACAAAAAGGTTTTACTGAACACTTCTCATATTTGATAAAACCTAAATCAAGAATGTCATCTATGATGTTGAAAGAGATTATCATAATACGTTAGACATATATGATAGTAAGAATATGAAATTAACGACTTATCTATTATTTTGTGTGTGCATTAAATTACAAACTATCCACTGAAAAAGATATAAATAATGTAATAATGATTTTTGATATCAAAAAGCAAGAGTCTGATATCTAATAATTCCTAAATTTGATAATAATGATGTTTCTGAATAACATGAACCCGTAATGTAGCATAGCGACACTAACAGTGGTATATCAAAATTCAGTTATTGAAACAGTGTCAATTGTTCAATAGCAGCATTTACAGGAAATTAATACAGCCAAATGTTAATTCATGGCATATTTACATTCAATCATTTCTTATGTTTTCCCGAAATGTTCACTAGAATTCCAACCAATCCCGATGTTATGTAACTACGAGACGAGTGACACATGAATAAACTCGTCGGTCTCACTTCTAAGTAAATCCTGATTCACCGAGGGAGCTGGCTAATCACCGAGACATTCACATGTACACGATGTCAGACAAACAGACAGAATATTTGTGTCTCACTTGTTTACACAACCAATCTATCAGCACGAATAATTACCACCTGCAGTCGTTTTTTAGATTGTTATATTATTGTGCCAACACCCCAATCTCCCGGAAACACTAAGTCTTCATCTCGAAAATGAAAGGAAACTCTTTTGAAAGTTCTAATAACCACAAACATATTTTTTTCTATTTCTTTGGAATATATGAAAGTCTGATTACAATATTGCATAGTGCGTCAAAGGTCGCTACTCAAATATGTTCAGTTAGTCGCATACCGTTTCGTCGAATTTATAGTTTTAGGATAGAAAAATCCATTCGAGGGATCGGTATTGGAGCCTACTTCATTTATTAACTTAAATTCTCCCAGTGTCTCTTGCTCGTCAAACTTCGAATGATCGTCACAAAACCACCCAAGCGTTATTCGACGGATAGGTACAGAGACAGTTTTGAAAATTCGACGGATCAGGCTGTAATTGTTCAGTTTGGTAATGAAAGCCACTTTTGATGGGTCGCTTAGACTTATCTGGCCCCAAACCAGTGAATGCATGACTAGACACCCCCCCTTTTTGTGACCGGGCGTCATTAACAGAATCAGCCTCGTTATCTATACATCTATCGTAACAATACCACAGAAAAAACCCCAATAAATAACGATTTTCAGAAAATGATTCCACTCAGTTAGATAAATAATTTGACGATGTGACACTACTAAGCATTTGGTGTTACAGGGATATCAATGGTAATTAAACAATTATTTAGGCGGTATATCAGTTGAATTAATGATGCGTTACTTTCTATGTTTATTGTGTCACAACCGCGCAAGTTTTATGGCCCCTAACCCAGGTGGGTTTTTCACAGCCGATAATTACGCTGTCTTAATGAAAGGCCAATTAAAGGCGTTTATTTGACAAATTAACAAAAATCAAGTTCCGTTTTTATTTTTTGAAAAATCGAGAAGTGGTAAAGTCGAGGTTAGTGAATGTTTAACTTAACGATTGACATGTAAAGTTCATTTACGGTAATAGATATGCTCACATGGCAATTTAAAGCACGATTTTCTTACTGAAATAAAGGGATCTTACGAAAAGATACATACGCGTTAACAATGGGTAAATAATACTCTGTATCAATAAAAAATAGTTCTAAAACGAATGCACAATGTTCGGTTACGTCATGTGAGCCGATTTCCTTTCGAGCGGCCACATTGTATTCCATAATGTTCACATTAAAATGGCCGCTCGAATGTTCAAGTTCAAGGGATCTGACTGCTATGGCGAAACAAAGTGTGTTATAAACATCCAACAAGCAGGTTAATTTCGAATATGGTATAACTACTGGGTCACTAATTCATCAAACCGTTTAGACACCTTTGAATGAGGCACCATTTTGACAATAAAAATGATCGACACACACAAATATTCCAGTGCACATATTGTATTATGTATATGTATTATGTGTTATGATAGTGTGAGACAAGAAGGATTGCTAGCGTATCTCATTCCTACAGTTTAGTAATTATTTCAACGCCGCTTCAATTCATATTTATCAAATCTGGATGAAAAACAAATATCAAACTCAATGAATATACTGTATAATTTTCTGCCATATATTTTATGTAGCGTTTGAAACTTTCTGTTGTTCTGTTAGTGAACGTCACCCATTATTATTTTTGCAAATATATCTTGGAACCGCCTTAGCATAACTTGTTGGCCAAATCGATTCATTTATCTTTAATGAAATGAATATGTTTAAACCAAATCAATGAAATCAAAAATGAAAAGAACAATATAATGTGTTTAAAACATCAAATCAGTGAATACATTATGAAAAGTGTCATGTTGTTGGGTATGCCAAATGAGGAAGAGGGCTGCAGCTCTAAATTAAATTTTTGTCGAATATACGTTTTGGCAGTGGTTCAAACCAAGTATGGATTGTAATATTGTAATGATTAGTACCAGGATCAGCACCTACATATAATCGACCGAAATATTTGTAATAACTTGAGGGAATTGGATACCAACTCAAAGGTGTATACACGTGAACTGAAATGTAATTGAAAAATTAGTTCATTGTCCATTGTTATCTGAAAACCAGTATAGTATGACTAAATATTGATGTAAGCTTTTCGTGTGTGATTATGGTATTTGTTATGAGTATCTGTAAAAGAAGTTGAAAATTTAACCTGTTCAGATTCCCACGTTTCAGGTTAAACGTATACTGTTATTGTCATTAATTTCATTTAAGTATGATTATAGATTATTCATCAGTGTTAAAACAATAGGCTTTCTTATAAACAGTTAAATATGAGGTCTCTGAAAAACCAAATGATTATTACCATATCACCCAGTTAAATATCTTGCTCATTGCGTAATAATACTTTTGTTTAATGTTCACTGTAATATTATTCACGCAAATCTATTACATATCATTACATGAAATATGTATAGAAAAACCTACACTTTGTCTACTCAACAGTTCTTATTATCAGTAGAAACTGAAAATATAATGAAATAGATATTGCTCATCTCAAATAACCAATGTGTACAGATGCAATTGTAGACGAATTATTCTTTATATTAAAGTGGCGGTAGCACGTTCTTTCTTGAAGAAAAACAATAAAAATTTGTCACTGATAATTGAATGTTAATGATTAATGTATTATGTTGATAATGTCAAAAATCTTATTACACAATCATCCATTGTAAGAAAATAAATTATAAAGTTTCACATAAAGACCATTGGCGGTCAATTTTGTCATTCTCTCCCCACAGAGGCAACTCAGTCATACCCCAGTTAGCCTCTGTTCTATTACGGCTAACATACGGGATAGAAAGGTAGAAATCTGATTGAAGGCAATCGAAGTTAGTTGTGCAATCAGCGACGCCGTTTCAAAAGTGGTCATTCGCAAAAGTGCGGCTATTCCCGTGTGGATCCGCATCAAAGGGAGATAACTCTTCCTTCTACAAAAAAATCGCTTTTTACCTTCTCATTGGTTTTTATTTGGTGAATTATTAAAATAAAATTTATCATAAAACGAAGAACAATTTACACAATTATAAAACAATATGTTTCTAATCAAAACCCCTATACATATCTGATTTTGAAATAGTTTCCCTCTCTGAGACTCACACTGTTAATGAAAAAGAAACCTAAAGGCATGATTCTTTTGAAAGTCAATGAGCGACCGTTGAGTATTCCCGAAGTCGTGGACATCCAAAAGTGTTATCATTGGTTGCAAATAAGGGAGATATCTCAAGTTACAACTTTTTTCCGCTAGGGCGATCTGCCGGAACCCCAGGATTTTGGCGTAATGGAACAGAGGCTAACTGGGGTATGACTGAGTTGCCTCTGTGGGGAGAGAATGAGTTTTGTATGAACAGCTTTAACTCATTTTGTGTAAGAAAACAAGAATCCAATGGCTGAACTTTGCAAAACATATTTAATTCATTACTGCTTCATTCAGTTAAAATATTTGTCTTTAAATTGGAACCATTTATTTTCATTTTCCTGACATCAGCTTATATTCCTCCAAAAAACGTACTACTGTCCCTTTAAAATATTCTTTATACGTTAACTCCAGAATACGATTTGTCAAACCTTACGCATTTTTTTAAATACTATAATGTTTATTAACATCACGCCTCACAACACATAACCTAGTCTTATTCAATTCGAATTGAGTAAAAGAAAATTATTTGTATTGATTACTGATAATCACTTCTGGCCGTAACACGTGAAACGGTGATACCGATGTTGCATATAACTACTACATGTACTTTTTACAATTAACATGTTTTATTTGGTCATAAAACATATGCCTTTTCCATACATATGTAAATCAACCATAACATTGTTTATGCGTTTTCAAATTATAACTGGCGACAAACATATCTGTACAAATTGACGGTCCTCTTTATATCAACTGATGGGCTTTATAGATCAAATTTTCCTTCTTTCAATGATTCTGAATTGACCACGTTAAACGCGATCAGAATGCAATCCGATCGCGGTCAACCGCGGTCCGACTGCATTCTGATCGCGGTCAACTGCAATCAGATTGCAGTTTGATCGCGGTCAACCGCGGTCTGACTGCAATCTGATCGCGGTCAACCGCGGTCCGACTGCAGTTTGATCGCGGTCAACTGCAATCAGATTGCAGTTTGATCGCGGTAGGTACCGGTAAAGATATCTGCAACCGTCTGTATCTATGTAATGGCGCTACATTGTAAGTCGTTTAGTTGTAAAATGTCAGAGATCCGGAGTCACTAGTGCTGAAAGAACAATAAAATCGCTGCATGGGTATTAATCTTAATTAATGCAGTCAAACATTCTTATTTATATTATTTTACCGTTTCACAACATAGTGATCATATGTTATAAGGTACCCTGATGGTCACTATGTTGTGAAACAATCTTCAGTTTGTTATTAAAAAAAATACTACTCACTATTACTTGAAAGTCGATTTTTTTTAAATTATTCATTAAAAAACAACAGTATGTTCATGAAAGTTCCGATGACATACTGTGATTACGACGTACACCTGTGCCTAAATATGCATGTACATCCCTTGCTCTTGCTCGGGAAATACTAACGTTTAGGCACTCGTGTCATTAAATAGTATGTCATGGATACCCCTATCATATCATCTATTCATTACCTACTATAGCAATCATGTCGGTGTTTATCTTATTCATATTATATACTGAAGCAACATAACACCTTTGTTGTGACGGCCGCGTCACGTTTCACCTATCACGTTGCATTCTATAGGGGCCGACACTCATATGGTATTCTCTATATATGTCACGTGTTTGTTTTGATATGAAATGTTTCGAGAAAAATGAACAGTTGATCAAATATACTCTTTTATACTCCCTAACAATTTCTGGATTATTTTATAAAAAAAATCATGCTAAATTTAGAATAATATTTGATCATTAAGCATATTGAACCTTTCAGTATATTATAATACGATACACATCACAGTGTCGTTATTTCGAGGTTCTTGATTTCATGTAACTGGACCAATGGGTACTATACCAACCTGATATATCTTAAAGTGCCCACACATTATCAGATATCACACCCGAGTAATCTTTAGTAATCTATTTGTCCTTGGTGAGAATCGAACCAATGAAACTCGGATTCATTGCTGAGGAGATTGTCAACTGCGCTACTGCGACAGTGAGGACAGGCATATGCTTGTGAATTGGGTCTTCGTTAAAGAGGGACTGAAATGCTATATGGCAACTTTCAGGATTCGTGAAATAGTGATTACAATTTGACATTGACTCAACTTTAAATTACTGAAATCGACCTAGAAACGGCTTAATTACGACTGTATACATAACACTGCCTAATTAGGCCGGCGAACAGAATAAAACGCACTGAAGCGTGACTGCCTCGTGACGTGTTAGTAGGCGATGTGATACCCCGTTGTGTGCCCTCGTTATGTAAAACAACACAAGCTAACAGTACAGCTCAATGTTTAACCGTTGATTAAACACCCTAAACAACATCCCAACATCTCAAACCTTCAATAAATCGGTAGTTTATTTAATCAACTGGCAATTTGTATTGATGAAAATGTAAGACCCTCATTAAAAACGAAGTTGTGCGCATAATGCTACAGCATGTAGCTGGTCTCGAAATGCGCAATGTTGTCATAAGACTGCACGTGAGAACCCGGATGTATTTTCGTCATAAACAATTGCTCACGTGTGAACCGTTTTATCTTCGTGCACAGTTGTTTGTTGTTATTGAATATAACTTTAGTAGCACAACAGAAAGGATGTTATTATACAATACTATTTTTTATACATTTAAACCAATTTTTTTTAAATGACTTTGACTTATATTTATTTCATTTAGTGATGGATAAGTTACAATTCTCAATGAAAGGCATGTATTGGATGATGACTGACGTCTTGTTTAAAACATTATTTTAATAGGGCATTTCACTGACAATCTTAATGTTGTCACTCTTGTACATAGAAGAGATATTGTTCACAACAATACCCGATACATGGCCCAACAGAATGAAGATTTATTAAATGAACCTTATTCAAAATAATTATCAGATAGAGCAAAAAAGTATTTCTAATTTCAACAGGTTATAATTTACCAATCGGAGAAAAAAGGGACGTTAAGGAATACAATTGCTATTTGATGTTACCTAATAAGCTGATGTCATAAAATAGCCAGGTGTTGATGATTGTGCATTATATAACCTACCTGCTATAGTCATCATTTGATAGCTTTTAATTAGGAAACAGACAGGAAATACGATAGACAATAAAGTAATTGTGTAATAGGTGAGTATCTGATCTAAAGAAAGTAAATAACACCTGCAGACCAATGTCATTGTTTATTCAACCTTTTTACACAACGTTCAAATCTAAATGTGAGCATTGTAAATTCGGATTATTACCATAAATCAGCCAAAAACTTTGTGCTATGTTTTATATTTACTAATCTCTTTTTTCTCGGCATGCCAAACTGTTCATTCAGTGAAAATGCGAGCTCGAAACAGAAAATCCGTGTAGTGATCGGAACACGTGAGTTCGATGTAGATTGTCACATTGCTCTGTTTGACATTACACAGCGGGTCAATTTGGCGTGAAACGATCAATGTGATGGGAATTTGTCTACGGAAACTTCATCAGGAGATATTCTAGGACAGTTGACAGCAACACAATGATATGACATACTGTTAATCGCTTGGAAAACGCAGAACTACGGATTTCGCCTACCATTTTCCATGTAAGCTGACGAACGCTTCGCCTACTGCCACGTCACTTCCGGTATCCCCTGCCCGTGACCTCTCAGCCTTGTTTTGGTTTGTCGCTGGACGGCGACGAGCAGACGCCTTGTTACGCAATGTTTACTTAGCTGTAGCTTCATTGAGAAACTGTGTATCGTTGCTGTTTTGGCCTAATATTTATGTTATATAGTTATTTGACCAATATCTTATGAAAAATATATTTAAAAAAGGTTATACAGCGGCTCTTTAAACTATTTTCAGATGATGATTTAAAAAAGTCTGTTAACATTGGTTTAAACTTTTCGTGTTGATGGCAATTGAACGTTGAAAATACATGTAAACCTTATTTTAGAATAAATCAGCACATAAGTGTTTCATTTTCAAAATTTTGGTTTAATACATGCACTTTTGAACATCGTCACATCAGAACGTATTTTGAATAATCTTAAATACGATTTGAAACTGAGACAGAAAAGTAAATCTACCTTTGATTGTTTTTATATCTTTAACTAAGGATTTAACGATTTTAAGAAAAGGCTCAAGTATATTTTATGATCAACTCTTGTCTGATAATAGTATGCATCATATCTACCAAAATCGATTGATGTATTGTGTATTGTATTGTGTATTGTGCTCCATGCCATTAAAACTTTAATTACTATTTATTGTGTAATTCTTTTAGAATAATTACATCCTCTCCAGCAAATTCCTTATCTTATGGGCGTGAACGGTAGGCGTGGCCTGCTAAACTGCTGTGAGCTAATGAGATAGCTACGGTCAAAGGTTACTTCAGGCTGTGGTGTAGTAACGGCTACATCACTAAGAAACACCACAGCGGACATCAAAGGGACCGAGCAGAGCATGGTACAATTTTAGGTACCAGTTATCAATTTAGAAATGAAAACTGTACATAACTTCAATTGATAATCTAGGCTATGCACTGTGTATAACCGTACACCGGAACTAGCGAGGTGTACGGCGAAGAAATGTTGATAGCAAGGAGCCGAAACCGAAAGTTAGGTGATATTTTACTCCATAACTTTCAAATAATCAACATCATGTGGTAATTTTAGCACACATACTTAGTAAAATGTACGTGCTTGTCATTCTGTATCCAAGGGACAGTAACAATGACAGTTGCGAGTAATGCTGTTGTTAGTAACATATTTGCTATCTCTGACTATGAACAGGATATGACATTAAATAGTTATGTCACGGAAAGCTATTGACATGATAATAACATAGAAAAAGTTGATGAAACGGCGATGATTGCTTTTTAAGTGATCCCGTTTGCGATCACGCTCCTTCCTAGCAACATTTCTCAGCCGTACACCTCGCTCGTTTCGATGTACGGTTATACACAGTGCTATGGGCTTCGAAGGTTCACCATGGCCTTCTTCGAGGCAAAGTGTCACCAAAACACTAGTAGGAATCTGCAAACAGAGTTTAAGCTTTTTAGGCCTTATGCTTATAGAGAAGAAGTCGACAATGCATAAATTTAACAGATGGACTGACGGACGCCGGACACCATGCCATGCCATGCAATAAGCCCATCCGACCTAATAGGCACGACGAGGTCAAATTTTAGTAACCCATAAACATTTAAAAGGGTTGGTACATCTATCATTACTAAAACATAATTTGCCAATTTCAAATAATCGCAGTAATTCCACATGCAAATATACACAAAGAACTTAATTAAGCACCCTCCTATTTTGAAAAATGAATTTGGGTGCTCTTGGACTATTTGGATTAATTTGATGTATTCACCACTCCAGACATAACAATTGCTTTGTTATTGACTATTTAATTGAACTAAAAATCGCTAATGTGCAAAAATAATGAAAATATGAGAAAAACTGTGAGACTACTGAAATTTTGCCAAATATAACTATTGTCATAGAGGGAAAACTACACATTAAACTTTGGATGTTATGAATAAAGAATAAAATTTCTGATCCCTAGTTGACATTTATACACAAAAACCATTTTTATCATGCATGATAAGAGGATAGCAAGACATTGAATTTTCACTACTTTCTTCATCAAAAATTGATAAAATGCTCACAAGCGTAACATTTGTGAGTAAATTTGAGATTCCTTGAGTTGAACTTGTTGATCAAACAATTCTCCTTCCTTTAGATAAGCCATTATCATTGACAGTGACCAATTAATGTCTTTGTGCAGTTTTCTTTAAATTCGATATTTAATAAATTTGTGATTTTGAAGGTTCATACTGCTTTAACGATTGACTTTTGCTATGAGGTTATTTACTAAAAAGTCACCAATTCACTCAAGATATACAACCATATTTCTTTTCCATTTTTTTGCATTATCCGACGCTACATGTATAGTCGTCCAAACCATTTATTATAATTATATGTCAATTGTAAGGAACACTATGTCGATACAAGAAGTGAGTGTTAAAATCCTAAAATACGCTAAATGTGCCAGTTTTAAAACATATATTACTGAATGCTCATAAATTGCGCAGAGTTTGATTAAAGAATCAACTTTCCTTAAGTTACTAATAAAGAAAGCTATGTTGTTGTAATATTGTGAATATTTTTTATGGTAAACGATAGTCTTGACTTAAAGTAAATAATACTGTAAACTGGATAAAATAAAAGTGGGATTTTGCATTTTCATTATTGATATTTTATCAGGCGTTGACACATTGATATTCATAATTTCTAAATTTCGAATATTAATACCCTTGTTGTTCTTGTTCAGTATATATTATCGAGGTTATCAAGAAGAAGAGTTATCGCCCTTGGCAACCAACCTTTCATAAATATTAAACTTAGGTCTGTTTCATTTTTATAAATTTTTAGCAAAGTGTTTTAGAATTTTTGTCTTTTGAAAATGAGATTTTGTGTTCATTCTAGCATAGAACAATAATGAATACAAATGCAACATATGAGTAACTGAAATCACCATAGAAAAACATTGTAAGCTCTGAATCATTATCATATTATATCAAGAGACTTGTATAAACTTGAACAACTGATCCCTTATTTAAGACATAACCACATGTATATTTCCTTAAAGAAGACAGACATTCAGCTTGCACCATTCTAATCAGCAACATTTTCATTATGCAGCAAATTTGTTCGAAATTCTTTTAGCACGAAAATTCGCAGTGATTGAGTGTCAATCTTTGATCCATGGGGCGTTGTGTGCCTTTTAGGATGAAATAACTGCATAGCATGTGGCCATATCAACAACCTGTCAAACCGGTCATCGGCCACAATTTCCACGTGATTACGTGCACATTTCCTATTGATGCACGCACGGCATGACTTTCTCGTGCTGCACATGTCATGAACCATTATCGGTACCGATTACCCACAGTTCGTTATTTTTTCATTTTCCTTGATGTATTTCCGCATCAAGACTTGCATTTATTTTGATTACCTATTTGTATTTGTAGTAAAAGGTTTCACTTCGTCATGTGACATTTACAGTGAAATATTTTTACAAGTAAAATGAAAAACAATTTAAGTTACCCACACGATCTAAACAAACAAAACAAAACAATGCCAATGGGCCAATTTTATTTGTAGTATATATTTTCATTTAGTTCTTTTATTCTGAATAACGATTTCCATGAAGAGTCCTTATAGATAACTGTCGACTTGCTTGGATTCCGAGGGAACATGATAATTTGAAATATAATTTTCGATGTAAGTACAATATACATCTCTGGAACATAACTTCTAAGTATTTGTAATTAGAAAAAAAAGCCTTGCTTTTTTTGTACTGAATATATTGATTTCAACTTTGTTATCTGTTCGTATTATCAAATACCGTATTTTTCTTTGTTTATTTTACTAAAAGTCTAATTAAATAGTTGCAACGCAAAAGGGCGATAATATTAGATTTTATAATGATTTAAACAAACATATTTTGGGGAAGTGATTATCAAGTTTAAAAGCGAAAACAGCTTGTGGCAATTTTATCATTTGAGATAGACAAATAAATTGCTTACATAACGGATGTGTATACTTTCTTTTGTACCTCAGTTTATTATAAACGTGCTACAATCTATATTAAATAGTTTACATCCTTATTCATCAGGTCTCGAGTTACTAAATAGGCTATACACAGAGCATCATGTTCACCATGAAATAAAAGCCACAAACTTTATCAATATCAAAAAGATACATGTATAACACCATAATTCATAAACAAATTTATGGGACCAAATGTTTTTGAACCACAAACACACAAATCAATTTTCTATCAACAAACTGCATTCTGTGAATATTTATTAAAGATAATACAAGATTTATTTCACTGACCGGGTTCTCAAAAATATGATATTTCTTTAGGGGAGACCAGGGCAAAGCGCGCCACCTAACATAAAAGTGCGTCTAGTGGGCACCCCGACATGTACAGAATGCAACTTGCACACTATCTCTAATATTTATCAGATAGACTGTAACATGGCACATGCTTTGTTAATCTGCCATTTCGGCATAAGGATATTTTAACGTTAATATATTTTGACTAAGGGGGCGCGCTTTGCCCTGTAGTTTGCTTTGCCCCATTCGAAAAACAACAAAGAATGTAATAGATATTACACACATATAATCAGCCAATACAAATCAAAAGCTTTCATCTTGATGATGCAAGGCAACTATCGAACCCATATTAAGGATAGAATTAACATAAGAGTTGACAATATATGCAAAAATGCGCAAAATATTCCTTAACATGTCATGGACCTACATGTTCAACATACTTAATGACCAAATATCGTTATGGTTGGTACATGTACATTTCTTTCAACTACGAATGTGTTGATAATGTAGGTTATTGACTATCAAAACCAGTAAAATAATAGAATATAAGATGAATTGAATTGGTTATATGGACGAATTATAGAACTATTATGTGTCGGACTTGGCAGAACGGCATAAATTGCTTTTCGTTTAGGGTTGAACAGTAATATACAATGAATTATATATTCATGATTTAAAAAACAACAGAACAATAGGCTTTGGTAACTGTTTCTTGTCGTGATTCTTTAACAAAACAAAACCCTTTAAGTAAAATGGTATATTTCATTTTAATATAAAAAAGCAGAATGCTTATATGAAAATGATAGTTCACTTTTACATTATTTGCTTAAGAAATGCAAAATAATAACCAATATGTTAACCAAAATGATATATTTTATAACACAGTTTTGCCCCATCATTTGCATTTGCTATGAACATCATCATTAAAGCAAATAATTACTCCATTTGTCGATAGGTTTGGAGAAATAACGCGTGGTCACTTTGCCCCGGGGGCGCGCTTTGCCCTGGTCTCCCCTATTCAAAAAAATATTAAAACTGAACTCGTTGGTTAAAACATGTCCACTGTTAATTCAATTTGTCAGTAATAACTTAAAAACAAATCAATACTAATTTGAATTGAAATGACATATGTCTATTAAATATCACTTTTTCAAATAAAGTACATGGCTAAAAGTTGCTTGCTAACTTTTTTTTCAATTATTTCTTCGACCCGCATAGCATATATTCATACCTATTAATACACACATTTGAAGATCGCTGAAATTTTAATACGAATACAATTAATAAGTATACATAACAAAAGTCGGGAATAAGGAAATTTCGTGATATTTATGGAACATTTTGGCACTGTATCATTTCTCAGAAACAATATTTTACTTACAATCGACTCTTCCTATATCCCGTTGACTGTAATCCCGAGAAAAGCACGATATCGATGGAGATATGAGATCAAAGTCTAAATACCATCAAGACTCCAGATGCCAAGAGCTTCGAAAGAACCAAACATCAGATTCGGCGAGGAACATGGCAATAACATACAGCATCAACACATACACCAAACTTGTTTCGCCAGTTCGGTGATACTGATTCTGATTGTGCGGTGATCTGTTACCCAATGCAGGCTGGTTGATCGGGTATCTAGGCTTGCCATTAGAAGCCTTGGCTACAAAGCATTTCTGTTGAAGTGGAATAGTCGAATCTCGTTTGGTGAATCGTCACAGGACCGTGAAATATATATTTACTTGTCCATCACTCTAATAATAATAAATAATAACACTACTAATTTTAACGCCTAGTATTCAGTCCAGGACTGCTCAACGGCGATTCAATGGCTGTACAATGTATATTATACTACCTCATGTAATAATCTCGATCTCTGATTGGTCCACGTGACCGTGAATAAATACTGATATCACCCTCTTGAGCGGGGTAATAAATATATCCCGGCACATAAAAAGCATGTAGCGTCTTGAAATGTACAATGTATGTTACCTCGAACACACGATCAAGCTGGTTATTGTGATCAACTAGCTTTGAACAAACTGTAGTTAAAGGGTTTACGCAGTTAACGTTTTTCTTTATCTTCATATTACATGCATTTTGTTTAAACATTCGGTAAGATAAATTCGTTATACAAAGGGCTCAGGGTTGTATCAAGTGCGTCCCTGTTATAGTTTCAACTGTGACATGAACTCGTTCTACGCGATGTCACGGCGCTTATCTCACGCATTACTAGATGGTAGAACCCACTGGTACGCCAGAAAAGCGAATACCCAGTATATCATTGGGGTTATAACGGAGCCGACACATGATCCATAACTTCTTTTTAAATCAAGTTTATAAGTTCACTTTAACACTTACACTTTAGAGACTCCTTTCCAATTCTTGTCAGAAAATAATAAATCAATAAAAACATTTGTCAGAGAATAAGAATCTGTCTATATCATGATAAAGTGTAAAAGATCAAGGAAGAACATGCTTCTGTAAAAGAATTACATGCAACACCCTAATGAATACATTTCATTTTGAGAAGTTGTAGATTAAATGACATACATGACTTATTGTTTTATGATTGTTTATTACCCTTTTATCGTAATTTCATTTAAAAACTGGGTGATTGTAAACAGCTTTGATTTTTGTGTCATGAGTCTATGTATCTTGCACAATACACACCTTATCTGTATTTAATATGTATCTTGTTTTTTCTTTTTTTGTTATTGTGTATCTGTATCTTAACTGTTATGATATGTTGCATCACTGTTGTAAAAATAATTCCTTTATCGGGCAATAAAGTATTATTATTATTATTATGACAAACAAGACGGATATACATGTACATGTACGACAGGTTTTATAAGGCAAGTGCAATGAAGTTTTCAGTGGTTTTAAAGATGAACGTGATATTGTGAAAGTTTGTTTTATCCTGGCCAGCCCCAGTGTTGTCATGTTAAGTGCAAGGCAATTTTACAGCTGCGTATAAAGTTTTTTATTTGTATATACTCTGTACAGCTTGCATTTGCAACTTTTAATTCAAAGTATATTTTATGACTCTCATAACTCCAATAGGAGTGGCTCTTTTTATAGATTTGTATGCTATTTTATAGCCTTTTTTGGTAAAATTGAGGTGAGACTTAAATAACATATCTGTTTGTCTGTCTGTACATATCTTTACTTCTTATATATTTACTATTATTTTCAACTTAAGAAGTTGAGGACATGACGTTTGGCATATGTTTAAATAACTAATCCATATTCTTTCTTAATATCAACAATTGGAACTGTCGAGGCCCGATGGTCGTGTGGAAAGCCTGTTGGAAAAGCCAGTGAAGAGTTTGTTTAGAATTGAGAAAATTTGAGAGAAGCTAAAGGACTGTTAAACAACGTCAAATCGGTTGTTTTGCTGTAATATCTTTGAAAGGTAGATTTAATTCCCAATCGATATTTGTAAGAAACAAAATATGTGTTTATTCACTTGTAATGAAAGTTTAGAATGTTTCAGCTAAACTGCATAAACATTTATACCAGTTTAACTTTCACCTTTCAAAACGTATATAGGTAGTGACAAACCAATTGCGGGATTCGAACCCTCGAGAAGATTGTACTAACACCGCTTGTTCGCCCTTATCCTAACGAGTCAGATTCGGGATCTAACAGTGGTAAAATCATCTGCTCCAATGAATCTTTACTCGTAAACGTAGCGATCCTATGGGATTAGATATTACGAAAATATAAAACTAAAACTAAACTATTTTCTTTTTTAATTTCACTGGTAAAAAGATCAAAAGTGGTTTAATTATATTTTCTGTCAATAGAAGTTATGAGAAGAAACAACGGAAAATCATAAAATAAAAATAATGTCTTTTAATGTTGTCCAAAACAATTCAAGAAACAGACGTTCGTTCCTTAAAGACCGTTCGAATAACACAAAGGTTCAAGATCGGGTTCGTATCCACCTATTATACGCATTGATAATTCAGATTTATGAACAAAATCCAATTAACAGGGTCAAAAAGCAAAGGCTATAAAACATAGTGCCGTGATAACGGGAGTAAACGTGATTTGCGAAAATAATGTTTCAGACCTACATATAAAACCTTTTCATCTCGAATCTCATTGACTCCCTATCTCTATTGAAGTGACCGTTACAATTTTTTCCGAATGACCACATCACTGTAGCACTTGCTTTAAAGGGGCAGTAGCACGTTTTTTGACAATTTTATATTTTAAATATTTCCCTGATAATTGTAAGTTGATGCAAAATGTATTATTTTGACAGTGTCTAAAATCTCATCACACAAGCCAATCATCGATAGTCAGAGGACAAAGTATGAAGATTCACGTAAAATCCATTTAAGGCCATTTTGTGTGAACACCTTTTATTCATTTTGTGAAAGAAAAAGGAATCGCATGGTTAAACTTTACGTTATATATTTGAATTAGTACTGCTCCATTTAGTTTAAATACATTGTCTTTCAATTGGAACCACTAATTTTCATTTTCCTGACATCACCATATAATTTCCCTAAAAACGTGCTACTGCCCCTTCAATACAATCTAAATAAATACATGTATTTAGATTGGCTTTATAGCAACTCCTTTAGTCGCTGGAGTCACATATGCCAAACTTTATCAACGCCTTCACTTTAGAGAAGTAACAACTGTTGCTGAAAAGTTTTATTTTAATGCAAAAGAAATTGCAATCAATTAAAATCAATATGGCTTCACTGCGTTACAGCGTTAAAACAATCAATATCTTAAAGGGGCAGAAGCACGTTTTTTGAAAAAAATTATATTTTCAATTTCTTCATAGGCAAAAAAAAAATTCTAAAGATTCACATAAAGTTCATTGGCTGCCATTTTTGTGAACACCTTTAATTCATTTTGTGTAAGAAAAGGGAATCGCATGGCTGAAATTTACATTATATGTTTAATTCATAACAGCTTCATTTCGTTTCAATGCATTGTCTTTCAATTTGACCCATTTATTTTAATTTTCCTGACATCCCCTTATATTCTCCCTAAAACGTGCTGCTTCTCCTTTAATATATTGAGATTGCATTTCAAAGTTTATTTTTTTACAAAGTCGTGACAAAGATAGCAAATCAATCAGATAAAGGTAATTTTGAAAACTTCTAACCGCAAATGACTTTAGAATGAATTTCATACCTTTTATAAATACCCATTGATTAAAGGTTAGAGAGATGAACGGTTCAGTAAAAGCGCCCTGATTGTTACAAGTTTTACTAGTTTTACTGATGTTTTAAGTTTATCGTGCTTTTTAGTGATTGTCATGTATTTTTAAACACTGCCCCAATTCTATCTCATCAAAACTACGCCTCCTTATATTCTAGTAACTGTTTTGTTGCTCTTAACAGTATTTCAATTTTTACATGCATATATATATATGGTTAATTTTAATATCTTCTGTTTATCATTGAATGATTTTAGTCTCTCATAAATCAATAAGTGATTGGCTGTATACTTATACCTGTGAATAATATTGTTTTATGTATAAAACTTTAAAAAATAAATGTCTGTCTGTTTGTCTGTCAACAGAAGAATCCCTTACCAGTCGGGAGTTATGTCATAGACTTTATCCCAGGGAATTAGCCTGATGCTATAGGATCCAACCTCGGAGTTCTGGGGAGAGCAGCTGATAAGACAGGCAGGAGTGAACAAAGACACACACATGTTGATGACGTCATAGATATGATGGTTTATTCCTTATGACATCAGAGTAGTTGTTACAAAAGTAAAGAGGGGGAGGTCAGCTGTGACGTTGACGGCACATGGAGGCATAGTGAATGCCTCACGGCCCATACCCCACTTGCTGACTCTATTCCATGCAAGAATCCACTGATTTGTTACCTCTAACTTCCACTCCAAAATACACTGCAACTTCCACTCCAATATACACTGATTAGTATATTTGAACAGCCCTATTTAAAGGGTATATTTGACATTTGATTTTAGAGCCTTTAGCATATAATATGTCAGCAGAGGTTGTGATTGACATTCACTTCTTTACATCTCAATGATACAAACTTAATGCAATCGCCCAAAGTGATTTACAATTAAGAATTGGATAATTACAGAAGCATAAACAATGATACTGTTGTTGGTAGGTGATTGCCTCAGGCGACTTCCTAAGACAAGGGAACAAGGCAACATCTTAAACAATGAAATAACGTGTCTGTTGTGATTTGACAAAATTATTTGAAAATATTGATAAGCTTGTACATAGGAAAAGTTAAAATTTTGGAGAATATATATACATATATCAGAACTATGATAGTTAACAGTGTTGATAGGTCATGGGCGGCTACAGGGTGAAATGCGCCTTATGGGTTTCTGAAAAGCAACTATGTATTCACTACTTTTGATAAGATTTTGAACCCACTCCCCTTTCTGGATCGACAAATGTAGCTTATTTAACTAGAGTGAGTAAGTTATTGTTTTGGGCAATGTTTCTACTAATAGCGGGGCGTGTATTTAACTAGAACGCATGTACTTGAGACGGTTGACTACTAATAGCGGGGCGTGTATTCAACTAGAACGCATGTGCTTGAGACGGTTGACTACTAATAGCGGGGCGTGTATTCAACTAGAACGCATGTACTTGAGACGGTTGATTTCGGTGTCTGATTATTTATAAGGTTGTATACTTTGATTTCAAATTGAGATCTTATTTAAACATCTACACAACCTATACCTATTCTTTCAGTCTATAAACTTCTAAAAAGATTTAAAATATTCAAAATAGTTTCATAGTGGGAAATAGTGTTCTATGTACATTTGACTTAAATGACTAAACTTGCCAGAATATGTTCAAAGAAGGAATAACTTAACATAATTAACAAGAACAACATTTTTATCAACACACAGAAGTCCCTGATCCCTCTTATAAAAACTCATGAGTCGCTGGATTATTGGCCTTTTTTATGATTTTATGTATTTATATTTATGCGAGTGAGATGTTAATAAACTATTCTGTCTGTCAGTGTTAAAAAATCAATTGCTGTTTTTATAGGACTTCATTCATATAATAATAATAATGTGCATACTTATATTGCGCCTTTTCCACGTCCTAAGACATGCTCAAAGCGCTACATTATTACCCCGAAAGAGTGTACTTTCACAGCTGCTACTAAGCGCTAATCACGACCATGTAGGTCAGTACATCCAATTTTCAGGTACCCATTTTAACAGCTGGGTAGACTGAGTGCAATGTGGATGAAGTGCCTTGCCCAGGGACACAACACAGGATGAGACCCAAGTCACCAATTTTTGGTGTCTCCACTTGGATTCGAACCCGGGTCTCCGGCGTGAGAGGCCAGCATGCTAACCACTACACCACTGTGCTCGCTAAATATTGCAAGCCAATTAATTGATGCACTTTCATCGATAGCGGTTAACTGGTTCCTGGGCTTCGTTCCGCGTTCTCACCGCGTGATTCAAATTTACCAATGGGAGTGCTAGTAGATAATATATCTCATGTCGCTGCAGGCACCCGCTAAGCTTCAAACCGCGTTCTATAAGATTTCCAAGTTAGGCATAGCTAGACAACAGTGTATTGAGTTTGAAATAGTTTGAAAACGGAAGTCTATAAATAGCGTTGGGTATAACCACCCACCAGCGATACGGCTGAATATGATCAAAGGATATCAGGGGATCATCTTGATCCACTACAGTTCGCTTACAAGGCGAAACGAGGTGTTGAGGATGCCACAGTGAAGCTTTTGCATACAGTCAGTAAACACCTTGATTATATTTCAATCTTTATTTCCGGTACTGAAAAGGCCACAGGCCTATAGTACAATACATAATACATTTGATTTTACATATACTATTTATGTAACAATATGGTTTCTATATACAGATGCGTAGAATATATACATGGACAGGTTTTCGATTTCTTTGTTATCTAAACTATTTAATAGTTTGGCAAATTTAAGCATGTTTGGATGTACATAATACTTTTCTTTAATATATTTCTTTCTTATGCTACTGTAGATCGGACATACAAGTAAAAAATGATACTCATCTTCAATTTCATTTGGTTGGCATAATTGACAGATTCTTTGCTCTCTACTAATATTTATATATCTACCTTTCTCAATGTACAGTTCGTGTGACGAGCATCGAAAACGTGCTAGACTTACTCTGTACTTTTTAACATTTAAACAAGAAAGATAGTATTCGGTATGGATATTTCTTTTAAACAGTTGATATGTGTCACATTTGCTTGAAAGAGATAGTTTTGCCTGCCAATTTTGCAAATATATATCTTTTAATCTTTGACTAAATGTTTTTATGAATTCTGGATATATTCCATTTTCCTGATTGTGCCAAATATTTCCAAAGCCAGTTGAGAACAATAGTTGTTTTACATCTGTCACCCAATTTTTATGTCCATTTCTATCAAATAGCAACATCATATCATAGCATTTCTTTGGTAAGCGATATGAGGGCATATATACTAATTTCATCCAATACCGAATTACCTTACAATAAGAGTAAATATATAAGGGAAACCTGCCACATTCACCATATACCATAACACTTGGAGTATTCTGTTTAACACCTAAAAACTTTTTACAGGCATATAGATGAACCATTTCTAATTTTGCAAATGTATTTAATCCCCAAATTTCTGCCCCACACAAAAGAATTGGACTTATCTTAACATCAAATATTTTGAAAAAAGAGTTCATATTGAGATCACCTAATATACGAAGTTGTCTTAAGATTCCTAACAGTACTTTCTTCGCCTGCACAGCTGCGTACTTTGCGTGTAATGACCAGGATAATTGGCTTGTGAAATATACACCAAGATATTTGTAAGAATTTGTGGTTTCAAGTTTACATTTATTGTAGTACCATCTCTCATGTTTTGCTAACTTTCCACCATTCTTAAATACCACTACTTTTGTTTTATCTAGATTTACTGTTAGTTTTGACTGCATACAAAAGTTTTCGAGTTCATATATTTGCCTTTGTAGACCCATAACTGTACTTGATATCAAGACAATGTCATCCGCAAATAGTAAAAGAAATAATTGAAAGATATCTGGATGTAACTGGATACCGTGTGTGCAGTTATTTTCGATCTGTGTGGCCAATTCATTTATGAAAAAACTAAATAAAAAAGGACTCAGTACACAACCTTGTCTGACCCCAATTTGTATCTCAAAAGTTTCTGATAGAATATTCTTATTTCTGACACACGCTTTTACATTTTCATATATTTGTCTTAATAGATTACTCATTTTTGGGCTAAGACCATGTTTATTTAGAATATTCCATAATTTATTTCGTTTCACCGAATCAAAGGCTTTAGCAAAGTCGACAAACAAAGCATAGAATTTCCCCCCTTTAACATTTAGATATCTCTGGACAATACTTTGTAGGATAAACATATTATCAATGGTTGTATAACCTTGTCTAAAACCTGCTTGGCATTCAGTAAGCTTGTCCATTGTTTCGCCCCAGAAAACTAGTCTCTTGTTTATGATTGAAGTAAAAATTTTACTGAAAATACTGAGCAGTGTTATCCCTCTATAGTTGTTTACATTGTCTAAATCACCATTTTTGTGTAAGGGGATAATTATTCCCATCGACCACTCTTTTGGAAAGGTACCTTTTTCGAGTATCAGATTGAATAATAAATCTAAGTACGGGGTTAAAAGATCAGCTGAATATCTGAACAATTCGGGAATCATATTATCTACCCCTGGCGATTTCTTGAGTTTCAGGTTATTTATACTCTCAAATATTTCCTCTCTAGTTATGGGTGAATCAAGTATCTGTTTTGTCAGTTCACAATCTACGTCAGAATGATTGATAAATACATCATCTTCAAAATCGTTATGGTCACTGTCTGGTATATTTTCACATGAATACAACTTTTTGAAGTGATCAAACCAGTGTTTTGCATCAATATTATTCACGTCTGTAGGTTTTACATTGAGACGTTTTAGCTCATTCCAAAATCTTTTCGAATCATTTATGCTATTTTCAATTATTGATTGTTTGTTTCTGTAATATTCCATTCGTTTTCGTTTACACAAAGAATCATATTCATTTCTTGTCTTATTATAGTTTTCTAATGAAGTTAAATCTTTACATTTTCTGAATTTGTTCAAAGATTTACATCGTTGGACTTTCAATTTTCTGCATTCTGTATCATACCAGTCATTTGCATACGAATTAGCTTTCTTAACATTTCTCTTCATATCAGACGCAGCTAGACACAGTGCCTCAACAATATACTTAATGCTTCTATCAATGCACGTAAATGCGTTATCTACTGATTTGTCAAAAAGATTCTGTACATCATCAGATAAGAGATTTTGTCTAAACTGTTCCAGTTTATCCATATCCCAGACAAACTTAAAACCAGTCTTACTATCAGTATCGCGCACATCTGCTTGATGTGAATGAAGCGTTCGTAATTGTAGAGTGAGCGGGAGTTGAGACGACTCGGCTCTGGATGGTATGTTGAAGTCATTAACGGAATCGAATAAAACTGAAGATGCTATTATATAATCAATTACGCTGGCACCATTAGGACCGATATAAGTAAAATCACCAGTTTCTGAGTCAGAGCCGCATCTCCCGTTCATCATATGAATATTTAGTACAGAACATAAATCAAGCAAGTGTGTACCGAAATTGTTTACTGTCTTGTCGACGGAGAATCGTTTAAGATTGAAGCAGTCAAAAATAGATTCAATAAATGAGTAATTTTCGTTTTCTGTAAATTCTAATATATCGTCTTCAATGAAATCTGGTTTTGTTCCAGTTCGTGCATTAAAATCTCCGCCGCACAAGATGCAAACATTCGGTAACTCTGAGATTATTTCTAATAAGTTATCTTGGAAAATAGTAATTCCATTTTTACATTCTAAATGAGATTGATTATACCAAGTAGATGCTTCTGGGTGGATATATGCACATGCATATAACAGATCATTATCAAAACCAAACATTTTTTTATCAAATACAATGAATATGCTATTTTCGGTGATTTTTTGAGATTTTATGAACTTTCTGAATTGATTTCTTACAAGCACTATGATTCCGCCAGAAAGCCTCCCAAAATTTGATATTTTCTCTGCTTGTTTGGTAATTGATAAATAATCTGGAAAATGTCTTATTAAGTCAATGTCATTACACCAAGTTTCAGTGAAGCCAATGATATCAAATAACTTAACATATTCAATAAACTCGTTATCATTTAACTTCTGTTTCAGGCCAGATACATTCCAAAATATGAAATTAGCAATGTTATCTATGTATGGAAGGTAATTGTCATTTGAATTATTTTCCTGTTGGAACTTCGAAGAATGTTTTAGACCCTGGCCACGCCTTTATCTGCGCTGATTCCTGTTTGAGCCACGAGGATCAGTTCTGTTCTCACGACTCTGGTCTGTTCTCGGTGCCGAGTTGGCCTGTGCACTACTTGACTCTGTGGGCCTCCCTGAATCTTGCTGGGTGCTGGTCTCACTTGTGCTGGGTCTCACGATCGTATCCTCTTTGGCTACATCCATTAACTTGCTCCCTTTGAAGAAGAATCTTCTGTCCGGGTGCCTCGTTCGCTGCCTGTATAGCTCTTGTCTCTGTAATGTAGTGAGGTCGTTCGCGATGCCTATTCCCTGTTCCTTGAGTATGTCCCTCATCTTAACAGAATGCCACTTGTCTTCCCAGTGCTGCATCCTCACGATGACAGGTCTGGGGGCGTCAGTCTTCCGGGTAGAGATCCGGTGGGCTCTCTCTATATCACGCGGGACAAGAGGGGGTAACTTTTTCTTGTCACGAGCAATATTCAGGATTTCTATGACCTTTGCTTTACTTTCTGTATAGGTTTCTTTTTGTGAAGCCTCTTGAATCCCATAAAGCACCAAATTATTCCTCCGGTTCCTTTGTTCCTGTTCTTCAATTCTCTCCTCTAAACCTTCTATGTAGCCGTCAATATCACACAGTTTTTCATTTAGTGCATCCATATCCGTTCTTAAGATTTGCTGTTCCTGTTTGTTTGTCTCAAATTCACTTCTTAATTTACAAATGTCAGATTTAATGAAGTTTACGTCCTCTTTTATCGATTTTATGTCAGAGCGTACTCTTTCTTCCGAGTCATTTATTTGTTTCACGATGTAGTCTCTCATCTCATCTAGTTCACGGTTCGCGGGACCGGGGTTGAGTTCGATGTCTCCAGCTAGATGTATTGTCGAGGGTAAGAACGTGTAAGCTGATGGCGAGAGTTGTGAGTGGGGCGATCTGTGTAAGCGGGTCCAGCTTGTGACGTCACAGCCCTGACATGCATGTAAACAATGATCGCTTATCGATCGGGAGATGAACATGCTATCAAAGTTCATCATCAAGTGTTCCCCATAACTTGTAAGAGAGAAGCCAAGTATCAAGTGAACAGAAATCACAAATGCACATATTGAGAGGCGATAAGGCATATCCGAACTGTCACTGAACGGGGTGTACCTGTAATCAACATGGTCGATCTGACGTGTCCCGGTTGGATGTTTAAACCGTCCGATCCTCGCTCTATAGAGCGATATGTCACCTTGATACATCCCAGACATACGCTCGTGTTTTATTCGTGGATTTTAGCTCTGCTTTTAACACTATCCAACCTCATTTGATGATTAAGAAACTGTGTAACCTGCAAGTGAATCTGCACATCTCTCTTTGGATCAAGAACTTATTAACCAATCGTCTACAGTATGTGCGAATAAATTCGGTACATTCTAAAACACTTATATTAAATACTGGTGCTCCACAGGGTTGTGTGCTTCCCCCCGTGCTGTTTACGCTTTATACCAATGACTGTAGAAGTGATGTGAATCAAACTCTGACTGTCAAATTCGCCGATGATGCAGCACTGGTTGGACTGATAAGCAACAACGATGATTCTCATTACCACCAGGCCATAGAACGTTTCTACAAGTGGTGCCAAGACAACTTTTTAGTTGTGAATACCAAGAAAACCAAGGAAATGATTATAGACTTTAGAGTGAAAAAACCTGTTCTTATTGACAATTCAACAATAGACGTTGTCCCAGAGTATAAATATCTCGGCATATTATTGATGAGAAATTAAATTTTAACGCATATACAGACAGAATCTACAAGAACTGCCAACAAAGACTGTATTTTTACGCAAACTTAAAGCTTTTAATGTGAATACCTTTACACTTGTTCTTTATTACAATACTTTTATTCAAAGCATACTCTGTTTTAGCATGCAAAGTTGGTTTGGATGGCTTTCCCTTCAAAACAAAAACAAGTTATCAAAAATCATTAACATGTCCAGTAAAATATCAGGAGGCTCTCTGGAAAATCTAACACTCTTGGGCACGCGGCAGATTGAAAAACTTGGATCAAAAATCATAACCGACTCCGAACATTTTCTTCATAAAGAATATGTACTTTTACCTTCTGGACGCCGCTTCCAAACTCCTCTTTTTAGAACGAACAGAGCATCAAAAACATTCATTCCAACAAGCAATGCGGTTTTAAACAAATTATAGTCTATTTACATAACTCAACTTTTATCAACAGTATGATTTACATTTTCAATATTTTAAACTCAGTATACATTGCTCACTGTCCATCATATCCGTCCATCATATCCAGCTGCTACGGCATACGTCCTGTGTTTTAGTGCTTTGTTTATTGTTCCGTGTGTTTATAATTTATACCTTTTACCGTGTGTGCAGCAACTGATGTAACACAAGTTCCCTTTCGGGTTAATAAAGAATTATTATTATTATAGGTTGGAGTATAACGCGGAGACATAAACGCTGATGTAACAGGATGCCTTACTTGAAATCAGTAAAAACATCAGGCAAAATGAATCGACACGATTGCACCGAATCACCCGCCCGACCGCTATGTACGTGCACGCGCTGCACGCTTTTTGCGTTTTACCCGGTATCGTCCTGTTGTTCTGAAGCAAACGACTGACAAAATGTCGCGTGGGTTTCTTCACCGTCTAATGAAAACTGATGACTTTGTAAGATATTTAATTACATATCTGAATTATTTGAGGGAAGTAAATCAACGCATTTGCATATTATTAATTAGGATTAGGATTAATTTGCATGACATGAGAAGGTAATGCACAGGCATGTTTATTTATTATTTTACTCCATATGTCGAATAACCCGGTTATCTGGTTAGCCACAAATGTATTTTGGACTTGTAATTGGTAGCTTTAACATTTTATTTAAAAATCCTAGTGTCCCTTCAAAATTTTGCAATCAGATAATTCACCTAATTCAGTAAATACGGTACACCACTAATATTTCTTTTTTCTCACCTGTATGTACCTGTAAAGAGATGTACCTTCATATTGACAACAGCCACAGGTAAATGTTTGGGAATTCGACATCAGGAATGTATTAATCGTGAAATATATCAACTCAATATTTCGTAAAGTAACGTACAGATAATATCTTTCAATATTAACCCGCCGAATTAAAGAGGCAGTAGCACGTTTATAGGGGGAATGTAAGATGATGTCAAGAAAATGAAAATTAATGGTTCCAATTGAAGGACAATGTATTTAAACTAAATTAAGCAGTAAAATTCAAAAATATAACGTAAAGTTTAGCCATGCGATTCCTTTTTCTTACACAAAACGAATTAAAGATGTTCACACAAAATGGCCGCCAATTGATTTTATGTGAATCTTCATACTTCGTCCTCTGACAATGGTTGAATGGCTTGTGTAATGAGATTTCTGACACTGTCAACATAATACATTAAGCATCAACTTGCAATAAACAGTGAATAATTTAAATATAAAATTATCAAATACGTACTACTGCCCCTTTAGGGTACTTGGAAACTATATTTGTTTTTCAGGTCACACTTGTAACGTCGACATCACTTTTAAATATCGGACATAACGTCGCATGAATCCGCGTGAATTACAAATCTTTTTTCAAGAAATTGAAAGAATCGAAATTTATCAAAATCATCTTTAAAAAATCCTGATTCACATTGCTTGTACACTAACTGTTACCATGAATGTTTTATTAAATGCTTATAGTAATCGTCCGACTCTTGTTATTCATTACATGGATTTTTACTCTGGCAATGTTGGAAACTATGGTTTTTCTTGGTTAAATATTTATATGTTTATGGAGCACCGTTGTTGGCGTTTTTGAGAAATAAATGAATTTGAACAATTTGTGTAAACGAAAACAACTCTCGGTGAAGTAAAAAACAGCGAGAAGTGAGGCTTCATACCGGGGGTACAGAAATAAACGTCTCATCCCTTCATTACAAAGCACTGTTCAGTAATCAATCCTGTCATAAATGAAATGTTCATGTCAAGATATTCTATCAATACATACAATTTATTTTGAAATAAGAGTTTCCTTTATGTTATTACCGGAAATTCAAAATAGCAGACAGTCCTATCGGGTATTTTTTGTTGAAACAAAATTCACGAGTGCTGCGCTGTTTATACTTATATATGATAAACATGAGTATGAGGGTAACATCTGGAGTGAGGGCAACATTGTAGTTGTTCTAGATTTTAACAGAGAATATATTCAATGCATTACTTCGTCCACTTGCATTTCGTTTCCATACAAAACACCTCAATAGGACTGTCTCTTTAACAGTCTAATTAACATTTTGTAGGATTTCGGGCTGAACGGAAACTTACCCAGGCAAATTGCGAATTGATTTAAAGGGGCAGTAGCACGTTTTTACGGTGAATATAAGGTGATGTCAGGAAAATGATTAAAAGGGATCCAATCTAAAGACAATGTATTTAAACTTAATGAATCATCAATAAATCAAATATATAATATAACGTTAAGCCATGAGATTCCTTTGCTTACACAAAATGAATTAAAGGTGTTCACACAAAAATGGCTGCCAATGGATTTTATGTGAATATTTATAATTTGATCTCTGACTATGGATGATTGGTTTGTGTAATTAAATTTGTGACACTATCAAAGGAATACATTTAGCATTAACTTATAATTATCATAATTATCAGTAAAAAATTGAAAATATAAAATTGTCAAAAAAATTGCTACTGCCACTTTAATGGGACATACAACAAGTTTACCCCTATAATCAGGTGTATGTTGTTTTGAATGCAAGTCTCGGAATCTGCCCCGCCCGTTCCACTTCAATGAACACACCAACAACGCCTGCTCATGTTAACCAAAAATTGAATGAAAGTGTTTATAAACATAGTGTTAGCAATTCTCAATTCTTTATTCCAACAAACCACCATTGGTGGTACAGGAACATTACAAATAAAGATATAACAAACAAAAAATATATACAGTGATCACTTGGAGTTATATACTTATCTTTCTGTAGTTTTATTAATTGTTCTAATGAGACGTGACAGATCCTTTAAAACCGAGTGATTATTTGCTGTAAGCAAAAGATTGAATTTTACAAGAGTTGGCCATTTTCTGTAATATGCCGGAATGTAACGTGATCTATGGTCATCGAAAAATGGACACTTTAATAAGTAGTGATACTCATCGGCGATCGCCGGTGAGTTACAAAGGTTGCAATTTCTGTTAATTTTCGGTATATTTTTCCAGCGGCCAGTCTCTATTGGTAAATAATGATTTGACGTACGAAATGACATAATGGGTCGAGAGAAGTAATCTGGTAACAGAAAGTATTTTTCAAAAGAGGGCAAATCTTTAAATAATTTATAATGGTATCCTTTTGAGCTTTTATTGATATCGTCCCTCCATTGCTGTATACAATGATCTTTTAGAGTTGATTCTACCATAGAGACTAGCCACTGTTTACAAACACATGTCGGGTTATCAAATACATAGGTCAAACCACAAGTATTTAGAATACTTTTTATATGTGACAGCCATAGGTTATTACTACACAGGTGTAGGCAATTGTCTAATTTTAGCAGTTGGAGAACTCGCGAGGAAAGCTTAGATGGATAACTAATACTTTCTAGGTTATGCCAGAATGAGATCATTCTTTTAGCTATTGTTATATTAACAGGAAAACGTCCCAGTTCGCCATATACCATAAAATTAGGAGTTGATGATCTTAAACCAGTACAAATCTTAAGAAACTTTAAGTGAAATTTTTCTATATTTACAATATTTTCGTAGCCCCATATGTCACATCCGTATAAGGCAATTGGAAGAATTAATATATCAAAAAGGTTGATAATAGTATCAAGTGCCAGGTTGAGGTTTCTCGATTTCTTGATAAGTGCAAACATGGCTTTCTTAGAGCTAGATAATAAATCATTCAAAGCAAGGTTGAATCTCCTATTACGGTGAAAGTTGATGCCAAGATATGTATAGTTATCGACAATTTCAATTGGTTTTGAGTCAAATTGAAAAGATAGTTTGGATCGTTTACAAACACCCCCTCCAAATATAATGATCTTAGTTTTTGCTATGTTCACATTGAGTTTCCATGCATCAATGTATGTTTTGAATAAATCAAGAGAATTTTGAAGCTCTTTTGGGGTTTCTCCAAGTAGAATAGCATCATCTGCATATAATAAAATAAGAAATTTAATACACATGTGAATAAAATCGTTATTAACACAATTAACATCAACACCCTTACTTCCATTTTCCTCAAGGAAAACGTCTAAGTCATTAAGAAAAATTGAAAATAATAATGGAGAAAGGTTTTCCCCTTGCCGAACACCAGCATAACTGAAGAAGAAATTAGAAGTCTGGTTATCAACCATAACGCAGGATTTAATATTACTATACATATTCTTCACTAGGGTAAAGAATTTCCCTTTTATGTTGCATGATAACATTTTACGCCAGAGACCTACTCTCCAAACACTATCGAAGGCTTTTGTGGAATCTATAAAAGCACAAAAAAGTTTTCGTTTACAGGTTTTTTAAATATTGATTCAACGCATTTAAAATAAAAATATTATCAAGAGTTGACATATTCTCTCGGAAACCAGCTTGTGATGGGCTAAGGATCTCATTCAATTCGAGGTAGGTTTTTAATCTTGAATTCAAAAGACAAGTGAATAACTTTCCTAAACAGCTAAGAATGGTAATAGGCCGGTAAGAATTCGGATCCAGGCAATCACCTTTTTTCTTATATATCGGTCGAATCACTCCAGTCAACCAGGAGTCTGGAATAACACCAGATGATAAAATTAGATTAAAAAATGAAACATAGAAGTCACCAAGTATATCAAATGAATCAATCAAATAATCATTTTCGATCAAATCAATACCAGCGGATTTGTTACGTTTTAGGCGCAAAATAGCTGAGCTTATTTCTTGTAAAGTAATATCTCTATTTAGTAAAGTGTTATCATAGAAACCAGGGTTAATATCATCTTCAATGTCTTCATTATCGTCACGGTATGAATCATTTAAAGATTTGAAAAAAATCATGAAATACTTCTAGTTTGGGAGTTTGGGAATCATCTTCACGTACCTGCGAATTAAGAGTTTTCCAGAACTCTTTAGGCGAGTGTTTGAATTTATCGAGAAGCATATTACTTGTTTCATGCCTAAGTTTCCTTACATGCTTATTGATGCATTTTTTATACAACTGGCCATGATGATGAAACATTGAACAGTTTAGTTGATTACGATCGATGTTTTCTGTACCGGCGTTTAGACTTACGGTAGAGTCTGATATCTCGGCACTCCTTACTGAACCAAGGTTTGTTCGCTTTAACGCGGTTACGCGGTTTACTAGGCGTTGAGCTTCGTCTTATACCGAACGTATCACGTGCAGCACCAACCAGCACGTGCGTTATGTCCTCAGCTAACCTATTGACCTCGATATCAATGTCAACACTGTCATGGCGAATCGTATTACATCTATATCTTAGGTTGTTGATAATTTCTACGTCAATGTTATTACGAAAATCTCTATGCATATCTATTTGGTATCGCCTAGGTCTAATTTCGGCATCTTTTTTAGAGTACTCTAAAGTCTCATTACAAGCAGTTTCATTATTGTTGTTCACACTACTTGCAAACGAAAAAGTAACAGGGCAGTGTACGTCTGACAATAAAGGTGAAAAGTCAAGAACATCAAAACCATTAATCACAGATAGACATGGGGCAGACACAATGACATAATCAATTAAACTCTTGTCATTGCATGTGTTTTTCCCGAGACTTGAATCATTACCTACACGACCATTGCAGATGTACAAATTAAGGTTTTTACACAACTCGATAAGCTGTTTTCCGTAGTTGTTAATTTTACCAGTGTCCATGCTATGTCTGTGTTTTGATACACCGGCATTTTGTAGTACAATATCTGGGTCAAGGTCTTTCTTGATTTCATCACTGTCAAAGCCAAATTCCTCTGATACAAAGTTGTCAATAGTGGAATAGTCGTTTACAGTGGAAGTCCTCGCATTAAAGTCACCAAGTAACATAACATAATCAGTACGTGTCAGGGCCTGTAATACAGACTGTTCTACCTGATAAAACGCATCATCAGATACATATTTCGATCCCTCAGGTGGGATGTACACTATACCAGCTTCCATATCCTGGGCAATGTTAAGCAGTTTCTTCGAGATTTTAAACCAAAGAGTATAGTCATTTTCATGATGTAGCAATGTTATATATTTAAGAAGATGATTTCTCACGGCAAGTGCAATACCTCCAGAACGACGTTTGGCTTTTAAACGATGTTGCATAACTATTTTATAACCATCCAAATGAAAGCAACGTGAACTGCGTGAAGGGCAGGGAATTATTATAATTATCTATTTTTTTGTTGAAAGTACAAATGATATTTGATATTTAATTCCAGTAGTTTGAGGTTTGAATGGCTTTTTGACTTTTTATAGATTTTTTATCTCTGTGGCCATTCGCTAAATTCAATTGGGGAGGATACCCATTGAAATAGGGATGACGTCAATCTTATCAGAATAGTTTTTAGCTATTTACTCACATTTCGTTATTTTCTACAATTCTAACTTGGATATCATGTCTAATAGCGAACTAAAGAAACCCCGATATCCTTATTTTTGTTAGTAGAGGCCAGTGTTCATTATTAACCTAAGAGAATGTCTTTTTCAAATGGGATTGGCTTGGGGCACAAATGGAATATTCCAAACAATTTTAATTTTCTCTCTTCGTCCGTAGGCGTATATAAAGAGGTCTTATAATAAGACATATTTTTGTATTTGTATTGTTAGAATATTCGAAAACGAGATCATGCATCAACAATAAAACTATAGATATTATCACTTTTTTTCACAAAAACGAGAGGTTTTACTAATTGCAAGATAGTGTCTTTAAAAGTAACAATTATAATACGAACATAAGCTATGCGAATCCTGTTTCCTATGTGAAATTGATAAAAGGGTGTTTACTCAAAGTGGTCGCCGGCAGTTTTCGCTTCAAAATTTAAAGTTTCTTCTACGAGTAGAGATTGTTGAGTAATTGGTTGTTTGACCCTCCGTTTATAATACATTTGGCAAAATCTGATACCTATTATGAAGCACTTGAAGAAACCGCACTGTTCACGTTACTGGTTTAAAATTTATTTGTATACAAGGTTTCATTTTGTTCATTTTTTATTTTACAACGAATTGAGTTTGAATAATGATAGAATGATTGAAACGCATACATTACAACAAGTTTTCAGACTGACAAGAGTTTGTGAAACAGTTTATACATGTAAACCAGATAAATAATAATTAATTGTGACTCTGGAAAAATAAAATGTTATTGAACTATATCATTTCTTAATATTGCAAGGTATATACTGCTATGTAACATTCTGAGTGATAGATAGTATATTCACAACACGTATTTTATTGGCATGCACGTATTTGTTTCAAATTAAAAAAAAGTTTTCATTTTGACATTGTTAATTTTGAAAAAGAACCAGCTTTTCTTTTCAAGTCGTAAAAAATGCAAACCGCTAGTTGTTAATCGGAGAAATACTATGCAAACGACAAGATTTATTATTGAATCGAACCTTTATTGCTTGTTTCATAGACACAACTACATATTAGTCGAAGGTGCTTGTTGATTTTTTAAAAAAATAATCTGCCCGACGACTGGGTCTTGCTCTTGGCACAAAGATTTTTATGTCACACATTGCGCAAACTATACAAATCTCCACATCACAAAGATTTTTATGTCTCACATTGCGCAAACTATACAAATCTCCACATCACAAAGATTTTTATGTCTCACATTGCGCAAACTATACAAATCTCCACATCACAAAGATTTTTATGTCTCACATTGCGCAAACTATACAAATCTCCACATCACAAAGATTTTTATGTCACACATTGCGCAAACTATACAAATCTCCACATCACAAAGATTTTTATGTCACACATTGCGCAAACTATACAAATCTCCACATCACAAAGATTTTTATGTCACACATTGCGCAAACTATACAAATCTCCACATCACAAAGATGTACGGAGATACAATCAAAGCTCCTTGCACCGATTTGTTATGGCGTGTCGATGACGTCATATTTACAGGCGACTCCTTTCATCGTTAGAACACGAAGTTTTAAATTCTGTGACTGCTTAACCCATTGACTGAAAATTATTAATGAGAATGTGTTTAATAACTCAAACCTTTGCCAGAATTATCTTGAAATATTATTGTTATTTTCCTTTCACTGAACTCAGCACACGCTTTTTAGGGAATTAAGGCTCATCTAACGAAAACCTTTAGAGGCACCGTCCCACGCTTTGCAGGGAAAATGGTGCCAGAGGTGTGCGCTATGTTCAACTATATTTTTTCAGATTTCAGTTGTTTGCTTTCGTAAAGCATTTGGTTATCTTTTTATACTTTAATAAACTCCTAAATGAGATGGATATGCATCGTGGATATCTGTGTTCATGTTATGTTTCTACATGCGTGTAATATATTATGCAAAAGACCCAAAACGATATCTACCAACTGACCAACCCATTGTCATTGCTGAAACCTTGGAAAAGTCGATGGCCAAGCAGAGAGACAGACGGTTATTCACTCGTTTTGTACAACGTCCATTCTGTGCTGTTTCAACAACGAAAAGCCGGTTAAACTAGATGTAACCGCTGAAAATACCTTTTAAGCAAAATACTTGGATAGCAAATATTTGTAATCAAATGATGTATCTCAAATAGATTAAATAAACGTAGTGTCTTTAGACAAGACTTTACCGAAAACAATAACGATAATAACAATAGGGCTTTATCATGATCTTGATCATTACATTTCATCACGCCTTACATTGCAAACGCCTAGCATCCATTATAAGCATTATACAATGAACATAAACCCGTTCATTCAATGTCCTTTTATTTCAAGTAACATGCCATAATAAATAAAACATATCAAAGCAGTATGCCAGGTAACTTATAGCAGCAAGGAAATCTTAACGAAATTGGCTGAGTATTAAGAAGCATATTTCCCTTTAAAAGGGGCAGTAGCACGTTTTAGGGGGAATATGATGTCAGGAAAATGAAAATAAATGCTTCCAATTGAAAGACTTAACGGAGCAGTAATAATTCAATTATATCACGTTAAGTCTAGCCATGCGGTTCCTTTATCTTACACAAAATGAATGAAGGTGTTCACAACAAATGATCACCAATGGATTTTACATGAATCTTCATACTTTGTCCTCTGACTATGGATATTTGGCTTGTGTAATGATATTTTTGACAAATAAATTTAATATTAACGTACAATTATCAGTGAAAATTTAAAAATATAAAATTATCAAAAAACGTGCTACTGTCCCTTTAAGTGTATCAATTGATATTCGTCTGGCACGCGATTTTATCCCCATTACAGTTAAATTGTAATTGTCGTGCAACGTGCAATGAGCTAGTGAACTGTTTCTAATCTATCAACGTTCAACACGCGTGTTTGTACATTTAAATTACCTGCCCTTGAAGTGTTTTAGAGTGTAAATTTCTATGAAGATTGACAATCTCATCGTAGACTTTGATACTATTTACATTTACTCTCTCTAATGAGAAGCAGACATAATCGCGGACCAAGGTTATTACATGGCGGGGTATGAATAATTTATCACCCCGCTCAAGAGGGTGCACGTGATATCGAGATTCCTTCATGAGGAGATTAGAAGTATTGAATATATTATATAACCAATATCCATAATAACTGAATGTGTGAACTTCGTACATAATGTAATATGAAGCTTCATCAACAAGTATTAAGTATAAAGTGTAATTGATCATCACGCTCGGAAACGTCAAATGATATGTCATGGACTCAGAGTCTCTAAGCTTTCTTTGTAGAGAGCGAGGGACAAACAGTCTACCATTAAAGAGACAGTAGCCCGTTTTTTGATAATTTTATGTTTTAAAATTTTCAATGATAATTGTGAGTTAATGTTAAATGAATTATTTTGACAGCGTCAAAAATCTCATAACACAATTATTCACATATTATTATATAATTGGCGGTGAAATACCGAGATCTATCAATGAAAATAAACCGTGTTATCAGTCACTAGTGACAATAACAATGGAACGTGTTATCAGTCACTAGTGACTGAATGCTCTGGCGTCATCGAACAATGCTCTGAAGCAATGACACGCTCATGACGTCATGTTGTTTTTTAGGCGACGGGTTCTCTGTGGAGGGACTCAACGTAAATGCACTTACAATTCGTAAGAAATACAACGATTAAATCATAAAATAAATAGAAAAGTGGTGTTTTCTTGACAAATATCATGTGTATCTCATCCCGTGAGGCAAAAAGTTATATATGTTTAGTATAATATAAACTTTCTTCCTCACTCGATGAGATAAACATGGTATTCGTCAAGAAAACACAAATATCCTCTAAAAATCTATTTGGGGCCATTTTTTGTGAACACCTTTAATTCATATTGTGTAAGAAAAAGGAATTGCATGGCTAAACTTTACATTATGTATTTGAATTATTACTGCTCCATTTAGTTTAAATACATCGTCTTTCAATTGGAACCATTAATTTTCATTTTCCTGACATCACCTTATATTCCATTAAAAATGTGCTACTGTCCCTTTAAAGGGATGATCGGAAAGGTTCAATTAAGTTCAGACTTGCAAACAGGACGTTAGGCAAAAACAAATTAAAAACACGTTTCTGACGCAAGCAGACACAATTGTTGCAATGACGCGTATTTTTACTACATTATTTTGATTGTAATGAACATAACAAATTTCATAATGAATTTAAAAAAATTAACATTTTAACTTTATAATGCTTCATCACTGAGAAAAAGCTCTTTGGAGGCCTTCGTGATCTTCATGAAACAAGTTGCACTCTAAGATATCACGTGTCAGTGTTTAAACAGGCTACAGGAATTAAGTTCCATTCATATTCATGGAAAAAGAACCCTGGACTCGTAGGTTTGAAACTAAAAAGTGCGGAACTTTAATTATTTTCTAGGCCTGTTATAACAAATATTGAGATTATTGCCCGAGGAAGTGTGTCTTATGACTTTTATAAAACGGGTGTGAATTATTGTATTACCCGAGCGAGAGCGAGGGTTATACACAAATTTGCACCAGTTTCGTAAAAGTAATATTACCCTCTTCTGAGGGTGATAATTTCTTTATTACCGATTCTATTCCTTGTTTAGAAATATCCAGAAAACAGGCCGTTTCCCTTGCGGCGGCCGGCTACAGTGACGAACAATGCTGTTATGACGTCACAGGCGAAAATTACGGGATCTCGAGTTACAACAATCGTTGCTAGGCAAAGCGATATGTGCACTGAATTGACATAGTATACATGTATTTGAATTAATGCTACTTTAAACGCATTGGTTTTCAATTGGAACCCTAACTTTATTTCCTGACATCACCTTATATTTCACCTGAATGGTGCAACTGTTCCATTAAGATCTGACAGACAAGTTTAGAGCAAACGACATATTTTTTTATTATGTGTTTCTGTCATTTTTAGTCGTAAAAGGTCAGATTGACATGACCCTCTTAAGTACATGTACTTCCCTGGATGTTATGACAGCCCTTATCATCACATCTAGTTGTAAAGTTTAAAACCAGATTGGGAAAGGATTGAGTTGTGTTATCATTCTCGTCTTCACGAACTTCGGGAGGTATTTTATGTGCGCTTTAACTTCTTCTGAGTAAGCACAAAATAATAATCTCCTGACAAATCTTCCATTAATGATATATTTTAGAAACATGAATCAGCTTATTGTTTATCATACTTTATTCAGACATGACTCAAAGCCAAGCACAATTTCATACATTACCTAATAAGACTCCAATCTCAATAAATTAAAATAGATTAAGAACTATATTGGTTTACCACGTAAGAGATTGTTTAACCTTTTAGGTTCATAAATTGTTGTTGTTTATTTACTTAGCAGCCGCAGTGTCTTAAGAGAACATTGGATGATGATTAATTTTGTTGTTGATTTTTTTCGTTAAAAAAAGGGCAAGTTTGTGTTATTAAAAAACGTAATTGGGTTGCAGTACGATTAAAATAGGTAACGGGATGAACAAAAATGCTGCCGTCCTCATATCCCGCTATTTCAAATTTATATATATACTTTGTAAACATACTTTATTGAAACCCGTTATTTTAAAAAATAAATAATACATCCTAGAAAATTGTTAAAAATTGTATTGATGGTATATTGGGTCTGTTGACTATTAAAAGGGTTACCAGTATGTATTTTTATGTCTGATGATTGATGTCATTTTCCGTGAATATGTGATTGGTTTGAAAATTGAATGCTATCGGAATGGGTGGCGGAGATGGCAGAAGGATAGAGGTTAATGGTGATGAGTTAGTACTTGATGACATGTGTTATGGAAAGATGGAAGTGTAGTCGGGTTTTTAGCTTATATAGTGGAATGGTGGTGGAAGGGGTTTGTACAAATTTATATGGTGTGTATGTCTGGAATGAATATGGATGAAGATTTGGATGAATACATGTATGCTGGATGGCTTGATAGTGGGATACTTGTTGGTTATGGGCTTGATGGTTTCAAAACAGATGGAAGAGTAGTGAGGTTGTTGATTAAATATAATGCAGATGATTATCACATTCGAATGGTGCTGGTTTGGGTACGTAGGCGATAACTCGAGGTTTGGTTTGTGAAGGTTTTGTATGCAGATGTGGTATATGGCATGGCATATGATTGGTTTACACCTCGATTGGAGGAAATTTTTGTGGGTTAGAACATGATGGGAGATGACTCGTATGTATAGCGATAAGAAGGTGCTATCTCTTGATCATTTAGAAGGCTCAGAGTTACAATAGTGCCTTACCAGACAATGAAGAAAGTTTTTTAAAAATCTGTTTATATATATATGGTAGATTAAATTCTCTTATCAACATATGTAAGTACATTTTTACTGCAGGTTTTATAATTTTTTTAAGGTCACAATGAAAACTCTCGTTTACTACTCACCCAACTGCCATTTACCTCTAACACTAAAGAGATGAGTTCGCATATGAATGTAATTCCATTTTTAGTCAAAGAAGTATCCAACATGAAGAACTGACAAACACACTTCCGAATAAGGAGTAATCACTTGGCAAACTGTCTTCACCATTGTACACTGGGGGCTCAACAATACAAGGAGTAATCACTAGGCAAACTGTCTGCACCATTGTACACTGGGGGCTCAACAATACAAGGAGTAATCACTAGGCAAACTGTCTGCACCATTGTACACTGGGGGCTCAACAATACAAGGAGTAATCACTAGGCAAACTGTCTGCACCATTGTACACTGGGGGCTCAACAATACAAGGAGTAATCACTGGGCAAACTGTCTGCACAATTGTACACTGGGGGCTCAACAATACAAGGAATAATCACTAGGCAAACTGTCTGCACCATTGTACACTGGGGGCTCAACAATACAAGGAGTAATCACTAGGCAAACTGTCTGCACCATTGTACACTTGGGGCTCAACAATACAATGAGTAATCACTAGGCAAACTGTCTGCACCATTGTACACTGGGGGCTCAACAATACAAGGAGTAATCACTAGGCAAACTGTCTGCACCATTGTACACTGGGGGCTCAACAATACAAGGAGTAATCACTAGGCAAACTGTCTGCACCATTGTACACTGGGGGCTCAACAATACAAGGAGTAATCACTAGGCAAACTGTCTGCACCATTGTACACTGGGGGCTCAACAATACAAGGAGTAATCACTAGGCAAACTGTCTGCACCATTGTACACTTGGGGCTCAACAATACAAGGAGTAATCACTAGGCAAACTGTCTGCACCATTGTACACTGGGGGCTCAACAATACAAGGAGTAATCACTAGGCAAACTGTCTGCACCATTGTACACTGGGGGCTCAACAATACAAGGAGTAATCACTAGGCAAACTGTCTGCACCATTGTACACTGGGGGCTCAACAATACAAGGAGTAATCACTAGGCAAACTGTCTGCACCATTGTACACTTGGGGCTCAACAATACAATGAGTAATCACTAGGCAAACTGTCTGCACCATTGTACACTGGGGGCTCAACAATACAAGGAGTAATCACTAGGCAAACTGTCTGCACCATTGTACACTGGGGGCTCAACAATACAAGGAGTAATCACTAGGCAAACTGTCTGCACCATTGTACACTGGGGGCTCAACAATACAAGGAGTAATCACTAGGCAAACTGTCTGCACCATTGTACACTGGGGGCTCAACAATACAAGGAGTAATCACTAGGCAAACTGTCTGCACCATTGTACACTGGGGGCTCAACAATACAAGGAGTAATCACTAGGCAAACTGTCTGCACCATTGTACACTGGGGGCTCAACAATACAAGGAGTAATCACTAGGCAAACTGTCTGCACCATTGTACACTGGGGGCTCAACAATACAAGGAGTAATCACTAGGCAAACTGTCTGCACCATTGTACACTGGGGGCTCAACAATACAAGGAGTAATCACTGGGCAAACTGTCTTCACCATTGTACACTGGGGGCTCAATAATACAATATAAGTTGTTTGCTTCTCACGAGGGTAATACGGTCTGATGTACCATCTTTGTAGAAATGTCGCCCAAGCCGAAAGGCGAGGGCTGACATTTCTGCAAAGATGGTACATCAGACCGTATTACCCGAGGGAGAAGCATACAACGTATTTATCTTACCGTCATGACAGAAAAAAATACATCAATTTAACTGCCGTTAACGGATGAGCCATCACCGTATTGACGGCCTTGACCCTTACTGTAAACAAAATGGCGTCAGCCAACCCGACTGAAATGTTATGAATCGTGTTACGTAAATCTACTCGGCGAAACATGCTTAAAAACCTTTTGCTTTTAATTCTATAGCATGTGTAAGTAATGTAATGTGGAATTTGTTTCGAAATAAAACATAGAATAACGAGAAAACAAATTTATAGTTATTAATCACGAAAACAGCTAAACGAACTTATGTGAACTCTGCACATTGCGTGCGTCATTTGGTAACGTCATCTTAACGTTATGCGACACCTCTTCTCGGAGAGGAGCTGTTGCTATGGCAGCGGGGTACATTGAATTTGTACACCGTGAGAAGTGAGACTCGAGGGGTACATAAGATAAAACGATTCGATGATCAGCCAATCAAAAACGAGTATTTTACTGTAAGGTAAGATAAGGGGTGTTGTCAGATGCATGTCCACCCTTATAAAGAGGCAGTATGGGTTTGGGTAAGTTATACCCGGCTTATCAAGATAACATAGTTCAAGTTTACTTGATCAATTCCTGAACACTGAGCAGGCCAGATAAATCAACAGTTAAAGTCTTTATTCAAACTGGGTCGTATCACACTTTATTTACCTTGAAACTTTATTAGCAGTACCTGACAGGCTAATACCTGAAAGGTAAACAAAATATATTGAGTTTTTAGAATTCATCGTATTTATTTTTTTAAGAGACGATGAAAACAAATGCTGCTAAACTTGTGTCCAAAAGAAACGATACCAAGTTTTCCACGTCCTCATGAAACAAAACTCTATTACCTGACAGAGTCGAATTTAAGTGTGCCTAACAGGCATATGTCTTGTAAAGAAGTATGCACATTTTCATTCTTCGGGAAAAGATACTTTTGATCTTGTGTCTCTTCAAACGCACATGGGATGCCTAAATCGAAATTTCAAGTTGTTTTATGCACAGAACTTTTGTCGTTGCACTATAAAATTTATACGGTATTGAATCTAGGTAAGAAAACAATCCTGTTGATACAATGCACTTTATTTGACATAAATTCGTTGACCCGTCACTGCTCTAGAAGGTTTAAAACAAGCAAAAGTGTCCAATTTCTCTCTGCTATCTCGCCTAGTTAAGGAGATTCCGAATCGATGTTTATTTTAGATGCTTGTGTCTCACAAACATGAAAAGATAATGTTTTGAATTTTTGCATAGAGGTGAGTCGACTACTGAAGAAATGATAAAACTATGTTTTAGTCGTATCAATCTGCAGTGGGTTGAGTTATCGTGCCATTTGTATGGTATCGTTTCTTTTGGACACTAGTTTACATAAAGTGGATGTCATTGATAAACCTGTTTTGTAAATAGAAATACACAAGTTTGTTCACAAGGGTATTGACTATTCAATATCTATGCCTGGCAAACAAACAATTAGTACGGAAATCGCTGTTTACGATGCATGTCAACTGATCCTTGCCGATAGCAGTAAAGGATCTATAGAATATAAATGTTTTTAAAATATTAATTCATAAAACTTTAATTCGCACACGCTTTATAAACGTAAGACATTCTTTAATACATCAAAAGTCATATCTTGCCTTGAAAGGATTCCAAAAACGACATTTCTCAAAAAACGTTAAGACCAAATGACATTACCAGTCAAGTTTATTTCGTAAAGGGGCCACCGACCCATTATACATTACAAAGGTGATATATTACAAAGACATCAAGCGCCATATAGTGATAGTGACATGTACAGAGTTTCATTTAATTTTATATTCTATATTCAAATATTTTGCACGTTTTTTCAAGGCAGGAAATACAAACTTTGCCAGATTTTTCACAATTGTAAGATCACAAGATACTAGTAAACTGATAAATTTAGATTTACATGGATTATTTGTGTAATAGGCTATGTCACAAATCACAATAGAATGGACATTCCATACAAAAATGATATTCCGTTTCAACATTAAGTACAATACATAGAGGGCAACATCGCTCATGTCGCACTATCTTTAATGTTCTCCCATATTCCAAATAATGTTTAAACATTTAAAGATTACGATAACAAGCCCCTGACATTACAATCATGTAACTATAGTTATTTTAATCCCTTTTAAGTGATGACGTTTCTTTAGCCGAGTGATTAATTTTTTAATTGTTTTAGTAAGATAAGGAAAAGTCTGCAGTTTGAAGAAATAATTAGCATTATAATGAATCAAATTTAATGTAAATTTTAGTTTGCTTATAAATATGATAATGTACATGTACTGAGATTAAGACCGACGAGGGCATACATATTTGGGTTTAATTTATATATGATGTCCTAGGGTAAAAAACGTACTTTTTATTGTAACGTCACGTTTAAAGCAATGATTTGAGGTCACATTTTAACTACTGCGTTCTATTAACGTCTTTTAGTCCGCCGATGCTTTGGATAACCTGTCTTTAATTTCTAAACTTCGATAATAAACAGACTGTAATGATGATGTATCTCTTTAAATATTTATTTTCCAATGATTTCATGTATGTTGTTTTGTTAAAGTCAAAATGTCAACTGACAATCATTTTTAAAAAATAATACAAATATGATTCTGGTCAATATTTAGAAAAAAATATGTTTGCTCTGGGGAATAGCCCACGGCCCATGACGCCCCCTCTATTTTCATTACCAAATATTTTATATTGAAAGAGATAATGATTTTATGTAGCACATCAGGCTAGGTTCACCATTTTCAAACACTATTTCTGGTTCTGAATGTTGATAACTAGCATTATAACATTATTAGGTAGCCAGATCGGGTTTTATTTGTGAAAGTCAGATTTTCTAAAATTTCAATTAGAATATTCCATATAAACTATCTAAATTATTGACAATTACATTGCCTTAGTGCGAAAGAGCGAATATGACTAGGTCTAAAGTCGTTGATCGCTTATGAAGATATTTGTAAAAGAAATAAAAACAAGTCATATATAAATATGACCACTGGTAACTTCCTGCCAAAATTACAGCACAGGTTACCTCCCAGTTGTCACGATAAGGAGAACATTGCACCAAACCACATCAAACAACATTCAATCATAAAGTTCATACAGTTTATTGACTTTACTTGGAACATACAGCACAGGTCAAGTCCCAGTTGTCGTGATAAGGATGACAATGCAGCGAACCACATCAAACAACATTCAATCATATATAACAGAAAGAACGGTATGCCTTCTACAGTTTATTTACTTTACTTGGAACATACAGCACAGGTCAAGTCCAAGTTCTCATGATAAGGAGGACAATGCAGCGAACCATATCAAATAACATTCAATCATAAATAACAGAAGGAAAGGTTATTCTTTCTGAGGTTTATTTGCTTTACTTGGAACATACAGCACAGGTCAACTCCCAGTTGTCGTGATAAGGGAACAATGCAGCGAACCTCATCAAACAACATTCAATCAAAAAGCTCATATATAACAGAAAAAACTTTATGCCTTCTACAGTTTATTTACTTTACTTGTAACATACAGCACAGGTCAACTCCCAGTTCGCATGATAAGGGAACAATGCAGCGAAATTCGTCAAACAACATTCAATCAAAAAGCTCATATATAACAGAAATAACTTTATGCCTTCTACAGTTTATTTACTTCACTTGTAACATACAGCACAGGTCAACTCCCAGTTGTCATGATAAGGTGGACAATGCAGCGAACCACACTTCCCTTCTACAGAACAGAGACCCTGACCATCGTCCTCAGCATGACCTCCAGGAAGAGCTTCAGGATCAGAGTCCACACAGATGTATTCCCCAGACGCATGACCATCAGCTGGTCCCATGAGATACCCGGAGTACTCCAGACTCCAGCCAGGGTAGCAGGTGTTCCGTGCAGGAACCATCAGAGATTCACTACCAGTACTGCTCTCACACACCACACAGGGCATGTCTTCATGACGCATGTTTTCGAAATACACGTGTGGATATACTGCCAAGTACTCAGTGCCGTAAATTGTGGACCGGAAGCGCTTGTCCGTGTGCCCTGAATCGGTGTAGTTGGCGTAGATAGGTTGCTCTGGCAGACACAAGATGGTGGCTGCTGCAGCCTTGTTGGAAAATAGAGTTCCTCCCGTGGATCCTGTTGAAGACGAAAGAATCTCTACAATTTTTACGATCAGAAATAATTTCCTAATTATCAAAGGTATATAGGGTTTTAAAGCCCACGGGGTTGTTATTTTTGCAATATCAGGAAAGAAATTATTAAACGTTTTTTATTAAAAAAATCTCTTTTTTGAGTTGTCATACTAAGTTGAAGTGTGGTTACTGCAAAGTGTTGCACACAATCACTGATTATTTATGCTTTGTAAGTGCGTTTGACAACAATGAACAAAAATTTACGTCACATATAATTCATTATTAAAGGGTCAGTAGCAATTTTTCTGAGAAAAGAGGACTCCCGCGGTAGGAGAAAAAATTAAAGGTATTCACATTAAACTGGCCGTCAGCAGAATTTGCCTGATGCTTGTTTGAGCTATGATTTGTCTGACTATCTGAAGATAACATTATAAATTAAAAGTGAGTACTTAATATAAAAAAACCTGTGCCCCAGACATTTCAATTCTCTTTTATCTCATTCCATTAGTCAATGTTTCCATGGAAAGTTTACATCTTTGAACACAGCGGTGCAATTCTAAATAGACCGACACTACAAAGATGGAGTTACTTATCATTGTCAATTCAACATGGTAACTACGTCTTGTGATGTTTCACTTGATGGTATTAAATAAAAAAACAGGGGTACTGTATAAAATCTACTGTAAAATATATCGCGCAGGAGATATTGGCCAGATAACCGATTTTGCTAGATTTTACATAAGAAATATCGCATTTTAAACACAATTTTGGAATAAAAGGTGTTAGAAATATTCCAGTTTTGGAAGTGTCACCTTTGTACACAACCGTGCTGCCAACGGGACAAGAAGTTCTACCCCATCTGATGAAGGTTGCTCCTCCTTAAAAACAAAAAAACAACATACAAACACAACAGCATAACAACAAAACAGCATAACAACACAACAACATAACAACATCACAATGAATGACTTGCTTTTCCAATTATTTAAAAAAAAAAGGTAGTTAAAATGTTTTATAAATTATCGGCTGACCATCTAAATTTTCCATATGAACAACCATAAAACTGATTTATTGAGCATTTATAAAGCAAGTAAAAAAATAAATGGAGAGCAATATAAAAATTACATACCAATGTTAGGGAATGTTTTACACATAAATTAGATATGAACGAATTTGTCACTTTTCGCTTACATATTGTTTCTGTTTTTCATGATGAGAATGTTGTTTTCATTTCTTGAATTCATATTGTGTTTATCAGCATTACTTATTTCTCCTTCAGAGGATTACTTTTGTCTTATTTCCTAAAAATACTCAAAAAGTGAATCGTACTGTCAATTTCTTTTGATTAATTGGTCAAAACAATAATTACAATAAAAACAAAACAGATCATTTCGATTAATCAACTTAATCATCTCAAATTCTATTAGAAAAAGATAACGTGAAAGTTGATATTCACAAGTTCCCTTATATGAAGTAAGGCTTTGATATTTCCTCAGTTTTCTTTAAGGGGTATGTCTTATTACCAACTAGCTGAACTTTATTCGACATCCTTGAATATCCTACCTAAACAGAGACACTGATGTGGCGATGATGTTGTTTGTACTTTCAACCATTTCAAAGCAGCTAATTATACAAGTGAAATGATTGAAACAAAATAAAACGACCACATAAACCTTATAAATCATGCTAAGTGACTTCAATGGCCAAGAATTAAATTCTTGGATCACAGATACACAATATTTGATACACAATCAATATTGAAGACCACACCAAAATTATAAATCATGCTAAGTGACTTCAATGGCCTAGAATTAAATTCTTGGATCAAAGATACACAACATTTGATACAAAATCAATACTGAAGACCACACCAAAATTATAAATCATGCTAAGTGACTTCAATGGCCTAGAATTAAGTTCTTGGATCAAAGCTACACAACATTTGATACAAAATCAATACTGAAGACCACAGCCAATTTATAAATCATTCTAAGTGACTTCAATTGCCAAGAATTAAATTCTTGGATCAAATCTATTTAACATGTTGATAGTTATTTACCTGTTTTGTTGCCACCGTCTGGTGTTGGACCAGTGAGCTGATTCTTCAACACTGCTATTTCTACCTCTGCTCTCACAAGATCTGACTGGGCGCTTCTCAACTCAGTAATGGCAGTTTCAAGTTTAGTATTCAACGTTGTGATTTCACTCTGGGAAACAGCAAGGTCAGTTTTCATCTGAGCAACTTCTTCAGCAGGAGCCTTGGTTTCTATTGAATGTTCCAACAGAGCAAGATGACTCAGGAGACTGGAGATGTCAAGACTTCCATTTGATTTTGTAATTGGCATAATTTTTCCAGTGGCAGACCAAATATTAAGTAAAAGGAAAAATTTATAGAGGAAAGCCATGGCTGAGCTCTCTTTAACCAGAACGAGTTAGATAAAGCTTAGGGTCACATCTAGATCTGTATGAGACCAGGACACTTGTCACTTTGACCTTTATTTTATCATGTTTTAAAACTGGAGCTGCAAGTTCATACAGACCATGTAACATTGTTTTATGGTGACATACTTTAAAGCTCCAGTATCATACTTGCATGCGCGTCATTTAACTATTTAACTATTGAGAATATAAAAACATCCCTTGGTAGAAAAATCTTTTGTCAAAATTTTAATATTACATTTACATATACTACGAGACAATAGTTTAGACTCATCATCAAATGATGCTATGAATTTGGGGTATTGGTGGGTTTGGTAAAATTGATTTATGCTTTCTCAAACCTCCTTATCAAGGTGTCATGCATTTGTCATTAATGGATCTTGATGAACACGTCCCATCATGAAAGTTAACTGACAAATGCTCAGGTAAAGTCCATGGATTTTTGAAAATACATTTTTTACGTCATTATGACCCCATTTTTTCTTTAAATCATTGTTACAACATTAAGTCCGAGACATGAAGAATAAAGTCATTAGATCTTAAGATATAAGCGATAGAAAATAGGACGTTTCACCGAGTCTAAACTTTTGTATCGTAGTATATTTTTATCACCAATAACATACTTATTTCGACGCCAAAACCACAGTACGCCCTGTGAAAAGGGCAAAGCATTTAAAGAACTCGCGTTCGGTGACGTAATCATTATGCATGTAGGATTTACACCGTGTCTCAACTACCGAAATTGCGCTCGATGGGTAAAAACTTTGGCAGCAACGAATACCTAATTCGGAGAAAAAGAAAATAAAAGTTTTCAAGCATATATTTAGAAATCGGAAGTTGTGAGATGGCCACACTTAATTCGCCTTTAAGGCGGCTACTGTTTCGGTCATTTAGGTAAATTATCTCCCATGAATTTTGGTTCAATTTTCCCTAGGTTCGTCGCAAAACTTAAAAAAATACAAGGAAAATATTAAATTTACATTGAAAAATATTGCACTCTGTGAATGGATCTTTCAAATCTTTTATCTGATAGCTGAAAGTTGGTCAGTTGATGTTCTGTTGTATGTTAAGTCACTATTATCATTGGAAATTAATTATCAATATCAGAAATGAAATATCTGGTTCTGCTCTGAATAATGTTAACTAATGTAATGCAATATTAGGTTTGTATTCGTTCGGAAAAGGATTTTCTTCATATTAAGTCTTCAGGTAAACAACAGTATTTACACAGTATCTTTTTAATGCACAATCATGTCAAAACCCCTCAAATGTCATAATCAAAACATGCGTCGGTGTTATATCAATTTGTCCTAAAAGTCAAGTACATTTAAACTGGATTTGCCTTATCATATTGCAGATAAAACAAAACAAAACAAAAATTCCGAGGATATGTAGGAAACTGTTCTAATCAAAACACTAAATGATACCAAAATTATGTTCACACTGATGGGCATAATTCGAGTAAACTGTCAAAATTAAAATCAAACCAATAAATCTATGTATTGTATATTAAGGATCTCAATGATGACTTTACATATATATAAACCGAAGGAAAACATATAAACAAAAAATGACTCATTAATACATTCTTTCAAATTCAACACTTTTTATCAACTAGAGCTAACTTGTACATTATTTTCACTTATTTTACTTTCCTTACTTTACTTTCACATATCTAAACTAATCGATATCAAAGTTAATAAAACAAAATATTTTTTTAATTTCAAGACAGACACGTTTGAATTTGAAAAAGTTTTGAAACAGAGTCATCTCTTTCACCAAACATATGTTAAAAATGCATATCCTCCTTCAATTTGAATCTCATTAAAAAGTTTGATCACCCTTTGAGACATAGTTAGGAAGCTTTTGACCAAACAGGACTCATACAAGTTTTCCACAGCAATCTTCTTTTTGGTCAATTAACATCAAGTTTTACAAACATAGTTTTAAAAATGGTTAATTATGACACACACACGTTCATGTCAGTCTGTGTCTTAATACTTACTTTTCAACAAAACTTAAAGTTAATAAATATGTTTTACAGTGTTATATATGACACACCTTCAATGATTATGCATGTCCATATCAAATTTAATCAAAATGTGATTATTACTTTAGACGCTGTGAGTTAGACAGGACTTGTAACAGATTTCTTACAAATTTACCACGTTTCTCCATAATCCTTAAATCGTTTGTAGATTTTCTCAACTTGTTACTGATGACACATAATTACATGTTTCTTCCTTTCCACTGAAAATTTGCATTGAAATGGGTAAATAGTTACAAAGTTTTGAGCCGGACACAAAATGTAACGGACGGAGGGACAGTACCCATTTCAATGATAATGATATAGATAATAGTATAATGAAATATCTAGAAACTTGACATTTCATCAAACATTGACAAATCATCCTTAAGTTTTGCAAATTTGCTAGGAAAAAACAAAGCAGTTTATTATTTTAGAAATCAAATTGACAATACTTCTTTATAATTTTTTTTCATTTCTCTGATGACGTCACAATTGCAAATGTATTGCTTATAATGAACTCAATACCTGTCCATTTATCGACCGAACTAATTAAACCAGTGTTTCTGAGTTAAGGTTTAAACTTGTCGAGTGTGGCTAATTGGGCACCATCATCTTCTGAAAACTTATCCGAAAGATGTTTCAAGTATGAAACTTCTAGCATCAATAATAAATTATTTATCGCAAGTCGGATGAGTGCAGTAGTTTTTACTGTAAACCTTTACCTTTCGCCATGTTGCGGAATTATTGTGTTGTTTAACTGTACCTTATACCTAAGTGTTCATGTCGGGTCGGTCAGCGTCTTGTTTTGTCTACTGAATAGACAGACGTGGAATGGTTTAGTTGTTATTTCATGGGGAGATTTCCTCAGGTGGCGGAGTACCTAGTGTACCTCGGGAGGGAAGATTGTGAAGGCTTCCTTTATCGTTCCCTCCCAGCAGCCATCATCTCTGTTGTCGCGGTAGCTATCAAGCAGTGCTATTCACTATCTGCCACAGCCCCTAACTCTGAACAGTTATGTCACGTAATAAACAATGCCCCGCTCATAACTGCTCGTCGTCATTAACCTCTCCATATTCAGGCTCTAAAACCTGATACGACACCTTCTATGGGGGACATCTACATCCTTATGGTTATATATCAACTAATTGTATGTCATGTACAAAGCCAATAGATAGGAAGAATGTCTAGTGTTCAGTTTTAGAACTCGACAAAACGTCAAATGAACTCTTTTCTCTCGTGAGGAATTAAAAAACAAGACAAAGCCAATCGAACATCTAAACATCGCATTTGACAGTATGTAAGATTGCCTTCCAAAAGATTTAACCATTTAGAAAACACAACAAATATCAAAGAAAACGGGTAGTAACAGTCCCTGCCAGTGACATTTATGCCAAATCTACAGCTGCGTACCATAAGTTTGTTCACTTACCTGTGTATTCTAGTGCAAATATCATGTAATTTGGAATGTCTTTGAGGCTTCTTAGCATTGCGAAAACGAAACGGATAACTATGTAATTTCACAACATAAGTTAAAATTTAGTTTGCGTTAACATATTCGTATTGCATACCTAACAAAGAACCGAAACAAATTTGGCAGGGCATTCAGTGACCAGGGGTCAAATGTCGAAAACATTATTTCTTATTGTCCTTTACAACATCCTTAATAAGCGATCAACTGCTCAACTCAATAAGCAATGTAATTGTGCTGATTTTTTTCTTACAAATTTTATATGGAATATTTTATCGAAATTTTAGAATTCGTAACTTCACAAATATGACCCCATCTGTCTATTTAACCATGCCGAATAACGAAATTTAGCACCAGTGACAAGATGATCCCGAAATATGAATTTGGAATGATTAATTTACACGCGGAAAGTTGGTGATCCTTTGTAAGTGCTCTTTGATACATTTCATGGACATCGAAACAAAATCCAAATTACATGACATTTGCAATAAGACATGCAAGACGGCAAACAAACTTAAGGTATGCAGCTGTATTTAAGTCTATCAAAACACCTCCATTGATCATTAAAAGTCAGGGTACGGGTTAATAAGGACTGAAAGCATCTGAAAGAAAATCAAGCCTTTTCTTTCTATGATGGCGTCACCCAAGTGTATTGCTTTTAATTAACAGTCGCAATGCTCGTTGATTTATCAACAACTACTCACACCAGTGTTACCGAGTTATACCTGTTGAGTGGAACTAATTGGGGACCAAACTCTTCGAAAAAATATTCATCACAAAGATCTTCCAATGATAAATACTTCTGTAATCAATAACATCAAGTAGTTTAAATTCAGACAGAATAGGTGCTATAGATTTCATCGTTGACAAGTTGTTTGTGTTTATTCAATGTAGCCATGGCTTCGTGGATGTGTTAATTCTAATGCTAGTTTGTAAGCAGGCAAGAGTACCCGTATGTACACTGAAAGGATCATTGACGTGGAGGTAAGCACAGAACAGAAGGTACCAAAGAGCATTCCTTGACCCATATTTGCTTTTAGCAAATCAAGAGCGAATCTCTCAGTACAGTTCCTGCTCACGAGATGAGAAATTTAACCATTTTCTTCATTTTGGTGACTTTCCATGTCTTTGTGGTCAGAGAAGTTCTGTTGGAATGCCATCCCACCAATCGGAAGGTTTTGATAGAGAACTATGATGGAATAACAGAGGAATTCCTAATATGGAAAGGATTCGTTGACTCTAAGATGGATTGCTTCCAGAATTGTTTCTATAATTTCTGATGTATCACTTACCAGTTCAAAGAAAGCAGTAAAGCATGTCGGGTGTATGCAGCTGATATTGACACATTGAGAAACTGGGAGGCAGAATCGGAAGTTGGTCATGTGACCTATCAGCTACAAGGTAGAGGTGAGTGTCCTTATATGGAGAGAAAGGAAAATCAAGAAGGAATGGTAACGAGGTTTAACATTGGCGTTAGTCATTTCATCTTATCAGTGAAGAGGATTTTTTAATGCGAATATTTGTTTGTAACTTGATTATCATTTGATATCATTTGATATCAGCTGATGAAATAGTTTGTTTTGGTATTGTAGATAATCTTGGTAGACTCGACAGTAAACGATGTTTCAGGTAGGAATTTATATGAAATGATGAGCGTGGTTAGGAATGTATATAGAATGGTGAACGTGGTTTGGAATGTGTATGGAATGATGAGCGTGGTTAGGAATGTGTATAGAATGATGAGCGTGGTTAGGAATGTGTATGGAATGATGAGCGTAGTTAGGAATGTGAATGGAATGATGAGCGTGGTTATGAATGTATAAGGAATGATGAGCGTGGTTATGAATGTATAAGGAATGGTGAGAGTGGTTTGGAATGTGTATGGAATGATGAGCGTGGTTAGGAATGTGTATGGAATGATGAGCGTGGTTAGGAATGTGTATGGAATGATGAGCGTGGTTATGAATGTATAAGGAATGGTGAGCGGGCCGAGAAGGATTGTATAAGGAAAAGTGAAAGTGAATAAAAATGTATATGGAATGATGAGCGTGGTTAGGAATGTACAGTAAATAATGAAAGTGGTTAGGAAAGTTTAAAGAATACCGAGCATGGTTAGGTGTGTATACGGATTATTGGGCATTTGATTACTAGTTGATTTACCGGGATTGAATTGGGTTTTACTTTCTTTAGTTAGGTGGTTTGAAGATAAAACTCTAAAGGGATAGATATACTGTGTTTGCAAATCAGCGGCACAAAACGGATTTATTACATTTTTTAATTTAATTTAAAGTCGAACGGGTAGCGTACAGATTCCTGTACTTTTTCGAGGCGAGTCTCATGCAGGATTCGAACCCACATCTTCAGAGTCAGACAACGCTGCAAGCAATGACGATATACCAGCAGTTTACCAAATCGCACGTTTCCACTTAAACGGAGGTCCAACAAGCGGAAGTTAAGGTGTTGTTACATTCAGTACCTCCCTGATAGATGTTTGTTAGCACAGCTTCATAGGTATCGTTAATGCCAGAATGACACACCACATCATATGCTTTTGTATCTTGTACATGTAGTTGAGAAATGAACCCTGAATGTATTTATCGAATAGCTGATCGGTTAAACATCAACTAACCTCGACCTTACCACTTCTCGATTTTCATTCAAAGATTTTTCCAAAAAAATAAAAGCTGGCCTTAATTTTGTTAATTTGTCCAATAAACACCTTTTATTAGCCTTTCATTTAGACAGCGTAATTATCGGCTGTGAAAAACCCACTTGTGTTAGGGGTCATAAAACTCCAGGATGTGACGTAATAAACAGACTATACAGAGTAACGCCTCATTGTTTCAACTGAAATACCGCCTAAATAAATGTTTCATTACCATGAATGTGGATATCTTTTTGATAATTTTATATTTTAATCATTTCACTGATAATTGTAAGTCAATGCTAAATGTGTTAGTTTGACAGTGTCAAAAATCTCATTACACAAGCCAATCACCTTTGATTCATTTTGAGTAAGAAAAATCAATTGCATGAATAAACTTCACATTATATATTTGAAATATTACTGCTTCATTTAGTTTAAATACATTGTCTTTCAATTGGAACCATTAATTTTCATTTTCCTGACATCACCTTATATTTCCCCAAAAACGTGCTACTGTCCCTTTAATGATCAATTCATAAAGCATTCGTTGTCTTGTTTAAATTACTCATCCAAATGTAAATTTTACAAGGTTCTCAAAATAAATAAAATATTAGATTGTAATCTTTCTCAAATAGACAGAAATGTATGCACACGTTTACTCTTTTTAACAACATCTTGTCATAGACTGCCAGTTGAAGTAGGTAAATGACATAAAGATGAATATGTCAATAGACGTTGTAAATTATGTGATACAAATGACATTGATGATAAATTCCATTATTTGTAAATTGATTAATTATAGAGAATAGAATAAAATACACCCAAGAGTACTGTTATTAAAACCCATCTGTATATAAGACATTGTTATTCAATTACTTTAGGCAAAAGTGTTTTTCGAAAGTTAGCTTAATTCTGTTGCATCATTACCAATAGTCGAAAATCTACATCAAATTAGTTTGTCTTATTTCATGCTTATCCGCCATTAATCAAATATGTTTTCCTGTTAACCCCACATATGAAATGTACATATCCTTGAGTGAAATAAAGTTCTGTTCTCTTCTGTTCTGTTTAGATCGTTTAGATTCTCTTCACACAGTGGTAATCAGTATATGATGCTTATTCATTTGTAAATGATAATGAATAAGTCATTAGGTCTTCAAGACAAGGTCTGAAGACCTATTGTTATTATCCGTGTTTTTCTTATTATTATTTGCACGTTTTTTTTGGCAAGTATTCTGAAGAAACGGTTCGATCGAATTTCATGAAACTTTCAGGGATGGTAGCCCGTATCATGAACTCGTTTTGTGTCTAGCCCGATTTTTTAATTTCCATTTTGTTTTCGAGTTATCTCCCCTTCAAGACAAAACTTTAAACCTCCATTTCTCGGTAACTATGGGAGATAATTTCAAAAAACTTTCACCAAAATGTGGGCAACAACATTCCCCATTAAGCCCATAGCGGTTTTTGGCCGTATAAATAGATTTTTTGCTATTTTCGAAAAACTGCATTTTTTGTGAAATTTCGCGGTTCTGACGGTACGCGTCTTTGAAAATCTTCTCCTCACTAACGGCAATACATACAGACGCATGCTATAGCTCATTTGAAAGCTGAATGAATGCTGTTTAATCGATACTTCCTTTTAGGCATCCATTTTCATCGGTTTTTGAGCTACAGCAGTTTCAAAAATGATCTTTTGAAATAAAGGATTTTTATGCGTCACGTTCAAAGGGGGACCACTCTGTGAGGAAATGTCAAAAATGAAATCTGTTTGGTGCATTCTGTTCGAAAATGATAGTTGAACAAGTTCAGTACAGGTCATTGTCATATAAAAGTTTATATTAAAAGAAATATTTGGACATAAAGATAATTTCCAAATTTTTCGGCGATTTTAACATTTTTCGAGGGTTATTTTATTTTCGGAATTTTAGTTTCAAAACTGTTAAAGATAGAAATTTAATCATTGATGTTTTGTGAAGCAGATGCAATGAGTAGACAGAAAAAAATATCAGCAAGTCATGATAAAAAAAATTCTGTCCATGACCAGTTCTTGAATATTGCGATTTTTGGAAAATTTGCATTTTAGGCACATTTCAAAGTTCCATATTTTCTTTAGTAAGAAAGATATCTTTGAATTGATTAGACTAACACATGCGCTATTCCAAGCAAAACTTTTGCTATGTTGTACTTTATCATAAAAATGTTGATAGTTAAGGAGCTAGAAGGACCAACATGGATTAGGGGTCTAAAAATCTTCAAATTTCAGTGTTTTCAATAAAGTTCCCAAATTCATTACTCCATTACTATTTAAGTTATCAAAACAAAACATACATCTTTGTATGTGGATAAACAAGACCAACATTGTTTCTGATATACCTTATCAGTAAAATATCAATAGTTAAAGTGTTATGTGTCATTACATTATACAGGGGTCTGAAACTTTAGTTAACCTTACATTACAGAGTTAAATCACATGTAACTGGAAAACGGTGATAGATAATTCTACCAATTATTTTTCTGCTTCTAGAAATAATATTCTCTGAAGAATGATGTCATAGCTGACATTGGCCACCATGATGAATGTTTCTGAAAAGTCTTAAACACTGAATATCAAGTGGCATTTGGTCATTTTTATAATGTATTAGTTACTGTTTACCTCTTAGAGAAAAAGTCATGTGAAGGTCAAACACTATGTGAAGGTCAAACAGGAGTCTTGAAGACCTAAGTATTGGCGCGTCAATCCTAGTTTCTACATACTTTGGGAACATGAACTAGAATGTACATTTTGAATTAAGAGTTCCTTGACACAACAGGGTAACGTATTTCAATTCTTTTATACTGTATAAGAGGCCATAGGCCCAGGGTACAAAAAGTTGGGAAATACACAATACAATATAATTGCATGAGAGCATGAATAGTAACAGTATGTCATAAAAGTGGTAAGAGCATGAATAACTTCATACATAATGTGGAATGTGATTTGCATTATATTCTTCCCCTGGGGTAGAATTTAGGAAAACGCTGTATCATAGTCGCCAAAATGTTGAGTTGTTAGCTTATTTTCATCTCATAGTCGCCAAAGTGTTGAGTTGTTAGCTTATTTTCATCTCACAGCCGTAACCTTCAACACTTATTCAAGGTCAACAAACACATTGCAATGCTCGCCATACTGTATTCAGGGTAAGACTAATTTGCAAGACCAGGTTTTTTTAAAATTTGACATGTGGCAAAAATCGGGAGCGGCATGTGGAACCGGATTTGAGATAGGATTAACATTGTTGACAAATCTGAAACAAAGAAGGCATAAATAGCATCATCGGCAGTTCTGTATTACAAACCTTCTTACTACATGATGCAGCTTTTTTTTTTAAATCTTAGAGTTTATGGACCATATTGTTCATGGTTTGGCGTTAGTTTAATTAGCTGTACACGTGGTCTAGCTAGTGGGTTTATATCGACCTGGTATTATAAAAGCAAGTTCATACTTGAAAGTTTGTTTAGTGAATAGTGACACATATGCATTATTTATTGCTAATATTTTTCTAAGATCCGTAATCGTGTAGATTGATCAATCAAAATGTGTTGTGGAGACGAGGTGCAATGATGCGATAACAATTATGATTTTTAGAGATACAATCATTTATTTTTTTGCAATTCACAAGCAATTATTAATGATAGGGAACTAACAGAAATAAGGATAATTACATCGAAGTTTGCCTTTAACATCCACTCTGATGACATTGCACTCGTTTTGTTTCAAAATGAAAAATAAAGTTTCCTTTTCTAATTCAGATGGGTTTGGAGAAAACTGCACATTGAATGCTGAATGTAAGTTCCCCAACTCCGAGTGCAGAGAGTCTACATGTGGCTGCATCCTAGGCTACAGCTTCAACCCCGTCAAACACGCCTGTACACATGGTAATTTGTTATTATACTAAATAAATACAGGCTATTTAGAATACATACTGTCTTATGGTACACATTCCCTTTTTGATTTCCTCAATAACAATTAGTTCTAAACTATACCCTTGATCAATAGCTAGCTTGACCTAATAATGAATGGACTCTGAAAGTTCAGGTTATCCGTTTAGTGTTGAAAAGCAGCAGTTGATTGGCCACTGAGATATGGCTTATCCAGCAAAGGTCGGTAATTCAATTAACGGATCAAGAGGCTATTGCAATTGGATCTAGCCATAGCAGATACTCAGTGGAAGGTTGATACAGCGTAATTCGTTTAAGGACTGATTCCGTTGTAAAGTTTGAAGCTCCTTTGACCAATCCCACACCAGGAAATATACTATCATCCTACTTAAACATGGTGACTGGTTCGAGAACGACAAGAATTTGCTCGGAGTTTTGGCAGATTCAAAGAATTCAGATAACATATTTATATTTCATAGTTAAGTATAAACAAGATTGCAGTATTCAGCTGGATCATGTTTGTTTTTCTTCATGCATTTCCTTTGTAAACTTAGTTTTATTTTGATGTTTTTAGATATCAACCTATCTTAGGTATTGCATCAACAGTGACAGGCTGTATAATTTACAAGGCTTAAACATTTCAAATCAAGCTTTCAGACATTTAACACGGTTGTTTAACTCCTGAAAAAATCTGGTTTTGCATAAATCTATTAAAAAGTTTGTATTAGATGTAAGATTATGAATCTCATATTTCTGAAACTAAAGACTAGAACCATTTCCGTAGCGAGTTCCTGATGGAGTTTAAAAATCACCTTTTTTACTTTGACATTTATAACTTCAGCTAATCGGTCTTAAAAATGTTAGCTGATTAGATATCAAATCTCTCATGTTCAAAAGAATTGGGAAACTTTAAGGATTATGTTATGTTTATCCTATTACTACATTAGCATGTGGTTGTGTTGTTTTGTAGGGTGCACAACATACAGCAACTCATATGCATTATTCCCTGATACTTCACTCCTTGGATCGGACTTGGGAATGTCCCCTGCTGGATCCCTGGAGGATTGTCAGAAGATCTGCTCAAGCATGTCCAACTGCAAATCCTTCGATTACATCCAAGGTGGAGAGTGTCATCCAATGTGGGGTGGCGTGTTGGATGACCCTGCTAGCTTAATAGAAGGAAGCTCCACTCACGCGGTCAGAAATTGCTACAATTAGCTCAATGTTTCCTGATGTACTGGATTCTCGTGCATTTGAAATTGCACCACAACATTCCACAAATGTCGGATATTGCTACAATTATCTCAATTTTCTTGACGTTATTGATTCTCTTGCATTTAAAATTACACCACAACATTCCACAAATGTCTGATATTGCTACAATTATCTCAATTTCCCAGACATTATGGTTTCTCTTGCATTAAAAACTACACCACAACATTCCAAAAATGTCTGATATTGCTACAATTCGCCCAATTTCCTTGATGTTATGGCTTCTCTTTCTTTTTAAATCACACTTTAACGTTTCAGAGCTGACCGAAATTGTTACAATTGTCTCAAGTTTCTTCTATGGTACGGTTTCAAATTTAGGATTTTTTTACAAGCTTGATTGTCCCTGAGTAAGAAATGCTTAGTTTTTTTTTAACTGACAAATCAAATCACTGAATTGCAAATCACTTTATTTAGATTTTAAGGCCAAGAGTACAACATATATCAGTAACCAAAATAAGGTAGGTTTAGCTTTAGAAAGATACATATCTTTTTGAGAACAGTTGTATTTTGTCTTCCTTGGGAGGAATTTCAGGAGTTGGACAATGAGGGAGAGGGATATATGAATGACAACTTCTTTAATCACGTTAAGCCACGTTTCGATAAGGCTCCTTTTGCCGTTGTCATGAGAGCTTGGAATTTAACATTAGACAGAGTGTCTAATCTCTTATAACAGGTTGGAATAAATTCTAATCTGCATCGTGTATAGAATGGACATATAAGCAAAAGATTATATTCATCTTTACACAGTTCCAAATCACATATTTTACAAACAATTTCATTATATGAAACAACTGTTTTTAAAAACGTTGTTTTTATATCTTATATCTTATATAAGTTATGTGATTGGCATCGAAATTTAATTAACATTAGCATCTTAACGTGTACACCCTTTTCCAATGATATATATGGGTGGAATTCAAAATTGGTAGGATTTTCAATTTCTCATAATGGTCAAAATAAACTCCTCAAAAAGGTTTATTTTTTATTCAAATAAATTGGCAAACACTTGATTATGAGAAAATACAAACAGTCAGGCTCAAGTGTACCAATTAAAATTTTAGTGGACACATAATTAATTAAAATGTCCTGACCGTTACCGTTTCTTAATCAGAAAAAAGAATTTTAACTAAAATTAAGAAAAATCTTTCAACGATGGCATTTACATCTTTTACATTTTATAAATGACACTTGAAGGTAAAAACTGTTGTAATTAATCTTTAAAGTCCTTTTTTTGTATCTTTTCATTGTTTAACACAATTTAATAGCATTTTTCTCAGAAACTTTAGTGTTTATAGTTTTTAATAGGTGAAATTATCTCAAATAAGCATCTGCTGCTAATCCGAGAACACGTTTAGATGACATCTACGTAAAGAAGAGAGCTTCGTGTATTATCATGAATTAATTAGAGAAGTCAATTAGCTCCAGTAACGGCTGGGACAGAACTGGTAACGGTCGGGACATGTATGGTAACGGGCTGGACATAAGTCTTCTTCAATTCAATTCACTATAGAGACATAACATGAAGGTAAAAATAAATATTCTTTCACTTTATTGTTAACTCTAGTTTGAACAAAAAGTGAAATGTGAATTAGAAATGGTAAATTTTAGATTGTATTGCATATTTTATTCACTGCCATGGTAACGGTATGGACATTAGTTATGAAATAAACAACAAAACTTATATATAAATTTGTACTTTTTAATATTAACAGATTAAAGCTTGTAAAGAATACAAATACACATTGTCTTGATTTTGACACCTAATTATTATTGAAAGAAAAGTGTTTTTGGCAATCAAGTAAATGAGGGGTAACGGTGAGGACATTTTTGGTAACAGTCAGGACATCTGTGTAAATACCAAGATTTTTTTTCCATTGTATAACTTGTAAAGAATAGAATTCTGAAAGATACTGCAACAACTATCAAACTGCACACTGTGACAAATGATTAAGCTACACAGGCAACTGCATTTATTGCTGATATTGTTCCATACAGTTTGCACATTTTGTCCAAACCGTTACCATAATTTTCTTTGTCAATTATCTCATAAAAATTAAGACATCTATCAGAAATATATGTAGTGGTTTCTGCTATTAATGTTCAATAGATAACTAAAAATTCACTAACTAACCTCAGAAAATATTCTTAACAAAGAATGTTTATTTGACATATGTCAATACCGTTACTATTTATTTGTCCTGACCGTTACTTCAAAACTTTTATTTTAAAACCACTTCATTAAAACTACTCTGAACAGTAAACTCCCAAGCCTAAACAATTTATGATCTTAAAATAATTTCATTATTAATATTTCTTAAAATATTTATGAATAACTTAGTTATTTTCTCCAAATAAAAATGTGTTTGTCCTAACCATTACCAGAACTGTCCTGACCGTTACTTTGTAAAAAGGTAACGGCCAGGACCGGTAAAGGTCAGGACAATTTGTAAATAATTTAAAATAACACAATGAATGATCCCTTAAAGATGTCAAAGGACATGCCTTCTACATCTTCCAGTTCTGAGCAACAAAGCTCATTATTATCGAGACAAAGGGAGAATACAAATGCACAAAATCCAACGGTAACGGTCTGGACATTTAAGGGTGACACATCATATTTATACCTGCTTCTTGGAGTCATATTTCTGCAAAATGTACCGAATCCTGTTATTTCACTTACTGTCATATGCAAAGAGCATTTGTCAATCAGACACAGCAAATAGAATTCCAATCCGGTTCCAGGGGGAAATTATTGAAGGAAATATCTACATGGTAACGGTCAGGACACAAAATCTCAGGACAGGCATGTTTCAATTTGTAGAATTTTTATTTTTGAAATCAATACAACATTTAATGCAGTTTGTACATGAATGATCAATGGTTATAAGAATAAAATATATTTTTGTGTTTGATTATGTTTATTTGTATGATATTTTGGCAAAGTTGTATGAGGACCGTCACCTCAGGACAGAGTAAATATGTCAAATTTGACCCTAAAATGTTATTAAATTAAAAAATTTAAATGGAAAAATTAATGGTTGATCACGAAAATGTACTTGTCAATGGCTAAATATATTTTCTAGAACAAAAAATCCCTAAAAGACACACTATGTTTTTTAAAAATTGGACCGGACTGAAAAACCTACCAATTTTGAATTCCACCCATATATATATTAGTTTTTTTCTTAACAATAATGACGAAGGCATAGCGCAAATAAACAAAAGATACATACAAACTATGTTTTGCTTTACTTGTTTTGCCTTATACTACCTAAGATGCCCAAAATTGCTGATAAAAACTCGTTAGCACCAGGATTGTTCTTACTTTATAATTACAGAATATAATGCTGTTTCAGTATTTCCAAAATCACTCTCAATTATGGTATTTGTTTTTCCATTTCACAACTTTAAAAAAAATTCTGAACCACAATATTACACATTGGAAATATAAAAATATGCAACATGTGTATTTGACTAACAAATCATAAGTCACAAGGCATGAACTGTCCTAAAAACTCTTTATAAGAAAGGGTTTCAACATTGATTACGGATTTCTATTTACTTTTACTCTATTTTAGTCTTTTATTGAATTGTTGTCTTATTCAGGACTTTATATGAACTGTCACAATTCATTTCATTCAACTTTAGAATAAACCAAATTCAATTTTGTCCTGTAGCTTTTACCATGTGCATCCTGAAGAAAAAATAAGCAGTTGGTGTTATATAATATAGGTAAAATACTGGGTTTTTTCTGCTCTTGTTGTGCGATCTGTATTGAGCACCATGCAGACAAAATCTCACGTTAGAATTTCACTGCCAAGTTTGGAAGTATCTCTAGTGAATGCGAAATCAACTTTTTATGGTGTGTATATAGGTAAAAGTTTCAATTTGCTTTCTCAAAATAAAAATGACTTTTAAAAAGATATCTTGATGTATAAACCAGACTTTATGTGTGAAATGCTATATATACATGAAGGTCATTTCTGTGGAGGATGGTTTTAACATTTGTCCCTAAACTGTTGATGTGTTAGTTACAATCCTGTACATAAGCATTTATTTTCTTCATAATCTTCACAGTGGAAGATAAGACTGAAATTTCATAGAGTTCAACATCGAAATAGGACATTGATTGTTTAAATATAAAAATTTTGATTGTTTGAATTTCAAAAGTTCGAAATGAAAGTTCAGTGTACAAATGTTCTTTTCGTTAAGGATTAAATTCCTCAATTAAAGAGACAGGCAAAAGAAAGTATTCATAGCGTCAAGTTTGAGCTTTTTAGTACCACAATTTACCGAGCAAAAAACAAATGTGCAAGGTCCAATTTGTTTAAAAAGAGGAAACAAATTCAGATGTCACAGACCCCAAGCCACATACCATTTTCCGTGGTATATTTAGAAGATAAATAGTTGCGTTTGTAAAATTTCCGGGATTCATTGTTATTCAACACCCGCAAATTTAGTTTAAAATCGACGTCATTAGCCGGAGGTTTTAAACGCTTAAATTTGCGGGTGTTGAAAATTGTTGAGGCGGACCAAATAATGTATCCTTTCGCGGTGATTCGCCCGAGCCAATTTGCGGGTGTTCATTGCCATTTAACACTGGGAAATCCTTCAAATCAACCAATCAGAAACGAGTATTTACCGAAGTCATGTTACTATTAAGTTTATTTTGTTATTACGTATCCTTTAAAAAAGTTTTTTAAAAAATGACAATGTTTAAATTCACAACATGGGTATATTTTGGCCTTTTGATCTTTAATGAGTGAGATCAAAGGGCTTAAAAGTTCATTCATGTGTTTTCCATACGAAGAAGCATGAGAGTGGAAAGTTTTGTTAACTTTCAAAAGGCGGTTTTGGCTGATACATGTTTACAAGAATCACGTCAGTAACAATAAGGATTCAGCCATATTCAGCCTTTATTAATCTATGCCATCTTTCAAATGAGATATTACCATCTCTGGATAATGTGGTTTGTTGCTTTAACCTTTTTCATTATCCAATTTGTCATCATTTTTTTATATCTCATGATAAACTTCATACAATCTAGTTAAAACAAGGTGTAATATTTACGTCCCATAAATCCTACATTATGTTTAGCGACTTGCCAAGTCGTCTGTTTCGATCGTGCACAGAAATAAAATAGAAAAAAGAACTGGCTGATGTCTTAGAATCGGGCAATCTAGTTAAAACCAGCTGTTAAAACGGACAATCTAGTTATAACTAGGTTTGATGTTAACGTTCCACAAGTCTTATATTGAATTATTTACATGTACATATCATTCACAAAATGCAATGTAAATTCTAACGAAGCCCGACGTAAACATTTCAGCCAGTATTAACAAGACGGAACTTCATGTTGCCAATGTCGTTGTAAGACATGCATATATTCATAATTAAGTTGAAAGATAATAAATTGATGTGAAATTTCATCCTAAAACCATTTTTTTCTGACTCCCAAAGTTAAGTGAATGAACAATAATGGCAATAGAGGAAAGATCAGGATTCTATGAAGTAAAGATCCATTTTTAAAAGTCCATATTCAAACTGCAGTTAATTGTAATATATATGAATTTTTTTTTATTGTATATGATATATATCTATGAAGTTTTGTTTGTTTGTGACGAACCTTGATAAATTCGGCAAATACTTTTTAAAAATTATAAAATATATGGATTGTGCTAATAACAAATAATTTAATCACTCCCTTAGGCTCTTGTTTACAAATACATGTACACTGAATATTGGGTAGTACAGGATGCGCTCTCAGGTTTTACCGTATTCAAAGGCTCCAGTCGTATGTTGGGTTTACTACCTGCTGTGATATACATAAACGTGTTTGAGAATTAGAAGATGAATAGTTGAATTGTAAAATTTCCGGGTTTCATTGTTATTCAACACCTACAAATTTAGGTTAAAACTGACCGCTGACGTTGGAGCTATTAAATGCTTAAATTTGCAGGTGTTGAATAACAATAAATCCGGAAAATTTTACAAATGCAATTATTTATCAGTATTGACATTTCATATACGCAACTATTTAACGATATTTAACGAGCAATGTGCTTGTGAAACGTTGAATCCGTAAATATTGGATGGTTACTGACAATGTTTTTATAGAAATATTTAACGATATTGCAACATGACCGTCAGTTTTAAGAATTTTAAGGATTTGAAAGGATTAAGCACCTAGTCCAGTCTTAAAGGTGTGGGCAAGTCAAAACAAGTGGGGACTACCAGTCTTAGAAATAATAATAATAATAATAATATATTTATATAGCGCCTAACTTCCATCCAGTAGGTTGCTCAGTGGCGCTGTTTACAGGGAAAGGAGAAAAGAACTGGCTAAAACGTATCAAATGCAAGCTGGAAGAGGTGGGTTTTTAAAAGTGTCTTAAAATGGGCTTTGTCGGGAACAGTTCTCAGAGAAAGAGGGAGTTCATTCCACAGTTGAGGGGCTGATGCAGAGAAGGATCGATCACCCATTGATGTCTTTGTCATGGGGACAGACAATCGTAGGTGGTCGACAGAACGAAGAGAGCGTGATTGTAAATACAAGGTGATAAGGCTTCTCAGATAGGGACATGATGTTTCGTCATACACCCAGCTATGAGTACGAAGGAGGATCTTGTAGTGAATCCTGAAATTCACAGGCAGCCAGTGGAGGGTCTTCAGAATCGGAGTTATGTGATCAGTTCGCGGAGTGCGGGTTACAACCCTTGCCGCTGCATTCTGGATTCGTTGCAACTTAGCTATAAGAGATGATGGGATCTGGAAGAAAATAATGTACTTATAATGCAAACTGGTAGCATTGTTAACAATGAGATCTAACAATGTACACTGTGAAATTATTGAGAGAAAACAATTGTATAATTCACTGGCCAACAGGAAGTCCAGAGTGAACAGACATCTTAAACTTGCCAAGATCATTGTGGCAGTGACGTGATCATTATGACGTAAACACTGTTGGGCGTTATGACGTCATGCCATTGGAAGGGCATTCACAAGGAAACAGCCGCATAAAACTATTAGCTAAAAAATAAAGTAAATAGGACATTTTTCATAACATGTACGGCAACCCGCATGTATGAAAATGACAACAACACAAGTAAAAAGTGAATAGCATATAATTATGAGAATCAGAACAATAAAGAGGGTTAGATTGATTGGTGAGCTTTAGCGAGGACATTTGGTATTCGTTTGCAAGTTATGAATCTTAGAATGTGTAGAGGAAAATGAAGAAATATTTTTGAAAGTGTTTGAGGTGTGGAAAAAGATTTATATGTTTTCCTATGTAGATAAGAACCCATAAACAGGTATGTATACAGATAATTATAACTTCTTTTTTTGATGCTGTAAGAAAGTAGGCGTATGTATACATGTAGCGGTGTGAATGGTAACATAACCAACTGATCTTACTGTTTACAGACTACTATTATCTCTCAAATAAACTGTTACTATCTGATTCAATGTACTCAAATGGTGATACTTGATACGGTGACTAAAATGAATCTTAACTCATGTAGCGTAATTTCTAAATGATCCTTTTCGATTTTGCAATGCTAGAATGTCTCAAAGACATTTCAATTTACATGATAATTGTCTAAAATACGCAGGTTCGATTTTCTCAAAAAGTGATGAATTACGAAAAACATGTTATTCTCAAAACGTACATTAGATATATATATGTAGATTGGTGTCTTATGCCTCGTTTATAACAATTTCTGTGTACATTATATATATATATCATTTAGAATATCTGATAACCTGCTCTCCATAACAAAATCGACCTAACACATTCTTTTACACAATGTAATGTTGTTGGTATTCGGTAATCAGATATATTTCCTGAAACAAAAGCAGCATCTATCAAAGTTTTAAAACAAAGTTGGCATAATGGACTCAAATGTAAAGTCTATCCCAATCCTTTTATAAGAAGTCATTTATCTGCCTTTTGTGAATTATTAAAAGCCTTTCCACACCAACTATTTTGAAACAGTTTATTCCTTATGTGTACAGGATCGATGACAAGTCTAAGTACCTCTGTTTGCAACATGTTTATAAAAGATCAAAGTCTTTAATAGTGTTTGTACTCAGTTCCCATGAGGACTGGTGACTACACAGAGCCAAAAGTGTACATATTCAAGGGCTGTGCACGCAAATGCTTATTTTGTTAACTGAACATCTTATCCTTGCAGGAAACTTGGTATTTGCGACAACATGAGAAAGATGACATTTGAGTTCATCTTAGTTATTTTTCATGTTTTGGTCATAAATGAAATAACAATGGAGTGTCAATCATCCATGAAACTGTTGGAAGAGAAGTACAATGGAACAACCAACGAGTTCCTCATCTGGATGGGCTCTGTTCGTTCGAAGATGGAGTGCCTCAACATGTGTTACAAGGATTTCCGATGTATCACATTTCAATATGCTCAAAATAGTACATGCTATAAGTTCTCTGCTGACGTTGACACACTGAAGGAATGGGAAACTGAGTCTTGATTTCATCAAGTCACCTACCAGCTAAAGGGGAGAGGTGAGTGTTTAAAGTAGGGGCTGCTGCACAGAGTGTGTCGCACGAGCACTGAATTTCCTAATCGTGTCAATCCCGTGTGCACTCGATCAGTCGTGAGAGTAACGGAAGTACGTCAAATGAAGTAGATGTGATCACATGACCTACCACCTCTTATTGTTGAAAAAAATTGATTTGTAAAATTTAACTGTCCTCTACTTCAGAACTTTCAAAGATTTGTAATAAAGCTGCTACTCATCAGGTGCATACCATGCATGCATTGTAACTTGATACTTCTGTTCGGGTTTACTGTGTTTTACTTATTGTGTATTGGTGACATGATATACATTATCAGCATGCATTGTAACTTGACACTTCTATTCAGGGTTTACTGTGTTTTACATATGGTGTATTGGTGACATGATATACATCATCAGCATGCATTGTAGCTTGACACTTCTATTCAGGGTTTACTGTGTTTTACATATGGTGTATTGGTGACATGATATACATCATCAGCATGCATTGTAGCTTGACACTTCTATTCAGGGTTTACTGTGTTTTACTTATTGTGTATTGGTAGCATGATATTCCTCATCAGCATGCATTGTAATTTGACACTTCTATTCAGGGTTTACTGTGTTTTACTTATTGTGTATTGGTGACATAATATACCTCATCATCATGCATTGTAGCTTAACACTTCTATTCAGGGTTTACTGTGTTTTACTTATTGTGTATTGGTGACATAATATACCTCATCATCATGCATTATAGCTTGACACTTATATTCAGGGTTTACTGTGTTTTACTTATTGTGTATTGGTGACATAATATACCTCATCAGCATGCATTGTAACTTGACACTTCTATTCAGGGTTTACTGTGTTTTACATATGGTGTATTGGTGACATGATATACCTCATCAGCATGCATTGTAGCTTGACACTTCTATTCAGGGTTTACTGTGTTTTACTCATTGTGTATTGGTGACATGATATACCTCATCAGCATGCTTTGTAACTTGACACTTCTATTCAGGGTTTACTGTGTTTTACATATGGTGTATTGGTGACATGATATACATCATCAGCATGCATTGTAGCTTGACACTTCTATTCAGGGTTTACTGTGTTTTACATATGGTGTATTGGTGACATGATATACATCATCAGCATGCATTGTAGCTTGACACTTCTATTCAGGGTTTACTGTGTTTTACTTATTGTGTATTGGTGGCATGATATTCCTCATCAGCATGCATTGTAATTTGACACTTCTATTCAGGGTTTACTGTGTTTTACTTATTGTGTATTGGTGACATAATATACCTCATCATCATGCATTGTAGCTTAACACTTCTATTCAGGGTTTACTGTGTTTTACTTATTGTGTATTGGTGACATAATATACCTCATCATCATGCATTATAGCTTGACACTTCTATTCAGGGTTTACTGTGTTTTACTTATTGTGTATTGGTGACATAATATACCTCATCAGCATGCATTGTAACTTGACACTTCTATTCAGGGTTTACTGTGTTTTACATATGGTGTATTGGTGACATGATATACCTCATCAGCATGCATTGTAGCTTGACACTTCTATTCAGGGTTTACTGTGTTTTACTCATTGTGTATTGGTGACATGATATACCTCATCAGCATGCATTGTAACTTGACACTTCTATTCAGGGTTTACTGTGTTTTACATATGGTGTATTGGTGACATGATATACATCATCAGCATGCATTGTAGCTTGACACTTCTATTCAGGGTTTACTGTGTTTTACTCATTGTGTATTGGTGACATGATATACCTCATCAGCATGCATTGTAACTTGACACTTCTATTCAGGGTTTACTGTGTTTTACATATGGTGTATTGGTGACATGATATACATCATCAGCATGCATTGTAGCTTGACACTTCTATTCAGGGTTTACTGTGTTTTACTTAGTGTGTATTGGTGACATGATATACCTCATCAGCATGCATTGTAACTTGACACTTCTATTCAGGGTTTACTGTGTTTTACTTATTGTGTATTGGTGACATGATATACATCATCATCATGCATTGTAGCTTGACACTTCTATTCAGGGTTTACTGTGTTTTACTCATTGTGTATTGGTGACATGATATACCTCATCAGCATGCATTGTAACTTGGAACTTCTATTCAGGGTTTACTGTGTTTTACATATGGTGTATTGGTGACATGATATACATCATCAGCATGCATTGTAGCTTGACACTTCTATTCAGGGTTTACTGTGTTTTACTTATTGTGTATTGGTGACATGATATACATCATCATCATGCATTGTAGCTTAACACTTCTATTCAGGGTTTACTGTGTTTTACTCATTGTGTATTGGTGACATGATATACCTCATCAGCATGCATTGTAACTTGACACTTCTATTCAGGGTTTACTGTGTTTTACATATGGTGTATTGGTGACATGATATACATCATCAGCATGCATCGTAGCTTGACACTTCTATTCAGGGTTTACTGTGTTTTACTTATTGTGTGTTGGTGGCATGATATTCCTCATCAGCATGCATTGTAATTTGACACTTCTATTCAGGGTTTACTGTGTTTTACTTATTATGTATTGGTGACATGATATACCTCATCAGCATGCATTGTAACTTGACACTTCTATTCAGGGTTGACTTTGTTTTACTTATAGTGTGTTAGTGACATGATATACATCATCAGAAAAATGTCAATACTTTTGTGTGTTTCCGTAATAATAAGTAAATAAAAGTCTCCTTTTCTAATTCAGGTGGGTTTGAAGAAAACTGCACATTGAACGCAGAATGTAAGTTCCCCTACTCCGAGTGCAGAGAGTCTACATGTAGCTGCATCCTAGGGTACAGCTTCAACCCCATCAAACACGCCTGTACACATGGTAATTTGTTATTATACTAAATAAATACAGACTATTTAGAATACACACTTTCTTATTGTACACATTCCCCGTTTTGATTTCCTCAAAAACAATTAATTTTAAACTATACCCTGGATCAAAAGCTTGACCTAATAATGAATGACACTGAAAGTGCAGGTTATCCGTTTAGTGTTGAAAAGATGCAGTTGATTGGCTACTGAGATATGGCTTAACCAGCAAAGGGTGGTAACATAATTATCGGATCAAAAGGCTATTGGATCTAGCCGTGGCAGAAACTCATTGGAAGGTTGATACAGCTTGGCTCGTGGAAGGACTGATTCCTTTTTATTAGGACTGATTCTGTACTCTAAAGTTTGAAGCTCCTGTGACTAATCTCACACCAGGAAATCTACTATCCTCCTACTTTAAGATGGTGACTGTTTCAAAAATGATTTTGTTCCACGTTTTGGCAGAGGTTCAGAGAACTCAGATAATTAAATTTATCACACAATCTAATGGATACATTATTTTATTAGCGGCAAGCAATAACGTTTTGCTTGGGAGTTGTTTCCCTTTATTCTATGCTATATAAGCATTGGCATGCATTTTTTGCGCTCTTTCTTGCCGCTCTTCAAACAATCAGCATTAATCATTATTGTAATGGTCGGACTATGGCCTTGCCACCTGACAAGATGTGTATTAAATGAAGAGGGTCGAGTTGGTTACGGACAAGTATTGGCGAGATGAGAGCGGTTAGCAAACGGAGGCCGTGACAGATGAGAGAAACGCAGGGTTGTCACTCGACAGTGGTCAAGCGAAGGCGGCATCAGTGCAAGAAAGTACAAAAACCAGGTGAGCTGTATCAATTGATAATCCATTGATACCGATATTTCATTCTACAATTGTAAGAAAATTTCCCCCTGCCTCTATCATATTGTGACCCTCAATCTTTAATTCCGACGGCTCCATTCAGATTTTCATTACCCCCACAATGTGGCGTGTTGGACATCGAGCGGAGTCACTAACTTTTGAATTGGAAATCTAACACACGTGTATTCGGCTACATTCATCCATATTTGACTTGTGTTAATCTTCTTCAATCTACGGGCTCGCATTAACAACACTTCAAAGAGACTCGTGTGCTACAAAGTATTACAGGTAGCCAAAGTGTTAACCCTTGGTGTGCCGCTGACGCAACTTGGTCAACAATGTTTAGCTTGATGTCTTGACTGTTATTTCGTTGAAGCGCTGAAATTCAAGTGTTTTTAATTGGAGTAATCAGTAAGATTACATGTCTGAATTCAACCAAAGTGTTAACCCTTGGTTTGTAATGGCCAACATGAGCAACAACATTTTATTATGGCTAAGAAAATCAACTATAATTTACTCCTATTTTGTCATGTGCGCGAATCATGAATTATCTTCTACAAGTTTAATTTTCTGTCATTGACTGCAAAATGTGCACAATTATCAAGCGCTGGACTACTAAAATCCTTTCCTTGTCATTTTCAAGATGACACAATGTTTAACCTTCAAAATGGGTTATTATGGAATTTTTGATATGTTTTGAAAATGTTTCTCTACAATAAGGGAATATCTGCCAAGAAGCATTTTGATACTAAATGGTATCTTGGGACTCAATTTTATTGATAAAGTTTCAACCCTTTTTACATTCAGTCAGATGTGATTGACTTTCTTGACTCGATCCCTTTTGACTTTAACCCGGTCAAATGTGATACAATTGGTTCCTGGCCTGATTCACCTTTGACATCTCTGTGCTAGGATATAGGCAATGTGTCGGACTGTTCATATCATGATTTGAATTAACCCTTTGACATTGAGTCAAATGTGTTGTCAAGTTTTATTGCTTCAGTCTAAAAGCAAGGAAGTAAGCCAATTTACTTTGACTACTTACCCTTCAACTAAAGATGACTGAAATTTTGTCAATTTTCTGTCCCGATTGAGTGTGTTGGACCCTTGGACTGCAGTTGTGTTGAATATTGATGTTCTAATACTACAAAGTAACTTGTTGACTGCAAATATCAATCTCGGCATTGATAATGTTTCAACCCTTTGACTGACAGTCACATGTGATACAACTTGAAAATAATGAAAAAGGACATTTAAACTGTCTGACATTTACTAGGGTAAAAACAAACTTGCTTAAGGCTACAAGATTTACAATTTTGTCTGATTAAGTCTCAGATGTCAAACAAATAATTTCTGCTTTGATATGAGCTCTTTCTCATCCAGTGGAATGTCAAGTTTGTGACCTTAAGGATTAACTCCTGAAATGCCATGGACTGAGTCTGTGAGGTTGTGTAACTTAATATTTAATTGATAATTTATATCATTTGGATTGCCATAACAGACTCTCCAGCAACTTGTGGATGCCTTGTAAGATATTAACCCTTGGACTGCCATGGACCGTGATGTGATGCAACTGATTATGTAATGCCTCATGATAAGTATTAATCCTTGAACTGCTCAAGTCTCAGATTTGAAACAACGTTTAATTACTTCATCAAGGTTGACTGCCAAGGACTAAGATGTCATGCAATGTATAAATGACTTACAAGTTTTAACTCTAGGGCTGTGATCTCATCAACATGTATTGTATACAACTTGATACGCTTTAACCCTTGAGCTGCCATACACTCAATGTGAAACAACTGTTAAGACGTGATAAACTTTAACACATGGACTGCCAGGGACTTTAATGTGAAGCAAAACCCTAGCGCTGCCAAAGACGCTTCATATATTGATTCATGTTAACCCTTGGACTAACAGAGACTGACGTTCGGCTGTTGAAACTTGGTTAGGACTTGAGAAGTTTTGTTTGATTGCATAGACTGAGGTGAAATACCTTTTCACAACTTGTTGAAGGTCAACCCATGGTCTGTCATAGAATCGAATATCTTGTGCATTATTTGTGACTTGACACTATTAACCCATCCTGTATAACTTTTGACCCTTTGGATGTCAAAGACTTTGATGTCGTACAACAGATATGTTTCAATGACAAAAGATAATCATTCTTTAATGTGATTACCGGTATTGACAGAACACTGTACCAAGTCATACAGTTTTGATGAACTGTCAATGTAAAACATTTTACAGCGATTATCATTTAACTTTAACCTGATTTATTTCCTAATCATGATCTGTTTTACCTACTGATGGTAAATCGAGCAAGTGTGAGCAGTGAGGTCTACGTTTTAGATACTCTCCATGAAAGAATTCGAGATGGAATACAGGATAGTCATGCGTTGCAAGTGTGGAGTACTTAAAACTGTGGAGGAAAGTAAATGATAAATTTACTCCATTTACTCAAATCATTTACATGAATATCTACTGGTTCAAGATGTGCTTTCAAGATATTGATTCTGGTCAACTTCCTGGGTAATAAGATATCAACTTAAACTTTTGAATGGAAAAAGTACAACTTAACAGACAGGATTCAAACAAGAGAAGATGAAAAAAAGTGGACGCTTCGACAATTGATTGCCTTTCACTTAAACACTCAGGATTTTCATCATGCAGCAGTTGCCATTGTTGTAAGTAATAAGTTCTTGTATTCTCCTCATGCATTTGGTGGGGTCTTCTTGTATAGACAAGAAGTTGTGGCGGTAAGTCTGGGGTCCAAATGCTTTTCTTCCTTCATATTGCTTAGCTGAGTAGTAATAGGCTATGTGAACCCCTACCTATTTCACTCTATAATGTTGGTCAGTGTGAAACTCCTACCGGCATTTAAGTAAAATGTTTAATGTACACTGCTTGTGTACTTGCTTTGTTGGTTTGTATGTTTGTAACTGTTAATAATTAAATTTATCACACAATCTAATGGATAAATTATTTTATTAGCGGCAAGCAATAACGTTTAGCTTGGGAGTTGTTTCCCTTTATTCTATGCTATATAAGCATTGGCATGCATGCGCTCTTTCTTGCCGCTCTTCAAACAATCAGCATTAATCACCCACCCACCCATCCCATTTATGTGTTGAGACATGTTTCTGCTGTTGGTTTTCTTTTTGCAGGGTATACACCACTGACCTGCTAGTGTAACTATCCTCCTGCTGAGCTATCATCGGGGAAATGAGATTGAAGATGCAGGTGAATGCTTTTGGTGTTGGTCAAAACGGTGCTGCTGCTGAAATGATCCTGAACTGGCCAGGGTATACACAGCTGACCTGCTAGTGTCTCTCCTCTTGCTGAGCTATTATCTGGGAAATGAGATTGAAGATGCAGGTGAATGCTTTTGGTGTTGGTCAAAACGGTGCTGCTGCTGAAATGATCCTGAACTGGCCAGGGTATACACCACTGACCTACTAGTGTCTTTCCTCTTGCTGAGCTATTATCTGGGAAATGAGATTGAAGATGCAGGCCTTGGTAGGCGGCTGAATACGTCTAAGGGTTCGTAAAGATGGGGCTGTTGCTTAAATTATCCTGAACTAGGCTGGGAATACACTGTGACCTGCTAGTGTGACTTTTATCCTGCTGAGCTATCATCAGGGAAATAAGATTGAAGATGCAGGTATGTGGGTGAATACTTCTAAGGTTCGTACAGATGGAGGTGTTGCTTAAAAGATACTGAACTGGACAAGGCATACACCGCTGACCTGCTAGTGTGACTTTCCGCCTGCTGGGCGTCACATGGACAAGGTGATTGCAGATCCGGGCCTTGTTATGCGGTTAATGCTGGCAGGGCTGGTGAAAACTGTGGCTGTTGCTAAAGAATGATCAAGAATTGTGCAGGCAGGATGGGGTCCTAGTTCCCAAATTTTGCTCTTTAAAAATAGAAATTAATGACATTGAATAAATCGTGTACCATCCTCTGAACTTGAACCAATTCGAATTATGATCATAATAACATTCAGTAATGCTTGTAAGCCAGTGACATACGGTCATAATGACAGTCAGAAATGCTTGTGAGTCAGTGACATATGTTCATAATGACATTCAGTAATGCTTGAGCCAGTGACATATGGTCATAATGACATTCAGTAATGCTTGAGCCAGTGACAAACTTGTGTCTTGATTGACATTTATCAAACATAATAGGGCTTTGCTAGTCCCAGATTGGTAAGTATTTTATTTCAGCTTTGTGCATCATACTTGGTGCAGTTTATTGTGTGTATTGGCGGTAAGTCTGGGGTCCAAATGCTTTTCTTCCTGCTTTTCTTCCTTCATATTGCTTAGCTGAGTAGTAATAGGCTATGTGAACCCCTACCTATTTCACTCTATAATGTTGGTCAGTGTGAAACTCCTACCGGCATTTAAGTAAAATGTTTAATGTACACTGCTTGTGTACTTGCTTTGTTGGTTTGTATGGATATGTGAATCCCAACCTGCTGTCCCGTTAATGGTTGGTCAGTCAGTGTGTAACTCCTACTGGCTTAACTGTTAATGAGTTGAGATACACTGCTTGTGTACTTGGTTTGTTGGTTTGTATCAGGATATGTGACCCCCTACCTGCTGTCCCGTTAATGGTTGGTCAGTCAGTGTGTAACTCCTACTGGCTTAACTGTTAATGAGTTGAGATACACTGCTTGTGTACTTGGTTTGTTGGTTTGTATCAGGATATGTGAATCCCTACCTGCTGTCCCGTTAATGGTTGGTCAGTCAGTGTGTAACTCCTACTGGCTTAACTGTTAATGAGTTGAGATACACTGCTTGTGTACTTGGTTTGTTGGTTTGTATCAGGATATGTGACCCCCTACCTGCTGTCCCGTTAATGGTTGGTCAGTCAGTGTGTAGCTCCTACTGGCTAAACTGTTAATGTGTTGTGATACACTGCTTGTGTATTTTGCTGCTCGGGTTGTCCAGTTACCGTTTGGTAGGCACCCTGTGTTTATGGTCCCCAGACAACTACCGAGTGTCAATATGAATAAACTGCGCCCATTTATATCCACCAAATAATTGTTGTGTTATTTATTGATTGTTAGCATAATAACTCATATGTATTTCATAGTTAAGTATAAACATGATAGCAATATTCAGCTGTATCAGGTTTGTTTTTCTTCATACATTTCCATTGTAAACTAAGTTTTATTTGTCATGTTTTAAGACATTGATGTAACATGGCTGTTTAACTACTGCAGATATCTAGTTTTGCTTTCTAGTTCTTATTAAATATTAGATTATTCAATCTTATATTTCTGAAATTAAAGACAAGAACCATTTTCCTAGCGAGTCCCTGATTGAGTTTAAAATCACTTTTATTCAATACTTTGACATTTATAATTTGGCCTTATAGTACAGCGGATAAGTGCAATTTTTTAGCTGAATTGTGCACATCGTGATGCAAGCATGAAATTTGGCATGAGTGTAGTTTATACCTGTCTTATAACATACAGATCGAGAGGCCTTGCAAATTTTTCATATTTTTCATTTTTGGGGTAAAAAAGTGAAAAAAAGTAATTTTTTCACTTATTTTGCTTCCAAAAAATTTCTGAACACTAAAATACTTACTTATCAAAAATAACAGTGTTGGAAATTCAAAACTGATCATTTTTCTCTCTATGCATGTATTTCTATCTTTAACGGTTAGGTCTACAGAAGTCACAACGCTAAAACTAGGACTGCCGCAACAATATTTAGGTCTTCAAGACTCTGCTTGAACTAAAAACCAATGGTTTGTCATCAATTTCCATCCAGTCTTTTTACGACTAGTATATAATAAAAGAATATCCACAATATATTTGAATTTAATGGGTTTTATAGAGTTTAATATGCAAACCAGGGCTGTTAAATGAATGTTTTGGGTCAATCCCTGGTTAGATGCCAACAACTAAATAGCGCTAATTGGGTCTGGCATGAACGTTTAACTTGGAAACTGGGGCAATCTCAAAGAGGCATCTCTTTTAAAACAAGCATATCATTATGTTTTAAGTTTGAAAAAACAAACCAGAACAGTTGAATTCATATTTGAGTATAGAATACTCAATATGATTTCTTGAACTACCAACCTTCCAAATAGGGTTTGCGATAACTCTGCTTGAGAGCTTGAACAAGAGTTGGCAGCAATTGATGAAATGCAGCTTTAAGATGATGTAACAAGTATGTAAAAGCAAGTCTTTTAAGTCTTTGCAAATGTGGAAGAGACTGCTACATGCAAGTACATGTGATGATGCATTGCTGAAATCAACTTTCAGTGAAAAATGGTTTGTGTAAGATGATTGGGTATTACTTTTAATAATCTGACAACCATTTCGAAAATATTTTTGCTTTCTAATATAACTTTGCCCTTTTTTTTAACACTTTTTGATTCAACATCTGAACAGGCTATGTCAAAATGAAAGGACGATAGTTCAATGTATGATCTCCTCTCATAAATAATGAGCCAGATACATTTTCATGAATAATATCCCCTTGAAGTTGCGCTTATAACTAACACAGAAGATTGCATGTAATCAAACTGTAACATAAACATTTATTAACATTTATGCATGTCAGAAATAGTTGTATTCTTTGATTTAAACCATAGAGGAATTACGCCATGAAAATAGATTACCGGTAGCATGTTATTTTGAAAAAAAAACAGACACCGACTCTGTAGCTGATCATCTCTCTAGGATTTGTCATCAGAAGATAAACTTTACAAATAAAACTATATATTAAGATATAAAGGATCACCATCAATCAAGCATCAATATTCTGCTGGTGAGGTCAAAAGCATTCCTACATCCTTTTTTTCATAAGTCCAACAGGTACAACCCGGAGGTCGACCGGTCTGGTTAAATTGTGCTTGACGTGAAAAAATATTAGATTTTCACTTTTCTGCTGCACAAGATTTCAATTAGAAGAAGAAGAAATTTGTTTTAGGAAGTTATTGCCATGAGTTGAATTTTGTGATTCAATTCTACTTATACATTAATAGCTGCTTTCAACTATCTGTTCATATTGGCACAAAATGATTTTATTTGATCATGTATGTTGTACATGTAATTGTCAGTCTAAGTAAACCTAGCCTCAATATTATCCGTTTCACTCATAAACTGAGTCTAAAAAGGTCTAGTAGAGGGTCGCGTCAGCCCACTTATCGAATTGACCAATCAGAACTTAGTTTACCAAGCCACAATAGTCTGCTTTCGCGCGTATAACGTTGGAAGGTCATAGGTCGCAGAAAGGTCGGCTGACCCGACCCTTTACTAGGTCTTGCTAGACTCAGTATAGGAGTGAAACGGATAATAAACTGCAACTTATGCCCAAGAATATCTCCAAATCTCAAAAGTATAAGAAATCTGGCATTTCTCATAAATATTATTTCTTAAATAACGGGTGATAAGTTGCTTATTTGACCATTTTTCTCTCAACGTACCAAACACAACTACCATGGAAGGCTTGCTTAAAGATTGCTTAGCTAAGGGAGATTATGAGTGTAGATTTGTTTACTTTGGGTCCCCTTATAAGGCACATTAAGGCTATAAGTTAAATTTTTATGGTCAATTTCTCAATAATAAAAAGCTATAGCATTCTGAAAATGTGTCCACTATGAATATATACTATAATTGTATATTTGTTAACTGTTCACACCTTAAGAGATTGCAGGTAATGCCTATCATGAAGTATGCTACAGGACAAATGGCTGTGTTCTTTCATAACTCCTGAACTAAATAAGCAACTGTAATATGTCAGTGTATAAAATAGATTTGAAACCTAGCCTGTCCTGAAAATTAATTGGTCAATTCCTAAGGGGAAAATAAAGAAAAAATTAAAAAGTTACCAGTCCTGACCAAAAAGGAACCAGTCCTGGCAAAAACTAGCCAGTCAAGGACTGGCGGACAGGCTATATTTTAAACACTGAATATGTATACATTTATGTCACCTCCAGCATAAGTACAACTTATTTGGTACAAATGTTATCCTCCAAAAATTAGCAATTAAGTTTCATATGATATGAAAATGATTTAGAAGTTATAAAAACTTCAAACCTATATTACATAAAAAGCTTATACATACATTTTCTTCAACATTCTCAATATATTGCTGATATTGATCAGTAAGGAGGGTAGCCACCATGACATATCTGCTGCTTAATCTTAAAAACACATTAATTTTCATTAACATCTTAAAAAAACTTTAATTCTTAGCACCTTAATGATGCCTCTCGAAAAGTAGTCCCAGCTTCCAAGTTAAACGTCCATGCCAGACCCAATTAGCGCTATTGAGTTGTTGGCATCTAACAAGGGATTGACCCAAAACATACATTTAACAGCCCTGGTTTGCATATTAAACTCTATAAAACCCATTAAATTCAAATATAATGTGGATATTCTTTTATTATATACTAGTCGTAAAAAGACTGGATGGAAATTGATGACAAACCATTGGTTTTTAGTTCAAGCAGAGTCTTGAAGACCTAAATACTGTTGCGGCAGTCCTAGTTTTAGCGTTATGACTTCTGTAGACCTAACCGTTGAAGATAGAAATACATGCATAGAGAGAAAGATGATCAGTTTTAAATTTCCAACACTGTTATTTTTGACAAGTAAGTATTTTAGTGTTCAGAAATTTTTTGGGAGCAAAATAAGTGAAAAAATTACTTTTCCCCACTTTTTTACCCCAAAAATGAAAAATATGAAAACTTTGCAAGGCCTCTCGATCTGTATGTTATAAGACAGGTATAAACTACAATCATGCCAAATTTCATGCTTGCATCACAATGTGCACAATTATTTCACTTATCCGCTGGGCTATTATTAATGTTAGATGATTAGATATCAAATCTGTCACAATAAAAAAGAATTGGGTAACTTTAAGGATTATTTTTGTGTTTTATCCTATTATGCTATTTGCATGTGGTTGGTTTTTTTGTAGGGTGCACAACATACAGCAGCTCATATGCATTATTCCCTGAAACTCGACTTCTTGGAGCAGATTTGAGAATGTCCTCAACTGGATCCCTGGAGGACTGCAAGAAGTTCTGCTCAAGCATGCCCAACTGCAAATCCTTTGATTATTATCAATCTGGAGATTGTTGGCTAAATTCAAAAGGCGTATTGGATGATCCTGCTAACTTAAGAGAAGGAGTGACCACTTACGCAGACAGAAATTGCTATCATTAGCTAAATTTTCCACGATGTTGTTGATTCTCTTGCATTTAAAATTACAAAACATGCCACAAATGTCTGCTATCGCCACAATGAGCTCAATTTCCTTGATGTTTTGGCTTCTGTTGCTTTTTTAATCACAATTTTCTTCGATTGTACTGTTATATCTCTTTTTTTATAATTAAGCAATTTCTGACATTATAAAAAAACAGTTGATTGTCCTTAAAATACTTTGTTTGCTTAACTGACAAATCAGATAACTAAATTTCAAATAATTTTATTCAGAATTGAAAGCCGTATGGCTAAGAGTAATCATATATCACTTATTATATTACATACCTATCTTTTTGAGAACATTTGTATTTTATCTTCTTTGAGAGGCATTTGAGAAGTTGAAATGACAATGAGAAGAAGAAAAACGGAATGACAATTTCTTTATTCATATTAAGCAGAGTTCTGCCGTTGTCAAGAAGTAATATGTTGTACTCTCATGATTGGAATTAGAAGGACAAAGCCCTTGCGCAAATCAATAAAAGCTACATAAAAAAGATGTTTTGCTTTAAGTGTTTTGACTGACACTACTTGACTGCTAAGATGACCAAAATTGCTGATAAAAGCTCGCTAGATTGTTCTTTCTTTTCAATTACAGAATATAATGCTGTTTCGGTATTGCTTAAATCACTCTCAATTATGGCAATTTGTCTCCATACTTACATTTTGTGTAATTCCCCACAATTTTACACAAAGGAAATATCAAAATTTGCAACATGTATATTTAAATGACAAACCCTAAGTTACAAGTCATAAACGGCCCTAAAAAATATTATTATGAAGAAGAAGAGATATTGCAAATTATCAAAAAATAAAAGCAGGTGGGTGATACGTTTTTATGTGAACTCAACAACAACAACAACAACATTAACTTTATCTTTAAAAATACCAATTTCTTAAAAAAGGGTTTCAACATTGACAAAGAAATTCCTTTTTCTTATTCATAAATCTATACTGAACTGTCACCATTCATGTTTAAACTTCAGAATAAACTAAATTCAAATATTGCCTGTATATTGCCTTGTATTTATCATGTGTGCTATGACAGAAAATAAGCTGTTGATGTTATAAAATATAGGTAGCATACTGGTTTTATTGCCCTGGTTGTGGGATCTGATCAGGTAATATGTGGACAAAATCGTATGATAGAATTTCACCGACAAGGTTGGAGTATATTTATCTCTAGTGAATGCGAAATCATCTTGTTTTAGGTTATAGTTTCTACAACAACATTCAATTTGATTTCTCAAAATTAACACGACATTTATGTGTATTACCAGACTTTACGTATGATATGCTTCATATACATGCAGTCCATTTCTGTGGAGGCTGGTTTTAATGTTGTTGTCACACATCAAATGTTTGACAAGAACTGTTTGTCCGTTACGATCCTGTACATAAGCATCTATTTATACTCTCTGATACTTATCTTCACAGTGGAACATAAGATTGAAATATATAGTTCAATAGTAGGTTCCTACTTCTTCTCGTTAAGGATTAAATTCCTCAAATAAAGAGCCAGACAAAAGAAAGTCTTTAATTGTTAAATCTAATATTTTTAAATGGCTCTCACATAGCAATTCATTGACATCTGCAAACTCAGTTTTGTAAGGAATATGACAACGATGGCACAGCAAACGAATAAAGATCGTTTCATCAAACCATGATATCAAGACATAGAGTCGCTTGTTGCTAAGGTGTGTTGAGATATATCACTGAAGCCAGAATTGGCTTTTTGTTTGGCGTGTCTGTTATTGATAATAAAAGTCATAAAATATTTATAGTGTGCTCATTTCCATGCAGATCATGCACAAAGCGAACACAGAATGAGTATTAAAGAGTTGAAGTTTTGATTTAAACATATTTTATTCAATAAAGAAAGGGATAAGGAACAAGTTATCCAACTTAGGTAACCTTCTCCCCAGTATTTACAAAGATGATACATACATAGCGGCATATATGAAAACATGGAAAATAATATAATACAGATTGGTAGAAAGATATTGACAAAAGTAAGTATGTACATGCTGCAGTCAACAGAAGCGCTTGCTGTTTAAAATATATTGCTTGACTGCCTTAAAAATGACCTGATTTTGTAAAATTGAAAGGCTTTTACTGCCACATAAAACTAAATCTAAATTAACGGCATCCTCATTAAAATATGCTTTTAATACATTTAACATTCTTAATCTCTGCTCATCATATAAAGGACACTCAAACATAAAGTGAAAAACATTTTCGCATAAATAACCACATTCACATGTCGAATCCGCCTTAATGCCAACTTTAAATAAATCATATTTCAACTCACTTACATGATATCTTAAACGTGTATGATAAATATTTACCTTACGTATACCTGATGAAAAATAAGATGGTGCCAAAACAACTGGCTTCTTTAAATATGATTTGAACTTTTCTGTTGATGTTACATTTCGCTTATCTAATGGGATATCGTTCCATACCACTGTGGTTGAAGGAATAAAAGACATACATGAATGTTTCAATCTATATGATGGAATAACAAAATTATTTGCATTTCTAAGATCATAACAAGTAGTGTCTCCAACAGTCGGTGGGAGTATATCTACAAGATATGATGGTGCATTACCGCACTGTAATTTATGATAAAGTGTTTACTTTCTCCTTTCTCTCCGTTCTGATAATTTTTCCCAACCAGTTTCAAAATAGAGATGTTTTAGTGAAGTGTATTTTGGTAGACCAGTAATAATACGAGCCGCTTCTAGCTGTAATTGTTCAAGTCGAAATGACTGTTCTGAGTTACACCCATCCCAAACTTCACAAGCATATTCAAAATGTGGTCTAATAAACATAATATAGATCTTATCTAAAATTTGCCTGCTTAATATGAATTTAAGTTTTCGCATTGAGTTTATCATTTTAGAAATCGACAATACTAATTTATCAATATGCTTGTTCCATTTCCCATCGGCTGAAATGTCACACCTAAGTGTTTATGTTCATTTACATTTCTGATTTCGCACCCATCAAGATAGAGTGTTATGTTTTCACTTTCTTTCTTAAGAGTAAAAATGATAGCTTCTGTTTTATTTGGATTATATTTGATTAGCCAACGCTTTCCCCAAGAACTAAGCTTTTCAAGGTTCGAGTTTAAAGTATACTCAAGTAATCTATGGTCAATTGACGAAAAGCCAAGTGATGTATCATTGGCAAATAACCTTGTTAAACAATTATGTTCATCAGCAATGTCATTTATAAATACAATAAATAGAAAGGGACCCAATACTGAGCCCTGGGGACCACCGGCTGTCACGTTTACAGGCTTTGACAATGCTCCATTCACAAAAACAGATTGACTTCGATTGGTTATATAACTTGATAACCACTGAAGTATACAGCCTTTTAAACCATACATTTCCAATTTACTCATAAGCCCTCTTTGCCAGACACGATCAAAAGCTTTCGAAACATCACAAAACACCATGCAAAACATTTCCTTATTATCTAACGATAGGCATACTTGATTGTACAATTCAAGCAATTGATGTACAGTTGAGTGACCTTTCTGAAAACCAGCTTGGTACTTATAAAGTAAATCATTGCAATGAAAATAATCATACAAATGCTTAAAAACAACTCTCTCAAACACTTTTCCAACACAACTTATAAGAGAAATTGGTCTATAATTTGAAGCAGTTGAATGATCGCCTTTTTTATACAATGGTAATACATGTGCCACTTTCCAGACATTGGGATAAGTTGATGATTGTAGTGAATAATTAAATAAGAGACACAAAACTTTGCTTATTGAATTAACTGTGTTCTTGAGGAGCTTGTGACTTATTCTATCTGGGCCACATGCCTTTTTCTCCGGCAAACATTTAATAATATCGGATATTTCTCTTGGAGTTATATCGATATCACTAATTTCCTTAATGTGCGTTTCCCAAAGTATGGTAAATGCTTGTTGCCACCTTCCAACGTAGACACATATTTGAAATATTCATTTAACTTTGTGGCTTTATCTATATCAGTAAACAAAGTTGGTCCGTCGTCACTGTCATTTATTTGAAGGGGCGGTATATCTGACGATATTTCTGACTTTCTTACGACATGACGCAGAATTGTCCAGTATGATGATTTATTTACTATATATAATTCAGTAAGATATTCATCAAGATTTGCATAAAATGTTTCTTTAGCAAAGTACTTCATATTATTTACTTTGTTGCGCTGCTTTTTGTATGAAATGATATCTTTTTCATTACCAGTTCCTTTTGCTTTTTTCCTTAACCTATCTCGTCGTCTGCGCTGCATTGACGTCTAAGTTCTGAGTTAAACCATGGTTTGTCGTTAGGGCGTATAGTAACTTCTCTTGTTGGAATGCACTTTTTAATTAACCCATTCAATCTGTCATAAAATACATTACACATGTCATCTATATCATTAAAATGGCTAAATAACTCAACCCAATCTATACTTTCAATAAGACTGTTCAGATAAGGAAAATCTGCCTGATTGTAACACCATATTTTTCGTTTGTAAGACTTTTTTTATTTACATTTATATTGAGCGATATGTATGCTCCCTTGTGGTCAGATATATTACTGTCGAAATCGATCACTCCACAATCATCGACATTTACTTCTTCACTTATAATAATTGGGTCTAACAGAGTGCTGGTAGTTGCTGTTACTCTTGTGGGTTCCTTAATTATATTCCTTAACTGTTTTCTTTCACATATATTCTTCAGATGACAACTCTTTACAGATAACAAGTTCACATTTAAATCGCCAACAATTGCAATTTTGCTGGATATGTCCATTGCTCTCTCAATACTTTCATCTAGGCGAGTCAAAAATTGTACTGAGTTGTTCTCTGGTCTATAAGCTACACATGTAATAGAAGAGTCTTTTGAGGAAGAAATATCTTTAACCATATTGATTCGTCATTTAAATTTTCCAAATCTGTTATTCTTTTGCAAACTATATGTTTAGATACGTAAATCATGACCCCCCCCCCCCCCTCCAAAACAATTTCTGTCCTTAGGAATCGGTAAATGATAATTCTAAAATTCAAGATTAACATCTTCAACATTTTGGTCTAAATGTGTTTTTAAAAAAATCTGCTTATTGCAGTTGCAGTTAGAAAGCCTCTCTAGAGAAATTGGTTTTCACTTGGGTTTTTATAGGAAGACAATTAAATATAGTCACTGAGATTCTGAGGAAGTTTGTTCCAAGCCACTGACTGTGCACCGAAAGAATATCTCAAAGCGCAGACATGTTCAGTATTTCAAAATTACATGTAGGTATTTTTCCAAAAAATGTAGACCGAATTAGATATATAATTTTATATACATAAATAATCGCTTTGACATTAACTTTACATGGTGTATAAAGTAACATAAAAAATCAGATTCAGAATATTATATATATTATAATTTGTAACTACACCTATCAAAATAGAGTAAGACTTGAGCTAAGAGCAAATTTCAATTACGAACAAATGTCGGAATAAGTTTTATTCATAGCGTCAAGTTTGAGCTTTCTAGTACCAAAATTTGCTGAGCAATAAAAAAATGTGCATAGTCCAATTTGTTTCAAAAAGGGGAAACAATCAAGATGGCACAGACCCCGTCACATACCATTTCCCGTGGTATATTTTAGTTTGTATTCTTGTAATGTATGATTTAAAAGAGTTTGTATAAAATGACAATGAGTAGGCCAAAAGAGCTCAAAGCTTCTGCCTTGTGTTTTCTATGCAAAGAAAAACAAGACTGGAAAGTTTTGTTTAAGCAGTTTTGGATGAGACATTTTTACAATAATCACGTCAGTAAAAATAAGGATTCAGCCCTATTCAGCTTATGTTAATTTAAGCCACCTTTCAAATGAGATATTCTCATCTCTGGATAATGTGGTTTACTGAGTTAACCTTTTTCATTGTCCAATTTGTCATCAGATGTTTTATATTTCATAATAAACTTCATACAATCTTGTTAAGACAAAGATGTAATGTTTATGTCCGATAAGTCCAACATTATGTTTAGCGACTTGCCAACTCGTCTGTGTATATCATGCTCGGAAACCATCCAATTGAAAAAAGAACTGGCTGACGTTGTAAAACGGACAATCTAATTAAACTAGCTGTAATGTTAACGTCCCATAAATCATATATTGAATTATTTCATTTGTATATCATTCACAAAATCCAGAGTATATTCTAACATTACAGCAAGTTTTATCATGATGGGACTTCATGTTGTCAATGTTGATGTATGACATGCATTTCTCCATTATTAAGTTGAAAGATAATTGCAATTGAAAAAATATGTAACGGAAAAGGCGTTTTGTCTGTTAATAATAGCATATCATCATGCAATTTCAAAGAGCGCTTTTTCAATACAGACCATGCTCAAAAGCGAAGTGAATACAGAGTTGCAGTTGGTGAAACTCTCTATAGTATTGTGTTTCCAGCTGCGATTTGACGGACAAGTTAGTGAAGTCCCTGAGATGTTGCCATACTGCAAGGATCACTGTTCTGAATGTTTTTAACGTGTATCGTCAAACCTGTGTTGATTGAGCGGATGCTTTCTGAAGTAAAGGAATATCAATAGAGACATTAGTGAATACTATTATTATCTTTACTGATTCAATACCTTTGTTAGAATTATATAAAATAACTAACTCGTGACACACAGTTATGGAAAGACGACAACACGCTCTTATTCATGTAAGTGAGTGTATAAATGTATGTCGACAGATTTACTGTATAGATAACATGTGATAACTGTAGAAGTTGACCTAGATAAAGACAAATTGTGATAACTACTGGTACGATCACGTGACAATCAACATCACGAGAGAGATATTTTGGGGCGGATACCAGTTTACCAACTTTGTAAGGTAAGCAGTACATTATCTTGAAAATCTAAAAAAAGAAATTGGAAAGATGGATGTGGAGATTCAACATACTGACAGAATAGACTTGACTGCTACACCTGTACTGGATGAAGTTATTGAAGCAACAGAAAATGTGGGAGACAGTTGCAGTGTAACAGATAGTTTGGTTCTGATCACTGATGATACTAAGTTCACTCTTTTTTTGTGATTTTAGGAAATGCCTTTTGAAATCATTTTACAGTACAGCAGGGCAGCAATGTTTTAGTGTACTCAAGGTGTCTGGTAATCCCTGGTGTATGACGGTTATCAGTGAAGGTAAGGTAGCTGTGTCTCTCCCTTTCTTTCTGTGTATCATCACAGTTGCTGTGAATCCTGACCTGACACTCCTGGCTACAATACAGACAAGTAAGAAGTACAGGGGTCTGTCTACTCTGGATCAATCAACACTGGTGGCTGGTTCCCAGTCTCCATCATCTGTGGATCTGATTGATATGCAGGGAAACATCATGAAGACCTTCACAACACTTCTTACAATAGGACAGAACTTCATCAATCCTTTATACATCCATGTGACCAGACAAGGAACCATCCTGGTGTCAGATTATGATCTGAAGTCTGTTATCTGTCTGACACAATCTGGAGACATTGTATTCACATACACACCTACTGGAGACAGAGCTCTGAGAGGTCCATGGGGAATCACAACCACCGGTACAGGAGACATTCTAGTAGCTGACTGCGGCACAGAGAAAGTGATACATCTCAGTGATAAGGGGGAGTATATTAGAGACATTCTTACAGAAGAGAATGGTGTAGAGTATCCACGTGGTCTGTGTGTTGATGGAGACAAACTGTGTGTTGCAACGCGGTTCAAGGGATTACACAAATACAGATTTGGTTAGGGTTGCAGGTACCTCGATGGTGATTTGCGAACGCTAATCAAAGTTCAATTTCAAAAGTGGAATTTACCAATTAGAAAGTATTTTAAAGACACCCTGTATGTTTTTATTGTTTGCAGTTGAAATGTACAAGTCAAGACTGATTTGACTGTTGAATAAATAATTGAAAACTGTCACATAATGTATCTACTCTGTTGTCAAATCATTGTGGAGTTTTTAATTGATGATAAAGTTACAAAAGTTGATTAATCGTTTTATCGCGGACTTTTAAGCTCATATTCAAAATAATTCTGCCTTTTGTCATTGATTACAAAACACATTATGTTTATATCCCAATCATCGAGCAATGATTTAGTTTACTAACATGCCAGTCTGACCCCACGTGCAAAACGAGGAAATGGACACGTTACATCTGACACACATGCATATGCCAATCTTTCCCCATAACGGATAATTTGCCATAGATTTTCTGTATAAATTTTGCCCTTACATGAACACGAACAGGAATTTTTAAAAACACCTTTCTCTTAAAAAGGTTAATACATGTAAGTGTTGTTATTCAAAATATATTGAAATAAATCTGTATATAAATAACAATATATTGCATTTGTGTTATAACTGCTAATGGCAATTGCATTGGTTGGTCAAGAAAACCAGGTAATCAAAGTTACTCAATTGTTTTCTCAGCATGCTACCGGATAAAACGCAAAAAGCGTGCAGCACGTGCAGATCATGCATTGACATAGCGTAGGGAGTGTGAATCGGTGCAGTTGTGTCAATTCTTCTGAACAGAAATATCTTATCTTAAATAAAGAAGAATGTCAAATTCTGAGTCAATTGATATGTGTTAATTTTGTGAATTAAAGTTTGTATCAACAGAACAGAGGAATTATCTCTCATCACAGTAATAATAGTTCACAAATGTCGTTGATTACTTATATGTAAAGTATTCGCTGAATTAAAACAAAAACGCTTTATTACATACCATCGAAATATGAAAGCAAAATATCCATTAACCGTCGTTGTCTCAGCTTTTTACAGTCACTTTTAGTTGCTGAAAAATACTATTTCGTTAACATATGAAAACGCTTTATTTCGTTATTCCATGATGTTGTCCCGTTTCAGCGATCACACATCATGGTTTCTTAAAGTTTTTCTCGCAAATCCAAAGCTGACAATATATGAAGCCATGAAATAGACAACTGCACGTGCAAGTCATGCTCCACTCGTCCCGTTGCCCTAGCAACGTTCGAAAGTCGTCATCTTTACAGGGAAGTGGCGGTTCTTATCTAACCAAATTTAGCTGATTGATACAGGCCTGAATGATTTATGAAAAAAATAGTTTTTAGACAAAACAGAAAGAATTACAATGATTACTAGGAATATATTGTATGGATATATACTACTTTTAACATTAGCAGTGTTTAATAAAACACTTTTGATAGTTATACTTATACTGAACTCTAAAATATGCAAACACAACTATGGCAAAGGTTCATGAATTTATTGAACCTTTTATTCATTCAGAAATAGGTAAGGACTGCAACCAACGTATTCTTTATGTTGAATTAAATTTTTCTAAAAAAATCTTTCAAATCTTCCCCATTGATAATAGCTATATATATTGCTACATTGTTCTAAAAGTCACCAGACAATATTTTGATATGCATAGTTAAACATTTTATCAAGCAGTAATAACTGGCGGCTATTTTTATATGAACACCGATAATACATCTGAGATAGGGAAATAGACTTGCATAATTTAGCTAGATATAACGCGTTCGTTTTACAAATGCATTATTTAATGGCTTTTGTCCTAGGCTATGTTTTGCAACCGTAACCTATTCTTGTGATTACATGAGAACAAGTTATTAAAGGGACAGTCATATTTGGTTATTTTTGATGACGGGTAAAGATACGCACCTAAGAGATGAGTGATCAATCATGCAAGGAAAATACAAGATATGGGAAAACCGTATGTCCATGTGAAAGTTTAGGGTTTGATTGACAATTCCAATGTGGAAGAATCTTTTGGAAATACTTTTGTGAAGGCTGTCAATTTTTGTTATAATGACTACCTCCTATGTCGGGAAGATCCGGAAGTGAAGATACGCAGGCAGGTTTTGAATACACCTAACATTATCAATTTTATAAAATTGATTGGTTTTGAAAGTGTTTTCAGAAGTTCAGGGAATGACATGTTGATTGTAGGATCAATGAATGTGTTTCCATCGACATTTGATGTTGGAGAAGATAAAATATTTTATGACAATTAATTTGTTACGAATTTTGTCAGTTTGTACAAATATGTCACTGTTTTTTGCCGCTGTTCAACATCTTACTCCTTTAAATCAATCTATAACTTTTTAATGTCTTCCAAATTTCAAAAAGAAATAAAGACAACAAAAATTACAAGCTAACACTTAATGTGCAATTACTAGGTTGACTTCTGTGTAAGTGCGTAGCTTTACTCTCCGCGAAAATATAGCTGACACCCGACGTATTTGACGTCCAACTGCTTGGATATTTACAACTACATATTTCACAAAATCTCCTACTCATTATTCTTTTAAGTTGAAATATTTTGCTTTTGTTTAATTCAACTTGTAAATACTAAATAGTGATTTCAACTAAGCACTAATATGTAAAGAAAGTGTTTTAATTAAAATCGGTACTGCGTTATTTTAAGTATATTGGCCACACTAAGGGGTATCTTTAATTCAATGCATTATATTTATATCAAGTATTTACAACAAATAAATTTGTAGATATATGTAACTTTTATTTCCTCATTTTAATTTTTTTTTAAACCTATCCTTTATTTTTTTGTCCAGTATACATTAGTCAATATACGTTACCAATGGCATGAAACTTTTCATTTTAACTTTTTTGCCCAGTTGACTTTTCCTAGGAACGTAGAGGCGACGTGATCTCTAAAGATAACCCCAAAATAAACCTTATTAAATTTAAATAAAAGTACCGAGGGTACAGATGCTCACCTTAAAATGAATGATGTGGTAAAATGGTTAAATTATACATGTAACCATCTTTTATATAATTGATTATGGCTGCCATCATGATTTTTTTATCTTTTAAAATACTAGTCTTCTTTTGGAAACGACTAGAGCTTGAACAAATATTAATACACGAATGATATAATCATGATAAGTTAACAAGCAGTAGGTTTTTGTATAACTCTTTTGTATATCTATGGCTAAATTGGTGACCATCTTGTACTTTTTAATCTTCAAAATGCTACTTTTATGTGGGCATCTGTATTAATTTCATTATGATATCTTGATTGGTTTAGGTGTATCCATTTAAATGTCATTCATTACTTACAGGATGGTGGGCACTTACATTTGTTTTGTAGTGAATCATTAATATGATTTCAAGATTATTTCACTGATGGTTATGCTGCATGGGATATTGAGAATCCCAAAAGTACAGATTTTTCAAGGAAAATGAATGACTGATTGAGAGGAAAGTCATAAACACAGCAATGCATAAGACACGTTTATTTTGTTCACATAATATTTACATGTCAAGTGACCATGAGATGTCTTTCATTAAAGTATCAATTTATTTAACACTCATACAGCACTATAATGGTAAACATTTTTGCATTGTCAAATCAACAGAGAGATATGACAAATCAAATTTCCTTACTTTTCTTACTAAACCCTTTTCGATTTTCATCTGCATATTTATTCCACATCAACTTATCATGTAGATTGCTAAACACAAAGCTTATTGTAGACAAGTTTTGTGTAAGTTGTTATTCTTAGAAAGAACATATCACTGTCATGAGAATACAAGTCCATAACTTTTATTGCATACACATCTACAATATATCAATTGGGTCAGGTTGATTATGCAACAGACTAGCAGCTGACACTGTGATGCTAGCAGCCTGCCTTGGGATGTGTATTAGACAGCATAGTGGAATATCTGAACTCTGGTTGACCTCTTATGTGTGGTATTTAAAGGAATATAAGGGAGATACCATTGTTTAAAATTTAACATGTTTAATGTGATTTGGTTTTTGCAGCTAGTTACCATAAAGATTTTAAACAAATTAATCAATTAAGTTTGTCTTTCATCTTAATTTTTTTTAGAAACACTTAAAAATATAGAACAACTTGCACAACAATCTTAAATATTCCATATTTAAGATAATATTATGATTAGTAACTTCAAATTAGAGAATTTATATGGTGCCAGTGATCACTTGATGAAAGCTTAAAATTTAATAATAAATATAGTCGCAAGCGACGACAAGCGGATTCTGCGCAAATATAGATTAAATGTAATGAATGAAGCCATTCTTCTGATGTAATTACGAAGCATTTGTCATATTTTGTTGATTAAATATTTTATTTAACCAAAGACATATACGATGATTTTTAGTTCAAGTATCAGTGTAGCATTTGAACTCAATATCAGAGACACAATATTGAAGATAAGCATTTAAATAAAAAATTGTGCATTTCATATATACACCTAATCAGACTAATTACAAAACTGAGATGATTTTGTATTACTATTTGTAAAATGAATCATTTTCGTAAATGTGCCATATTTTGTTATTTCCTTACATTCCACCTGATGAAGGAGTGAGTATGTACTCCGAAACGTCGTGTATTTTCACATGAAAGAAGTTGTTATCCGGAAAATCTTCCTGCTCTTAAGTATAGGCCTATTAGCGAAATAATTATGATTCTCCCATTTATAATGAACCTATGCCGGGAGTACAACTACCCGTATGGAATATACCATTCACTCAACCAGAACAGACAAATCCATTTGGCATACGAAGTCTGACTTGGAGGACATAAACCAACGTGTACATGAAGACAATACATCCTCATCCCACCTGCCATCGGGAACCACCCCCATTGACAATGTGTAGTCTACAACGCAGACACAACATTACTGCCTGATTTAACTCATGTGGTATTTCCCTCGCTTTGTAGTGCCAAGATAGTGAATCGCTGTACCAATGCATAGCATAGCGGGCCTGGATTTCTAAACACAGATTTCTTAAGTTAATACTGCAAGGCCTTAATCATGCAATACGTATCCTAAAAACTGAGAAAGCTGATTTTCTTTGAGATTTAAATTTTTAACTTATTGGACCCAAATCTCATTAAAGAAGTAGAAAATCCAAAATGGGCAAAACGACAAACGTACCAAAATATGTCATAACATCATCTTATTGGTTACATGTAAAGAAATATTCAAAAATACAACAACAAAAAGTCGCAAGTACACTAACCTTGACAGTGTTGTCAGCGACAACAGGATTCAGCCGCATCAACAGCCTGTTCAGTACAAAGATAATCATGTCAGGAGTCATTCCTGAAAGTTTCATCAAGTTCTGTCAACACGTTAAGCTTCAGGAGGCTTTTAAGCATTTCTTTTCCCGACCTTTTTTCTATCGATTTTAATCATAAATTCTAAACGAAATTGACTGTTTGCAATCAATGTTTCGATAGATTCCTATTGTATATATAATTGTCTTACATTCCTGAAAAAAGTGCATAATTCTGAGTCCAACTTTTTGAGTAACCGCCCTTTGAAAATGACACCTTGTACTAAGTCATCCAACTTTGAACGTTTATAGAAAAAAAACTATATAAGATACAGTCTTCGAATTATTCAAGTGCAATGCCCAATGCTCCAGCTACAACATACAAAAGTTACAGAGAAAAAGATCTTCAAAGGTGCATGGGGTCCGGAAATTCTGAAAAGTTGAAAAATCCAATATGGCGACCAAAGCACGTGACCTACGACTTCGTCATTACACTTTTTTTTGCGTAGAATATCCTTGCGCACCCTCTCATAGAACAATCATGAAAATTTTTGGTCACGTTTTTGTTTTATCTGCATTTGAAAATATTTTGTTTCTACAACAAATCAAACTTTGAAGGTTTCGCTATACATTTATTATGTATTATGCAGTATGCATTATTCATGGCATAGATAAACATGTCAGGAGTCAGTCCTGAAAATTTCAGCAAGTTCTGCTGACGCGTTAAGCTTCAGGAGCATTTTTAGCAATTTCCGACATTTTTTCTGTCGACTTTGATCAAACATTCTGAACGAAAATGATTGTTCGCGATCAATGTTTTGACAGATTCCTGTTGAATATATTTTTGTCTTGCATTCGTGAAAAATTTGCATAATTCTGAGTCCAACTTCTTGAGTTATCGCCCTTTGAAAGTTGCACATTGTACCATTGTCACCCGACTTTGAACACGTATAGCGCAAAAACTATTTAAGGTAGAGTCTTCGGGTGAAGTATCGTTTAATGTCCAATGCTTCAGCTACAACATATCGAAAGTTTCAGCTCTCTGTTGCAAGTATCTTCAGAGAAGAGGATTCTCAAAGGTGCATGGGGTCCGGAAATTCTAAAAAGTTGGAAAATCCAATATGGCGGCCAAACCACGTGACCTACGACTTCGTCCTGATTTACTTTTTTTCTTAGAATGTCATTATCTATCTCTGTGCAAAATTTCAAGTCTCTAGGTGCATTTTGAAAAAAAAGCCCATGTTAATTTTTCGATTTTGGAATCGAACTGTACCTTTAGTGGGACAACTGAATGGCTTAAGGTGCCGTGTCCTTAGTAAGAGCTGTCAGACTGCAAAGTTTGGTTGAATTATCTGCAGCCGTTTTGGCTGAAACGCTGCCACAAGATCGGTGCAAATAATAATAAAAAAATAAAAAAAAACCCACGCCAATAACAATAAGGATTCTGCCCCAAAGGGCAGAATCCTTAATGATGTGTCATCTGCAGCTGAAAAGTCAATATGGCTGCTATTGCGGCCATCTTGGATTCTCAAAACTGAAACGTCTACCTTTCTGTGCGGAATCACTATAGGTATAACATACTACAATATAAAAATGATATCTAGATTGGTTTAGGAGAAATAGTCTTTGTCATGAAATCTAAATGAAAATTCAATATGGCTGCCATGGCGGCCATATTGGATTCTCAAAACTTTAACGTCTACCTTTCTGTGCGGAATCACCATAGGTATAACATACTACAATTTCAGAATGATATCTGTATTCGTTTAGAAGGAGTAGTCTTTTTCATGAAATCTAATTGAAAATTCAATATGGCTGTCATGGCGGCCATCTTGGATTCTCAAAACTGAAACGTCTACCTTTCTGTGAGGAATCACCATGGGTATTTAACATAATACAATTTCAGAATGATATCTGTATTCGTTTAGGAGGAGTAGTCTTTTTCGTGAAATCTAATTGAAAATTCAATATGGCTGTCATGGCGGCCATCTTGGATTCTCAAAACTGAAACGTCTACCTTTCTGTGAGGAATCACCATGGGTATAACATACTACAATTTCAGAATGATATCTGTATTCGTTTAGAAGAAGTAGTCTTTTTCATGAAATCTAATTGAAAATTCAATATGGCTGTCATGGCGGCCATCTTGGATTCTCAAAACTTTAACGTCTACCTTTCTGTGGGAAATCACCATGGGTATAATATACTACAATTTCAGAATGATGTCTGAATTCGTTTAGGAGGAGTAGTCTTTTTCGTGAAAGTTTACGGACGGACGGACAGACAGACGGACGACGGACGAAGCGCCATGACATAAGCTCACCTTTACTTTGTAAAGGTGAGCTAAAAAAATGCACATTTAAGTTTTATTGCTTTATGTATGTCCTTATGTCAACATAACGATATAGCATTTCACAACCAAAGCAGTGCCACAAGTTCAATGGTGAAACGGTATGCAGCTTGCTTCAGCCGTGTTGTAATTCGATACAGCTCTCTTTTACATACTCCACGCAGTGCCGCTAAAAGAGCACTCACAGAAACCGAGCCCTATGGCTCCACACAGGGTTATTGCAATGCTTCGGCGAGTTCCGTGGGCAGATTCGGCTCCCTCCGCGGCGCCCTTGCGACCCTCTCAGCGTTATCCGTAATGTCGGGTATGTATAGGGGTTGCGTTTGACGGAAAACAAAAACCACAAGAGGACATATAGGGGCATATAGGATGTTAATCATGTTAACATCAAGCGAAGTAGTCAGTTTCTTTAAGTCTGTCTCGTCTCTCCAAAGCTGCCATGGAGGGATCTGAAATAGACAACTGCACGTGCAAATCATGCTCCACTCGTCCCGTTGCCCTAGCAACGTTCACTACATATGGTCTTAACTGGGAAGTGGCTTTCCTTATCAAATACCAGCTGATTGATACAGGGCTGACCGATTTATAAAAAAAACAACTAGTTTTTAGACTAAACAAAAAGAATTACAATGTAAACTAGGAATATATTGAATGGATATATGCTCCTTTTAACATTAGCAGTGTTTTATAAAAGTACTTTGATAGTTATACTTATACTGAATTGTATTTGAACCGTTTATCCAATCAGACATACGCACAGGCTCCAACCAAAGTTTTCTTTTAAATAAATTGAATTATTATAAAATCAAAATATCTTCTTAATGTTCCCCCATTGACGTTAATCATATGTGTTTTCATTGGAATAAAAGTTATCAGGCCATCTCTTTAGAGAGCATAGTCATATAAATAACAATGTATCAAGCAATAATCAATGGGGGCTATTATTGTGTGAACACCTTTAACACATTTTAGGTAGGGAACTGGACTTATATAGTTGAGCCTTAGTACTCACGGAAATAGAAATAAAATGTTTTTTTCGATTACTTCTTTATTTGGAACTAACTGGATATGTGTATCCTAAATATTCATTTACAATGGTTTTTCCCAACTTTTGTTTCAGACGGTTTTTGTAAAATCCCCCGAAATATATGAATTTACAGGAGAGAAAAATGTGTCATTTTCACGCTTCAAAATTATTTTAAAGTCGAAATGAATGTTTCTGATACAAGTTATAGTATGTAAATGATCTGTGGTCTCAGTACCACCCGTTAAAATACATTATTTAATGTATAATAATGTTATATCTTATGTCATCTCCTAGTCATTTTTTATAAGATTTAAAATTTCATAAAATAGTTTAAAAAGAACGTTGTTTTCTTTAAGTGTATAGACATAAACGCGTGTTACAAACTACTATTCTTATGAGTTCATTCATAACTTTAGTTGTCAATTACAGAGTTGCTGTGGCAACGCACGTGCAACGGCAAGTTCAAGTGAAAAGAGCGTTGCAGGTTTGTTGTCACATGCATTGCTGAGAGTGACCTAAGCTATAGCGGGTTTCCAAATGTATGGAAAATATGCAAATTTTGGATTGTTTTACCTGAACAAAGCAATTTCCAGTATATTTTTGCAATTATTTCATTAGGCCTAGTTGGGAAAAACTTGGTTATTTGAACATCTGTAAGAAATACTTACATTAGACGAATAAAAAAAATAAACGCCAAAAACCATGTTATTCTTATTTCCGTGAGTACTTTAGTAATATAAGTTTTCTTAATGTGTAATTCCTTAAAAATGTAATCGTCATAACGTTTGTGTCTTTAGCAAATTAGTTGTACCTATGTTGTATGTTGTTCTTATGTTTGGTGATCAGCAGTAAGGTTTAAATCAGACCCGCTGATTGCCTTGCGGAGGACTTTGAAGTTCTTAGTCGTTAAATATCAACTGGTTTTAGAGACATTTCATTACAGAAGAAAAGATGCGAGGTTTTCTCCATATAAGGGTGTACATTGACGTCATCATTTGGGAACAAGCAGCCAACTTCAACGTTATATCATTATATGAATGTTATATGCGTACCTAAAAAATATTTGTTTAACACTTTTTGATAACGCACAAAATGTCACATTGTTTTATAATTCTTGTATATTTATGCCAGAATAGAAAGAATTCTATTGAGACCCAAAATTGATGATAGGTGATTATTTTTTGGAAATCCCTATGGACAGTTCATATTGCCATGCATGTTAATATGTTTTCTTTGAAAAAACACCAATGTTTTTGTTATACCGATTTTCTCTGATATTGAGCATGTAAACCTCCAACTATTTCTTTCCCCCAGAAATGGACACAGCGGCCACGTCTGTTACTTGAATGTATGTTAAAGACACAAAATTTCCAGTGCGAACCCTCGTTACAGATGACTGAATCTTCAGCCACAAAGTATCATGGACATCACCTTTCTTGCTAGAACAGCACCCGGGGTCTCTTATAATATATTAAATGTGTACTCAAATATATCTATTTTATACTGGTTCATATAAATCGTGTTTCATACTTCTTTTCATATTTCAAAAGATTATGTCTTACGTTATAATGAATATATCATTAGGCACGAACGGTCTTACCTTGTTTGTAAGTAATGAAATGATATCTAAATTTGTAACAACATGTCATGATAAACTATCCTCGCCCTAGTTTATCCTTGTTAAACGAAAGTAAACGATGTAAGATAACTATTTCTAGAGTCTTACACCTGGGACACGCATATGTAATAGTAATTGTATCATTCCTTATATATACTTTATCTTTCTACATATTTAATTCATATATCGGCTCATGACACACGTACAAGAATACAATTATGCAGAAGTGTGAAATATCAACTTATTTCATCAAAGTTTTTACGTGAAAACATTAATTATATTGTTACAGTTTGACTACAAATGTCAGAGTGGCATTATGCAATGGCTTTGTCATTAGCGTGATAAAAAATATAGTACAATTCAACAAGATGGATGTTATCAAGATCTTTTATTAACGCGTCTCAAACGTCACAGTTGATTCCTTGAGGACACGATGTCACCACAGTTTGAGTACAAAATGTCAGAATAACATCAGGGGGCAACAGAAAAATAATTTCTATGAGGGTCCGTGTGACTATTTATATGTAAGGGCACGCAGATACATTGATATCGGTTATATTTAGTCAAAATAAAAGTTTAACTCAACTAGTCCAGCTTTCTTTAAATAATTCAGCATTTCACTTGATCAGTGTATGTTTGTAAGCCAGTAACACAACAATGCATAACATAAATGCAACCCAAGTGTCTGGCTAAATAAAGGGACACAGGAGCACAGGATAAATTTATAATGCTGAGAGAAAAATATATGTTATCAATGGATTAGCAATCTTTCTTTTTCACATAAGGGAGTCATGTGACAAACGAAATAACTTCGGTAAAGCTACATATGTTAATCAGATAACTAATAAAGAATAAGGGAGGTCACAATAAATGGTAACATGCCGTCTTCGCTTGAATTGTGATAAGTTTTGACATGAGTAAAAATGAGAGTTATTGAGTTATGAGATGTGAGACAATAATCTGTTTGTATAAAGTAATATTTATTTAGGGTCGTGCAACAGTCCTTCAAAGGGCAAGTAACTGGATTTTCAAATAATATATAATCTCTTGAAGAAGAACTCATGTATATTCTGTGCTGCATTACTCCTCATATGATAATTGTTTATCCAAACATCAAAGTGCTTGATATTTTACAAGAAGAGTCAAATATCCTAATTATGAATATGTTATTTAAATACAAAATTTTATGTTAGTGAGATGTTAGATTTTAATGAATTATGTATTTAATCTGGATTGTCATATAAAGTAAATGTTTTTATGACCTTACATCATTCAACTTTAAGAAATCGATTGGCCTGAATATAAAGAAAAACGACGACATATTTCTTCTGTGATAAAAGCGTCTCTATGGTGTAAGCATAACAATTACCTAGACGATCTCATCACATCTGTGAGAGTTCAATGATTAATTCGTTTCAAAAGGTTATCAAACGGTTAGAATCATTAACAACACAAACAAGGCTTCCATACAACTTGAATTCATCTAAGGACGATAATAACAGAGCTCTTTGTTTCCGGAAGGTAAGTACATGCACACCTTTCTCCTATGAAAACATTGAAATAATTATTGTCAATGTCAATGTAGAGACCACAAGTTCTATGTATTCAAACCACACATTTAAATAAAAAATCTGACAGCACAGAACATTTGTGATGCTTAAAGCAATTGTTATCAAATAACGAGTTTGCAGGTTATTTGTTACGTTTCAGTACTGAATTGAAAACGGTGGCACAAAGTTTAAATTAACACAACAAGACCCAGTAAAGTCTTTGAAGTCTTAATTCGTTATGAACACATCCAGCTGCATTAGCGGGGAAATAACTCAGTTGATGGAGCAATTAATACTATTATTTTTATTGTAGCAGGATGTTATTATAAAAGCTAAAAAAATATGTAGGTGGCAATTAAGGTGATTTGACACAACATAATTGACTAGGAATCTCGAGGATGTTTGCCAGTGTGCTGTACATGTTGTCACACTGGATCTGTTCAGGGGTACCTGTTCGTTAGTCTCTGCATGTTGTCACACTGTGGATCTGCTCTGGGGTTCCTGTTCGTTAGTCTCCCCCACCCAGCACTGCTCGGACCCAGGCAGTGTCAACACCAGTGTTTGCTTCTCTCTGGGTGCAGCAGCTACACCCTGCTTACCACCATACAGTGCTACTTACACCCAGCTGCCCAACACGTTTCTGGAGGTGACAGGTTCTCCTTGACAAAGGTAAATTGTTGTAAAGGAGTACATATTTTTTCGATTCGTGTAAGATAATTGTCTTTATTTGACCCAGCTGTCCAAAACGTTGCTGGAGGTTACATAGTATCATTAAAAAAATATGTTCGATATTTCTATATTTGCATATGATCACTTTGAACTTTGACACAGCCGTCCAAAATGTTGCTGGAGGTTACAGATTCACGTAAACAATAGTAAATATTTCATAAAATAAGGTAAGCATTTTGTTACTTATACTTTATTTGCATAGTTGTACATTGTAAAAAAAACATTCTTCCTCAATCCCATTGAATAATAATTTTAAACAGATTTTAGCGTAATATTTATTTGGATCAAATATGTAATTTGGACTGTCAGTACATAATTTACAAGTGAGTGAACAGTTCATATGGAGACATAATAAAAACTAATTGTGCTGTTTACTATCCGGTTTACCATTCTCCTGTAATCATAGGCTGGCTAGTTACCAGTTTCCCCATCTGTTCCAGTTTTCCCAACTCCCTTTAATCATGTTCCCGTGTTACCAGTTTTTCCCATCTGTTCCAGGTATACCAGTCTTCTTTAATCATATTCCCCTCTTACCAATTTTCCCTATCTGTTCCAGACATTCGAGTCCCATGTTAGCATTTTCTCCTTTTACCAATTTTCCCCATCTGTTCCAGGTATACCAGTCTTCTTTAATCATATTCCCCTCTTTACCAATTTTCCCTATTTGTTCCAGACATCCAAGCCCCATGTTATCATGTTCCTGTGTTACCAGTTTTCCCCATCTGTTCAAGGTCTCCCACGCCCTCGTGTCGAGGTAAAGAACACAATCATGGCAGCAGTGCCCTCTGATAACTCGACTGTATTGTTACTTTTCTCCATGAGTAGCGGCTTTGTTTATACTTGCAAGCCTCTAACAGGTTTGGACATACAGCTCATGGTGTTTCATCAGCAAAGCCAAAGTGTTATATTTGCTATGGAAGACAAACTGTTCCGTCACAGTATCTCAAGTGGAAAATCTACATTCTTGAAGAGGGTCAGATGCAATGCTCTTGCAGTCAGTGGAGACGGAAAAGTTTTCTTTGCAATGGACAGAAACATTTACATTTTCACCATGACATTAGGTATGATTGATAATTTTCCAGCCTTTGGAAATAAATATTCACCAACCTTTTTATCATTTACTAATAAGGGAAATGTCTTAGTGGGCTGTTCAAAAAGAGTTGAACTGAAAACAGCGAATGGTTCACTCCTTAAGACTTTGTTTTACCAATATTCGATAGCAATGTGTCATGATGGTCACGACTCGCTGTTTCTAATCACTGCCAATAATATGAAGAATGACCTCATTAGTGTTAATGTGTCATCAAGTGACAAAACATTATTAAATGCGGGCACCCCTGTCACTCAGCTGTTCGTATTCAACAAACAGTTGTATGTAAAGTATGCACAACCTTCAACACCATCATTCTGGAGTGTCAAGATTCCCTTCAAGCTGGAGCCTCCAACTATGGTAAATGCAAACTTCAGCACAAGTGATGTAAAGCCTAACAGAACCTGGAAAACTGCATGTTACGTTCCGTAATGGTTCTTTTCAACCACAGATAGCTCATCACGAAGAGACACGTATTCCATTTCCCTTGTTAACGATAACAGCTGGCTTATTGTCACTCAGCACAAACAATTTGTCCAACCACTTAACAGCACCTTACTTGGAAAATATATTGTCAGTATAAATTTTTTTAATATATCAAGAGTTTGAACTTGTTATTACGATAGGTTCATCTCCTCTAGGTCTGATTGGAACCCCTTAGGTCGCATGTCGTTACATTTACTCGGTTCATCAATAACACGCCGCTAAAATCAGCTAGGGGTAAGTCACTCCTACTAAACCATGCTTTGGACATGATCGCCGATTGCGGTCTCATAAACGAGAGAAAAGATTGGTGTACTAACTACTGGGAAAAACATATAAGGTACTTTCATTTAGTTTAAATACATTGTCTTTCAAATTGAACCATTTATTCCATTGTGCTACTGTCTCTTTAACGCTTGTTACCAAATACTATTTCTGAGTTGATGGATATTGTTGTCAATTTCACAGTTGCTGTGCCAACGCATGTGCATCCCGTGCTTTTCCATGTAAATTGCTTTGCAGGATTGTTTATATTCTTGTATCATTTATACAGTGATTAACTTGGCCTTAAAGAGAACAAAGTTGGTTGTATCATACACGTATTATACAAGAAGAGAAGTTTGGACGAGATTTTTACATAAGAATTGCTATGACACCATGTTGCAGCAGTGACCGTTGTTGTAAAACCCTTTTTTTTAGATTCAAGTCTACTCATCCTGCATAAACCTCGTAAGAAAATCTTAATATGGTATTGCAAAAGGTTTTCAAACTTGTACTGTTATTATTCCAGTGTTTGTTGACAAATATAAGAAGTTTTGGATGGCAATGGTAATTTTTGCACATTTTACCATGTTCTAAGACTATAGTCACATAATGTGACTACTACCTTAAACAAAATTAGCTTTCATTATAAAAGTGGGGGTTTGAATGAAAAATAATAAATATGGACACTGGAGTGGTCCTGAGCTTATAATGTTGAGTATGTATGGATTTGTTTGAATGAATTTATAGTAATAATTTTTTCCTTTTTAGATCCTATAAACAGTGCGTTCAATTATTAGGAAACATTCTACTTAAGTACAGTAAGTCGTAGCTAGTACAAACTACATCATTTCGTCTGAGTGAGTCCTGCTTGTGTTGTACTGATATTAGAAAGTCACAGTTAACAAGAGGTAAATTAGAAATCGATTTCTTCTGTCTTATGTATCATGCACTAACATGCTCTCCGGACACGTATCTCAGTTGGTAGAGCGTCTGGAGGTCGAGCTTTGATTCATTCCGCATCATACCAAAAGACGTCAAAAGATGGGTATTTTGTTTCTTTGCTTAGCGCTCACCATTTAAGGATAGAATTAAGTGTTAACAAGCACTGCACTGTGGCTGCCTGTTGCCATGGGCAGAAAATAAATTACAATTAAAATGTAACTAGGACAATAAAAGATATCATTTCATTTAACATTGTTTTATTATCATTATCACAAAACACGAAAACTGACACGTCAGACAATCACTAGGATAGTTTATCATACATGAACTACAACACTCTCCATAGCATGGGTATTCCAAAAGAAGGAATTTCCATGGTATTGAGAGGGTATACGTTGCAAGGGATGTCAAAATATTTAAAATCTCTTTTAATCAGAAATGCGTTTGAATAACATTCTCTTATAAGGTTATAATTAAGAAATAAAGTTCGCTCTACCCCAATGTGTTTTGTAATAAAGTATAGTTTTGCCCTGAACAATTATAGTTAAAGCACGAGGACGGTAAAACACATTGGGGTAGAGCGAACTTTATTTCTTTTCTAAGATACCAAACTTATTTTCTGGGAAGTATAAACATTCTTATAATTTCAAATTAAAATATTGTTAAAATAACTTATATTATATATCCATGAACAGGGCTAACTGCTGGCTATTCCATGTAAAGAACTCACCCCCTAATTCAAAAATATTGTTTATTGGTGAAACAGTTGATTATGTTAATATAGCAGTTTTATTTTCTCATTTATGAAGTTTAAAATTTTATTCTATTGTTATTATTTCATTGTTCAAACAAACCAAAACTATATGACAATTCATGTTTAATAAAACGTAACGTTACTTTTGAACAGTCAAATTGTGCGATCATGCCGTGCGGGCCACACTGCCCATATAAGGCTTATCACGTGCTTGACATTCCACAACTAATTATGGGTATTGTTTGTCAGGAAGCGTGGTAGATCGAGATCTATTATTCTTTTTCTTGCTGTTGTCATAAAAGTTGAAGTTGATGGTACCACCGCTAATATTAGCTGACTGTGTACACCATGAAAAGGAGTACACACTGTATTGGTTGAGCTATATGGCACGTTGCTTGGCAGAGACGGTTGACGTGTGTCAACGTCACAAATGCTACGGGGCGCCGTCACCTGGAATGTCAACGTGCTCACTCGACAAGCATGTCGGAGGCAGAACATTGGTGAATTTCGTCGCAGCGTTGATCCCCTGTAAGATGGAGTTGTTATGTAGCTTTTCAACGACTGCTCATGCATGTGACATGATACCAAGGGCCCCAACCCCGACTTCGGAAAGTTTGGTTGATAGAGATGCGCCATGTTGATTGATAGAACCGAGATCATAGGTTACCATGGCCATGTGTGACTTACGAGGGGGCAGCGGGGAAGAGCGAATAGCGTCATTCAATTGTTACGTCATGTAAAAACTATACCTTTATTGTCTGATAAAGTACTTTTGTTTCGATTGTTCTAACCGCTAGGCACCTTAGAAATACTAGTAATATACTTCGCTATCACAAGGCGGAAATCAAGTTCATGAGAGGCCCCTTAAAATGGTGGCTAAGGTCACAATGAATAATTTTCAAAACAAATTTTCACATAGATGACATCTACGTGTTGCCTACATTTTGGCACGAAAGTGAAATAATATTTACAACTTGAGGGGAAAGTAGGAAAGTTCAACAGAGCAGGATATGATCATGCGATAATGACATCATGACATGTATAACTAGTTCAGGAAAGATTTCAGGACAAATATCTGCAATCGACTTCCCATTTAGACAGAAAACAGGATGTCTCTATAAATCTATCTAGCACGAATATGTTTCCTTTAATATAAATTAATAAATTGTAAATACTGAGGATAATATACATCTTAAAATGAAAAAAAATCGTGTGTGGTGAACTAAAACCTGCAAGCTTTGATATCATAATATATGTTAGTGTTTAGATGACTTATACTATGTACATTATTTGAAGAACGTATTTCCAACCTTTGAAACGTGTGACTCGTTTCGAATGCTGTAAATATGTGTTCCATTTGATATATTTGAGATGTTGATGTAGAATCTTTTTGTCTGTAACACTGTAGCACTTATTTGTCGGCACAAGTTGGCAAATTTTCACAATGACAAGAGTATATATGTCATTCGTTACTGTCCATTACTCCTGTAATAATTGAAACACTTTAAAAGGGTATAAACAAATTTCGTTGTGAACGTAAGGCTTATACGGTAACTTCACGATCATCACACCAACTTCTAGAATGCCAATCAAAGAAATGTTCATGCTTTTCAAACTTTCACTGATACTTGTAAGTTAATGCTAAATTTAGTATTGTTTTAGTCCCAAGAACCCCATTACACAAACCAATAACCAAGAGTCAAAGAACATTTGATAAAATTCACATCTATTCATGTCCATTGGCGGCCATTTTTGTGCAAACACATTTAATTCATTTTGTGTAATAAAAGGGAATCGCATGGCTTAACTTTACATTAAATATTTCTTTTATTACTCCTTAATTTAGTTTAAATACATTGTGTTTTAAATTGAACTATTTTTTTTCATGTTCCTGACATCAGCTCATATTCTACCACAAAACGTGCCACTGTCCCTTTAAAACGATGCACACAGCCTGTACAAAGTTTATGAACCTAAATACATGTAAGTAAATGGGACAAAGTTTGTACACCATTTTCACACTGACCAAGTGGAATAATTAACAGTTTCTACCTGAGTGTCTCAGTTTTATATCGGAATGTTAAGATTCAGCTCGGAGGCGTCAAGTCAGTCTGATATATCACAGACAGACAGACAGACAGACAGATTTTTTTATTTAAGTCTCGCCTCAACATGGTACAGACATATAATAAATGCATAAGATAATATCATAGTAAAATGTTGAGCCATTCCATAAGGGCCCTGTCACACTTAAGCGTATAGCAAGTGCGTTTGAGTTGCGTATGGAATTTTTTTCATACGCAACCAGTACGCTCAAACGTTTACCGTAATTTGCCTTACTTGTACCGCGATTGCAGCGATTGATTTACGAACTTTGCGTTTTCTTTGCGTTGAGGATGCGTTGGAGTTGCATATGATTTGCGTATCCCCACTTTATTGTGGCATATCATTGCACATGCAGAGGGCATACATACCATACTCTAGACGCTCACAACTTATGTCTACCGCATGTCTTGCGCAAACAAAGCGAGCATATTACGAGCCCGTTGCGTCTTCACATAAATTTTCATCCTTTCTGTCTTTGTAGTACGTTTTCGTAGGTAATATATATACAAAGGGACCTCGCGAAAAGGAAAAAGCTTTGTTACCAATTGCAAGACAACTATTAAAACAAAAGTGTCCTGAATAAATTTAAGTTTACTGAATCCATTTCTCTAACACATGTGATTAAAGGAGTTATCACACTTAAATGTCAGTCCGCAGTTTTCGCTTGATACTTGATCATTTCTGTACGAATTCTTACCCCTTGATTGAGGTGTGAAACTATCTGAAATATCAGAATATAAAACGTTCTTCTCCCAATTAAAACTTTGGTTGATACTTTTCTGTTACATGCACCCACGCTCTATTCACAATATTATGCTGTAACAGTAGCATTGGTTTCACCCTGTCGCATTTGGTCCGGACCTGCCTTTTTCAAGGGTAACTTACATTTGTTTAAACACTTATTCAAAATTTTCCGTTACCTAGACACTTGACCAGAAGATTTTCCTGGATGAAAGAAGGAAACACAATGAAAACTATCAAATAGCATGGGGAGATATTATGCTCACCAACCCTTTCGTTATGGTATCTATTTCAAATTCACGATGTACCCTATGTACGCTATGAGTACGCTTGTCGTACGTTACTCATACGGAAAAACTGGACCATGCATTTTCCATTGTTTATCAATCGGTTTGAGATCGTTCTTCATTCGTGCTACATTTGCTTGAAGGTCGTTTTGTGTACGTCTTCTATGCGCTGTCAGTGCGTTCGTTCGGGACACCAACTTACTAAGTGCATATTCATCACGATTACCTAACGTACATGTACCGCAGTCGACCGATGTAAAACTGATGCGTTGCGTGTTAACCATACGCAGCATAGTTTTGAGCATGTTCAAAACTATCAAGCGTATGAAAATGGTCCAAGCGCATGTCGACGTATAAGAAACGACCCAAACACAACCAAAATGCGTATGAGTTACGTGTCCTGCGCATGGGTGCGTATTGCTGCGTATGAGAGAAATTGCCATACGCAACTCGTACACTGCGAGTATACGCTGAAGTGTGACAGGGGCTTAAGGAATTATGAGAGATTAATATTTCATAAAATATACACAAACGTAAAAAGGAAAGAAATATTTACGATATATACAAATTTACACTACGCTTTTTAAGAATAATAAAACAGGTTTTGGCAGATAAAAACGATACATCTGGACAGCTGAGGATAAACTAACCTTGTCTACATCATTCAAACTTAAAAAATTATCTAACAGATTTGTACATTTTGATAAAAGCTGACGTTCATCGACATAAAAAGGACAATTCAATAAAACATGACATTCATTTTCAATACAATCTTTACAATGAAAACAAGTTCTCTCATTAAAAGGACAGCCAATATATCGACCAGTTTCAACCTTTAAAGGCGCAACACCACATCTAAACAAAGCTAGAGCTCTTCTCATTGAACGAGACATAGTAGAATTAACATAAAATTCGCAGCCAAAATCAGATTTAAAACTACTGTATGTGCGTAACTTATTACCACCCTTACCACTAATACTACCAACTCTTAAAAGGTCTTGTTGCCATTTACAAACAAATTCGTTAAAAACAACCTCGGAAACCTTAGAAACTACAAAGGGAATACTATACACAGCGTTAATATCCTTAAAATGACCGAGATGAAGATCTGACAACTTCTTACAAACTCTAAAATTCCAGTAACGTTTACCTCCTAAGGCTAAAGCATGACTCCATCAAAAATGTGACTAGTAACTCGATTACGATCAAGATTACAAAGACGTCTAAATAACCTCGACACACTCCTCCATTGATTTACAACTGTAGGAGACCAGCCCATATCCCCGATAACAGCATTATTGGGGGCAAACTTACGTAAACCAAGGAAAAAACGCATAGCACGATTATGAACAGCATTTATACATGAAAAACTATACGTACCCCATATTGCCGAACCATACTCAATAGTAGACCAGACCATAGACTGATATAACTTAGAATAAGTTTGATACTGCATACCGCCTAAAAGCTTATACTTAGTAATAAGTAAACCCAAAGCTCTACCAGCTGACCTAGCTACCGCTTTAGCCATTAATCCATAATCTAAATGCTCCGATAGAAGAAGTCCAAGGTAAATATACTTATCTACAACTTCTAATTGAATATCACCACAGAAAAATAAAACTTTAGTTCTACCAACTGAAGCCCCTCTAAAATGCATAACCTTAGACTTAGCACAATTCACCGACATTTTATTACAAACAGTCCAGTTATGCAAACACTCAAGCATTACATTTAGATCACTCTCACACGCAGTAATTAATACAATATCATCTGCATAGGCTAATATACCAACATTACAACCATCAATATCGATACCCAAAGACAAACTGTTAACTGTAGTAATAAGATCATTAATATACAAATTAAAAAGTAATGGCGACAAAAGACAGCCTTGCTTTAAACCTGAGTTTACATCAAACCACTGGGTGTAAAAACCATTAACGTTAACAGCGCATTTTACATTTTTATAAAGTGACATAATTGCTTTGAACATCTTTCCATTCACACCGAAGGCGTCAAGTCAGTCTGATATATCACATGTTGTCTGTCAACATCCCAAACCCGACTCTAAGAAACATAACATAAGCACATCTCACAGAGGCGGATGCAGTGATCATAAAGACTTGATGGGCGGATGTTAGCACCTAACTGTGGAGTGTGATAGGCTGGGTGTTGTCGCTTCTGAACCTTCACTCACAGATAGGTAACGACTAATGGAAGTAGTGAAAGTTTACTGAGATGTGTTATAATATATTTACCAACCACAGTCATAAGTACAACATTTCACATTTCAAGCATAACAAGAGGCGATTAACCAACCAACCAACAAGGTGAGTCTGCATCATGTTTCATTATTATCCCTTTTGTGACCATTGTATGCAATGTTTATTGATATTGTTATTATAAGATATCAATGTACTCAAGTTAATAATTATATATATATAAACAGTTTAGATTAATGTTTTCGTCCAATCATATGAATGTATTGTGAACACGTGGAGTATTAATATATAGAGATGTATATCCCTTGTCAGGTTACGTTAGAGAATTATTCTTATAAAGTTGCTTTGCAATCTTTTGTAAAATCAAAGAAACAAATCTTATTTGTCTTATGGTAAGTACACACATACATACATGAAACGTAGAGTTTGGTGTCCTATCCGTAGGGAAATGATGGAGAGTTCCTTCTGTCATTTATACTTGATATACAACATCCTACTCGGAAATGAAGAATAAATTGAGTAATTGTGTGTGAGGAGAGGATGTGATGTGAGGTCACTGGGGTCACGTTCCTTTGAATAATAGTTATATCACCATATGGAGTAGAAGAATTAAATGTATCTGAAACATTTGACTTAAGTATAGAATGGGGATATTTTTCCATATTAAAATGCGGTACCGTTAAAAGAATAGGTAGAAAAGGATTAATTAGTTACCTCTCTGAAAAGTGTTCAATCTGGATGTAGATTTAAATAATTTTTAAAATTATTGAGAATAGCCCGTTCGCTAAACTTTCTCAAAATACACCTTATATCATGGATTAAATAATACATTCAATAAAGACGTTTAGCATATCAGAACGGATATGACCTCCACGTGCATGAAAGACAGCCTGACATACCGATTCATGCTGTCAATAAGAACATGGATGTCCGCTATTGGAAGGTTGTTCCATTCTACAACTAGGGCAGTTAAAAACTCATAGAAAGTTCTGAGTTATACCTAACGTTTTGAAATTGCGACCTGCAGCCAAACATGTTAAATGGGGTAATGGTCCGGAGAACACGCTTATAAACCCAAACAAACACTCGTCTCCTGTTCCAGAAACTGATCAACCACCCTTGCCCGTTAGAGACGGGCGTTATAGTCAATCAAAATAAACCCGGACAAAATATACCAGCATATGTTCTGACACTAATATTGGCATCATTAAACCTTTCATTATTATTTGTCATACACGCTGCCTTCTAGCTGTGAAATTAAAACAAAACATATCTGTGAAAAAGTCATTGTGTGCCCATGTCACATGTGTTTGGTGCCAACAAAACGTTTGTCTGTGAAATACGGTACGAGGGATGCAAAAACTTGTCTTTCTAGAGTTGAGGTCGGCAGAATGGAGCAGGTTCTATATGGCTTGTGTGGAAACTTTATCCAAGAGGCAAGATCTTATTTTGAAGCATTGAAGCTGTCAAGAATGAATGTTCTGTTACCTGAAGGGTGATAGAATGATCTTGTTGTTGGTTGGACTTTTCACGATCACATCTCTGACAATGAACTGCTTACCAAAAGCTGTTTGCTTGCTCTGTTCACCATGCTTTGGCTCATGTAAAATGCAATGGCAATGGGACACTGAGAAAGGCAAGTTTTAAGGATTCCAAATTACATCTGCCAGGGATCAATTTAATTTTGTTTCAAACATTGATCATAGTAGAGCTTGTCAAATAGAATTAACTGCACCATCACAAAACTGGCTGCACCAATTTTGAAGCAACAACAGAGACATTATAAACAATTATATCATATCATATCAACAAAACATAGAACAGGAAGTAATCACAGTAAATAAATACGACGAGACAGTCACAGTATTGTAAACAAATCAACTGTTTCCTCGCGGGTATATGACCAGATTCGACTATACCCTTTTTTAAGGATTGAGGAGATTTGGGTCATTCCAAAGTTTAAACCCACCCGCTAATTTCTGGAAAATCTGATAAAATCAAGAGGCCTAGTTACTATCTGTCAGACGACAGTTAGCGAGTCGCTGTTTCACCAGAAGCAAAATGCACAAACCTCGATGTAATTTCAGTATTGAACTTGTCCTTGTCTTGTTGTTGTTGTTAATCACTATATAAATTGTGAATATGATAAAAATAAAATAATATATTGTCTTAAGATAATCATGCATCGTTTACATACGAAAATCATGACACGTACGTGGCTTCACTTGCATACATGATCAGGAATTGAAGTAACTGATTTTCAACATATCATCAAGAACTATCACTTTAGAATGCTTTTGATCTATTTTAAAAGATTTAATATGTCATATTTCCAAAGTTAACTATCATATTTAATTGGAAAACAAACAAGTATTTGTCAAATATAAGCTCGCAAAAGCGTGTTGTGTCTATTTTACTTAGAATCTCAATCATAATTTCTTGCCTACAAATAATATTATGAATATTCTTTGGTGCTCATTATTAACATTTTGAAAGTTTTTCTTTGAATTTCATTTACGTAAATATTTCAATTAACTGCATGTTGTTTTTGAAAAGGTAAAATATCTTAAATTATTAACAAACTTTTGGACATTTAAACATTCAATATTGTATCGACAATATGTTGTAATGAACTCATTACGACCACGTTTAAACTTTAAGCTTTGTACATTGTTTTCAAATTGACTTGCTCAATTTGGTTGACCTACTTTTTCTTGACCAAGGAATAGGATTTTAATAAATATCTCCTTAGCAGTAAAGACATGCAGCAAAAGCATTTGACTGAATTCAGGTTCGTTTCTTATGAGAATAATATATTTTCTGATTAACACAAACAACAAACACCGTAAGTGAGCACTTGCAATTCATTTTATCATGTATTGCTAAAACAATTCGCTGCACGATGTGCAGTCGTGTCATACATGTAGGTTGCACAGAGAAAAACTAGGTTGTGTAGTTTGATTAACATGAAATCAAACCCTGTCTGTCAAATTGCTTGGAAGTTTAACAATGTTTTGAAGTTGAGGATAGTGTTTGATTTAACGTCTTTTAAATTAAAAGATTCTGGTAAAGAAATCACCAACATGTATGGACATTGACGATGCAGTTTACACAAAGCTTATTACTATATAAGGTTATTGCTAATTTGAAAATTGAATGGCTATATGTTAATCAAATAAACACATTGATATTTTGGCACCATCTGTTGAAATGTATGAGAGAAGAATTCATATAACTATGAGGAAAGGGTTAAAAAATCAGTATTTGATATTTATATTTCTCAGCTTGTTTCAAAAGAGATTCGTGTTTAAGATTATTTACTTAACTGCTTTCTGAAATTAAGTTGTCTATTTTCTATTTTTGTTGTTGCATGATATATTATTTGGATTTGCCGGAAACTCTTGGAAACCATATTTGTTTTGAAATGGGAAGATTACATATCATACAGCTGATGGCCTTAAGTAATTTCAGGATAGTGGGAGGAGCTGTTGCAGAGAAGATTTGGCGTTATATATATTGGTGAAAATTGATTAATTTATGTTTCAGGTCAACAAACAGTGGTACTCAGTACTTACCAGTTTACTTTTACCAGTACTCTGTAGTGGTCTGCAATTACCTAACATTTCAATGAATAGCCTCCCTTGCACCCGACTTCCTGACCAACAATATGGAGGAGATTTGGTGAATTGTTCCAACAGAGGACTGATCGACATTTCCTTGCCTGAACCCCGGAACATCACAACACTTCTCTTGGACTATAACTACATGATAAAACTGGAGATATCAGCATACGAGGGAATGGTCAATCTGTGTCACCTTAGTTTAAAAAGAAACGGAATGACATCAATTGAAAAATCCCATGAAATCATTTTTAGAAATCTTGCATACCTTGATCTGTCGGGAAATATTCATCTAGGACTAGCTCAGATTGTCAAAGTTGCATCCTGGCTCAGAAACAACACTCTGGAGACGATTCAAATGAATTATATAGTTTCTCTTAATCCACTGATTGTCCCACTTGAAGGCCTTTATTGCAGTTTTCTTCAAAACACAGCCTTGAAGGAATTGTATTTGGACGGAAACGCATTTTTTTATATAGGGAAAGCATGCATTTCTTTGTTGCCAACAACTATTGAAGTCTTGAGCGCTCGTTATAGCATGATTGGAAGATTTTCAGCTGCCAACTTCACTGGTTTGTTACATTTAAAGTTCTTGAGGGTCATCGATTTAACTGGTTTTGTTACATGGTTCCCAAGTAATGGACATTACGGTCACTGGCGCAAAAGTGTGATACCTCCAATAATGTTTGTAATGCCGTCAATTGAAGTCATCAGATATGGTGGAGTGTTCCTTAGAGCTGACGTAAAGCAACTCACCTTCCTTCCACTACAAAACAAAATAATAACACTTGACTTCAGTGATAATCTGATTGAATCGGTGACTGGACCTTTAATTGGTTTTGGAAATGTTGAAGATATAGATATTTCACAAAACAGGATTTCTATGGTCAGCAACACATTGTTCATGGATTCAAATAAATTGAAGAAGCTCAATATCTCCCATAATGATCTTGGTAAGTCTATTGCAGAAGATAAATCAGGTGATCTTTTGAAACAATTTGACAAATTAGAGATTTTAGATCTTTCTGATAACAAAATCACTTTTCTACCAGAAAATTTTTTCATGGCGACAAACAAAGTTCAGTTCCTTAACATCAGTGGAAACTTCCTGACAAATTTAAATGTTGACATATTTCATATGAGAACTCTGAAGGAATTAAATTTGAGGAACAATAAGTTAAACAAACTTCCGCAAAGTGTCATGGAGCAGATGAAACTCCTTCCAAATCTAACAGTCATCATGGATGACAACCCTTTGTCTTGTTCCTGTGACACTTTGGAGTTCCTTGAATGGATTAGAAAATCAAAACACGTACAGAAAATGGACAGTCAGAAGTGCTCATTGACAAACGGGAGCAGCATTAAACTGCAGTTTCTAGATCAAATCTTGTCCAGTTTACATAAAAGCTGTAAATCTGATCTTGTGTTGGTAGCATCGTCTATATCTGGAGCATTTGCTTTGCTGCTGTTTGTTTCTGGGATAGTTGTGTACCGACACAGATGGAAGCTCAGATATCTCTATTATGTTGGAAGGAACAGATACCAACTGTTAACTGATGAAGATTATCTTGAAATATACAAATATGATGCATTCATTTCATATGCTGATAAAGATCGCATGTTCGTTATTAAAAACCTCCGTACCAAGCTTGAAGACAGCTCAGGAATGCATGTTTGCATCCACAACAGAGATTTCCTCCCTGGTGATATCATTACAGAAAACATCATCAATGCTATCCAAAACAGCCGGAAAACTGTGATTGTGTTGACGCCAGCCTTTTTGAAGAGTGAGTGGTGCATCTACGAGTTCCACATGGCAAGAGTTCACGGGATCTCAAGGAAACTGAGCAACATCCTGGTGATTCTACTGGAGGAGGTTGATGTAAAGCAGCTGCCCAAGGATCTGGCAATGATGATGACCAACAACAGTTACCTGGAGTACAACACTGACTTGTATGGGGAGGAAGTGTTTTGGAACACACTTAGAGAGGGGATTAGAACCATCAAGCGAATGGAATGAATATTTCTTGTTTCAATCTGTTGTAAATCATTGTTTGTTCATTTTTTTATTCGCATGTCTGACACACTTTTTTCTGTTGTTTTTTATTGCTTTTGTTGTACAGAGGTAACTGTGATAACAAACATAAATATTCAACACTAATGCTGAAAGCATGGTTTTTAGATGTTTTTTAGATGCGGAAGCACTGCAAGGATATGAACGATTCAACTATTTCAATCCTACTCTATGATATTTTAAAATATATAATCATTATCATATAATCATGTATAATCAATACCATATAACCAAGCTCTCTTCTGGATCAGATGCAATGTTTATAGTGTTAAAGTTTGGGAAAGAAGAAGCTATTGAAGATTTTAAAGTTGACATTGAGTCAGTGTTGGATTGCACATGATAGTAACTGGCAGTTTTTGAGATTTCTTTGATGACAGAATAGAACAAGAACCACAAAGTGTATGAAATTATTATATCTGATCCAAAATTGTTGTAAATAGTATTTCAAAATGTTCTTCCTTATACTGATTTGCATTTCTTGTATACATATTATCACTGCTTGTTTTGTAATCTGTTGTGAACCTGATATCAGTGTACAGATGTATATTTGGAATACAAACAACATGTTTAGCTGAAAGCAGGTTTTTGAAATGCAGATTCTTACAAATGTATAATCTTGCTCAACAAAAGTTTGTAATATTCTCCATTTACGAATATGTTCATTGTTTGTCAAGTCATGCCTGTTATAGATAACTCTTCCATTTTTAAACATTGTTTGGTAATAAAAGCGACAATGTAATCAATTTTTTGTCATATTCATATAGCTTTCTCAGAGAATCTCGGGGTCAGTTAGGTTTCTTTGTGGAAGCCCTATTGAAAGCCTGGATAGCTGATTGACAAGATTCACCGGATAAGATACCAACCTAGTTGAACACTATAGTGACTGTGTTTATATTACATACTACAGGTCTAGGCAGTTCAATGATCAGGGATCAGTGTCAGGGATTAGTATGCAGGAGAAAAAGATTTGTTAAGTGGCATTTACTATGCTTATATTTGATTGTTTTATTTCATTGTGGAATCTACGTTCATACACAATTATTGTGAGTAGTAATATCACTATGACGAGTTAGGCACATTTCGGCTATCAAAGTCGATCGAATTGTAATCTCTTTGTAACAGGTTTTTCTATCTTTTCACTTTTACATTACTTTTGATTATCTTCCTTTTAAACGATTGTAAATAGTTTTGAATTATTGCAACTCATATGGAAGTAGGATGCATTGACACAACACAAGTAGACATGAACTTCTTTACTTCTGTACGGTTTATGATTGGTGGATAATTAGACCATTATACCAAATAAATACCTCTCATAAATTTCTCTAACAAAAACACTACTCTCCTCATGCATTGCTTGTAATGAAATGGTGTAAGAAAGAAAATTGATTACTGTTAATTGAATAGATGGCCTTTTGAAGGTATTTCAGTGACTTTATGAGATAGATATGTCGTATATTGAGTTGTTTTCACAAGTGGTGAGAATGATCATGTTCTACTTTATCATGATTTCGAGAAGAATTGTTAAATTTTCTGTTATTAATATTTCCAAAAACTGTATAATTGATATTTATTCTATGAATGAAGTTATCAATACAAACTTTTTACATTACTCTTCTTTTCACGATGTTTACAATAACATTACATCATTGAAGACCATATTCACCAACTGTAAAAACAGGATTAATTAAGTTCAGTCGTAATTCAAAGTACACTTCAAAGTAGCTATCTAACAAAATCAAAATGTCTTTCAAAATCAAAATTGCACAAAGTTACAAACAAATGTAAAGTCATTATCTCTAAAGATAGAATGGTCTTTTGAATTCATTATCTCTTAAATTCATTAAATCTTTCAAAGTCAATAGACCACAAAATCAAAATACTTTTCAAATTTTATAAACATTGTGTTTCAAACTGAATATTTCACAAATAATTCTTTATAGTCTACATTTTGCCAAATAAAAATGATGTCAAAGTCAGTTTTTTACCAAAGTCAAGATAATATAAAACTTGAAAATCAATATATTCAACAAGGTCAATATGTCTTATACATATAAATGTGAACACTTATCTAATTGTACACATTTCTTTCAAAGTGAACAAAGCATCATTCAAGATAACTTTCAAAGTCAATATTTCATAATAAGTCTTACTTTTTAACGTAATCCTTATAGCATCATACACATTTTAAGCGATTTTATGAATGTTTTCTTCACTTTAACAAGTCCGTGGCGCATCCTCAATTATCCAGCCAGAAGGCACACCAGTGACACACCCGTTGGTCACTGGTTGCTCACCCGTTTTGCAAAGTCGAAGCCATCATGAACAATCGACGGATAATGAAAGTGTCAAGTGTCAAGTGACCCAGATGATCTCATCGCTTTAACCCCTAATCATCTGTTGTTGCTACAGCCTGGAGAAAACATGCCGCCGGGATTCTTCACCAAGTCTGACAACTATGCAAATAGAAGAAGGCGTCAGGTGCAGTATCTATCTGAAGTGTTCTGGAAGCGCTTGTCCTGAGAATACCTTATGCAGCTTCAGGAACGACAGAAATGGATGAAACCCCGGGGGAACATTAGTGTTGGTGATATCGTCCTGATCGTCGACAACATGCCAAGAAATGTCTGGACTCTTGGAAGGGTTTAGAAAGTATTCCTAGACAAAAAGGGCTATGTTAGGTTTGTTGAGATGAGGACCGTGACATCTGTGTTGCAGAGACCAATAGATAAGTTATGCCTGATCTTAGGGAGTGACAGTAAATGAGTTTCTTATACATGCATGACTTTAAGTGAAAAATATATGCATCATTTTGAGTGAACAGTATATAAGTGATAGTGACATTAATTTCACTCAAAGATTCCTGATAACATCACGAACTAAATGTTATGTCATTGATAAATTTGATGGGATGTACAACACATGCATCCTGTGAAATCATTCTATTACGTATGCAATGTCTATTGGTCAATCAGAAATCAGCTGATCAGCTTCAGGAACGACAGAAATGGATGAAACCCCGGGGGAATATTAGTGTTGGTGATATCGTCCTGATCGTCGACAACATGCCAAGAAATGTCTGGACTCTTGGAAGGGATTAAATATTTGAATCGATCTTAAGGTAGACACACATTTATTTCATATGCATTATACATGTATCTATAAGTGTTAAGGTTAATGAATTGCAATACAGTCAGACCTCGATAATCCGTCCACCGATAATCCGAATCCCGCAGTATCTGAACAGTAGCCAGCTGTAACCAAACTAATCTCATTAAATGTTGATTCATTTATCCGTTGAATCAGTCTCCGAATCCGAACGCCAATTAGCTGTAACGGATTAGTTAATTATCACTATTTCTGCTTCATTAATCCGGCCGTTCATCAAATCCGTTTGGGTAAGTGATCAACACACTGATTGGATCGGTAAACTTAAATGACAGTGGATTGATATGTGAGTTGAGCGTGACGGTAGTTTGTGATTGTAATAAATTGAAATGTCTCACTTTGTGTTTTTGGAGCTTAATCATTTCAGTAAATTGTGTAATAGTTATAAGTATATATATGTATATGAAATAAACTCGCTTGATATACTAAATACGTTCTCGTTTGTCAGTAGATTCAAAGTGGAGTAACTCCAACTTGTTTAGTTCATTTCAGTAATCCGAACACTTCACAATCTGCACGTTTTTGATTATCGATTATCGATTATCGATTATCGAGGCCTGACTGTATTAGGATAGACAAAGTAATAAAATATACAAGCCTACTAAACAACACTGTCCTACTATGCTGAAAAACGTTGGATCGAAATAAACCTCTAAAAAGCGTCATAAATATAGTCCCTCAACACAAATACGTAAATAGACAATGAAAAACGTAAAGTTCAAATAAAACCAAATGAGTGCCGCATTTATTCCATGTCCTAGAAAATATATTATGTCAAGTAAAATAAAACAATTAAAGGAATATAAATGAGGAAGGTAAAGCAACCGCATTTTGTGCACACTCGCAAATGTAAACACCTGATAGAGCCTTCAGCTTCAATGTGCGCATGCGTGTGGCTACATTTTTTGGGTTTACGTTTTTCGTTGCCTATTCTAATGCTTCAGTGTCGAACAATTTCACGTTTTAGGCGTAGTAGGGCTGTTTTTGTTTAATAGGCCTGATATACACATCTTGCCTAAAGAAGTACTTCAAATGTTTAAATCTATAGGGCAAATTTACTTTTGATTTAATTCTTTTCTTGATTTAAAGCATTTCTACGATGGTATTTATAGAATGTGATTCATGCGTGTCATGATGCACAAAATAAAGCTTACATCACTAAGGTATCCCAAGTGCAATGATAGAAGATAGTGCAAGTATCAATTTGTTTTATGCATTAAATAACGTTTCACCCTAAGAGTGCAACAACGTGTGTAGACATGACCTTGCACAGTTTAGGCAATCAAGGGAAATATCTACCGATGGATATAACTTAAAATGTTGAGGTTCGTCTTTTGTCCCTTATAGGTTTCCATAAATGTTAGTGGTGCTTCAGAATACCAGACTTTTATAGATAAATCATCAACCTTAAATGATAGAACATTTATTCATAGCATTTAAAATATGCTACTTCTATTTCTTTCAGACCAAAGATATACTTTAATACTTTATTACAAGCACATTTACAAATTATGTTCACCATTAAAAACATATCACAATAAAAAGCATAATCATTTCCTTTTTGGTTGTGGTATGAATAAAAAACTTATCACAATACCTGGTTTTAAAATCGATCCAAAATGAAGATAGTCTTCACAAATTGTTATTTATATGAGTTTTGTTTTGTTTGTGCCTGTTACATTACTCAGGCTTTTAAGTTCTGTATGAAGATAGTCAAGGCTGCAAATACAGAATGGTTGGCGAAGTTTTCTGCCACTAAATAAAACATTCCCAGCAAATATGGTCATTGAGTGTGCTGCATACTTGACAGACCATTCAATCTTGACTCGATGTCCCTTTAAGTCGAGTGACAGCAACATTATATGAACTTTGTTACTAAGAATATATTGACCAACATACTCTCTTCCAGTGAACAGCAAATCTCTCACAGAACCGAAACCAATGTTATTCACTCTGGATGAGGTTATTTCCAGCTCTGTCTGTCCACGTTGTTTGACCATAGTCATGATTGTCATTTTCCCTCTCGTTATACAGAAAATGTTCCTGGTCCCAGACAGTCCACACACTGAATTGCTGATGTAATTTCTGAAAGTCAATGATATTCATGTAATTGTCATTCACGGTCCCAATATTTGTACCCTCTGCTCATGGCTGAAATATTGCCAAAGCGGCATTAAGCATTAACTCTCTCACCCAATATGTGTAATCATTTGTTGACTCGATATTTTTTTATATTTTAACTAGACATTCCACAATCTGAACTGCTGCCCCGAAGTCTGAAAGCCTGTATTATTCATGTTATCATGCTAGACAGTCCGCATTCCAGATTGCTAACATGAATTTAAAATCAAATATTACAGATAGAACTGAATAACTGACATGAAGGCTCGTAGTATATCTAATTCTATGTAATGATGCAATTTGCTTAATATCAAAATTACATAATAACAAAACTTATAATGGGGTCAAAACCAGGTTTCTGTGGAACCTACAAAAACAATATTGACTAAGGACAAATTTTAGTGTCCAATATCATTATCGCATTGGTCACAAAAAGGAAAGAACAAAAACCATGGTTTAACTGTTTCTGACAGCCGGTCATGATTACACAAGCATGACTCATGAAAACAACGCTCTAATGTTATCGGAACCCTTTTTTAGCAAGAAAAACATAAAATGTGTTTGATTTTGCCATTTCTGTAAACGGTAGCATGTTGAAAGATATATACTTGCTAAAACTAAATCATGAAAGACTTGAAATGTGTAACATAGTTAACATGGTAATTTGCATGCGATTTAGGTTTTATTAAATCGAAGCGAAAGGTCAGTTTTACAGAGAATTATATTCTGTTATCTACCTTTTCATAACTAAACTCTCTGTGGTTTTGAGCTATGAACAACTACCCCTGTTATCAAAATGACATTGTATATATGGAAAGAGTTTTGACAAGCATCATAATAATTTATACGCACCCAAACTTTCGAATGGTAAAGTCCTTGGTTATTTTCTCCATGGAGAGATCTGGTTCACTGTAGATAGTGAGAAGAAAGTTGTAGCCACAGTTGGTACTGTACAAGCACCTGTCGTTGCTGTTGACACAGGGACCAGAGAAGATCTGTCTCCGGTACTCCTGTCTCTCACACAAATCCAAGGTTTTATTACTTAGTTCTCTGGTGGAGATGTCCAAGAACCCTAACTGCATGAAGCACTTTGACTCGTACACCTTGCAGTTGAGCAGAATATAAATAATGTTCGTGTGTATGGAGCTTTCTTGCATGGAATTAACAGTGCATTTGGATCTTTTCAGGTCTTGAGGTACATTGATGTAAAACTGTGAAGGAGTCACTGAAATATAATGGATGTTAATATATGGAAGATATACTTAAAAACTATTCAAGTATAGCAACATTTAGGCATGACAACTAATCATTATATTCGTGACAATGTTACCAAATTGATTTGATGGTTACACCTTACACATTAAATAAGTGTGTTTAATGGTAGTCACTCCTTTTCAATATGATTCAGGCTTTTGGAATGTTCAAATCATATGTTAGAGAAATTGATAACTTAAGTTTTCTAACTGCCTAATACATGATTACCTTACTCTTTACGAATATTTTTGTTCATTCAATGTAATAAATAAATTGATACATTTAAAGCACCTGAAGCAACTTAGTACAGCTGTTCATAGGTAGCTCCTTGAGTCTGAAAACACATATGATATTCAGATAACAGGCATGTTCAATGACATTCTAAGAATTAACTTTGCTCTTTCACATAGTTATTAGTTTAAAAACCAGGTAAACTGTCCCGAAAATGATTTATATTCACTTACTGACGTTGCTTCCTCGTGTTTCACTGTTTACACATCGTTTTAGTCCTGCATGAGAGTAAAGTAGAATTATCTCCTCTTTTGCCTCTGTTTTGCATATCAAGTCTTTCTGAAGAATAAAACCCTGGTCTGCAGATTTTCATAAAAAAACATTTTAAGAAATGGTACAAGAAGCCTATCCATCACCCACTGTGTAAATAGTATTTGGAATGGCAGATGTTTTTTGAATTCATGTACTTATTACTAAGATGTATTCTTCAAAAAGCCCTTTTGCAACCCCAGTTTTGTTGGTAATATTTTATAAATTGTAGGACATTAGAAAATGACAAATGTCGTTTAGATGAAATGCTCTAATTATATGTTTAATTTAGAAACCTCATACATTCACTTTTTTTAGATTTGAGGTGGAACCACACACATTTACTCTTTTAGATTTGAGGTGGAACCACACACATTTACTCTTTTAGATTTGAGGTTGAACCTCATACATTTACTCTTTTAGATTTGAGGTGGAACCACACACATTTACTCTTTTAGATTTGAGGTGGAACCTCACACATTTACTCTTTCTGATCTGAGGTGGAACCTCACACATTTACTCTTTTAGATTTCAGGTGGAACCACACACATTTACTCTTTTAGATTTGAGGTGGAACCTCATACATTTACTCTTTCTGATCTGAGGTGGAACCTCACACATGCACTCTTTTAGATCTTAGGTGGAACCTCACACATTTACTCTTTAAAATCTGAGGCAGAACCTCATACATTCTCTCTTTTAGATCTGAGGCGGAACCTCACACATCTACTCTTTTAGATTTGAGGTGGAACCTCATACATTTACTCTTTTAGATTTGAGGTGGAACCACACACATTTACTCTTTTAGATTTGAGGTGGAACCACACACATTTACTCTTTTAGATTTGAGGCAGAACCTCATACATTCACTCTTTTAGATCTGAGGCGGAACCTCACACATTTACTCTTTTATATCTGAGGCAAAACCTCATACATTCACTCTTTTGATCTTAGGTGGAACCTCACACATAACTCTTTTAGATTTTAGGTGGAACCTCACAACTTTACTCTTTTGGATCTGAGGTGGATATGCAACAATTCTATGGACATGACAAAAAGAAACGGGTGGTTTAACTATGACTATGAAAGATGATAGAGGATTATGAAAAGGTGCAAAAGGTAGACAAAAAGAAAAATGGACGAGATAAAAAAAATTATTTTCGTGAAGAGAGTTCAAAGTGTAAGAGGAAAGCTGATAAGTATTTTGTAGGGTAAAAGTTATGGAGCAAGTTCATTTACGCAGCCAATTCAGGAACAGATGATGGATATTCAAAACACAGGGCTGGATATCGACTGTATCAATGTTATCGATATTGATACAAAAGTTCTTTTAAAGACTGATGCACTTCAATACATTGATTTAATCTTAAAATGTCATACTTAAATACAAATACTTTGTTTGATAACAACTTGATACTTTGAACATTGTAGTTGATATGTCAAAAAATAATCTTGGATCCAAGTATTACCTTTTTGTGATTGTTTTATATTCATATTATGTTTATCATGCTTAATAAAAGACACTGAAGTGAATTGTAACCTCATACCTCACACATTAGAATCTTCCTTATAACTTACCTTTAAAACATCAAGAAGTAGGGAAGTATTCGGATTTGGAGTTCCTCTTAATATGCAAGTAAGTTGTTGTTTCAAAAACATTGGCTGCTGACATCTTCCAAATCTAAGACACAGCTGCGTGCACATCCTTGCACCATATGGCTGTCTAACGTCTAATCCGTCTAATCCGACAGACATTTTTGTCACATATGTGCAAAACAGTAAAAAACAATACAGAAGTGTCATTTCAGAGAAATTAATAATTTCTGAACACCTTCAGACTTCAAACGTATATATAACAGAACTTCATTTCGTTTCAAGCAACTTGATACTAAGTCACTGATGCAACTAGAAAATGACATAGTACATAGATGCAAATTGATTTAAGCATTGAGGCATTTAATATTTATAATATGTGTCATTCAATATCAAATGCTTAGAAAACTTTAATTTACAGCTTTTAAGATAGGGGTATGAATACCTGCACACTTACACATTTATATGTCTTTATTAGTTTATGAGTATGGTTATCATTGCAGTTTTACTGTTATGACAGTGTGGTAAATACTAGAAATACTATAAAGCTTTTATTGGCTTTTGACATTAGGATAGAAAGCATTTTCATGAATATTGTAAATGAGTAACTGATATCGATGCAGATATAATGTGCAGATTCTAGACAAGGACAACAATATTTTCCAGTTATAAAGCCACAAAGAGTGATTTAAATCTGCCTTGCTTTGTCTTTCTTCACACAGATCCAGAAAATTGATTGGTGAGCTTTAGCGAGGACATTTGGTATTCGTTTACAAGTTATGAATCTTGGAATGTTTAGAGGAAAATGAAGAAATATTTTTTGAGTGTTTGAGGTGTGGAACAAGATTTGTATGTTTTCTAGTGTAGAAAGGAATTGATAAACAATTATGTATACAGATATATTTATCGCAGTACATGTTTGTTTCAACCTATAGTATAGTTAAAGGTATAGTTGTTGATTTGTATGATTTTTAGACATGAGGTTATGCTTGTATTTGAGACAGACTGATGAGGGTGCTGTTATCTTGGTGCTATTGATAAATAGATACTATATCCAATGTTAACGTGGTACTATTGATAAATAGATTAAGTTTAAACTTTATCTTTGTGCTGATGAATTTTAGACAATAGATAATAGTTATCATTGTGCTTGGACCGTTAATATTATGGTGTTAGGTTACTTATATTTTCCTTTTAAAGTGTCAAAAACCATATCTTACCGGAGTAAAATAAAAAAAATTTTACACTTTAATCTTTGATTATGACCGACCCTGACATCTTTAGAAGTCGCCAGTTTCATTGTACTACCTTCACTTGATACTTTCTGTCGCTACATGAACGTTTCACCATACTGCATCTACACACAGGTGTTGTAAGCTTTCTTTCTTAAAACACACTGGTTGTCGTGGCATAACAGAAACATTGAAACCAAAGTTCATATCAAAATATCTCACAAACAGTCAGACTCGTTTTGATAGAAACATTCTGTTCACAGGGGTAACACCAAATACTGACACTTTTTGTATGTGTGGTTTTATTGGGCAGACACACTTTAGACATCCATATTTCTAAGACAAAGTTTACTTATAAACAGTAGTTCTATGTACTATAAAGTGACCTTCATATTCACATCAACTTTCCTCTTCATTCTGATTTTATATTCCATTATTTGAGCTCTCTGAGTTAAATTTATTAAAGGGTGTGTTCAATGATCTCACTGGTTTTTCCCCTACCGTGTCCGTCATAAACCTCTTTATATCTCACGAATTTAAAGAACCACTCCATGAGTTGTAGGGTTATAATTTGTTTATGGTAGACACAACAATTATCTTAATTGACTTATCAATTGAATGTCATACTTGCTTAAAAACATCTGTGACCTGACTATGAAAACAGAGATTGAAATCATCAATAACAATGAATATATGTTAACTTGAAAGATTTTTAGAATCACCAACAAACGGAATTAACTTTACATCCCTTCAATATTCTGTAAGACTGTCACTCGGATTAAAATGTCTTAATATAAAACATGATTTTAGACATTGGTTATATACCAAAACAAACTATACACAATTGGTATATCTAGCTTGATGAAACAAATGCATTTAATTTTAAGGACAATCTGAATATGAAGAAAGACCTGTTCCTGCAAAAAATATATATCTATATATGATGAATATATGAAATGAAAAGAAATGTCAAAACCTGAACTATATAATTACTTTCCATATGACATTAAATGCTCCATTTGAGAAAGGAATGTTCAGTTTCAGATTAATACGTCAATAAGTTAACTCTAATACTAGATATTTTCTCTCCGACAAAATGATGCTACACTCCATTACAAGTAAGATACCTAAGTCAACCAAACAGAAGATAAACCTGTACAGTTCAACGAAGAAAGCCCAATCAGCCTTCCGTTTAACCAATCAAACTTAACAGTATTCTCGCCAAACAACAATATAACATGTGAGAAAATGTGAGAATCTTTCTGAAATCTTTGTAATCGCTTAAATAAAAAGGAGGGAGTAACCAACATAAATCCATACAGAACTGGTCAAACCTGCCTTATCAGAAGCCAAGTAGCGGGTTATTACGGAAGGCAATGAAGATTGACGAGTCTTTCCTCTCTCTGGTAACATCACCAAAACGAATATTTTGCTTACAATTAACAGACTCAACAGACAATAAAAGTAAAATGCCATGGCCGCGTTTTGTGAAACATGTCTTAGACAACTGTGGTTTATATTATGTATTTATGAAGCTGTCGAAATGCTCAACACCTCGGCTTGCCTGATATGTAGAAAATATTACAGTAAACAATTTATTATAAATTGGAGTGCCAAAATCTCAAAGGCTCTAAAGGAAATTGTACTTGTGAAAACTACTATAAAACCGACAAATGTCTCCTTCTGCCAAAAGGTACACATTTTCCCATTTCTAAATTAACACCAACTAACCATCAAATACCAATCGAGACAGGTTGAGCATTCAACAGGAAGACTGAAGATGTCTTCTTTGTGACCAAAATGCTGTCAGCGAAGAATATCATTATCTTTCTCGATGTGAAAAACTTCTCTCACTTCGAATCGATTTTTGAACGCCAAATATTTGATCTTTCCAAACATATCCATCCTGAAAAAAACTATTAGTTACTACAAAATTAAAAGCATTTCAAAATTTGTTAATCAAATATTCAGCACAGTTAAAAATGAATGGTTATTTTGTCAGTAAGCTGTAGTCTTGTTTATATGAAAAATGAATATTTGGTTAGCTCATTTGCATCTGGTGTCTGTTTTCTGAAAATAAAGAGTTTCAGAGTTTTAAGGAAGATGCTCAAATAAGGAATACGTCCAGATCAATAATAATTGATTTATCTTAAGTTGAATGAGTGCTATAGATTTCATCGTTAACAAGTTGCATTTTGATGTTTATCTAATGTAGCTGTGAATACATGGACATGTTTATCCCAATGCTGATCAGTAAGCACATGAAAATATCTGTATATACATATATAAGGATCGATGAAGTTAAGGTTACAAGGTAGTGCAAACGAGCAGTTCGTAAGAACAAATTTGCATTTTGAAAAACAAGAGCGAATCTCTCAGTACAGTTCTCTGCTCACGAGATGAGAAATATAACCTTATTCATCATTTTGGTCACTTTCCATGTCTTTGTGGTCAGAGAAGTTCTGTTGGAATGCCAAGTGACCAATCGGCAGGTTTTGATAGAGAATTATGCTGGAATAACAGATGAATTCCTAATATGGAAAGGTTTCCTTGACTCAAGGATGGATTGCTTCAGGAAATGTTTCTATAATTTAGGATGCATCACTAACCAGTACAATGAAAGCAGTAAAGCATGTCGGGTGTATGCAGCTGATATTGACACATTGAGAAACTGGGAGGCAGAATCAGAAGTTGGTCACGTGACCTACCAGATACAGGGGAGAGGTGAGCGTCACAATATGGAATGGAAGGAAAAAGAGGAATAATTAACATTGTTGTTTGGAGAGAGTCTATTTGAATGTGGTTGTTTGTAATAACACTGTCATATGTGCGGTTGTTGATTTTGAAGGGCATATTTTAAGGTTGGTTGATGTGTGGCTGATGAACTCGTTATGAGATGTTAATTATAATGTAGGAATAAGCCTCGACGGAAAAAGATGTTTGAAGTAGTTGGTGTTATAGGAAATATATAATAATATAGAGTAATTTGTAAAGTTGTAGGAAAGGGTAGATAAAAGTAATTAGTTTTGATAATCATGTGAGCGGTTGTTGATTTTGAAAGGGCATATTTTGGGTTGGTTGATGGTTGATGAAATCGTTGTGAGATGTTGACTATAATGTAGGAATAAGCCTCGACAGTAAAAAGGTAGTTGGTGATATTCGAATTTTTATCATTGATATTGGAAAACATTAAAGGTAATTAGTTTTGGTTGGTTGTTATTGCTGATATAATTGGTTAGGAAGGTATATATAAAATGGCTAGCGTGATAAGGAATGTATATGAAATGGTTAGCGTGATAAGAAATGTACATTGAATTGTTAGCGTGGTTAGGAATGTATAAGGAATGGTTGGAATGGTCAGGAATGTTTATGGAATGCTGAGAATCGCTAGAAATGTACAAGGAATGGTGAGCCTGGTTTGGAATGTTTGTTGAATGGTGAGCGTGGTTATTAATATTTAATGAATAATGAGCGTGGTTAAGAAGATATATGGAATGGTTTTCGTAATAAGGTGTATTAAATAGTGAGTTGGATATGATTACAAGATAACTTACAGGATTTATTTTTCATTTTCTTCATTCAGGTGGTTTTGGAGAAGAATGCGAAATTAATGAGGAATGTCTCTTTCCGAACTCCGAGTGCAGACAGTCTACATGTGGCTGTATCATAGGCTACAGCTTCAACCCCATCAAACACGCCTGTACACATGGTAATATCAATAGATATGTTACAATATCCATTCGATACTCTTTCATTCTGAAAAACATAAGGTGATAAAAAGGAAAACAGCATGTATTATAATTCATTTGTTTAATTTTGAAACATCTCAAGCCACTTACACTTCCAAAAATAATAGGTAATTGTTGGTACGTATAGGATGTTGTTAAAGTTTTGGGATAATTTTATGGGGTTGTGACTTGTTAATATCTCATAGTTCATATATATTGTACAAATGTATGTTGACATAGACGCATTTTCTTCCATATATTATCATCTTGTTATTTAACCTGATATTCTGCAATGACAGAATAAGATGCACATTTTTGTGCATGGACTGTTTGTGGTCATTTTAGTGAAAACACCTTCAAATCATATGAAACACGGGAAATAATGAACTTTCATTTAAAAAAAAACTAAGTAGTAATTAAGGATTCCGTTGTAAATATTGGTATTTTTTGTGATGTAGGTTTACCTATTGAAGGTACGTGTGTATGATGTTTTAGACGAATTATTAATATTAAGTTTGTTAGGCACATCTTGCAATTTGTTTCACTTTTCAGGTTGCACATCATACAGCAATTCCTATTCAACATTTCCTGGGTTGAGAGTTGATTATCCTAATTTGATTTCACATATGTTTAATTCTTTGGAAGATTGTCAGAAGAGCTGTTCCACAACAACCGACTGCACAACCTTTGACTATTTGACAGATGGAAGTTGTTACATCAAAGCTGGCGGGGCTTTGGATGATCTTGATCTTATACGTTCACGAACACACGTAACACACGGCGTCCGAAATTGCTATAATTAAAAACGTTAACATGAGTTTTTCCTCTGTGTATGAAGTTTTAAAAGTTTTAAAATGTAAGATATTTTGATATATTTGAGAGAAAATGATTGATTAACAAAGGAATTGTCAGTATAACATTGAAGCACTGTAATCAAAGTTGTTCAGCAAGTGTAGGCTATCATTGACTGTAGGCCAAGCTCATTAGAAAATGATTCATGATATGGGCTGTCATGCATTGACATTAATTATTCATAATATTATGAGAGACACCGTAGGAACTATAAATAGATTATCAATTTTACCTTTCTGTTCATTGGCTAAAAGTAATTTACTGAGCTACCTTAATGCTCCATTCATACAGCATTTGTTTTCTTGTGTGATTATCTCATAGAACGGTAAGAACTTACGAGGTTATCAAACTCATTTGGAAATATTAAATGGTATCCATCTAATCTACACAGAAATGTATATCTTTTTTTACTTTCTGTAAAGATCATATTGTCATAGACTCCCAGTTGAAGTGGGAAGATGGCATAATGTTGATTACAAATATTTTATGTACATGTACTTGAGTGAAATGAGGTTCTGTTCTGTTCTTTTAGATTTTATTCTATACTATTATATCTATACTATTTTATACTCACAGAGGTAAATCAAGTATAAGATGCTTACCTATGTTATTGATAATAAAGAGTCAGTTATTTCTTTATACTTTGGACAACTAGAAAATACATTTTGAAAACTCTTGGCTGTTTTCTTTTTTATATTATATGTCAATTTTATCAAAACATTTTAGCGAAAGGGATTACTTTCTTTCAGGGATTGCGTATATGTGAAATAAAACAGAAATATCTTACTACCACAAGAACAACTGTCTACAATCACAGATGGGACCATGAAGACTAATCTCAATAGGACATATTTATGCATCACCAATGTATAATATATATATCTATGCATTCAATATAAGCCACCCGTTCACTTCCTTACAATGGCGTGGTTGGTTTGGTGTTTTGGTAACACAGAGGGATATCCACTCCTGTTTTAGATAACATACCTATTGTAGGGTCACCTGAACTGGATAGTTGGATCAATAAAAGTCAGCCTGAATCATTTTTATAAGGTGGCAATACTAGCTCCAGACAGCAATTATCCGGTCCGTGACATCTCAAATACATATACATCGCTGTCATCTCACCGAATGGACATTATAATGTCAACATTAAATCATAGATAGACTATGAGCAAAGATTTGCAACAACTAACTTTCATTATAAATAAAATATATTCAAACCTAACCAAAAAATATACAAAGGATTCTAATAATCATTTAACTTATAGAGAACTTAAATTCCCCCTTTACATGAATAAGATTTTCCTGGAAATTCTGATTAGTGTTCTCACATGCAATATATACCAAGGCTTCCCTGACTGCATTTGGCGATGTGTTTCACAACCGTAAACATGTCGGATCGACTCTCAATGACACGTCAAATACTTTTTAAGAAGGATAAATGAATATTCTTAGCCTTAGTTTAGCTAAAAAAAATATAAAAACATGACATATCAAACCACTAAAACTCAGGCCTTTGATACGAGATGACCTAACATAAAGGTTCAATCAGCGCTAACGCAATGGTTCAGTCCTCAAAAGGTTGCGTTCAGTAAACAATGCGAGTTCAAGATGCAGATGGGAGAATAATATTGTGTTATTTTTCAAAAAGTGGTAGTAGGTTGACATTTTGACTTTGACAAAAATGTAATCAATTACATCGTTGAAAATAATTAATATCATTGCCCGAGGCAGAGGACATTAACAACATAATCGCTTGGGACAGTGGACGTACTTTAGATAACTGCCTTGGAAACGAAACTGTATCAAACCTGAGGAAAGTAACCAAAGAAAGTGTGGCTGAAGAACAACAGAGTGACGTAAAGTGCATATTTGCCAACTATAATGATGATTCAGAACCTCGTGGGTAAGACTAGAACTATTTAAGGGAGTGTCAAATTCAAGTTAAAAGGTAGGTCAGGTAGATCAGGTGAGAATGACAGTGGATGTATCTTATATATGGAATGTAGGCGTTCGCATAACAGAACTCTAGGGCTCTTTAATAATTCAAAGTAAAGAGTTTTGTAACAGCTTATTTATTTTTGTAACTGACTGATTACTTTGATCTTCAGCCAACACATGTAACGTGGAACTCTACGTCGAGTGACAATCAACGAGTGGCAGATTTATGTTGAGGCCATATACATGTACGCTACTTGAGGAAAACAGGTGGTCATAAACCATTGCATTATTTATAGGAAGCTTAACAACGGGGTGAGGTGTATTCGTCATAGTGCACATTTCCTTCCCGAAAGCAGGACCTATCTTTGAACAGGTAAACCAGTAGTATTCATTTCATATTCTAACATCATGTTACTTTTTAAGTTTTAACTATTAACATAGCTAAATTTGGTTTTAACTGATACTATAGCTTTCAAACATTTATGTTAAGCGTTTACTACATGTATGTACTGTTCATTTTGCCTTCTTTATCTATCAATTTGCACACGCTACTATATTTATCTTACTTATCAGAAATTGCCTGCAACTTTACAAATCCTTTAAAATCATTGTCATATCAAGTTATATATAAAATATACATACGGAAAAAAGTTAAGCACCCCCTAAAGTCGAAAATTAAAATATGATGCTAAGGCAAAGTTACGGTACCGTTAATAAATTTATGACTCTTACCATAAAAATGTTGATTTTGTAAAAATTTCCTCACAGAAAGATCGTCCATGTAGACATTTTATGGAATTACGATTGATTTTATAATGGTACTGAAATTTCACCCTAAATAAATATGGCTGTAGTGCCTTAACTATGCAATAGACAATGGGTTTCATGCATCAAAAATAACATTTGTGTTACCGACTCGACTTCCACACATCAAATCATCTCTTATCTTATAAAATAAGGAAGTAACTGATCGTTGAAATGGCATACCTTTTTTCAACAGTTATTGTCAATTATTGTCGAATGACTGGAAACATACGATTTTGGGATAATCTTTGGATTCTTTTGAGTTCAATCTGTTAATCAAACACTTCTCATTGATTTCTAGGGGTCATTACAGTTGACATTGACCATTTTTTGTTATTAAAAAATTGTCATTGCATGTTGAGATTTTGCGACTTTGAAGGTTATTAGAGGTCTAAATAGTGACTTTTGACTAACATTTTGATACTAGGAGTTTGACCTAAGGGCTCGAAAGAATTGAATTACCCACATTACAACTACCAAAAACAACTTTCTTTTGTCAGAATAATTTAACATATTGACTATATCCAACTAACTTATAACTTCTAACAATTTTATGAATGCAAATATCCAAAAGATGCGAAACGTTATCAGGATGAAACGTTCTTCGCTAAACTGCTTTTTATTTATTCATTTGATAAAAACAAGATTAGGTTGGAAGTAGTAAACAAACAGGTGTCACGTGACCAAATATCCCTTGCGCATATCCAACTGCAGTAAACTGCTATGGTTGTCCAACAGTCAGTTAGTCTCAAAGGATTTTATGAAAATAATGTACTTAATGCGTTAACAAGTTTCCCAAATTATATGCTTTAAACTGGAAGCAGAACATTATTATTTTATTATCTCCTGTAATTTTGATGATTTGAATACATTTCATATGAAACAGATTGTTTTTGTTCTAATTTAATGCTTAAACCGAAAGAAAATTATATTGGAAAATCAGCCAATTTTGAATTGAATTTAAAACTAAAATTATTCTGTAAAATGCCATAGATTTCCAAATGCGGCATATTTATGTCATTTTCTGCAGAGAATGATTTAGTTTTAAAAGATGCGAGACGTACCGCACGCGGGGAACACCGTGTCATAACACAGGAACTTTGTTTATGCAACAATAAACATTTCTAAAAATTGTTCGTTTTTTGTTTTTTTTTATAAGAAAAACACAAGAAAATGGTTATATGCCGTTTTAAAGAGCACATAAAATTGGTTCTTTAGGTATGGAATAGTCCTTTGGAATCAAAGGGTTAATAGATATCATATACCAATGTATATTGAAATAAATAATGATTTAAATTACAATACATTGCATATTTGTTACAAGTCCTAACGTCAATTGACGAGACACGGCTATTTTTAACCCAGCATTGTGAACATAACACGACAAAGTTTTCAAAGACGGCCGTTCAAAACTCAGGGACAACACCTTATTCTGTGTCAGCCGTGTCTCGTCAATTTCATTTGGCTGTCGTGTAATCTTAACCGTGGGAAAATACTTGGTTAAGATATATATCTCTCTCTTACTTTTGGTAAAACGTTTAAGTAGGTTGTATTACTAGTTGAAATAAGTGTTCTATAATTATTGATTTGGTTATTCAAAAGGATTTGAAAGAAATAACAATATGTTCTTCCCAAAATATTCAACAGCTATACTTAAGGGCAGTGCTCAGGAAGAAATACTTCTTGGCGATTGATTGCTAAATCTCAACAACAGGAGAGCGAAACGTGCCTTTTTACACCTTCGTATGTTTAAGTATGTTTTCATTCAAAATATATGTTTCTGATACAGGCAATATTATGTAAACGACCTGCAATATGTTTACTTAGCGTAAAACATTTTCAATTTATGTTGATGTGATCTCTCAAAGATGCTATTTTAAAGATAAAACAGCTTCACTTTAATGGTTTACGGATGATGAAAGACTATAAAAGATTAATTTGGAAATCTGAACACAAAGAACACAAAAAGCGCTAAAAACAATAATGGTATTCTGAAATACAAAAATAAGGTAGCTATTTAAAAATTTCCATTACCTATAAAATGCAGAATATAAATATCAATAAATAGAACAATAATTCATAATAAATAACATAATTCAGTTCACATTTCAGTAAGATGCTTATCTTTAAAATATACAAAACAAATATTCAATATCAATCAATAAAGTATCAGGACATTTGTTAAAGTGATCGAAGTACACTGAATCATAATTGGTTGTCCTTTAAAACAGTGTAACATAGCACACTCATACAGAGCCTCATATTTACAGTCACGTGACCAGTCACCAGCTCGGCAGAATCCGGTTTTGCTGTCAACATGTCCTGACGGTAACCACTGCATGAGAGTGAGTTATTTTGAGCCTTATTATTCTCGTAACTTGTTTCAAATTAGACTCCATAGTTATCTGATCGTATCATAGCAGGGACTGACCGGGTTCTATTTCAGATAAAGCGAATGTAACAGTAATCAGTTTCTACTTTCGGTTTGGGAACTGTCATGAAAGCCCCATAATTCACAGTAAGTGTATCTAATTAAACAGTTTCGATATGGACTTATCTCGACTCTCACTCTACCCGCAATGTCACTCATATCTAATAACCGAGTTTCATAGATAACGTGAGTTACCCGACTGGCTAAGTGTACATTACAACCTGTTGAGGGTCTATACGAGTGTCTACTGTACACGCTCTATATTATACAGACTGTCTTAAAGCTATGACTCAAGTTATGTAGCGAAACATATACATTAAATACGATCACAAGGCTACGGACTGGTTGAAGAAGGAATATGTTTATTCATGTAAGATCATTGGTTGAGTGTTTGGTCACAGTGTAGGAAGGTGAGGGTCTGTACCTATGTCTTCTATGTGCGCTTATATTCATTATCAATTGACCAGTCATATAAATATGCCATACGGGTACAATGATAGAAAGATGGGTACAGTAAAGGAAAGACGATTAAGTGGCATCAAGTGATAGGAGGTATTTGAGGGTCTAAACTTCGGCCTACTCTAACACTCTTTTGCTATCTCTACCCCCAGGAAAGATATTGTTTACCTATATAATGCAACGTAGACTTAGGCTAAGTGTTATATCGCAAAATGATTATTGTCCATGGTATTGTAAATGTTAAATTCAAATAAAAGATGGATTTTCTTTTTGAAAGGCTCTTTAGGAATATATTTATTACTTCTTGATTTCGAAATTTTGCATTTCTAACATTGACATAAAATAAAATGAAAAATAACTTCAATAATTCATACACAGTAGAGCACAGTTGGAAATATTAAAAGGTTTGAAAAGCGTTAGTGTTCTGTATTTGAAATTGTTATATCCATTTATGAAATTTAGACACAAAGTTCCAATTATATAGGAAAGAATCATTTATAAAGTGGAGCATGTTTAAGATACTGCTTGTGGGACCATGTGAATAGCAGCAATTAAGTGCTATCCTGTTTATAGCAAAAATGTTTTGTTTATTAGGGGAGACCAGGGCACAGCGCGCCCCTAACGTATAACATAACATGGTTAGAATGCAATTTGCAGTATGTCTCTAATTCTCATAAGATAAAGTATTGCATGACAAATGCTTTTTAACCTACCATGCCCCATTCGAAAAGACACACAAATATGATATGTCAAACGCCGATAATAAGCCATTTCCAAACAAAAAAAGTTTGTTTAAAGTGCCATGCAGCTCATAGACAAACTTATGAAAAATAAAATAAAAACTTGGCTCAGTATGCAAAAAAGAACAAAACATGATTGTATATGTCATGGGCCTATATTTTTGAAGTTCTTATCCAAAAACTTAAATGATCACTATACGAATTTCTAAGAACTATGGGAGTCTTGACAATTCAACTCATTTATTATCAGAAACCAATACATATATGAAAGAAACAAAATTTTAATAAATTTATTGGTTTTAAAGACAAATTTAACTTTTTACAAACCCTAATCTCTGTCGGACTTGCCCATACAGCCTCTCTTTTTAAGTGTTTAGAGATAAAACAATACATATGATGAATATCAAACTATATTAAAAAATCAAAGAAAATATATGTGTTTCTAAATGAAACAAAACCCCTATAACATATTTTTTTACTTCATTTTTTATATTAATTTTAAAAATGCAGGAAAATAATAGAATGAAAATTACAATTTTATTTGACTAAATTTGCTTATAAAATTAGTTGATAACTCTGAAACTATAATGTGTTGACCATGAGGAAATATTCTAACGCTCCCCCTGGCTCACTTTTGCTCCTTTGAGGGTAACATTCGATTTTTGCATCACAGAAAAAAATTGAAGCAATGAATTACACATGTCCTTTTAATGAATAGGGGATATATTTTTGTGTAATAGGTGCCCTAGAATTTTACGTATCGTTTGTGTGTTTATATGAAATATTGGAATTCTCTCCTTAAAGAAAAAACATTTCTCAACTTTTTGCAATTGTAAGTCTCCAACTCACGCTAACGATGCAAATGTGGATCATTTTAACGTTTGCTTTCATGGTTGATGAAGACAAACCACCAGAAACAAGAAAAGCCTTTAAAAAAGGCATGGTTAATGCCACAGATGAAGATTGTGATTAGTCGACCAATATTTGAGTGATAAGTGAACAGTAACAACACTGGGTACCAGCACTAATATTAGCACGAGTATTGATCAATTAATCCAAGTTAATTTCAAAAAATTAATTTTTATCAACACGAGTTTATGAAATTTTTGTTTTACTTTTATCAACGAGTGTTGGATTATTTTATATCAAAAGACACGAGGGTTATATTTTATTTATCATCCAAAGTCACTCTTTTTCACATCTCAGAGAAAAATTTACATCTTTGAACACAACTATACTAGATTTTCAAAACAGTGGGACAGCGTTGACAATGACAGGATATTGTGCAAAAAATGTACTGCCAAAACAATATCTCCTAGGCGCCATGACTTGATCTCTCAGAAGCCATGATGGTTAATTATTAACAGGAGTATTACAGATACTAGAAAACAAAATACTCTCCGATCATCTGACGAGATTCGACCCCGGATCCTTATGATCCGAAGTCGAAAGTTTTATCCACTGAGTAAGCGGGCCTGATAACATTCATTTTAATTCGCGAGGCGAGCCAAATTAGCGAAGTTAAATCGCGTGGGTTATAAAAAACTGGATTTTGCGATTATTGAATGTAAAATTATGCTCTTGTCTACAACAAATGTAGACTTTTCTTCATATGAAGTTGTTTTTTGATTGACTCTGTTAACATTTATCAGCTTCTTGAATATGAAATATTATTACTCTTTTAATATAACATTTGAAGTGAAATCATATTCCACAGTTTAATGTGCCAAATATTTTGTATTACCCCATGATTACGTAATGCATTTTTTGCTACAACTCTGTTCATTGGTCATTTGATTTGGAAACATCACATGTGATTGGCGCGGCTTCTCTTTGAAAATATCAACAGTAATATAAGGTTGATGCTTTTGAGCATCAACCAACAACCCTTGGTCATTGGTCCCCGACAGCACGCTTTGCCCTGGTCTCCCCTCTTGTTTATCATCATATATGTTTGTGTGTGTTCAAAACATATTTTCTTAAACTTATTAACAGAGCGTTACTTTAGGATATAATCAATGATTTACATGCATGTAAATTGACACACTGAGTGGACAATACAATTTTGAAAGTCTAACTAAATACACACAAAAATAAAGAATAAAAATATAAGCCTGTTCTTTATTGACTAATATCTTGTTTATCTCTTTAAATCAGGTAGAACAGAATGGGTGGAACAGAATCAAGTGAAAGTATTAAACTCTTCCATGAAATGAAAGGAGATAATTATTATATCTATTTAGTATTAAGACAAATTTATCTTTATTATGTCTCAGTTAAAATATGAAAAGGGAATAGAAAATTTCAGCTATGTCGGCATTTCGGCTGGATTGTTGGCAAGGACGGGTCAATGACGTCATGATGTCAATATCATGACGTCATGAAACAGCTGATTGACGTAATGGGCTCTATTTTTTGGTAACTCAAGTCAATATCACTGTTTTGTCGGACTATGGGTCAAGTAAATTTTATTTTCTGTCGACTGTCATGTGACCAGTGCTCGACCAATCGGATGAACAGAGATTAACGCTCACACAATAATAAAGGTAATGGTCCGTATAGCCATATAGAAGAGTATTTTACTGATATAACAGAATATCTGACTGCAATAATATACATAAATCTTTTATGAACTTCATGGTGTAATTATCTCGCCGGTATTCAGACAGTTAACAATTCTATGTATACAGGTCCAAGATGGCGACAGCAGGCAAGCTGCAAGACGACTTCCTGACTTGCAGTGTGTGTATGGAGGTGTTTGTGCAGCCTGTAACACTAGTCTGTCAGCATACATTCTGCAAGAACTGCCTGGGGAAATATCTACAGACAAAAGAAGAAACAGTGAGAAACAAGACCATCCCCTGTCCAACGTGTAGACAAGAGACCCCAGTGCCTCACCCTGACAGACCTGTTGAAGATTGGGCGGGGCAGCTGAAACCAGGACTGCTTCTAACTGGACTCATGGACTCAGTGGTACAAGGTAGCTTTCAAACTAATAGAGCTTATTAACACTCAAACATTCATAGCAATAATTGATATATAATCCAAATTCAATTACATGATACACGGTGTACATCTTAATTTCTCTATGCATTAGTTATCATTTTAATGAGATACGAAAATTTCAATATAAATCCTATTTGTAGCTGCATCAAATAATAAATGACATTTATGAAAACTGAGTACAAAGTTGACATCTTAAAGCGATAATAAAGCAAGGAAATACAATCGTGCACTGTTATACATGATTTATGATGTTACTTTCCAGGACATGACCAATGCTCAGTGTGCAAGGAAGAAGGGAAGACAACTCCAGCCACACACTGGTGTTCAGAATGTGAAGCTCTATTTTGTGACGAGTGTCTGAAGCAACACAGTAGGATGCCAAGCTTAAAGAAACACCAAGTTGTACCAGTCTCAGACAAAAAGCCTCGACAGAAGAAATTTATCTGCAAAGAACATGGCAAGAAGATGAAGCTCTTTTGCAAGGATTGTGACAAACCCCTGTGTACGGTCTGTTGTAGTATAGACCATAGATCATGTAAAGAGGTCATCACAATCAAGGCACAGCTCTCAGAGGTCAAATCAAGGCTTCATTGTCATCAGAAAAACTTAGCAGAAAAAATTGAGTTAACAGAGGGCGAGGCTCAAAAACTGGATTTACAAGAGAAAAACCGTGTGGCTGATAGGTCCATGCTGGAATCAGAAATAAGGAAAGCCATACAAGAAGCTATCGATGCACTGAAACAAAAGGAAAATCAACTGATTACACAGGTAAAGGATCAAACAGAACAAGACCAACAGATGTTGAGATCGATGATGAAGACAAAACAAATGGATCTACAGCTGTACCAGCAGCAGTCTCAGTCCATCCAGCAGGCCCTGGAGTTGGAGGATGAGGCGCAGCTGTTTGAGATGTATCTGTCGTCTGGATCAGAAGCTGGAGCTGACGTCACAGGGACACATAAAAAGGATAAAGCAGATATAGCTAACCTGAACCTTCTACTTAATCTTGAAAATGTTAGGAAAGAAATTGGAAAAATGGATGTGAAGATTGAACAAACTTACAGAATAGACTTGACTGCTACACCTCTACTGGATGAAATTATTGAAGCAACAGCAAATGCGGGAGACAGTTGCAGGGTACCAGATTTTTTGGTTATGATCACTGATGATACTAAGGTCACTGTTTTTGCTGATTATTTTAAATGCCTTTTGAAATCATTTTACAGTAAAGCAGGACAGCAATGTTCAAGTGTACTCAAGGTGTCTGATGAGCCCTGGTGTATGACAGTTATCAGTGAAGGTAAGGTAGCTGTGTCTCTCTCTGACTCACCATGTATCATCATAGTTGCTGCGACTCCTGACCTAGAACTACTGACTACAATACAGACAAGTAAGAAGTACTTGGGTCTGTCTACTCTGGATCAATCAACACTGGTGGCTGGTTCCCCGTCTCCACCTTCTGTGGATCTGATTAATATGCAGGGAACCATCATGAAGACCTTCACAACACTTCCTACAATAGGAAAGAGCTTCACTGATCCTCACTACATACATGTGACCAGACAAGGGAATATCCTGGTGTCAGATTCTGGTTTGAAGTGTGTCATCTGTCTGACACAGTCTGGAGACACTGTTTTCATATACACACCTACTGGAGACAGAGCACTGAGATGTCCATGGGGAATCACAACCACCAGTACAGGAGACATTATTGTAGCTGATAGTGACAAACACAAAGTGATTCATCTCACAAACTCGGGGGAGTATATTAGAGATATTCTTACTGAAAAGAATGGTGTACAAGATCCAACTGGTCTGTGTGTTGATGGAGACAAACTGTGTGTTGCAATGTATTTTAAAGGATTACACAAATACAGATCTGGTTAGGATTGCAGGTACCTAGGTAGTGATTTGAATGACACTTAACTATTATTAACTTAACTATTTTTGTATTATTTGTAAAAGACTCAATGTAAAGTTTTCAGTTGCAGTTAAAATGTACATGTCAAGGCTGATTTGACTGTTGAATAAATCATTGAAAGTTCTTGAAGTAGTATACCTGTGAAGCCTACTCGATTGACAAAAACATTATTAATTCTTTCAAGGATGATATGATAGCAACATCGCCATACACTTGTTTTGATACCGTTGCATTTTATAAAAACAAGATTAAGTAGGAATTAGTTTAACCATAGATCTCGTGACCAAATATCAATTGTGCTTGTTTAACTGTTGTAAAACTAAAATTTATGTTGCAATTGTAACAGAAACAGTCAGTGTAGCTTAAATGATTAATTCAATAACATGTATTTTTTGCGTTTTTCAAATTTGTACTATATTTGTCATAATTGTATAATTATATAATAATTATTATTGTCATAATGTATTATTTTTTTACTCAAATAAAAATCAGCAGAAAATCATTCTATTGATAACTGCATTTGTATTTAATGATTTATGATAATTTAGAAGATAAATAGTTGCGTTTGTAAAATTTCCGGGATTCATTGTTATTCAACACCCGCAAATTTAGTTTAAAACCGACGGCGCAACGCAACTATTTATCGATATTGTAACATGACCGTTAGTTATAAGCATTTTAAGAGCGAACTCTATTTTTGCGTAGGGAACTCTGAGTTGAAAGGATCTAACGACTGATCCATTAATTTTATAGGTGTTCGCAGCTATAAAGAAGAAGGAATTTCCAGTGTTATAGACATTAATAGTGTTCTAATATTACAAACCAGTTGCACTCATAACGATGAGATCTTATAGTTTTTACTGTGAAATTTATGAGAGAGAAAACACTTATATAATTCATAAACCAACAGGTACAAACACGACTGAACAAATGTCTTAAACTCGCCTAGATCATTGTGACGGTGACGCGATCATTATGACGTTATAACCGTTGGCCTTTGTGAGTGAGTGAGTTTTACGTGTTTTGAACAATATTTCAGTTATTAAACACGTGGATGTTGCCATCCAAAAGAGAGTAGATAGATAAGCTATAAGGGAGAAAGGGATCGAAAGGATGAGGGAACAAACGGAAAGAAAGGCATAGTAAGAGATAGAAAGCAGGTTTTAGAAGGACTCACATTTGGTCTGGCTTCTATCCGTCGACCTGTCCAGCTTGGGTGACTCTACCAGGAGCATGTAAGCTCCAGCTGGCATAGCTCTCGGGGTCGCAGAAGTACACAAACCACCACACCACGATAAGGTTATGAGTCCAGTGGTGGCGTTGGCCTTTGTGACGTCGTGCCATGGGAACGGCATTCGAAAGAAACCGGCCGCATGGCACAAGGCGGCAAATCAGGAGAAACTTAGCCAATTAGGAAAGTTTGGTTACATAAAACTAAAGCAAATGGAAAAGGATTTTTGGCATCTACGGGAATGCACAAGTTAAAAAATGACAACAACAACAGTAAAATGTGAATCGGTCTCGAAAGTTGGGATAATCAGAACATTTTAATGTTGAAGCGGACCAAAAAATGTATTCTTTAGCAGTGATTCGCCTCAGCCAATTTGCGGGTGATCATTGCCATTTAACACTGGCAAATCCTTCAAATCAACCAATCAGAAACGAGTATTTACCGAAGTCATGTTACAATTAATGATAATGATTTTCCAATAAAATGTTGAAACCGAAATATTAAATGTATATGGAGAACTCACTAACTTTAAATCAATTTCCAAATAATTCTATTTTTTGTCACTAATTTCAAAACACAGATGTTTATCTCCCAAACATTGATGAATGATTTGGTTTATAAACATGCCAGTCAGATCGCACGTGCAAAACGAGGAAATGGACATCTGTAAAACGCATCTACAGTGTCAATCATTCCCAGTAAGTGGTGATAATTTGTTGGGCGCAGTTTGTCTGCTGTATTTCTGCCTTTACATGAACACTTATGGGTGAAAATGTGTGTAATAAAACCATATTTTTAGATGTGTTTTACTTTTAGTTTTCCATCCTTTGCTTTTAATGTTGTTGATATGTCAGAAGACATGAACTTTGGTAATCAACATTAAAAGTATTTGTTTCATTGTTTATATGATATTTAAGAAAAAACTAAATAGCTATAACAAGAGCAAAGACATTGACTCTTAAGGTGGAATTTTATTTTGAAATATCACTTTATCATTAAAATGGAATAATTAATGTCATTATTAAAATTATTAAAACCAACCATTATATAAATTAAGGTACATGTATGTTGCTTTTGTGTTAATATCCCTAACGGTATTTTCATTGGTTGGCCGACAGAAAAACATATATTCAAATGGTGGTACTCTTTACCAGTGACAGGAGCAGAGCCCTGCCTAGTGGAACGCAAAAGGCGGGCATCACTGTCAATTTCTGTTTCAGTTGACAAGTGTTAATATTGTAATTTAAAGATTGTGTCAATATTTTTATGTTTCCGTTTGAATTATCGCTAGTCCTTTGACATTGATGAAAACGTCTTAGTTTGAGACACGATTAATTTCACAAGGCAGTGATACATTCTCTCCCCACAGAGACAGCTCAGTGATGTAACTCTAGCTTCTGTTCCAATTAGTCAAATACATGGGAACAAAGGTAGAAACCTGATTGGATGCAATCAAAAGTGGTCCTTTGCAAAGCCTGGGTAATTTCTGTATGCTCGGCAAACTACATCAATGAAATAACATCCAGGATTGATATCTATCCCTTATACAAAAATTACATTCTAAAATTTCTCTAGATTAATTAGTCAAATACAATTTATCATAAAACAAATACTAATTACACAGTTATAAAACAGTTATTTTTTAAAAATGGAAATCCATATTTAAGATTACTCAGTTTACTAAGTTTCCTCACCCTGTTAATGAAAAATAATCATTAAGGTATGATTTTTTCTATATCACTATGCGACCGTTCAGAATGCTCACAAACAAAGATATCCAGGATTGTAATCATTTGCTGCAAATAAGGGATATATAACTGGTGTTGCAACTTTTTGCCGCCAGGACAATCTGCTGGAACCTTGGATTTTGGTTAATTGGAACGGAGGATAGATCGGGGTAATACGACTGAGCTGCCTCTTTGGGTAAGGAATGCAGGTGATGTTGAATTTACTATTCTCATCATCCGAATACTGACATTCTGACGTTATGGACGATAAAGAAATTAACACACGAGCGAGATATCATAAATCGGGAAAATATCATCAACACTCACTCGTGCCGTTATATCAATGAGAAATCTCTGGTAAGTGTGTGTCGTCAGACCTAGTGTAGAGCATTTCATATCCCCGTAGACTTAAAATCTTGAATATTTTATTAATTGGAACATAGACGATTGTAATTATACTGATTACTCTCTATATATACAAAATTCTAGTGACACAATATGTAACAAAAAAACTACAAGGATATGATGACAAAAGTTTGAAAAATTGTCACATGGATCTTGTTATCTATTTGGATTTATGAGTCCAGAATATTCAACGAAATGAAAATGAAATGGAGGAACACTGAATGAATGAAACTACACTCATAAACAAAAGTTCTCGTGATCTACAATGGGTTCACGGCCACTACGATTAAATCTCAAACTTGTAAGAAAGAAGATTGCGACAGCCCATTAAAGGGGCAGTAGCACGTTTTTTGATAATTTTATATTTTGAATTTGTCACTGATAATTGTTAGTTAATGTTAAATGTATCATTTTGACAGTGTCAAAAATCTCATTACACAAGTCAATAATCCATAGTCAGAGGACAAAGTATGAAGATTCACCTAAACTCCATTGGCGGCCATTTCTTGTGAACACCTTTAATTCATTTTGTGTAAGAAAAAGGAATCGCATGGCTAAACTTTACGTTATATGTTTGAATTATTACTGCTCCACTTAGTTTAAATGCATTGTCTTTCAATTGGAACCATTAATTTTCATTTTCGTGACATCACCCTATATACCCCCTAAAAACGTGCTACTGCCCCTTTAAGTATCTTCAAACAAAGAAGGTATTCTTAAATGCGCTGCTGGGTTGTTGACTGGGGTAAATCTGCTAGTGCGCAACAGTAAATAGATATACGAACTCGAGAATGACTCATTCTTTATTGTTTACTAACTGAAGATATTTGAAGGAATCATAATAAAGCAAAACAAAGTAATTGTAATCTTATTCTTTTTTTGCTTTATCAACATACCCTCCAATATCTTCAGTAAGTAAACACGGATATCTCTGATCGTACAGTATACATTGAGTCGGTCAACAGTTTCTATTCTATCAACGTTTAATACGTGTGCTTGTACATTACACCTGTACATGAAGTTTTTTATTGTGTATATTCTACTATCGCAATATCGTAGATTTTAATACTATTTCCATATTACTTTCGAATACAAACTCTTTTGTTTAGTTTCTTGAAAGACTTTTATAATCCAGCAAGAGGCACAGCGATAAGTTAAAGAGTGAGTTGTTAGGGTTAATATACAACGCGACAATAGTTTAGACTCACTATCAAATGATGGTATGAATTTGTGTTATTAGTGGGTATGGTAAAATTGATTGCTTTCTCACACCTCAACTTATTACCAAAGTGACATGCATTTGTCATTAATGAATCTTGATTAACACGTCCATGATGGAAGTTAACTGACAAATGCTCAGGTAAAATCCATGGACTTTGATCTGAGTACGTTATATAAATAGTAGGATATAAATATCTGTAAGAGATATGGCAAAGATATGGACAGACCTTTTGAATGATTAGGGATCAAATATTTGGATTATTGGGAACAATTTATCTTTAAATTAAACAATATTGTAATTATTTCTTTTGGATATGAAGTTTACAACAGTGTTAATGTCTAAATATGACCCCAACTTTAAATAACAAAATACTAGTACATACTGGTAAAACTTTTAATCGCTCATCAGCATATATTTGGCAGCGTAATAGTACATGCCATTATGGGTACAGTGAAACCTGTTCTTTCTGTTAAAATGATAATCCATGTACTGTCTACTTTAAAGGGACAGAAGCACGTTTTTTGAACATTATATATTTTAAATTTTACACTGATAATAGAACGTTAATATTAAATGTTTATTACCTACGAGGGCAGTCATATCGAGGTTCATATTTTTCATATGTTGCCCTAGGGCAAAATATCACATTTGAATTGTGACGTCACGTATGACAATGCTTTGACGTCATGCTTCACCTATGACGTCATAATAAATACGGGCCGGCGGCGGCTAGTCCGCCTATGCTGACAGGTACTTTTTTAGTATTTCCTTAGTTTTTGGACTACGGTAATAAACAGAATATCATATTCGTGCCCATGACATACTATGTTTACGACACTCGTGGCTAAATATCAGTATATCCCTCGCTCTCGCTCGGGAAATACTAATATTTAGCCACTCGTTTCGTAAACACAGTATGTCATGGACACTCATATAATATCCTCTATTCATTTTGATTTTGTCGCAAATCTAATAACTAAAACTAATCTTGCATAGTCGGAGTTATGAGGTTTCAAATAAAGTCCGTTGGCAGCCATTTTTATGTGAACGTCAATTTTATCAATTGTGTGTAAGAAAGAGATATCTCATTGCTGAACTTTACATCAATTATTTGACTTATTACAGATTCATTGAGTTTTAATCCATTGTCTTTCAATTTGAACCATATATTTTCATTTCCCTGAAATCACCTTTTATTAAATGATTGAAGGTGAGACACTCTGTTCTATCAGTGAAATAAACCCTCTATCTGGCTACAGTGGCGATAACCTTTATCGTCACTTTACTGAGGGGTGATACACTTTATCACCACTCGAATGACGTCAAGTTCAAGAGTTTGACGTCATGTGACAATGATCTGACGTCATGAATTCGCATATGACGTCACACTGTTACCGTGGTTACGGGGCTCTTCAAAGCGGCCGCTCAACATGAAATTGCCCGTGTTTGACATAATTAGAATGATTTAATCATATAATAAATAGAATATCTGACAGAAAAGACAAATATTCTCTATATATTCCTACTACAATGTGCTACTTAGGAGATAAACCTATAAATTGAAACCGAACGCACAGCGTGAGGTTTCAATTTAAAATTTACTGGCTATCAATCCAGAATAACAGGTCTCTGATTTTCAAACACACTAGGTTTATCTCCATTCTACCATGACGGTTTTCATCGTGAACTCCTTGTATAAGCGAATTGCACTCATTACATTCTTTATGCATCGAATAAATAGATGTGCGTACTTGTATAACATCTATTTGCCTTTGGATATATATACACAAAGAACTAAGTTAAGCACCCCCAATGTTTTCAGAAAAAAAGTTTCTGCTAATAAACCATACACAGTTCCAGAAAAACAATTAGGGTTTTTCGATAGAACGATCATTTAGAAGTGTAGAAATTAAAACTTCACTCAATTTACGATTCACTGTCTCTGGATAACTTTTTCCCCTGGCTTCGTATTTTTGAAAATCAAAGTTTACTAGGTCTATGACGGTCTCCTCTGTCTCTCTTGACACAAGGGCGTCATCAACATAAAAGTTGTTAGTGACAAAGTTGTTCACGTCTTCGTCAGCATTTTCCACCGATTTTCGCAATCCATATGTTGCTACAGCAGGCGATGGAGAGTTACCGAATACATGGGCAGTCAAATAATTGATGTAAAGTTCAACAATGAGATATCTCTTTCTTACACACAATTGATAAAATTGACGTTCACATAAAAATGGCTGCCAACGGACTTTATTTGAAACCTCATAACTCTGACTATGCAAGATTAGTTTTAGTTATTAGATTTGCGACAAAATCAAAATAAATAGAGGATATTATATGAGTGTCCATGACATACTGTGTTTACGAAACGAGTGGCTAAATATTAGTATTTCCCGAGCGAGAGCGAGGGATATACTGATATTTAGCCACGAGTGTCGTAAACATAGTATGTCATGGGCACGAATATGATATTCTGTTTATTACCGTAGTCCAAAAACTAAGGAAATACTAAAAAAGTACCTGTCAGCATAGGCGGACTAGCCGCCGCCGGCCCGTATTTATTATGACGCCATAGGTGAAGCATGACGTCAAAGCATTGTCATACGTGACGTCACAATTCAAATGTGATATTTTGCCCTAGGGCAACATATGAAAAATATGAACCTCGATATGACTGCCCTCGTAGGTAATAAACATTTAATATTAACGTTCTATTATCAGTGTAAAATTTAAAATATATAATGTTCAAAAAACGTGCTTCTGTCCCTTTAAAGTAGACAGTACATGGATTATCATTTTAACAGAAAGAACAGGTTTCACTGTACCCATAATGGCATGTACTATTACGCTGCCAAATATATGCTGATGAGCGATTAAAAGTTTTACCAGTATGTAATAGTATTTTGTTATTTAAAGTTGGGGTCATATTTAGACATTAACACTGTTGTAAACTTCATATCCAAAAGAAATAATTACAATATTGTTTAATTTAAAGATAAATTGTTCCCAATAATCCAAATATTTGATCCCTAATCATTCAAAAGGTCTGTCCATATCTTTGCCATATCTCTTACAGATATTTATATCCTACTATTTATATAACGTACTCAGATCAAAGTCCATGGATTTTACCTGAGCATTTGTCAGTTAACTTCCATCATGGACGTGTTAATCAAGATTCATTAATGACAAATGCATGTCACTTTGGTAATAAGTTGAGGTGTGAGAAAGCAATCAATTTTACCATACCCACTAATAACACAAATTCATACCATCATTTGATAGTGAGTCTAAACTATTGTCGCGTTGTATATTAACCCTAACAACTCACTCTTTAACTTATCGCTGTGCCTCTTGCTGGATTATAAAAGTTTTTCAAGAAACTAAACAAAAGAGTTTGTATTCGAAAGTAATATGGAAATAGTATTAAAATCTACGATATTGCGATAGTAGAATATACACAATAAAAAACTTCATGTACAGGTGTAATGTACAAGCACACGTATTAAACGTTGATAGAATAGAAACTGTTGACCGACTCAATGTATACTGTACGATCAGAGATATCCGTGTTTACTTACTGAAGATATTGGAGGGTATGTTGATAAAGCAAAAAAAGAATAAGATAACAATTACTTTGTTTTGCTTTATTATGATTCCTTCAAATATCTTCAGTTAGTAAACAATAAAGAATGAGTCATTCTCGAGTTCGTATATCTATTTACTGTTGCGCACTAGCAGATTTACCCCAGTCAACAACCCAGCAGCGCATTTAAGAATACCTTCTTTGTCTGAATATACTTAAAGGGGCAGTAGCACGTTTTTAGGGGGTATATAGGGTGATGTCACGAAAATGAAAATTAATGGTTCCAATTGAAAGACAATGCATTTAAACTAAGTGGAGCAGTAATAATTCAAACATATAACGTAAAGTTTAGCCATGCGATTCCTTTTTCTTACACAAAATGAATTAAGGTGTTCACAAGAAATGGCCGCCAATGGAGTTTAGGTGAATCTTCATACTTTGTCCTCTGACTATGGATTATTGACTTGTGTAATGAGATTTTTGACACTGTCAAAATGATACATTTAACATTAACTAACAATTATCAGTGACAAATTCAAAATATAAAATTATCAAAAAACGTGCTACTGCCCCTTTAATGGGCTGTCGCAATCTTCTTTCTTACAAGTTTGAGATTTAATCGTAGTGGCCGTGAACCCATTGTAGATCACGAGAACTTTTGTTTATGAGTGTAGTTTCATTCATTCAGTGTTCCTCCATTTCATTTTCATTTCGTTGAATATTCTGGACTCATAAATGCAAATAGATAACAAGATCCATGTGACAATTTTTCAAACTTTTGTCATCATATCCTTGTAGTTTTTTTGTTACATATTGTGTCACTAGAATTTTGTATATATAGAGAGTAATCAGTATAATTACAATCGTCTATGTTCCAATTAATAAAATATTCAAGATTTTAAGTCTACGGGGATATGAAATGCTCTACACTAGGTCTGACGACACACACTTACCAGAGATTTCTCATTGATATAACGGCACGAGTGAGTGTTGATGATATTTTCCCGATTTATGATATCTCGCTCGTGTGTTAATTTCTTTATCGTCCATAACGTCAGAATGTCAGTATTCGGATGATGAGAATAGTAAATTCAACATCACCTGCATTCCTTACCCAAAGAGGCAGCTCAGTCGTATTACCCCGATCTATCCTCCGTTCCAATTAACCAAAATCCAAGGTTCCAGCAGATTGTCCTGGCGGCAAAAAGTTGCAACACCAGTTATATATCCCTTATTTGCAGCAAATGATTACAATCCTGGATATCTTTGTTTGTGAGCATTCTGAACGGTCGCATAGTGATATAGAAAAAATCATACCTTAATGATTATTTTTCATTAACAGGGTGAGGAAACTTAGTAAACTGAGTAATCTGAAATATGGATTTCCATTTTTAAAAAATAACTGTTTTATAACTGTGTAATTAGTATTTGTTTTATGATAAATTGTATTTGACTAATTAATCTAGAGAAATTTTAGAATGTAATTTTTGTATAAGGGATAGATATCAATCCTGGATGTTATTTCATTGATGTAGTTTGCCGAGCATACAGAAATTACCCAGGCTTTGCAAAGGACCACTTTTGATTGCATCCAATCAGGTTTCTACCTTTGTTCCCATGTATTTGACTAATTGGAACAGAAGCTAGAGTTACATCACTGAGCTGTCTCTGTGGGGAGAGAATGTATCACTGCCTTGTGAAATTAATCGTGTCTCAAACTAAGACGTTTTCATCAATGTCAAAGGACTAGCGATAATTCAAACGGAAACATAAAAATATTGACACAATCTTTAAATTACAATATTAACACTTGTCAACTGAAACAGAAATTGACAGTGATGCCCGCCTTTTGCGTTCCACTAGGCAGGGCTCTGCTCCTGTCACTGGTAAAGAGTACCACCATTTGAATATATGTTTTTCTGTCGGCCAACCAATGAAAATACCGTTAGGGATATTAACACAAAAGCAACATACATGTACCTTAATTTATATAATGGTTGGTTTTAATAATTTTAATAATGACATTAATTATTCCATTTTAATGTCAGCTACGGTCCTTTATACATGCATCTTTTTGTAATCTGCAAAGTAGAATAATAGACAAGTGGAATATCATGACTCAGATTCAGTAAAGTTGACCAGGTTGAAAGTTTAACACAGTATATGGCGATAACAAAAGCACATACATTGATTCTTTAGGTGGTACTGTATTTTGAAATTTCACTATGTCATTCAAAAGTGTAGATATATATCATTATTAAAATTATTAAAACAAACCATTATATAAATAACGATATGTTGCTTTTGTTATAACCCTAACTGTAGTTTCACTGGTTGGTCAGGAAAACACCGTATATTCGAATGGTGGTATACTTTACCAGTCACTGAAGCAGAGCCTACATTTAGATCAAGAGTGAGGGTCCATAAGCAGCAAATTAGGGACCCGTCTCGCCGCTGTATTATACTGAGTGGGCATATGGAAAGATGCGCTGGGGATAAAATTCCAATTTTCAAAATATTCCCCTATAAAGTCAGTTCAAACAGCGATGAAAAGAGAAAAATGAAAAAAACATATTTCATTAGACATTTCAAGCCCTAATTAAATACAATTAATGTAACCTTACTATGTCCATGTTTACAAACTGCTGTTGTTTTTATATATGTGATTGATGAAAAGTACTGGCGTCACCAATCTGACGATTGTCATGAGTTATGCGCCCTTTCTTCTGTGACGTCATAGCATTGCAACGTCATAAAGACCCCATGATGATCAATGAATAGTGTGAAAGGATTCAAATCATTTCCAGACTTTTTTTATATATATATTATGTACATTTTGAACTATAAATCATTATATAGTTTACCTGTTCGAATTCATTCTTAAATGATTAATTTTATGATTAATTTCTTAATTTTATTGCATGATTTGTTCTTCAGGCTACTTGGATTGCTGGAATTGGATATTTCATGTAATTTTAATCGCAATGTTTGTTAGTCTGAATAAATATAGAGATGATTCTTTATTTGCCGTATAAGGGTTGAATTTGCCCCAAGGATGGGTCGGACTTGCCCGGAGACGGGGCGAGTTCGATCAGTTATAATACTTCCTTTAAAGCACAGTTGCTGCCATGCTCGTTATCTTACAGAGTTTTGCTTTTATAATAAGAGTGGTAAAGCAACAAGTGTAATTCTTGATTTTCATACTCGTGTCTTTAATACTTTCTTTTTAATCAGAAAAGTGGTACACTTGCAATGTTTAAGCCCCGGCCTCCCCTAATGCATTACAAACACAAACGGTAATTTCATTTATTGGCCATGAAAAGCAAGTGAATATGACTTTTGGGCTAATTTTGCCTCAGCAGGCAAAGCTACCGGTAATCGCAAAAAGCGTGCAGCACGTGCAAGTCGTGCACTGACATAGCGGGTGAATCGGTGCAGTTGCCTCGACTATCCTGTCCGGCATTTAAAGGGAACCAGTGTGTATCTGGGAAAGAAAATCCAAGACTACTTCTCAGTTTATAAATATTTATGATTTAACTGATTATTAAAGTAACATTTTTTTGAGGAACATTTGAGTTGATCTAGATTTAACAAGTTGACACATAATAAAATGCATCAGTGCGTTCTCTTGAGTTTCCAAAAAAAATCCAATAGGACTCTCTCTTTAATTGATTACCTGGTTTAAAATGAGGAAGAATGTCAATTTATGCAATTGATAATTTATCCCACTGATATGTTATACCGTAGGATATCGACATCGCCCTTCTGTAGTAATCAGTTGGAGCATTATTCAAAACTATTTGAACTACCTCATTGAAAAATGGTATGTGTTTAGATGCTTTTTGGAATTTCAACATCTTTATATTTGTATTTTCGACCGTTTTTATGGAAATGATTCTAAGGATTTCGTTTCGGAGCAACTTCAAAACTATTTGACCTACAATATAGCTGAAACCACAGATTAATGCAATCTTTGCAAGAGAAATTTGCGTGGATACATAAGTTGTCAAAAAAATATAATATCGCTTCATTCTGAATGGTGTGTGACCATCACAACGTTTTATTCGCCCGACGTTACTCAAACTATATGTATCAACTATTCAATGGAATAAGAACGACATTTGTATTTTTTATGACGTTGCCATGTGTAATTTGGCGTTCGCTATCTTTCAAATATCTTTTTCAACAGCTTTACTAAATGCTCTTTTAAAACCGACCATTTAGCGAGATTCATTGAATTTTTGCATATTGGTTCATAACCATGTGTTAATGACCTTGACTTTTATTTCAAGGTATCAACGAGTATTGACATTATCCCCTTATTTTCAGGATATATAAAGAATTCACTGAATTCTCTTCATAACCTGCACATTGCATCTTATAAGGAAGATGCCGCATCCAGTCGATTTTGGTGACCTTTTTAGGTTTCTAGCAAGTCTTTTGAAAGTTCAGCATTGAAACCTGCATATTCAACTTGTCACCGAGATATCTCAATAACCATTCACTGGATATTCTAGAATTTTCAAATATCTTCATATTTGGAAGATGGAATCTGCAACATGCTTTTCAGTGAAGGCTTTCTCTGCACATGCAACACAAGGTGCGCGTGGCTCTGATTGCTGCGACGAGTAACAACAAAATATTGCCGTATTTGTAACAGTTACCGACTGAGACCGAGGTGTTCAAGGTAGATGAACCCTCATGAGCGCCGAGGCCGTTAGGCAAAGTTGTTAATGAATCATGCTCGCGAGAGTTCATCTAACTTGAATCCGAGGTCGAGGTCGGTAAGTGTTTAACACATTAGCTAAACACAATATCGATCCAATTTCAACATAACATGAATGTTTATGCGGATGGGCGCATGGCATGGCATGGCGTCCGGCGTCAGGCGTCCGTCTGTCCATCCGTACATTTTGTGGAATTTCGATTTCTTCTCCAGAACCTTAAGGCCCAGCTGAAACTTTGTGTACAGACTCCTTGGTTAGCGAGGTTTATAAAGTGTAGCTTTGGTGACCCATAATAAGGGCAACAGGGGCGACGTCCTTAAAACCTACTTTCAACCTCTTCTCCAAAACTATTAGGCCTAGAAAGTTGAAACTTTGTGAACAGAATCCTTGACTAGAAAGGATTATAAATTGTAGCGTTTGTGGCCCTGAGGTCCCTAATAAGGACCGAAGAGGACACAACCTTCTCAAGAGGCATAAGGCATGGAAAGCTGTAACTTTCTAGTGAGGATTAATTATTGTAGAGTTTGGTACCCTGTGGTCCCTACTAAGGAGGGAACCACATTGGCCACACCCTGAAGCAAAATCAAGTGTAAAGTCTGATCAGCCACAGACCAAATGACTCTATTTTTAAAATATATTTTGAGATTGTGAAACAATTACTCAAATTAGAGAAACAGTGTAAATTTCAGGTAGCTGACATTGGCAAGATTTATTATTGATAAATGTTTGACAAACTTTATTGAAATGAATACATTGACGGAAAATGTCTAGAATAATTCTAAGATTTTTAAAGTCACATATTGTGACACTTATTACTATGATAAATGACTATTGATTAAGGTTATAAACTTTTCCTCTAAAGTGGACAAATCTTTCCTCGACTTTCAGCCAGCTTTACGCTGAAAAAGATAAATAATTGCTTGGTAGTTGTAAAGGGAGATAACTCTGACGGCAAGTCCTGCTCAGAGAGGCATGCTCAGATATACTGGTCATATTGATTTCAAGATATCATTACTGCAGGGAAAGCCTCTTGTCCAGCAGTTAAACACTTGAATGTTTTAAACGTGTATCGTCAAGCCTGTGTTGATTGAATGGAAGCTGCTTTTTTAAGTAAAGGAATATCAATTGAGACATTACTGAATATTATTTTTCATCTTTACTGATTCAATATTTTTGTTAGGATAATAAAGAAATATAGTCGCAAGCGACGACAAACGGATTCAGCGCTGTATGGTGTTAATGTAATTCACAAAGGTAATGATTTCAGTCAAAAGCTTATGGGTTATAGTCTTTTGTTGATGGTTAACGCATTTTGCAAACATACAGTTATCAAATGCATTTAAAACGCATGCAGGGTTGACAATATTCAGAGGTCCGTAACTCAATGTAAATGAAGTAACTAAATTTATTGTTAATTGTTAAAAGATTCTGTATTCTTCTAGCTTTCTAATGATATATGGAACAATGCTTTATCGTCTATCACTGATGACTAACAACATTTTTCACGAAAGCAGAATTGACAATATTCAAAGGGCCGTAACTCAATGTAAAACAAATATAGGAATTTACTGTTAAATTTCAAAAAAATCTATAGACTTTTCGCTTTCATATGATGTATAGAACAAAGAATTATCGTACGCCTTTGATTCGCTACGATATTTCAAACATACCCACCAAAACACCACATGTCCAAAATGGAAAGTTTGACCTCTGACCCTGACCGGAAATGACTGTTCGCGAGCGATTTTATTCTTTTATTTTTAGGACCTTGCCAATGTCTAACTCTCATGCAAAAATCATAAAATTCTATGGTCTGGTTTTTTAGTTATCTGCCCTTGAAGTTTGCGATTTTTAGATTTTGGTCAACTTTGAAAAATCACAGCAAGAAAAGTATTAAAGTTAGGACTTTCTAAAGAACAAACTAAGAACTACAATGCTTCAGCTACCTTGAGTGTAAGTTTCAGATCTCTAGTGCAAGTATCTTCAGAGGAGAAGATTCTCAAATGTGGGTGGGGTCGGCAATGGTCAAAAATGCACTAAATCCAAGATGGCGGCCAAACCACGTGACCTACGAATTTTCCATGATTTGTTTTTTTGCAGCATTTTTGATTGCGCACATTTTAAAAAAATACTTAGCTCTCTAAGTGCATTTTGAAAAAAAAGTCAATGTTAAATTTTCGATTTTGGAATCGAACTGGACCTTTAATGTATGGGCCGAATTATCCCAAAAGCTTATTGTCGCCTTTCCACAACAAGGTCTACCAGCCTGTGAAATTTGGCTTCGATAGCATCAGTCGTTTGGTCTGAATCCTGTTCACAAAAATCGTGGGGAAAAAAAATAATAAACACGCCAATAACAATAAGGATTCAGCCTTATGGCTGAATCCTTAATAAATAACTCGTGATACATAGTTATGGAAAGAAGCCAACACGCTCTTATTCGTGTAAGTGAGTGTATGTATGTATGTCGACAGATTTACTGTATAGATAACATGTGACAGCAGTATCAAGTTGACCTAGATAAAGACAAATTGTGATAACTACTGATACGATCATATGACTATCAACATCACCAGAGGGATATTTTGGGGCGGATTCCAGTTCAATTTTGTAAGGTAAGCAGTAAGAATTTAAGAAAAGAGGATATTTTACTCAGTATGTTGGTGAGGCATGGTCTGAAATCCAAATATTTAAGGATTCAGCCATAAGGCTGAATCCTTATTGTTATTGGCGTGTTTTTTTTGTTTTTTTTTATTATTATTCCACGAATTTTGTGAACAACTTTCAGCCCAAACGGCTAATGCTATCAAAGCCAAATTTCACAGGCTGGTAGACCTTGTTGTGGAATGGCGACAATAAGCTTTTGGGCCAAATCGATCGGTACATTAAAGGTGCAGTTCGATTTCAAAATCGAAAATTTAACATTGATTTTTTTTTCAAAATGCACTGCAAAAAACGAAATCATGGCAAATTCGTAGGTCACGTGGTTTGGCCGCCATCTTGGATTTAGTGCATTTTTGATCATTGCCGACCCCACCCACCTTTGAGAAACTTCTCCTCTGAAGATACTTGCACTAGAGATCTGAAATTTATACTCAATGTAGCTAAAGCATCTGAAAGCTTAATTTGACTTCTACAGTGTCCTATCTGCAATACTTTTCTTGCTGTGATTTTTCAAAGTTGACCAAAATCTAAAAATCGCAAATTTCAAGGGCAGATAACTCAAAAATCAGACCATAGAATTTTATGATTTTTGCATGAGAGTTAGACATTGGCTAGGTCTTTAAGATAAAAGAATAAAATCGCTCGCGAACAGTCATTTCCGGTCAGGGTCAGAGGTCAAACTTTCCATTTTGGACATGAAGTGTTTTGATGGGTATGTTTGAAATATCGTAGCGAATCAAAGGCGTACGATAACTCTTTGTTCTATACATCATATGAAAGCCAAAAGTCTATAGATTTTTTTTAAATTTGACAGTAAATTCCTTTATTTGTTTTACTTTGAGTTACGGCCCTTTGAATATTGTCAATTCTGCTTTCGTTTTGAATGCATAGGATAAAGGTATGTTAAAAAATTCGTTTCTCATCAGTGATAGACGGCAAATCATTGTTCCATATATCATTAGAAAGCCAAAAGAATGCAGAATTAATTAAAAATTAACAATAAATTCAGTTACTTCATTTACATTGAGTTACGGACCTTTGAATATTGTCAACCCTGCATGCGTTTTGAATGCATTTGATAACTGTATGTTTGCAAAATGCATTAATCATCAACAAAAGACTATTACCCAGAAGCTTTTGACCGAAATCATTAACTTTGTCAGGTCTTCAAGGTAAAAGAATAAAATTGCTCGCGAACAGTCACTTCCGGTAACGAGGAAGGGTCAAACTTTGCATTTTTGATATGTGGTGTTTTCTTGGATATGTTTAAAAGATCCTTATTAAGCAAATACACATGACAAATACTTCTTGTATATATCATTAGAAAGCTAAAGGAACATACAATCTTGGATAAATCTCATTGAAATTAGATTAAACATTACATTGAAATTCGGAGCATTTAAATGTGGTCAATCCTACTTTCGCTTTGAATGATTATGATATATGAATGATTAATTTTTTTTTATTTCATTGACGCATTCTGTTCTACAATGATTTTTTAACAAATTCACTAAAGATTATTATTATATGAAAGTTGTTATTAAAGGAATTATGTGGACATTAAGTTAATAAAGTCGTTACTCCTTTACTATTTAAGTTATCTAAACAAACTATAAATTAATGGATGCGCTTAACTTAAAGACAAAAATACTTTGTGTGGTAACTTATAATCACAATCTTAACGATTAATGTATGAAGTTCATAAATTGCTTGTATGGGTCGTGAGCTATTCTATATAACCAGGATGAGTCAAGAAACTTGCAGATTGTATTTGTTACATTTTACTTTAGGTTTTACATATTTTGCTATCATGAACATTTAATCGCATTAACTCATATTTTTGGCATTATGATTTTGGATTTGGATTTGAAATATATTTTTAACAAAGCACATACACTAATTATTCAATATGACATTTACGTTTGCAATTGACAGAGTCTTTTTGGCCTTGATAATACTGAAATCGTGACTTTTAAAATTCGTCTGAACGAACTATTGACTTCATACATACATGTATTGCATATATTTGTCATACATATCATCACCATACATCGCTGAATCCGTTTGTCGTCGCTTTGCGACTATATTTATGTTTATATTTCTTGCAAGATCATGTATATCTGCGTTAACCATTCCCTCATAAAATGGACCTATTAGTAACATGATAAAATATGCTTTAATGAATTTATTATAGCTTTTTAGGTGGTTGACAAAAACACTTCATATTTAGGTCCAATTTCTAAGTCATATTTTAATCTTTATCTTAATGATGGCAATGAATACCTAAGCAACTAACTATAAAGATATGACAATAGTTGACGAAACGGTATTTGAAAATAACCCCTGTCAAGTAATATAGAATCAATAAAATAATACCAAAGATAAACTAGGACTGCCGCGACAGTACTTAGGTCTTCAATACTTCCTTTTTGGACCCTCACACAGTGTTTGACTTTCACATGATTTTTGTCTAAGATGTAAAAAATAACTAATACATTATCAAAATGACCAAATTTCACTTGATATTCAGTGTTAAAGATTTTTCAGAAAAATTCACCATGGTGGCCAATGTCAGCTATGACATCAATCTTCAGAGAATATTATTCCCAGAAACAGAAAAGAATTTGGTTGAATTATCTATCACCGTTTTCCAGATACATTTGATTAAAGGCTGAAATGTAAAGTTGACTGTTTCCGACCCCTGTATAATGTAATGAAGCCTAACACTTTAACTATTGATATTTTTCTGATAAGGTATATCAGAAACAATGTTGGTCTTGTTTATCCACATACTAAGATGTATGTTTTGTTTTAACAACTTCAATAGTAATGGAGTAATGAACTTTGGAACTTTATTGAAAACACTGAAATTTGAAATGTTTTAGACCCCTTCTCCATGTTGGTCCCTCTAGCTTCTTAACTATCAACATTTTTATGATAAAGTGCAACATAGCAAAAGTTATGCTTGGAATAGCGCATTTAAAAATACAATCATTTAAAAGATATACTTCTTAATAAAGAAACTGTGGAACTTTGAAATGTGCCAAAAATTAGGATTTTCCAAAAATTGCAATATTCAAGGACCGGTCAGACAGAATAAAATTTATCATGACCTTTTGATATGTTTTTTCTGTCTACTCATTACATCTGCTTTAAAAAACATCAACGATAAAATTTCTATCTGTAACAGTTTTGAAACTAAAATTCTCAAAAGAAAATAACCCTCTAAAATGGTAAAAATCGCCAAAAAATGTAAAAACAGTGTTTATGTCCAATTATTTCACTAAATATCAACTTTTATATAATAATGGTCTGTAGTGAAGATGTTGCACAATCATTGTAGAACAGAATGCATCAACCAGTTTAATGTTTGGCAGTTCCTAAGAGAGTTTCGCCCCTTTGAACATGACGCGTAAAAAATCCCTTTTTTCCAATGGTCGTTTTTTAAATCGATGTAGCGCTCAAACCGCTAAAAATAGAGGTCAGGTTTGGGGGTTCATTTAAACAGCATATATTCAGCTTTAAAATGAGCTATAGCATGCGTCTGTATGTATTGCAGTTATTGAGGAGAAGATTTTCAAAGACATGGTCGATAGTGCAATCGATGGGGAATGTTGTTGCCCACATTTTGGTGAAAGTTTTATGAAATTATCTCCCATAGTTACTGAGTAATTAAGGTCTAAAGTTTTTTCTTTAAGGGGAGATAACTAAAAAACAAAAGCGAAATTCAGAAATCGCCATGGACATTATCCAAGTTGAGGAACAAGCTACAATCCCAAGAAAATCGGCCGAGAGGTGACACAAAATCAGTACAAATAATAATAATAATCCGGATAAAAACAATAGGTCTTCAGACTTTCGTCTTGAAGACCTAAAGGTGACACAAAATCGGTACAAATATTAATAATAATCCGGATAAAAACAATAGGTCTTCAGACTTTCGTCTTGAAGACCTAAAGGTGACACAAAATCGGTACAAATAATAATAATAATCCGGATAAAAACAATAGGTCTTCAGACTTTCGTCTTGAAAACCTAATTAAATTTGGATAAAAACAATAGCTCTTCAGACTTTCATCTTGAAGACCTAATTAATCATATGATCGACAATAACAAAACAGAATAGAAATAAATAATGATTATTCATAACAGCTTAAATTTCACTAATATTTACATAAGTTCACCAAAATATCTCAGAATTAATGATTGATAATTTAAAACATTATGAGTGATTACAATTAGCTGTTTTGTTATACAGATGAAATTGACACTCATAAAAATCCTCATTCAGTCAGTTGCCAGCTTCATGTAGGACTGTGGACTTTCATCAAATATCTGTCTGTCTGTCCGTATGTCGCAAGTGTTCTTCAGGGGTTACGCACCAACTCAAGGTGTACATTTACGGATTTAGAAATTTTAACGTTCAATTTGCTATTAAAGGGGCAGTAGCACGTTTTTAGGGGGAATATAAGGTGATGTCAGGAAAATGAACATTAATGGTTTCAAATGAAAGACAATGTATTTAGACTAAATGGAGCAGTAATAATTCAAATATATAGCGTAAGGTTCAGCCATGCGATTCCTTTTTCTTAATAAAATGAATTAAAGGTGTTAAAAAAAAATGGCCGCCAATGGATTTTATGTGAATCCTCATACTTTGTCCTCTGACTATGGGTGATTGGCTTGTGTAATGTGATTGTTGACACTGTCAATATAATACATTAGACATTTACTTACAATTATAGGTGCAATTTTTTAAATATGAAATTATCAAAAAACGTGCTACTGCCCCTTTAAGGAGATAAATCCGTTTTGTTTTTGTAAATAAAGGGGTTGTATGCTGTGCATTCTTTACCCCTAAATTTAATTTAAAACCGAGCTTGGCTTCTTAGACATCCATGGCGACACCTGAGAAGTGTTTTATTGCATCATCTACATGTTCACATCCCTAGTTAATGCCATCGTTTGAAAATCTGTACTCATTAGGATAACACATCTGTTTGATGAGACTATATGAGGGTTCTTCACATGATATGTTGAACAGGTTGTTTTATCCGTGAAGATGTTGTGTGTCCTGAACCTGAACCTGAACCATAGTTTGTTGTCTTGTAGCTACCTCGACGGCTTCTTCATTAGTAATTGCGATACTTGGAAGTATTTTGAAACAATGGAAGGGCTTACGCACATATAGAAACCTTTCCCTACAAATATTCAAACACAAACACTACATGTTAACCTGGACATCAAGGTGAAATGGTGAAGTTTACATCAAATGGAAGTAAATCCTGTGTCTTAATTGATTTAAGTAACAAATATATACCATACAGAGATTATTACCAGAGTAAGTGTGTCATATGACTTTTACGAAATGAACGTGATTTTTTGTATTGCCGAGAGCGAGGGTTATACACAAATTTGCATGACTTTCGTAAAAGTCATATAACACACTTCCGATGGTAATAATTTGTTTATTATCGATTTTATTCCAATTTAATCTTTTAAAAATATCAAAATAACAGACCGCTTTCCTTGCGACCGCCAGCAACAGTGACGGCACGAACAATGGTTTCATGACGTCACAGGCGAAAAAATACGGGAATTCGCACTACAACAATCGTTGCTAGGCAAAAGGGATATGTGCACTACTTATTTAAACCATATGGGTAATAAATAAAGATTATTAACTGAGTGTGTTTCCGTATCATTAATATCATATAATAGGAACAAAATTTGTATTATGCGAGCCTTTGGAATCACACGAGGTTAATAATTTCTTTATCATATAATGTCATTTGAACTAAACGGGTTTAAACGAAAATATGAATCCTTCTAAAAATATGTTTGACCTAGATTTCGCGGAGTAATTGCTTTCACAATAAACCAAGGTGAAGGTCATATTGTCGACGATGTATAGTTGTGAACAGTCTAGAAATATTCCTTCATAAAATGATTTGTTCACAGTGTTAGAAACATCTTCTTCAATCTATCGATATTTTCAGTCTGATTCCCAGTGCACGAGTAAACATTGTATCTTTTTATAATGCAAAATGTGTAAAAACCACTTGTCAACGTCGCTACAACAGGGAAAGTAACTCTAACTGCATTTTGAAAAGCTGCATTGCCATTTTTTTACGCCAGTTGAATTACGGTATCCTTAGACCAAACGCCGACTATTTGCGAAGTTGAGGTTGTTGCATTTGTTACTCCGCTACTAGATAATCTGTACTAGTCACTAAAATATGATTTGTTTTTGCTGATAAGTTGGTAACCGACATAGTCAAAGTGATCTAGGCCTATGTTACGGTATTCACGAAAATTGAAGCACATATTTTTTCGATAGTCGATATTGTTAGCTGCATATCGTTATATTTTTTAATTGAACGATATAAACAGCTTGAAATGCTTCGATAACCAAGCTATAATTTCCTTAATACTAATGCGTGATAAGTTTACCCTGACGACTTTTGTAATTTGTACGATATTTTATTCAATAAAAAACACAAAACCAGAAAACTCCTGACCAGGTTATCAATGGTTAGTGACCGGTTTAGGACTCTCATGAAATGCATGGAGTTTTGAGAAAATATATCGGGTTTTGACCTAATTTGCATCTTTATCAGATTTTGAGCAAATCGGATACCAAGTTTATCCGATAGCTTTATTGCATCGATAACAGCCTCCATTATATGATAAATATTATTAGTGCCATTAGTTTTACAGTGAAATTTGCAGACGATGCTGCTCTTACTGGTCTTATCTCTGAATCAACATTATTATCGTCAAGGCATTGAATGTTACCTATTGTTGTGTAAAGATAAACATAACTAACTGTTTCTTAATGAAAAGAAAACTAAGGTAAAGATTGTTGACTTTCGCTAGAAAAAAGGAACCCATAAATCCTATTAGAATTAACGCCGTCGGTTTTAAACTTAATATGCGGGTGGTGAGTAACAATGAGTCCCGGAAATTATACAAAAGGAACTATTTATCTTCTAATTGATGCATCTATTTTGACAGTCTACCAAGCTTTCATACAAAGTGTGTTGACTTTTGATTTTTTAGGTTTTTCTGCTCCCAAAAAAACCCGTCACATCATTTCGAAATTCTTCCTTCTGGACGCCATCTTGGCTACCTTCGTTACAAACTAACATAGCCCGACAATCGGGCTAGCATTCGTGAAATAAATAAATGTTTAGACATTTCTAGTAGAAGGTATTAACACCATTCAGCCTGTTATCCCTTGAATATATATGTATATGCTACTGTAAGATATTTGTTGCTTTTATTGATGTGTCATATTCTTTAATTGATGGTTTGTTTATATTTGTATACAATGTGGACCATGTATATACTTGTTTGAGACCGTTTTGATGTAAAAAGATTTTCCGAAAAATGAAATAGGTTCGAGAGCTTATTGCCGTCGTAAAGGACGTTTTGACCTGCTCAAACTTAAAAAAATCTACACTTAAGCCTCTTGTCAATCAATTAAACATTTAATATTGTTTAACGCATAGTGTGCCTGAACTGTAAAAGAACATTCTGTCATTCTGTGAATTCACCACATACTGGTTTACTTTGATATAAACTTAAATGGCATAATTTATTATATAAATTCAAATATCTCAAAATTTCAATCACAAAATGGCAATTTTATATGATATATTGTCATACACGTTTTCAATGAAAATCAGTCAAATGTATTCTAGGAAGAGAAATTAACACTTAAAATTTACACGAAAACTAGTTATATAAACTATCGAACATAGTCAACTATTAAATGACATGAATGCTTTAGATGAGTTTAAAAAATTCATTTGACTGATTGACACTTGTTAATGTCCAGTTTGCCCATCATTTAATCTTCCTGTATTCCAATGACTTTATTAGATTCAGCAGTCAATAATTCTCAAACAGATAACACTGTTGGTTAACTTTGGCAAATATGAAAAAGGAACTAACGTAGTGGCTCTTTAACAAAGACTTCACTGAGTAATATTATCAAATCTTTGACTTTTTCAATATTTTTGATGCCATACAGTAACTGTTTGGCGTCATCGGCTCTATTTATGGTAACTTAAGTCAAAATCACTTATTTGTCGACTCGGGGTCAGTCAATTTTATTTTCTTACGACTGTCACGTGACAAGTTCTAGACCAATCAGATTAACAGAGAACTACGCCCACATAATGTTAAAGGTTCTTGCCTTTATTGACAGATAGAAGATTATTTTACAGAATATCTCACTCTTTATGAACTCAAAAGTGTATTTATATCGCCGGTATTCAGACAGTTAACAATTCTATGTATACAGGTCTAAGATGGCGACAGCAAGCAAGCTACAGGACGACTTTCTGACTTGCAGTGTGTGTATGGAGGTGTATGTGCAGCCTGTAACACTAGCCTGTCAGCATACATTCTGCAAGAACTGCCTGGGCAAATATCTACAGACAAAAGAAGAAGCAGTGAGAAACAAGACCATCCCCTGTCCCACGTGTAGACAAGAGACGCCAGTGCCTCACCCTGACAGACCTGTTGAAGATTGGGCGGGGCAGCTGAAACCAGGACTGCTTCTAACTGGACTCATGGACTCAGTTGTACAAGGTAACTTTCAAACAAATAGAGATTGTCAACACTCCAACATTCATATCAATGATATAATCAATATCCAATTACATAATACACACACGACATACATCTTAATTGCTCTATGCATGAGTTATCATTTTAATGAAATACACAAATGCAATATAAATCCTATTTGTAACTGCATCAAACTGAGTACAATGTTGACCATTTTAAAGCTGTTAAAGTAAATATAATGTATTGAAATATTATAATCATGCACTGTTATACATGATTTATGATGGTACTTTGCAGGACATGACCAATGCTCAGTGTGCAAGGAAGACGGGAAGACAACTCCAGCCACACACTGGTGTTCAGAATGTGAAGCTCTATTTTGTGATGGATGTCTGCAACTGCACGGTAAAATGCCAAACTTAAAAAAACACCAAGTTGTACAAGTCTCAGAAAAAAAGCCTCGACAGAAGCAACTTATCTGCAAGGAACATGACAAGAAGATGAAACTCTTCTGTAAAGACTGTGACAAACCCTTGTGTACTGTCTGCTGCAGTATTGCTCACAGATCATGTAAAGAGGTCATCACAATCAAGGAACAGCTCTCAGAGGTCAAATCAAAACTTCATCGTCATCAGCAGAATTTGGCAGATAAAATTGATTTGACAAAGGGCGAGGTTCACAAACTGGATGTACAAGAAAAAAAACTTTTGGCTGATAGGTCCATGCTGGAATCAGAAATAAGAAAAACCATACAAGAAGCTATCGATGCACTGAAACAGAAGGAAGATCAACTGATTAGACAGGTAAAAGATGAAACAGAACAAGATCAACAGATGTTGAGGTCGATGATGAAGACAACACAAATGGATCTACAGCTGTACCAGCAGCAGTCTCAGTCCATCCAGCAGGCCCTGGAGTTGGAGGATGAAGCGCAGCTGTTTGAGATGTATCTATCGTCTGGATCAGGAGCTGGAGCTGACGTCACAGGGACACAGAGGAAGCATAAAACAGATGTAGCTAACCTGAACCTTGTACATAATCTTGAAAAACTAAAGAAAGAAATAGGAAAGATGGATGTGAAGATTCAACATACTAACAGAATAGACTTGACTGCTACACCTGTACTGGATGAAGTTATTGAAGCAACAAAAAATGTGGGAGACAGTTGCGGGGTAACAGATAGTTTGGTTATGATCACTGATGATACTATGGTAACTCTTGTTGCCGATTATTTGAAATTCCTTTTGAAATCATGTTACAGTAAAGCAGGACAGCAATGTTCAAGTGTACTCAGGGTGTCTGGTGATCCCTGGTGTATGACAGTTATCAGTGAAGGTAAGGTAGCTGTGTCTCTCTCTAACGCACCGTGTATCATCACAGTTGCTGTGACTCCTGACCTGACACTCCTGGCTACAATACAGACAAGTAAGAAGTACTGGGGTCTGTCTACTCTGGATCAATCAACACTGGTGGCTGGTTCAGAGTCTCCACCTTCTGTGGATCTGATTGATATGCAGGGAACCATCTTAAAGACCTTCACAACACTTCCCACAATAGGAAAGTGCTCCATAGATCCTCACTACATACATGTGACCAGACAAGGAACTATCCTGGTGTCAGATTATGGTCTGAAGTCTGTCATCTGTCTGACACAGTCTGGATACATTTTATTCACATACACACCTACTGGAGACAGAGCTCTGATATGTCCATGGGGAATCACAACCACCAGTACAGGAGACATTCTAGTAGCTGACTATACAACACACAATGTGATACATCTCAGTAATACAGGGGAGTATATTAGAGACATTCTTACAGAAGAGAATGGTGTACAGTATCCAACTGGTCTGTGTGTTGATGGAGACAAACTAAGCGTTGCAATGTTATTCAAGGGATTACACAAATACAGATTTGGTTAGGTTTGCAGAGAGCTAGACATTGATTGATAACGCTAATGGAAGATCAATTCAAAAGAGACATTTAACTATTAGATAACGTTTGTTATAGACTCAATATATAGTTTTCAGTTGCAGTTAAAATGTACATGTCACAGCCGATTTGACTGTTGAATAAATCATTAGCTCTTGCAGTAGTATACCTGTCTTTAATTGGTGATATAATAGCAACATAAGCATGTAATTGTTGTTATGTACTTATAAAATGTGGTTCACTCATTTGATAAAAACAAGATTTGGTTCGAATCAGTAAGAAATCACGTGACCAAATATCCATTGTGCAAATTCAGCTAGAGTCAACAAATATGTTGCAATTGTTATGAAAACTGTCAGCGTATCTTGAATGATTAGTTCAATGAAATGTATTTGTGAGTTGACAAGTTTCCATTATGTTTGCTCAATATTATCATCATTTGATTGCTAGGTTTTTTTAAAATTGAAAGCAGCAGAAAATCAGCAGGAAAGATTTACGTTTTAAAAGCTGCCAGACGTATCGCACGTGCAAAAAAGGGGAAATGGACATGCTATTTGTGAAACACATGAACAGTGTCAATCATTCCATGTAACGGATTATAATTTGGTGGTCATGGTTTATCTGAGTTTTTTTAATCTACCCTTTCGAAAACAAATGTCAATGAAAAAGCTAATACTTTAATTAATAGTTTAGATATGCGAGTTGTTTAAGCTTTGATTTGATATGTTGAAATGTCAGTAAACAACTTTGTATTTGCAAAAATTACCTAAAAATAATGTGTTTGCTTGTTTTATATGAAAATGAAAAGAAAAACACAAATATTTGGTTATATATGCCGTTTTGAAGAGCAAATAACATTGATCCATCATGTAGAACAGTCTTTTAAAACAACACAATCTCGTTAAAAAGTATCATTATTCAAAATATACTGAAATAAATAATAATGTAAATAACAATATGTTGAATATGTGTTATAACCCCTAACCGTAATTTCTTTGAACAGTAAAGAAAAAAAAAATGTTGGTTAACATTACCAGCTTCTGAAATCACAACAAAGCTTCCCGAATAGAACGCAAAAAGCGTGCAGCACGTGCAAGTCGTGCACTGACATAACGGCCGGGCGGGTGAATTGGTGCAATCGTGTCGATCCTTCGTCTGACTTTTACACAAAGATCTGACATTGAATAAGGAATAATGTAAATTTCTGATGCTGTCGATTTGTGTATACATTGAAATTGAAAGATTGCATCAACATATTTATGTTTCTGTTTGAAGTATGTCGTTTAAAAGTTGCGCTACATCGTTAATCTTTTTTACATGACCGTTTAGCTTGATTTGGTCAGTGATAACGCTATTGTATTGATGATTAAATAAATAACACATTCTGGAGATGTCATAGATCAGGGACATATCATTTTGAAGTCACTGGTGTTGTAAGAACGTATATGAAAACTCTGCTTATTAGTTATTACTCTCTATTTAGGAAAGTTTCTAGTGAACATAATAGTTATAATTTTTTTAATAAATACTATATTTTTTAAATAAATGCTTCATGTATATGGAAGGGTATGTGTGCCAAAATGAATTCATGTACTTTCGTAACTTGCAAAATGTAACATGTCGTTCTCAACCATGCAATTCTTGAAATGACAAGTCCAATCGTGCAAAACTAACATTTCAATCCTGTAAAACTCAACTTGCTGTTCTCAACTTTACAAAGATGAAATGTAATTCTAGAAATGTCAAAGACATGTCCCGATCATTTTTCTTGAATAAGAGTAATATTCGCAATAAGCAATGCTGAAAGTTAAGTTTTACAAATGGAAAACGAAAAACTAAGAGTTGTAAAATCAGCTTTTTAAAACAGATTTTGCTTTTCGAGCTTTACACAATTCCAAATAACATTTGTACATGATTTCGCATTGACGGGGGATGTGTGCTAAAATGATATGCTATGCTTGATTCGTTAAAGCAGACATTTGACCGGCGTGCGCTGATTCTGCAACAGGCACGAGAAAGGATCGCGTTTACTTTTTGTAAACGGCTGACCTGGCTTACCGAAACAAATACCACAATGACAGAATAACTGGCCAATTTACGTATTAAGGATAAGCAGGAGTATATAGCGTTCATTCTGTCTGTCTATCTTTCTGTCTGGCCGTCACAAAATTTGTCCGGAGAATATCTCAACAACTATATACCTGCTAGCTTCACCAAACTTTATACACGTATCAACCATGATCCCTAGATGTGCCTTTCCAGGGTTAGACCAACAAGTTATTTTTGTTTTTGCAGTTTCCATGGATATAGGACTAAAAGGTTTATTCGATAATAAATTCCTTTGTCCAGATCATACTCCCTGAAATATTCATCTCCTCTTCGCCCCATTTTCTACACATGTCAATAATCATTTTGGATATTCTTTTTCAAAGTTAAACAATATGTTAATTTTCTTTTCTGTGGTTTCTTTGGGAAACATGACTAACAAAGTGACTCAACAAAAATATGTTTGTCCTCAGCACATCTCGTAGAATATTCATGATGACTACCTCAAATTTGAAACAAAGATCAACCACTATCCCTAGATGTACCCTTTTAATGGTAAAATCTATAAATGAAGAAAATTAATGTTGTGGTTTCAGTGCAAAGGAGACTGGCACAATGACTTACCTTTAAAACTCTATACTCAACTATCATTCAACTTTAAGCAATGTTTATCAATTTTACTGTTTGAAATTCTTTGAACAAATTGGGGAGCGTGGCTACATGTATGTAACCCTAAAACTAGCTACTTATGTGACGAAAATAGTTTCTCTTAATTTTCAAGATATTTGGGAAATAACAGGCCAAGGAGACTTCTTACACAATGACATAGATACATTGTTCTGACAAAGTTTCAAGATAGGAAATTCATCGTAACTCACTTTGTGTTCATGTCCAACCTTAAAACTTATTCAAGCCTAAGCCTAAAAAAGGGTGTTTCTTAAAACTGAAGATATTAGGAAATGACAATGCCAAGAAGACTTTCACAAATAAAAACAATGTTCTGACAAAGTTTTAAGATACTAAAAAACGTAACTCTATTTGTGTCCTTGTTCAACCCTAACCCTTACCCTATGCTGCCAAAAATGTCTTTTCTTAAAACAGGATATTTTGGAAATATCAGGTCCAAAAAACTTTTCAAACATCAAAACATTGTACTGACAAAGTTTTAAGATAAAAAAAATCAACTTACATTTATATAAATAATGCATACAATTTACGTGTTATAGACCCCAGCAGGGTTTTTTATTGGTCAATTAAGAATCCATTTAAATTTGGAATGTTGGGAAACTTCTAAATGGGCACCGTCCGTCCAATACACGTTGTGTCTAACATTTCAATGAAATTGATATGCAAAAAACAACAACTTGATAAAATGTATCACGAGTTACATGTTTTAGAATGTCTACATAGAATTTGGGGATTTTAGAGAAACAGCGGTAAATTTGTAACAAAACTGTTACAAGTCCTGTCCGGCTCACAACCTCTAAACTAATCATCACATTTCGGTCACATTTGATATTGAGATATATGATCAGAAGAAGGTGCGTCGTCATTTATATTTTTGAAAACATTTTTGTAAAAATTGGCTTCCACTAACAAAATAGTTGATTCTGTGGTAAAGCTGTTACAAGTCCTTTCCGGCTTATAAGTTCTAAACTAATCATCACTTTGTGATTAATTGAAATGATTTGTACACTATTTGCTTATAGCTAGCGTGAATATGAGGATTCGATGGATAACTGATTTGAGTCTTGTCTGGCCTAAACTATAATTTGCATGTTTGTCTGAAAGGTTTATCAAAGTTGTTTTGGATACATATTGACACGAGAGTATGACTTAGTTTTTATTTTGTCCGTTTGCTCGAATTTTGCCAGACACAGAACATAATGTTTTGTTTTTTTTTTGTATTTTGATATACAGTTTCCTTCATATAACATAGAGTTTAGACTGGCATATGTATCTGCAATATAATAAAATGGAATCTTTAACATCAAAATAGTGATAGAAAAAGCTTTTATGAATCTATGCACCGTTTGAAAGGAGGAGAGGATATAAACTTGTAGCTCGACCATGTCAGCTGCTTGTTCAGTGTTCAAGTGATAAAATATGCAACAAAAACACTTCTACAAAACTACCAAACCTTTTTAGATCTTAGAAGAACGTTGTTGAATTTATGGGTCGGACATCAAATGCAAAACAAAATTTAGAGAAATTGTATTCTTGAAACGCGCTAGTTTGCCTTAAATATTCAGTACCACGTTAGTTTGAACATTTACATATATTGCAGGATCCTTTCATGTTCTCTACTGTATGTCTGCTGATATCAACATTTTCTTGTCAACTACATGTATCAAAATAATTGATTGCAAGAACAGTCAAATGTATTATTACAATCTAAATTTTAAAACCTTGTTTGTACTAAAGCTGACCCACAAGTAAGTTAATCTTCTTACGACCATACGGCCATAAGGGACGTATGATCGTACCGAGTCTAAGCTAGATCAGGTTTGGACCAAACCAGGTTCTGTTAAACACTTAATCTAAATTAACTTGTATTATGAAGACCAACTTTCAGTAAACCAACCTTATGGGCCAGGTGTAAAAGTATTATCAGGATTCGTTTCCTAACTGTTCCCAAACTTGGTATGGTTCTTAAAAGGGGCAGTAGCACGTTTTTATGGGGAATATAAGGTGATGTAAGGAAAATGAAAAATAATGGTTCCAATTGAAAGACATTGCATTTAAACTAAATGAGCAGTAATAATTCAAATATATAATGTAAAGTTTGGCTTTGCGATTCCTTTTTCTAGCACAAAATGAATTAAAGGTGTTCACACAAAAATGGCTGCCAATGGATTTTAAATCTTCAAACTTTGTCCTCTGACTATGGATAATTGGTTTGTGTTATGACATTTTTGACACTGTCAAAATAATACATTTAGCATTCTCGTACAATTATCAGTGAAAATTTTAGAATGTAAAATTATCAAAAAACGTGCTACTGCCTCTTTAAGCAGGTTTAGGACTCGATACTGTTGCATAATTGCATGTTCCTTGACTTTTAGAAATGTAAGTATTATTCTTACCAATTTGCATTGACAATAACGAATAAGAGAAATTCAAATATAAGGTTTGTATACAAGAAAACCGTGGCAAAACATCGTAAAATGTTAAAATCATCCTGAAACATCAGTAGTCCACAGTCTTAAACCCTTGCTTAACTGACCTGACCCTCGGACAGGTTGACATTTTTCGACTTAAACCAGGTGGTTTAGATCAGGTTCGCGTATGAACTTGCTTCGATAAAACCGAAACGTTTTCAACCAACTAGTTAGACCAAATTTAGAGCTAAACCACCTCCAGATCATGTACCAAGAATACAAAGCTGTAGTTATCAATATGAAGCTAAGTGGTCAGTTTCTTTAAGTCTGTTTCGTCTCTCCAAAACCGACGGTGCGGGATCTGAAATTAACAACTGCACGTGCAAATCATGCTCCACCCGTCCCGTTGCCCTAGCAACGTTCACTACATACCGTCTTTGCAGGGAAGGGTCCGTTCTTATCAAACCAAATTTAGATGATTCAGTGATTGATACAGGCCTGAATGAGTTTTGAAAAAAACTAGTTTATAGACAAAACACACTGAATTGCAATGTATAGGAGTGTATTCTATGGATATATGGTCCTTTAACATTAGCAGTGTCACAAAAAACACATTTGATGGTAATTATTTTTGCTGACTACTAGCCCGCACACAACCATGGCTAAAGTTCACGAACATATTTAAACTTTTTATAGATTCATACGTACGGGCTGCTACCAATATTTCCATTTTATTAAATCAAAATTTTCTAAAATTAACAAATCTTCTTAATCTTCCCCATTGAGGTTAACCGTATGTATTTCCATTGGACTAAAAGTAATAAGGCCATATTTTAAGGATGCATAGTTATATAAGTGATATTGTTTGTGTGAACACCGTTAACACATCTGAGTTAGGGAACTGGTTTGCATAATTAGCTCGATAGTTCCTTTTATAATTGCATTGTTTACATCCTGCTACATCAGCGTATATGTCCCCGCTAATGCTACAACCTATCCCCTGATATCCTCCTATAGTCTTCTGTCGTATCGCTATATATAGCAAGCCAATCAATTGATGCCCTTTCAGCGATAGCGGCAAACTAGTTTCTTGGCTTCGTTCCGCGTGCTCACCTCGTGATTCAAATTAACCAATAGGAGTGCTATTAGATAATAAATCTGATTCTCGTTGCAGTCTCCCGCTAAGCTCCAAATCACGCACTCTTAGATTTCCACGTGCGACATCAGTAGACAACAGTGTATGGAATTCGGAATAGTTTGACTGAAAACAGACAGGCTATAAATAGCGCCGAGCAACCACCCGTCAGCGATACGACAGAAAACCATAGGAGGATATCAGGGGATAGGTTGTAGCATTAGCGGAGACATATACGCTGATGTAGCAGGATGCATTGTTTAATGTCTTTTGTTCCTATGTCTAGCTATTGGTTACTTTTAAAGTGACAGTAACAAGTTTAGGGGGGCATACAAGGTGATATTAGATTTATGAATTTTGTCGCATTTTTGTGAAAGATTATTGCCAAATTATCCTAGTAAGTGTGTTATGACATTTCCTAAACGAATGTTTGGTATTGCCCGAGCGATAGCGAGGGTTTATACATGAATTTGCAACAGTTTCGTAAAAATCAAATGACACACTTCCGAGGGTAATAATTTATTCAATCACGTTTTATTCTTAAAGAAATAGAAAGAAAACCGGTAGCTTCGGTCGTGACGTCTGGCTATAGTGACGTCATGACCAATAGTTATCTTACGAAAAATACGAGAACTCGCGCTACAACAATCGTTGATAAGAAAAAGTGATATATGCACATGTGCTCATATTGAAAATGTGTCACTAATTATTTTCAAACCTATGAGTATTAAATATGAGTTGTACACAGTCTGATTCAAAAGGGCCTAGTTCCGAGGAATAAAAGTCTAAAATTATTAATTCCATCGAGAATCTGAGTTGATATTTTGAACAGTTTGTCCTCGGAACTGGACCGAATCAAACTGAGATATACATATACAATACAATAATTGTTGATTGTTTTGTAAACAAAGAGATATTTCGGGTTTTGATCTAGGAAATAGACAAAATATTTGTGTCGTAAATATTCACAATTAATTAGGGAATTTTCTGAAAGTCATAACAAACTTAATGAAATTCAAAGTGAAATATACCATAAATCTTTGAAATTTTGCCTTGAAAGGATTATGCTATTTCAAAGTTTGGGAGACCGAAAAACTTGTATGGACTCAAATTAATTAATGATGGCGTTGTATTGGTGAGTACCCACTTTTTCTGAAAATAATATAATTATAACGCTTATCCGTTTAGTAAAGTGACATTATGAAGGTGTAAAGTCGTGATTGTTATCTACAATGGAGACTGGCGGTTATCGGTAAAAAATATTCTTTTATTTAAAGGGGCAGTAGTACGTATTTAGGAAATATAAGGTGATGTCAGGAAAATAAATATCAATGGTTCCAATTAAAAGACAATGCATTTGAACTAAATGGAGCAGTTATAATTTAAATATGCAATGTGAAGTTTTACAATGCGATTCCCTTTTCGTACACAAAATGAATTAAATGTGTTCACACAAATGGCCGACCATAAATTTAGTTGAATTGTTATACTTTGTCCTCTGACTATGGATGATTGACTTGTGTAATGAGATTTATGACGCTATCAAAATAATACAGTTAGCATTAACGAACAATTATCAGTGAATTAGTTTAGATATTGAATTATAAAAAAAACGTGCTACCGCCCCTTTAAAGAGCCAATGGGTCAGTTGTCAGAGGCCATATGCCAAACTTTATCAATACTGTGATCTAATCAAGAAGTTTAGGAAGTCGAAGGCAAGTATCACTTTTAAGCTTATCGACGTCATATAGTAAAACCAAGAAGTTTGAATTCACGATTGTGATAAAGAAAGGTTGAGAAGAGGGTCAGAAACAGAGACAGAGAGGTGTTTGCGAAATGAGAACAAAGTAAAGCGGGTGTTATGTTTTGATATACATTTACTTGAAAAGATTCTAATTATTTCAGATAAAAATTCACACAAAAGATACACAACGAAATTGAACATTTTCTTGTGCACTTCGTTTTTAATTTTCAAGAAATATGATCACCGAAACTAAGGCTTACAAAGTAAGTAAAGAATGATTACTGAGTTGTATCATTGTGACTAGTATTAGGCCCTCTTGAGAAATAACACAAAACTTGTACAAACAGGCTAATGCGCAATCCTGACTAACAGTGTGATGGAACCGCTGTCTTAATTTGATGCAAGTTAAAGTTCTTACTAAAATAAGTTTAATGTATGGAGAATATATCAACTATGATTTTGTATTTGATTATGTCTTGGTATATGATTGAGTCCGGTCGAAGTCGACCACTTATAAGAATCTGACGGAAGGGCTAGAATCAGACCGCCCAGTGCATTAGCAGAGCAAGAATACCGTTTGTCCGATGCAACAAAGTGTTTATTACAATGTCCGATGTTGTTAATTTCGATAACATCGGATAAAATTATGTATGCCCTTTGCGAAATGACATGGTAATCCTTATCTTTAGACAACTGACAGCGGTACTATGACTTGAAATTTAATATTAGGGATAGAATACAAGAAACTATTCTTTTTGTAGGTACATTCTTATTGAGTGATGAACTATTCGCCTTAGAGGCATTATAATCTAAAGATTTACCGTGTGGTTTTATTTCATCAAGTGGAAGTATTGTCTGCTGCTGAAAATAAGGTTAATGCTAATAAGGACACTAGAGGGACAACATAACTGTATCAAGTCGAGATTCTGATCGAAAAGTCAAATTAATTTTCAGTGACTTCCTAAAAGCAGAAGGAAAATGAGTTACTACTGTTTGAAATAGTACACAAGTAGCATCCATGCAAATGGCTTGTGGAATTAAAATAGACCGTGTTACCTTTTTCATTATGCACAATCTTTGTGGAGAAAAATGCAGGACCTAAACTTGCAGTAAATAATAAACAAGACCAAACATTATCAAGCCATGTTAGACGTGCTGCCACCCTCGCTCTTCTCCTAACAAACACTGTACAAGATACATTGGTTGGTGTCTTAGAACAGTCTCGTGACGTCATTGGGATAGACGCATTCAATGACTACATGACAGTATACTGGATTGACGACGGAGCAAGATTCCCTCTACATGTGTGTTACCATTACGAAACACAGGGACCCAGGTCGACAATGAGGCCTTTTAATCCATACATCCGGTCCAATACAAATGATTTAACTCTATATCCCTAAACCTAATCATGCTGCTAATAATTAATCGAGGCGCCTGGTACTAAGGAAACAGAACAATCTTCTTGTCCAGAAGCAAAAGGGCTAGAAAGCTGAAACTTTGTTTACAGATTCCTTGAATAGTGGGAATTTTGCTTTATAGCTTTTGTGGCCCGGTGGCCCCTAAAAACCTATTGTCATCATCTTCTCCACATAAATTGTTTTTAAGTAAAAGAAATGGTACAATCAAATCAATCAATCTCTGTTGATAATATCACCAAATTATTAAGAAGAAAAAGGTAGATAGGATAGATAGAAGCGTAGGGTTAAAAAGGAGAAAGGGTGCAGAAGTAGAAGGGACTCACAGTACATTTTCTTTTTTATACAAACACGACCATTTTCTTAAGAAATTGGGGTATCCTCCGAAAAAATGAATTGTTCTAACTTAAGATGAAAATTTATGCAGTTAATTAGTTCATTGAAATTCAAATCGTTAGTGTTAAACGTTGCTTTGTTTATGAATTGTTTTGTTATGCTAAAAATGTGATTAATCAATAGATTTGCCTTTGGGTACACGAGCAGAAATTTCGTAAAATCAATGTTCAGACTTGTTCCCGTTTTGGAATGGAACCAGATTCTTAATTGTGTTATAAGATGTTTGGTTACATGAATAACATAAATGCTCAAGAGTTTCTATTTACCACATAAGGTACAAAGATTATCATGACAAATACCTATTCTACCTATAACTCTTGGATTTGTTTTCAATTTTTAGTGAATAAAATCAAAATCATATCAGAAGCAGTGAACCTACCGTGCATGTAAATTTACCTAATGACATTCAATAAACGGTCTCGATAAACTTGAACAAAGGTGATTCACCTTTAGTGATAACGAGCTAAGAGAAGTGCCATAAAATATTTTTGATAATTCAAAGGTTCACGGAGTCAAGCCATTCCAGCCTAAGGTTTTAATTTTATATTCAAAATCTAATTTTAGATATCCGGTTATCTTTCCGGCCATAATAAATAGACCATTGCTTTCTTTGGGATTGTATCGAAATCTTCCGAAGTATGACTACATTTTAGGATTGTAAATTGCATTTTGTTGGTATGTTATTGTATCCGCCACATAAATAAGAGGAATGTGACTTTTGGTTTCCGAGTTGATAAATTTTAGTGGTGCCCCTAAAAATACCTTTAATTCTGGTCCATAAATAGAGAATACTAAACGACGTCCCGTTTCATAACATATTTATGAAACGAGTGAATGGGTTGGTATTTAACGAGCGAACGCGAGTTAAATACCTATACCATTCACGAGTTTCATAAAAATGTTATGAAACGGGACCGAGTTTAGTATTTTATTTATTACTTGCTTAATAACATCGTAAAAAAACAAAGAAAGTCGCCAACATGACTGTCGCGGCCGGCCCGCTGACATTATGACGTCATACTTAACAATTGTGACGTCATCATTACGTCACGTCATTCGGTCAGCGCGCGATGTTATTACACAATGTGTAATAACATTGTAGATTTATTAAACAGCGATATTTTCAACGGGAGAGTAATAAAGTTAGTTTGTTGTCAGTTTCTTCAAGTCTGTCTCGTCTCTCCAACCTGATGCCATGATGGTGAGGGATCTGAAATGACAACTGCACGTGCAAAGCATGCTTCACTCGTCCCGTTGCCCTAGCAACGTTCAATACAGGTCGTCTTTGCAGGGAAGTGGCGGTTCAAACCAAATTCAGCTGATTGATACAGGACTGAACGATTTAAAAACGACTAGTTTGAAAGAAAACACAAAGAATTACAATGTATAGACTCAAATTTTACATTAACAGTGTTAACAAAAATAATACTTATATTAATAATTATACCTGAATAAGCCTGCACACAACCATGGCTATTTTGCACGTATTAATTTAAACCTTATAACCATTCACACGCGGGGGCTGCTAGCAACGTTTTCTTTTTATTAGATTGAATTATTCTTAAATTAAAAATCTTCTTAATCTATATTGCTACATTGTTCTAAAAGTCACCAGGCAATATTTTTGATATGCATAGTTACACAAATGATAACACATATCAAGCAGTAATCACTGGCGACTATTTTTGTGTGAACACCGTTAATACATTTGAGATAGGGAAATAGACTTGTATAATTTAGCTAGATATAGTGCGTTCGTTTTATAAATGCATTGTTTAGTGGCTTTTGTCATAGGCTATGTCTTGCAATTGGTAACCTATTCTTTTGATTACATGAAATCATCTCATTAAAGGGACAGTCTTGACGGGTTAATTTTGTAGAAACAACTTACCTTGTACTCTCGGTTGTGTGATAATCACTTACTAATGTAATTATTTGCATAAACTGAAATATTTTACTTGATTTCATTTCCACAATGAATACCCCGATAGGATTTGTTTTTGAGTTTTTGTAGAAATGTCTTCTTAAAGTGCTTAGTCATTTAAAATATCAGACTTTACACGACCAATTTGCTTAAACTTGATTTCTTTTAGTCTGTAATTCGAAGGTCATGTTTATCCTCTAGAGCAAATGTACATTGACCATTGATTAAAACCTGTAAAATGTTTGCAACGTGTTGAATGTATTAGGGGAGGACAGAACTATATTAACAAGGCCAAACTACAGAATATTACGTTCCTTTACTGTGATGATGGACTGCTTTTGGTTCGTGGTCATCTTCAGGTAACTCTTGATTGAACCCGACATCACCTGCTGGAAGTATGAAAGTCTGATTAAAATCGGTCTAGCTCGGAGGAATTAAAGTTGCTGGTACTGTGTTCGATGTTGTTACTTTGGTTGCCGGTGTATTCTAGTCCAATCTTTAAAACTCTTGTTGAAACTTTGAAATTTCCGACTAGTTCTAGATGTCGATTACAAATATTTCTTAATATATTCGAATGAAGTACTCAAACTGTGCTTTATACCGCCCCTATCAATTTGTTGGTTGCAAAAGGCCCACGCAGATAAGGCAAACTGACCTAGGTTCAGACACCACCCGAGGTCGACCCTTTTGATCAGAAGCTGACGCAATTATCCGTGTAATTTCTGCAAGCCACTTGATTCAAAATCTTTTCAATCTGTTATGCTACCAACTTCTTTTAAATAACATTCTATCATCGGATATATTAATCATGGACCTTTTTAATTGGCAAGATATTTGTTTTTGTGAAAATGTTTACTCAAGGCCCCGGGAATGTAGGGAGCGCCAAAACACCATTGGTTATATTCATTTTAAAGAATAACTACTATTCAATCAACCCTTATTGATATTTGCAATTTTAAATTGAATTTCGAAGGAAATATTGAGATTTTCGAAATATATCAAAATGACCTTGGTTCGGACAGTTTCTTACCATGGTTTTGACACTTCAAAATTTCTTTATAGGTATCTGTAATATCAACAATGTGCCCAACAAATGCTGCGGGGACAAAATGAAATATTTCATCAAGATATAAGATAACACATTTTACTTTGAGAACGATTGATTTCGCTCGTACAATGTTTTGCGTCAGAGCTTGCATATGCCATTGTGACGTCATCAAATTCAAGCGACGCATGCGGGAGTTTCAAAAATGATGTTACATTATTCTACATAGATGACTTAATGCATTGTCGGTGATAACAGGAGCCAGTTTGATGAATATATCAAACCTGTGTGTACACAAGCAAATAGAGTGGTACTGTCCGAAGTTAGGTGAAAACTGTCCGAACCTCGGGCCAGTTGTTATACATAACTAAAACCGTTATTTAATCTAGATAATCTAGAATCCACTTTTACAAATTTTGCTCATAAACAGGTAGAAATCGTTATTGTCAATAACAAAGTTTGCTTAGATATTTGTTTTCAGATAATATTTGACAATCGTTGAAAATGTTTAGATCGGAACATTGTCCGAACCTTGTTTGCCCTACTGTAATGTTACTTTTATCAAAGAAATCTCCGCATACCATATTGAACTGTCCTTATACACAGTTGTAGTTGCTATTTTTTGAACATTTATGTTCTATAAATGTTTCACTTAATATATTTCTTATTTTCAACGTATGCTCATTAGATCTGTTTTATTTTGTAGCCAAAGATATACTTACACACAAAGAAGACCAGAACTAACATTAGATTAGTCTTGTTGATGTGATGTCACACATATTCGAAATACATATGCAAAGAAAGAATCTGTTCTGTCAAATACTGAGAATTATAACTGAATTCGTGAATGTTTCTTCTTATGCAAGCTACTTAACCTTGCTTTTTGGAAGAATCAAAAGATCATAAGATGTACGTTAAGCGCTTGAATTGACCTTTGAGTGACGTACGATTTGATTGGTGGATGAAATCTTCCTCAGATCACGCAGTCAAAGGTTTATATGACGGATTGACTAATGTGCGATCTATAATCTGCGTAACATAGTGAAGAAATTGTAATCTTACATTAATGAGATTGTGTCAAAATAGGTAAGGTCAATGAATATGTTAACAAAAAATGAATGTTAACTCATGTTATGAAATTTAAATATTGTCCGTTTAGTTTTCGCAAATACTCAAATATGATTTATTTGAATCGCATGTAGATCATACCAGACTCAGTAATGACCACCCTAAATATCAATACTGGAGAATTATCGAACGTTGATTGTAGATTATCAAAGATGATTGGAGTTATAATAGCAAACAGATTCTCCTGTGACCCAGCCAATCAGCGACTTTGTGTCCATGGATTGCTGGCGACGGATACACATGTATCATCAGAACTCGTAAAACCAATAACCCTGACTGCTTGAAAATGTAGATTAAAATATCTTCTGAATGAACTATTGAAACAGTGCTTTATGTCATCCTTATTAATCTGTTGGTAGAAAAATGTTCAATCAAAGACAATACAGTCACCTTTATTGAAGGAATTTAAGGACACATTCAAACAGCAAGCTGCAGGCCGACTTAGGTCAGACCGCCGATAAGTCTGGCTCGAGAGTTCTTGTATTTCACATAATGACTTCACAATGATTAATAAAGTGTTTTACTATAACGAAATTCCTTTTTCCTTTAGATTTGTTATGCATGTTTTTTTACGTTACGTTTTTATGTTACGTCAATACAAAGCGTCACGTGACAGATTAAATCATGTGACAATTCACGTGACGAGTCAATATCTCAGGTCAGCATAACAAATTTCAGTCACAAAACTAACCTACTAACTGATAGCCGGTTTCAGTATACAGATATATTTTTTAATGACGTGATGTCAACGGACGGTGATATTTTTACAAAGTCGATAGAGGTATAATGATAAGAAATAAAGAGTACAAATTACATCATCATCTGAAAGTATTTTGATATCAGTCAGCATGATCTTGTAGATAGCAGAAACTGACACAGAGCCTGATATTTACAGTCACGTGACCAGTCGCTCGGCAGACACACCCTGTAATACGCACCGTTGGGAGAGAGATTGTTACTAGGATTCCGGATTGTTGTGGGAGAGTTACGGATTGTTATGGGAGCTGTTTAGCTTGGCATGTCGCATTTTACAAACTCTGTGGCAGTAAATAGCAACGTTTCACCATGCTTAGGTTTGTTCTTAGATTCTTGCATAAAAGATCTATAAAAATATTCATTTATTATGCACAGAAATGCCCAGTAAACAAGATAAACACTTTAATCTTCCTAAATATTGGTTCATAATTTTAACCTCGACATCATAAAACATCCATATTATTTACATTAAACTGCGTTCCCGTAAAAGAAGTCGTTCTGTGTGTTCAAAAATCATTGTTTGAAATGATAGGTCTTACATATATGCAATAATGCCTATTAGAAGTATGTTATTGTAACTTTTCTGAGAGAGGGGTACACTTTCAATACAACGGATTGTTACATGGTGCTTTACCGGATTACTACTGGGAAAGCATATTTTTGCTACGGATTATCATGGGAAGTGTGGCAAAGCATATTGTAGAAGTATGGTGTTTTTAAAACAATGAATGCAAATGAAATCAATTTTTATGCAGATAGTGCGTTATTACTAGCATAGAAGGAAATAATTATGATTTCTAAATTAAGCGGCAAATTGAAATATCATGACAACAGAATACTTGATCTACTCAGCCTAGATAAATCCAAAATTCTACCCCGACTTGGGATAGCATGATTAAAGCGACTTATGGCTTATTTGTTTCTATTTTAAATATTTCTATAAATGTGAGATTTCAGTTAACTTTCCTTTTGAGGCAAATAAACAAAAACAGAGAACCAAATATATTGATTTCATAAAATAAAATGAATTTTGAATTTCAAAAGGCACATTTACACATGTTACTCATGGACTTCGCCACATTCGAAGTTTCATTGAACTAAGTCCCTGAGTTTTTTAGTTCTGCTTAGAAAACGAAAAAAGTTACAGACGACAGAGAGGGCGATAACTGTATCCAAAGGTACTCAGCTACATACCGCTCTAAAAAAAAAAGAGCAATTGAAACAAAATCTTTGTTGAAAAATTATGATGATACATTTTCGGCACATGAAATTAAAGCTTAATCAATTATATGATCTCACATTATTATTTTCAAGTATAAACTTTTGATTTTATTACCAGTATGCACGATGACACCAATCATAAACAGTAATACTTATCTTGCTCTCAAACTAATGTTTATCCTATTTTACGCAGTATTCACAGATATCAAAAAATGCAAGCACAATAAAACCGACTTTACAAAACCAGAATATTCGAATGTCTTCATTTTATCTTTTACATACAATTTTCGGGGAATCTTATACAGAATTGTGTCAAAATATTATAACATTTTGCATTATAAGAACAGCTTTGTGTTGATTTTTGTTTGCTTACAATCCGTATCGTACTCATTCACAATCCGGAACATCTGTAATCATAGCCCAGTAACAATCATTGACAATAACATTAGACCCTTCCGAATAAACATCAATTATAAACAATTAAAATAACTCCTTTAATTAATCAAATATGGAATTGTAAATGTCAATTGAATGAAGTTTTGATAATCTGAAATATTAATATATCACATTGTCCAATTAAAGTTATCTAAGACTTTTAATCAGTCTTAGATACAAAAAATATCGATATCATCAACGAATATGCCGAAATAACTAGACCATACAAACTAATGATAGCTAAAATGATCTTTGAATACATCCATTTAATCATGGTAACAAACATTGCAATATTCCGACCAAAAACACATAAAAGCAACACTTCGTTGAAGCAAAATCAAATCTGACAAAAAGCGAAAATTCCCATGACAATCCGTAACTCTCCCATAACAATCCGGAATCCCAGTAACAATCTCTCTCCCAACGGTGCGTATTACAGGGTGTGTCGTCCATACAGTGGGAGGATCTGGTGGTTTTGTCAACATATCCTGACCGTAATCACTTCATTGAGGTTTGTCATTTGAGTTTAATCTTTCTTGTTAAATTTACATTATTCGGTCATGGCGATTGATATGGTACTGTGAGATAGACAGATAGGATTATTTCTCTGATCAAATGAATGTAATAGTGGTCACTTCCTACTTTCGGTTTGGGAAATGTCATAAAAACGAGATATTTGACCGAGTGTGTAGCAAATCGTTGTGAACATCCGGTAATCTTGACTCTCATTCAACCTGCAAATTTACTCACATGTTACACAACTGTTTATAACATAAGTTGATCCGACTCGTTAAGTGTACATTACAATAGGGTCTATACGAGTGTCCACTGTACACGCTCTATATATACAGATATATACATATCTTTAATCAGCATAACAGACACTGATTACGTTCATATAAAACTACACAGATATATATACAATATATATAATATATGTAAGATCATTGATTGAGTGTTTGGTCACAATATAGGTCGGTGAGGGTCTGTACCTCTGTCTTCTATACATTGTATGCGTTTATATCTATTACCAATTAAGCAGGTATATAAATTTGCTGTACAATACAGTGTGACGAAGCCGCTAGCCTTGTATGAGTACAAGCACTGAGTGATATTTTGCAAAGTAAGTATTTTGGGATCTAAACGCGTCTGTCCTATAAACTCTTATGCCTAATGCTTATTTAAGTCAATCCGAGTTCAGTACCAAGGAAGATGTCAAGGAAGATGCTTATACTAGTAAAATCCCAGAAAGCCTAATACCGGGCGAATAGTTGTGTTTATTATCCATAGTATTGTAATTGTTAAATCTAGGGTGCCTTTCCTTCTCGAAAGAATCTTAAGTAACATACTCCCCCCTCCTACACACACAGAGAGTAAAGCGTAGTGAAACAAACTCTCCCAAAAAAGAAACGCAACCCCTCTCTCAATAGCTGACAACATCCTCTGAACAAAAATGGCGTATGTAAATTGGTTTTTTTTGGTCATCTATCCTTGATATGTTCTCCTATGATTAGTTATAGCTTATAAACGCAGCCTTATTAACACACGTCTACATTTATCCGATTTTGATCGAGAATGTGCGAAACAGTCATATGCATAATACTACAAGTGAACTGTACCTGTAAATCAAGGAAATCAAACATTAAGCCGAGGTCCATAAAACGACACATTGGTTGGCATTATATTCAATTCGTTTATCCCGAAAATCAAGGTCGAAAATGTCCCGACTGAAAAGAGCAGATCGAAATTTTGCCATTGGTCAAATTCAGGCCGGGCAAAGTTTTGTAACAGTTGCCCACCATCCTAATGTCCATTAAAGAACAATCTCCCAACTTTGGAATCGCTACAGACAGTTTCATGCAACCGAAGACAGTCCTCGGAATGGTACACCAAGGATCACCACATCGGCTCAGGATTGTTTCATCCGGGTCAACCACCACGTAATTGGCGAGCCACACCAACCGCTATTGCAACACAAGTGCCTGGTTGAACTGTTTACTAAGGCTAATACGTGAGGCGTCTGAGACGCCAACATGGACGTCACCATCTCATATGGTGAACTAACGTAAAGATATGGACCCTAAAGAACTGGAGACGTTTCTGGTTCGGTGACAGTGTCAGTTTCCTTCTTCACAGACTTGATGGTAAGCAATGTGTATACAGATGAGGAATTGAACGTTTTGCACCGAAATGCGTTCGACAGGTAGACAGCTTTGAAGGAGGGAGCGTCATGGTGTTGGGAGCCATGTCTTAAATCAGACGATCACACTTGGTCATCATTCCCGGCAAATTGACGGCCCAACGCTACATCGACGACGTTTTACAGTCACACCTCCTTCCCATAATTGACCAACAGAGGGAGCTATTTAAACAGGAGAATCCCAGCCCTCGTGCAACAGTGGGTTTTCTATGGAATTCCAATGTCGACACTTGCCATGGCCCTCCAGGTCGCCCGACATTCAGAACATCGAACATCTTTTTGACTATCTTATTCGTCGTATCTGGACATGTACACCACCACCACAGACGTTAGATGTACTGGCCACAGCACTACAGGATGAGTAGAGAGCAATACCACAGGATAGGATTCGTCGTCCGATCCGTTTTGTTCCGAGGAGGTGCAATGCTGTGATACTAGATACTGAAGAAAGCGCCCCCTGGTTTCCGTCGAATGTATGCTAGAGACCTTTGAGATTGAGACCTTACACTACAAATACATGTGTTTCACCATGTAAAATAGCATTGTGTTATCTCTGATAATCTGTGTTTAATGACAGGTTAAAGATTGATATAAACACTTCATAAAATCAGGGGTTGCGTTTCTTTTTTGAGAGAGTTTAATATAACTCGGGAAAGATAATCTGTCATTCCCCGTCACTCGTGTAACTTTTTTTTGACTTTATTGTCCTAAGTAAATGTACATCGGGAATTTGTTATGTGCCCATGGCACCCGGCAGCCACCGTGCAGCGCCAGTTAATGTGTTGTTCTGCCTTTACAGTGCTGAGTGTCAAGCACGACAGTAACAACTCCCATCTGTTAACGTCTTTTGGTATAATGTAATATGTAACTTAATGTAATATGTATATACTTTACTGGTATAAGTAAAATGTAATTTAGATAAAATATTGGCGCCGCTAAAACACAAAGGTCAAACGACTTCTCAACGGCATACTGACCCGCTCATTATCAGCGAGGTTGTCTATCAGCGAGCTCAGGATTAAAAAATTGCAAACAGACATCCGATTTATGATCATCAGTTTTGTTAAAGGTATTTTTTAATAATTCCACACTCTAAAGGTTTACACGTATTCCCGAACGTTGATTGGTCTAGGGCATGGTCATGTGATTAAAGTTTCATCCATTCATTCATGAATTTACACGTGAACGTTTTTAAGTTGTGTGAATATTCACCGGCACTACATTAATTCTCCGTCCAATATGAAATCAAATGTTATTCAATACATCGTATTCATTTATTCAACTCTCAAACCAACCTGTACATTCTGCTGTGACGGCTGTCCTATCTATAACTCGGACACTATCAAACTCAATCGCCCCTACTCGACGGTCCGTCATGACAGCAACGGGGAATCTAGGGCCGCTTCATATCAATCTGTTCGAATGTATTGCAAATTCGCGTGACCAAACACTCCTAAAAAAATAGCTGCATTGCTCTGTATTTTTATTGTATATCGTTAACGTTAATCCGAATTTCCGTATAGTATCATGCGCTGCGTGCCGTTACTAGACTATACCTTTTGGTCATAAAAACTATGGTATAAAAATTATAGTTGTAAAAATCTAAATAAAAGAGTAGATATGATATGACCAGTCACCATTTTGACCAAACTCATCTTTTAAGCCAGATTTAAAGTATTCAGTAAGGGTGATCGTCGAGATAAATTCGTTACCATGTTTCGACCAGAATATTATTAATCATTATAAATGATGATTACTCATTAAATATCAAACTCAAACTTTGGAAACAGTGAGTGGTTTGTTATTTAATGAGTGAAAGCGTGTCAAATACCGACACCATTCACAAATTTCATAGAATGTTACATCATGTCTCAGGGTACGAACGTTACGCGAACTCTACTAATCTGTACCCTGTGTTCAGAAGCTAGATTCGCCCACGCGGCCTGACTTTTGATATAGATAATCAGAGCATTTTCTCGTTGAAATTTCATCGAGAAAGTGGCGAGAAAATGATCTGATTGGGTATATCCAAAGTCGGGCCGCGCGAGCGAATCTAGCTTTTGAGCCCAGTGTACAGATTAGTTCGAGTAACGTTTGTACCCTGAGACAGGAGGAAAATGTTATTGAACGGAACCTTGTTCAGTATTTCATTTATTTTTCCGAATTTAATCGCGAACTCAAAAGTTAAAAATTTGCCTTTATATAAGTAACAAATTTCCGAGGTTTTGGCCTTAGATGTTTTATTTTATCAACGAGTGTTAATACATTGGATATCAGAAGATACGAGGGAGAGATTCTATTTATCATTCCAAATCATTCCGCCTTATTTTTTTTCTATGAAGAATGAATGTCTTTGAATACAAAACTGACATTTGGTTTTCAGTGCTGTGATGTCATAGACTTGTGACGCCATGATGTTTGTTTCGGTATAGTATTGTGATGTCATTACTTGAGGATGCAAACTTATTATGGTGTTAAGTAGGTGACGGCAACATGTCATTGTTCAAAATCTACTATCAAAACGATATCTCCATTGAAGCAAGTTGTGGATGATAAAATGACCATTGCTGTATCCCCGCTGACATTTTGACGTCATTTTTAATAATTAAGACGTCACATTTATCAATCAGCTCGCGGTGTGATAACAGAGATTAAATAGTCAGTTATATAGATGATATCTTTTTTTTGAGTATGATATCACTTATCTCTCATCGAGTGACGGGGTAGAGGATGTATATTTAACTGAGAAAACTCAGTCTCTCACCGCTTAGCATATAATAACTATTCAACGTACGAGTAGTAAAGGGACAGTAGCACGTTTTTAGGGGAAATATAAGGTGATGTCAGTAAAATGAAATTAAATTGTTCCAGTTGAAAGACGATGTATTGAAACTAAATTGAGCAGCAATAATTCAAACATATAACATAAAGTTCAGCCAGGGATTCATTAAATGAATTAAAGGTGTTCACACAAAAATGGCCGCCAATGGATTTGATGTGAATCTTCATATTATGTCTTCTGACTATGGATGATTGGCTTGTGTAATGAGATTGTTGACACTGTCAATATAATACATTTAGCATTAACTTACAATTATCAGTGAAATATTTGAAATATAAAATTATCAAAAAACGTGCTACAGCCCCTTTAAAGCTTCCTAATCAAATAAATTATTGTATGAAATAAACATGTCAACATAGCAATTGTAAATAAACCCTCGTAGAAAATGAAGAAGATTCCCTCATTAATGAATGAATACAGTTTTCGGAAATTCTTCTTATATTAAGTAGGTTTAGGAATCCAAAGACTTATTTTATGATGGTCTAGGCTTGTCATTTCTAATCAATTGGGACCCTTCACATAAATATTTTATTCAAAATGTAGGTTCTAAAAAGTCTTAATTTTCAATAAAAATTTCAATAAATTTTGATCTTTATATCACTATTTCATTTTTCACTATGATAGTGTATAGGCTTCGTTAATAAAGCTGTCAATTTGCCATGTATGTTTAAGTTTCGGGACAAACTTGCTGATTTGCTAAATTTGAATGACGTCACAGGTCAATTTGAAGGCTCAATTAATGAAATTCAAACAATCAATCAATCAAGTTTATTTCGTAAAAGGCTTTAGGCGCATGAAATTCATTAATTTAAAGTTACTTGAATATTACTCAAGTTATGTTTTCATATGTTTAGATATTAGAGATTGCGTAAAAACTTTGTAGCAATAACACATTTTTCTCATGAATATCCACGAAGATTCAAACAAAAGACCTACTGAGAGAGAACCCTCTCTTTAAAAGCTTTAGTTTAGTTAATGAAGCAAATAGCCAAGGATGTGCTCACATTAAATGGCAAATGGATCTTTTCCGTTTCCTTCATTGTTGTGTCGACTACCCGGATGTAGTTTTCACCACCCCCACTCACGTAGAGGGTTTTGGGGAATTCGAAAGCAATACTGGAACCAAAGGCGACCTCTTTAACGCTTGTCATAAAAGAACTGGCATTTTTCATAAAATCCTTGTGTAGACTGTAATACAGATCTCTCTTAATCGGATCAAAAGCGATAACATACGATGTTGTTGTTTGCTTTATCATTGAAATCTTTTTGAAATCGTATGGCAAGGACAGGATCTTGCTCGCAGTGCCCGCAACCACAACAACATAAAGAACTTCCGCTTCCGGGTCAACGGCAAGACCACGTGGTGTGAATCCATCTTTGAACACGTGATTCATTGTAACATTTTGGAAACCGGTTGTCATGACCCCAATAAGACCTGCAGGACCTACGGGAGAGAAGAATAATTGAGAGTGTTTCTCATCCACAGCAACACTATGGAAAGTCATGTTCTTGACAGTTTTCATTTTGAAGCCTGTTATGTCAAAGACGTCAAATTGTGATGGTTTCTCTTTTGCTACGATTATTCTCTTATGTTTCTTCATGTAGCCGAGGAAGAGAACGTTGGAGGTCTTGGGTAGAGGGTAGTCGGTGATGGTCTTGTTCCTCAGTACACTGAATCCCCTTAATGTCTCATCCAGGAAGGGAACCATCAGCAACCCAGGGTCGGTAGATTCTTCAGGGAGTTCTGGAAAAATTAATCGCTTAAATGTTTTTAAACCCCCAAGGCAAGAAAAAAAATGATACTAGGATTACGTCCATGCAAAGGAACTTGTTAAAATTAATTATGTGGCATGTGATTTTAAAGGGTCTTGGTTCGCCGACACTAAGCATGATTCCGTTGTGAATTTTTGAATGCCTTTCTATAACTCTAACATAAAAGGATAAAACAAAACCTTAATATTGATATTCGATTAATAAGTTAGTTAAGTAATGACCCTTGATGTAAGACCGTTGTGTATTTCCCTATATAATATCATTACATTTCTACAGTACCCTCATACTCAGGAATGTATATATACACAGCCACCAAACTAATTTATCCCAATCAAAAACGGCAGAACCAAGAATGAGATGACATTCGGACATTCATAGTGAAATGTCATAGATTGTCAGCTATCAGCCATACAAAACATTTACCTTGATGGGTGATAGGGTAATGTAGGCGCTTTGCTTATACTTTTCTCGAATAATACTAACACTTAATGCTTTATATCCTCTACTTACAGCTTGTTAAAAGGGGCTTATTGCGTTTTACAGTTACGGATCATAATTCTTCCCATGTGAAATTGCTTGTTTAAAAAAATGGACCATTGAAAAACGTCACGTTGACATGATCTGGGCAACGTCGTCTTGCGATGACGTCATACTTGGTCGTGAATGCATTGTTATTGTTAGAGTGAAATATACGACAGTCTGATGTTGAAAAATATAACGTTTGGATAACGAACAACTGAGTTGTATCAAACAGATTAGGGCTACTTTCCTATTGATGTTCTGTATTTTTTTAAATTTGTTTGAATACCTAAATATTGTTGAATTGTGTAATTGAAAAGTTATGAGTATCAGCAACCTTGAACAGCGATCTTTGAAAAGAAACCTGATATAAGAGGCAGATCCAGTCATGAAATGTTGATAGAGCCTCTGTTTAACTCGCCGAAATCCGTGCGTAATAGAACAGAGGCTGTATCAACATTTTATGACTTCTTCTGCCTCTTTGAGAAGAGAATGGACTTACCATCCTGGAAATAGAGAGTTCCTTAATCTTCGATTGCGAGGTCTGTTTGGTCGAATCTCTGATTGTGAACTTGGCATATTCCTGTACGAGTGTTGAAGAAGAAAGATCTGCAGTATTGCGCATGCGCACATGCCATCGCGCAGTCGAGTGACCCATGTGCGACAAGGCTGTCTGCTGAGTCGAATGTTGTTCTTCTATTTGCGGAGAATTGTTTGAATTTTTTGGATGTTGAAACAGAAGAGATCCTGTTTGTTCAAAGCAAATATAGAATATACTCTTCATGACATTTAAAAACGTTAAAATATCAACTTTTTTATATAACATCACCTTTCTGTTGTGGAAGAAATTAATCTTAATACTATTAAAATAAACATTTTAAAAATTCAGTGATGGCTTTATTGTATCTTAAAAAAACATATTTCCAATATTACCAAAGGACATTCTCTTCAAACAGTGGTAGATCAAGTCAGGAAATGTCGATCTAGCCTCTGTTCCGATTAGCTGATATTGTGGGCTAGATTGGGAGATGATTGATTGGATGCTGGCTTAAACGAATATTTTTTACTACGGAAGTATGGCAAAGGCGTTGTGATATGGACAAAGTTTGTATCAACACTTTATGCACGATCTACCTCTTTGGGGAGAGAATGACCAAAAGGAAATACACAGAAAATCGTCATATTAGTTAGTCACCGATTGCTTGAAATTGACTTGAAACAATGAGTTCTCGGTGCTAGTGTTTTAATTGAAGCCTTTATTGTATGGGTGCAATTTATATGCATATCATGATCTGGGTAACATAGTGGAAAACAATCACATATACAAGAATTATTACTAGGCATAAAGTTGAACATACTTACATGAGCGATATTAAAATAAGAACCTTTATAATGATCATATTGAGAGAATTATACTAGTTCAGGCTGAGACAGGTGAATAAATGCAGTGTTCAAAGTAGTTCTTATATGTATTTTTTAAGGCCATCGAAAAAATAGTATGTTTTTCATAGAATTGCTGTCATGAAAATAAGTTTTGTTCTGATAAACTATCACTTTATTTAGATTCATTAACATTTACGAAAGTATAGGTAAGATAGAAATTAAATTTTAAAGTGGTGCTAAGGCAATATTCCAGCAATAGGCGGGTGACAATTACTGCCCATGGCGGTATATATCAGCATTTATGTAAACAAATGTAGATTATAAATCTTTTGAGTCGAGGTGAGATGCTTTTGGGCTTATCACCGCTTTCAATAGTATTTCACTTATATCGCGGCTGCTAGTATTATTGCAGGGAGAAAGCCCGCAACACAATTCTGGTTATACATTGCGTGGAACCTGCGAGCATCGGCTGGAACTAGCGGACCATGGGTGGTATATGTGCTGAAATGTAACTGCTTCTTGAATTTGTAAACGGGTGTAAAAAGCAGGTTTTGAAAACATGCAGAAGGTAATTTTATAAGAAACACCCGATTTGCTTCTAATACATAGACTAAACAAGTTCAATGTTCGGTCTTTACTGAAGTCAAGAGCATGAATGGATTGCTTTTTCGGAAGTCAAGAGCCGATATACTTGTAAAATAAGGTCGGTTAGCTCATTATCTTTGACTATTTCGTCACAATCACATAAGCATTAGGCTCTTAAAAAGGCAGGCATGTTTCGTGCAGTTTGATTGTGGTAACCAAGAAATATAATTTTTTCACTTAATTAAAACAGGCAAAGGTATGTTTCTTTCACAGAGAGGGGAGTCAGGCAAGTTCGCCGTGTATGCCCGAAGAAAATTGAAAGCAAAGCGGGAAAACAGTTTGACATCGCCATTTGGCTTATTTTATCCATTATTTAATACTGTCTTATATACTGGTTAAGAGTTGAAAAACAAAACGTTTTTTGGTTTGTGAATTCAGTACATACTGGTCAATATAGATTTCAAAACCACGTCTAAGTAACTTCTTTTGAACAAATAATTTATCAAGTAGGACTATAGAATGCTACTGTCCTAACTCGCCATGACAACACTGTAAACAAATGGACTAAGAAATACGATACCTTTGAGTTATAACGAAGAAAACATATTAAATAGATCGTGGGGAAATGTGTCAAATTACATGTACTTTAGTAGGACGTGTTTGTATTTGTATTTCCAGGGAAAACGCAAGGCAATTGACCTAATACCAGGTATAATATACCATGCCGCAGTGTCCATTTAAATCGTATAAAACCCTACAGAGCGTCATTTGGCTTTTACTGGAAGAATATTTATTTGTATTACCCGAGCAAAAGCGAGTTCTTAAAAGACATTTGGCCAATAATTTCCTTATGCCCATCTAATTCTATTTGTATCGTATAAAATATGCCAAAAACGGGCATCTTCAGTGGTAGCGCGACAGTGATGACGTCACAATTAGTTCCAATTACTGTTGGGTATATGAAAGATACTGGACGGCATATTTACCTGCTGTCTGTGTTAACAAAAAATATATACTTGTGAAATAACACACATTTCATTTGAAGAGGCAATAGCACATTTGTTGTTTTTTTAATAATTATTTCACGTTAATGTCAAATTATTTTTGATGGTGTCAAAAACAAACTGAACCAGCCAATCATCCATAGTCAGAAAACAAATGATAAAAATTCACATAAAGTCATTTGGCGGCCATGTTTGTGTGAACACCTTTTATTCAAAGTATGTAAGAAAAGGGAATCGCATGGCTGAACTTTACGTTATTCATTCGATTTATTACAGCTTCACTTGGTTTGAATACCTTGTCTTTCAATTGGAACAATTTATTTCATTTTCCCGAAAGCACCTTATATTCCCTCTAAAAACATGCTACTGCCCCTTTAAGGTTCTTTTTCGTAACCACCACTGTTTGGGTGATTCAGCGAACCTGAGAGCTATGCCAGCTGGAGCTACGATGCTTACATTAGGGTCACCCCAGCTGCACAGGTCAACGGATAGAAGCCAGACCTAATTTAACTCTTTCTAAGACGATTTTTTCTATGACTGGATTTTGTTGCCAAATCCAACTCTTTCCTTGTTGAATAAATGATGAAATTGTGTTAAGAGGATCTTAGTGCTAAGGGGTTGTGCAAAAAGGTGATGAAAAGATTAAGTTGATGAACATTATCAGCGAGGCAATTGTCAACAATAATGCATCTTTCTACGCAAAGCCTAATTCGCCATTTTCAAACTGTCAGTTTTATGCCTTGCTGCGGATCCTTGCGTTTCTTACTCTCTAGTTTACTAGAAGGGAAAGCAAATAGTCCAATCAGAAATCAACTGGAGGTTGCTAACAATCGTAGGGGCGCTGATATCGGCACAAAAAAGTCAAGGGTCGGCAGCAAGGCATAACACTGACAGTTCGGAACTGGCATTTAAGGCTTCGCGAAGGAAGATGACAATAATGTAAACGAATTCACTTCCCTTCTTAAATTCATGACAACATGACAGTTTGAAAATATGACATAATTTATTTGTTGCTTTGTGACATAAGTAAGATCGTTGTGACATAAGTAAGATCGTTGTGACAATAGCAAGATCGGGGCTATCATATCAATAAATGAAGGTAATAATAACATTATTTCAACACAATAAAGGAAAGGATCAGAATAAAAATGCATTTGAAATCTATTTATTATCATTGGTAAGAAAACACTTATGAATATTTTCTGTTTGATCGTCTTAACATATGTATATAAATTTTGAAAATGTAAAAAATGAAATATAAGAAAAACACAAATATTTGTTTATATAACTTTTTAAAGAACATATAGTATAGGTAAAACGGTCTTTTAAAATTAAATAAAAAAGGGTAGTTGATGTAATTATTTAATATATATTGAAATAAATACAATGAAATAACATTGTACATACAATGTATGGTTTATAAACCCTAGCGGGTTTTTTTCATTGGTCAATCAAGAAAACCACATACAATTGGAACGTTGGACAACTTTTGACAGTTACTAAAATATTTGGTCTCAACACGGCAGATGGCTACTAGGTAGAACGCAAAAAGCATGCACCACGTGCAAGTCGTGCACTGTCATAGCGGCCGGGAGGTGAATCGGTGCAATCGTGTCGATTTTCCGCCTAACTTTTTCGCAAAGACCCAATCAAGTTTAAACTAGCTGTAGTGTTTACGTTCCATAAGTCCTGCATTGCATAGAAAAACTTATTTCGAATTTCAAATACGGAAGTTTTTCAATTTCGGGTTTAGTTGATATGTGTTTATATAAAAAATGAGAGTTCACACCAACATTGTTTTGTTTCGGTTTGAACTGTTTTGTTAAAAAGTGGGACAACATCGTTGGTGTTTTTGCATGGCTCACAGTGAGTTACATTTAAGCATGAGTGATTTGACCGGTGATGACCCTATAGATGATAAAGAACACATTCTCGCGAGATGTCACAGATCGGGAAAATGTCAATGTCACTCGTGCTGTAATATCGTGGAGAAATATCTGCTTTAGTAATACTTGTTATTTCTGCATTGGTCAAGTGACACATCATGCAACGAAAACACCAGCGAGCTACAATTCAAATATAAATAAACTTTTCACATGAATCTTGTTATTTAAGCCGTCTATTTTATGGTTCCAACAGCATGTGCTAAACGAAATGAAACAAAGTTTCTTGTGAACCAAAATGCAACTATAACAGGGTTATTGTGAAAACAGGGATAGACTGTAGTTATTTGAAATTGGCAAAACGTTTAACTACTGAAATGTTGGATGAACATCAAGCATTTTGGGCATGGGTATTACTCATAATTGTATACTATATGTAACAAGGCTTCTCAACCGGCATATCGATCCCCAAAATAAACATATTTCAAACGTATTCTATTGGAAACATCGTTTACATGCCACCCGTAAGGTGTTCGCAAATGTTGTTAACTTCATGATGGATACCCACGCCACCAAGTGCTTATAGCCATGCACCAAGTGCTTATACTCGTGTCCCACGTGCTTATACTCATGTCTCACGTGCTTATACTCATGCCCCACGTGCTTATACTCATGTCTCACGTGCTTATACTCATGTCTCACGTGCTTATACTCATGCCCCACGTGCTTATACTCACGTCTCACGTGCTTATACTCATGTCTCACGTGCTTATACTCATGTCTCACGTGCTTATACTCATGTCTCACGTGCTTATACTCATGCCCCACGTGCTTATACTCATGTCTCACGTGCTTATACTCATGTCTCACGTGCTTATACTCATGCCCCACGTGCTTATACTCCTGTCTCACGTGCTTATACTCATGCCTCACGTGCTTATATCTATGCCAAAGTGCTTTATCCCATGCCTCAAGTGAGAGATATATCCACACTTCCCGAGGTGCATCGCTAAATACGACCCTGTTTGAATCGGGGGTCTCCGAGGCTTAGCGTAGCAAACCCGATGAACCACGATTCAAACAGGAGATGCATTGAGTGATGCGCTGAGGGAAGTGTGGGTATATCTGACTTCTACCCTACTCCGGTCGAGTTATATTCGACGAAACAATGTTTTCCGCCCTTCTCTATGTATATTCGTCTTGACCTAACTAAATCAATAGAATATTAACAATACTCCTCTAATTGCACACTTCATTTTACTATCAGTTGGTACAAACGAATACCTATACATAGACAAACGTAGCAAATATAACAATATATACGTAACACAACAGAACGTCCCTCTGCATCAATCCCCAGTAGCTCAGTCGACAGAGTCGCTACTCAACAACATTAAGATCCCGAGTTCGATATACTCATGTCCCAAGTGCTTATACCAATGCCCAAAGTGCTTATACCCAGACCCTAGGTGCTTATAACAGTGCCCAAATTGCTTATACCCAAATACCAAGTGCTTATACCCTTGCCCCAAGTGCTTATACCAATGCCCAAAGTGATTTTACTCATGCCCCAAGTGCTGATACCCGTGCCAAAAGTGCTTATACTTATGCCTCAAGTGCTTATACGCGTGCCCAAAGTGCTAATACCAAGGCCCCACGTGCTTATACCCAATAACCATGTGCTTTTACCCATGAAACAAGTTCTTATACTAGTGTCCAAAGTCCTTAAAACCCATGTATCAAGTGCTTATACCCGAGCCCAAAGTGCTTATACCCGTGCCCAAAGTGCTTATACCAATACCCAAAGTGCTTATAACTATGCCCAGGGGCGGCATTCTATAAACATCTAAGATCTTTCTTAAGTTTGACTTGGGATTTTTCACGTTTGACTTAGTTAAGTCTGAAACTTAAATTATCTATTCACAAAGTGATTTAGTCAAAGACATGGCTTAGTCAATAACAAAAACTTAAGTCAATGGTTGTTAGGTGTCTGCAATGTTGCTAAGGGGGGAATCCTAGCAACAGTGACTTCAATTGGAACTCTTTTAGGTTAGAGGCTGAACCCATGCGCTGAAGAATGATTACAATGTATTGTTTTGATATATTGTTTTTAAATGCAAAATTTATTAAAAATGAAATATATTTGTTGGAAAAAATTCTATTTAAAGTGAAAAATAGCAAAATTTGAAGTGACTTAAGTCGGGGACAAAAAGTTAAGTCTACCCGTTTGCAGGCTTAGAATTTAAGTCAAAACATAGGAAAACTTAAGTCTAAGACCTTTTATGAATATGACTAAGAATAAACAGAAAACTTAAGTAAATACTTAAGTTTTTATTGGAACTTAAGTCATTTTTTAGACGTAAGTCCTTTTAAGAATTCCGCCCCAGAAGTGCTTATGAACATGCCAAAAGTATTTACACCCACGCCCCAAGTGCTTGTGGTCTTGGCTTACAGAAATGACCTTTGTCGAACTATTGGCATGTTCCACAGGGAGAATTTGGCCCCACATTGAATGTAATTCTGAAAACAGTGTGGAAGTTTTGACACCAAATGAACCATCTGTCTTTTTTTCAGCCAATCAATATAAACTAACTAATATTGGCCGTAGGTCCTTTCGTATGCAAAATAGGATTTCTGGAATTGATCATCAAATTCGATGTCACAAGCAGTTCCTTAGGTGCACATTCAAGATGTGAACGGAAGAAATATATGATAGCTTTTGGTTTGTTCTCAAAAATAGAGTGTCAGTCTAAGTTAACCTAGCCTCATCCGTTTCACTCATATACTGAAAGGAGTGAAACGGATAATATTGAGGCTAGGTTTACTTTAACTGATAGAGCGTCGACTTAGGATTTCGGTAAAAGTCATTTGCTGTGTTCTGATAATCGTTCTTTGATCAGGCAAAAGTAAAAAAGTATGTTTCATTGATTTTGAATTTTGAACCAAAATACCTACCTATATATATATCTGGTATACAGTCAAATATATTCAAAAGTTAAAAAACACACAACACCAATAGACTCCTACTAGTTTCATTGTATTCTTCAGGGAGTACAAAACAGTTGTCTGTAATCTTCAGGGAATACAAAACAGTCGTCTATATATATATTGCGAATGATGTCCTTCTGAAATGAAAAGGGAGGTGAGGTGATCTGGGGTTAATCGCCGCTTTCAAGAGTATTTCACTTATATCGCGGCTGTTAGTATTATTGCAGGGAGAAAGCCCGCAACACTATTGTGGCTATGCGTTGCGGTGGAACTAGCAACCATGTGTAGTACTGCACTGAAGTTCAATGTGGCATTGCACCCAAATCTGACTGCGTGTCGAACAGTTCTCTACTGCAGACAAAGTTGCCGAGCCCCTGACGGGATTCGAACCACGGACCTCCTTACCCGAAGCCGAACGCGCTAACAACTGCGCTATCCCGCCCCCTCAAAAGGGAGATTGCCACTGGTTGCATAAGTCGACAGTGGAGGATATGAACTTGACAACTGAAAAACTAAACGAGTTAGAAAGTATTTATCACCTCAAAATCAATTCTCATAATATCAAGTTTAGTGGTCAGTTTCTTCAAGTCTGTCTCGTCTCTCCAAAGCTGACAGCGAGGGATCTGAAATAGACATCTGCACGTGCAAAGCATGCTCCACTCGTCCCGTTGCCCTAGCAACGTTCAACAGTCGTCGTCTTTGCAGGGAAACCAATTTTTAGCTGAGTGATACAGGACTGAGCGATTTAAAAACTAGTTTGTTGACAAAACACAAAGAATTACAATGTATTTTGAATGGTATATGCTCATTTTTAACAAAGAGCAGGGTAAAAAAATACTTATAGGAATACTTATACATGAATACTAAATCATGCATATAACCATGGTTAAAGTGCACGAATTAGTTTGAATTTTTTATCCATTCAGACATATGTACGAGCTGCTAGCAACGTTTTCTTGTTATAAACGAAATGAATCTAATATTAGAGAAATCTTCTATATTTTCCCCATTGAGGTTAGCTATATGTATTTTCTTCATTGTTCTAAAAGTCACCAGACAACATGTTTATATACCCATCAGTGGCCTGAGTGGGCGGGGCTATAGCTTCGCTGCAAACAATATTATGTTTAGCAAAATCTCTTTGCCACAACAAATATTTGTAACGCCAGTTCGATTTCTAATGTAATTTGGATTCTTGACACCTGTTTGTCGTCAATATGTCGTGGCTGGAAACCGAGAACGAGATATGTCTATGTACATTTCTTAGTGTGTCCGCCATTTTGAAACACTGCTATGTGCGCCGCCATCGCACAGCCAGCACCATGGCCTTCCTGTAGCGCACGCGGAACGAGGCCAGGGAACCAGGTTGTTAATTGTACCGCACGTTAAATAGTCGGTTGTCCAGTTTTCGATCACGTTTCAATGTCTCCCCTTCTGTATTCTATATAACAGATAGGAATTACGCTAAAATGTTTATTTCTTGACCGATTTCGTTCAAATTTTAAATGTAGGTTTACCTCAACATGTGAGAACGTTATATGTGTGCAAAAGATTGAAAAAACAATTAAAGGGTCCACTCCGAGATTCGAACCTTTGTGATTTTCATAGTTTTGTTACGCATTCATTATCATTATAACGTATTATTTTGATTTCATTAGATCAACTTTTTAAAAACATTTATATTTGTTTGATTTTTCACTTGCTAATGATCCATTTGTTTATTTCGCTCACATATTCAATACAAGTTTTGCAAACCGTAAGGTATGTTAAGCACCCATTCGTTTGTCAGTATATTTTTCATATGATAGTTATTTTCAGCATTATGTTGTGACTTTGAAATGAAACTTCAATTTAATCCTATAATCTTGATAATTTGAAATGCTCAGAAACACTGCATGGCTTTTTTAAATATTTGGTTTGCTTAATTATACAGCAGATACTTAGGGCCTGTGTAATATTCTTTTAGCTTAATGTGTAATTCCCTAAAAAATGTAATTCTTTCAAAGCTGTTATTGTCACACTGTGACATCTGTGTTGTAATTAGTTGTACCTATGTTTGATGTTTTTATGTTCATTGATCAGCAGTAAGGTTTAAATCAGACTCGCTGATTGCCTTGCGGAGGACTTTGAAGTTCCTGGTCGCTTTATATCAACTTGTGTTAGAGACATTTCATTACAGAAGAAAAGATGGGAGGTTTCCTCCATACAAGGGTGTACATTAACGTTATGCTTTAGCAACATGCAGTCAACTACAACGTTATATCATTTTTAAAATGACAGATTTCTATGGAGACCAAAGTTTGATGATGAATGAGGATTTTATTGATAGTCTTATGGACAGATTATATTGCCATACTGACTAATATGTTTTCTTTGAAAAAACAATGTTTATATAAAATCGATTTTGTCTGATATTTCTTGGCCCGCAAATCTGAACAGCAGCCACGTCTGTTGCTTGAATGTATGTTCAAAGACACAATTTCCAGTGCTAACCCTCGTTACAGATGACTGGATCTTCAGCCACAAAGTATTCTGGACATAGACTCTCTATATAGAATAGCACCCGGGGTCTGTTATGAAATATCAAATGTGTACTCAAATATATATATTTTATACTGGTGCATCGTAATCGCATTTCACTTCTGTTCAAATTCTTCTTTTCCAAGATTTTGTCTTACATCAAAATTATTATTTATCATAAGGCACGAATGATCCAAATTTTTTTTGATTAATAAATTGTGTAATTTTAGGATATCTAATTATATAATAAAATGCCACCATAAACCATCTTCACCCTACTTTATCCTTGTTAAATCCGACGTTCATCCCTTTGGAACGAAAGTAGATGATGTAAGATAATTATTTCTAAAGTTTTGCTATTTGGACACACATATGTAATAGTAATGGTATCATTCCTTATAATATACTTTATCTTTCTACATATCTTCCCTATTGTCCAATGACTTTAATAGACTCAGCAGTCAATAATTCTCGATGACATAACACTGATGGTGAACTTTGGCAAATATGAACAAGGACAACTAACGTAGTGACACTTTAACATTGACTTCACCTTAGTAATATATTTGATCTTTGACTATTTCTTAATATTGTTGATGGCATACAAAATAACTGATTCATTTTGATACATAGTTATGTAAGAAAGCCAATGTGTTCTTATTTATGTAAGCAATGGTGTTTGTTTAAATGTATGTCGATTGAAGGCAGTGTGTCCATAACATGTGATAACAGAACCAGGTCGACCTAGATAAAGACAGACGTTATTATTACAAACCGCTACACATTGACGTATATCATATAATGGGGGACTGAGGGTCTATTTACATGAGTATCTGTTGTCAAAGTTGTTGATACAATGTTATTCTACACAAAAAGTTGATATCAAGCTGTTAAAGATATTTTTGATTTCCATCTTTCATTAGATAAAACATGTTTCTTCATTATATGTAGAATACACCTCTATTTATCTGTTCAAGTCTGAGAGGTTGGCGGTCAGAGATATGATCAAAGGAAATGTCAAGGTCAAAGAGGAGATTTTCAGATGTGGGTATTGAGTTGTTGTTGTCAAGGTCAAAACGGAGATTTGAAGATTTGAGTATTGACAATCGTAGTTGTTGTTGTTGTTGTTGTTGTTACATTCGTTTCCACAGTAAGCAGTCATACCTGGGCTTTGATAGAAACTCAACCCTAAGTGAACATCCAACATTGCAATAGACTACGGAGCTTATGGTAGTTGTAAAGGGAGATAACTCTGTCGGCAAGTCCTGCTCAGAGAGGCATACTCAGATATACTGGTCATATTGATTTCAAGATACCATTACTGCAGGGAAAGCCTCTTGTTCAGCAATTATACACTTGAATGTTTTAAACGTGTATCGTCAAACCAGTGTTGATTGAATGGAAGCTGCTTTCTGTTGTAAAATAATATCAATAGAGGCAGTACTGAATACTATTTACTGAATAAGATAAATATATGCCTGGTATTTTTAAGGGAGATAACTCTGTCGGCAAGTCCTGCTCAGAGAGTCATGCTCAGATATACTGATCATATGAATTTCCAGATATCATTACTGCAGGGAAAGCCTCTTGTTCAGCAATTAAACACTTGAAAGTTTTAATGTGTATCGTCAAACCTGTGTTGATTGAATGGAAGCTGCTATCTGCTGCAAAGGGATATTGATAGAGACATTACTGAATACTCTCTTTGATCTTAACTGATTCAATAATTTTGTTATTAATACAAACTAATTAATTCGTTTTGATACATTGTTATTGAAGGAAGCTAATGCACTCTTATTCATGTAAGTGAGTGTATGAATGTTTGTCGACAGATTTACTGTTTTGATAACATGCGACAACAGTATCAAGTTGACCTAGATATAGACAGATACGGATATCTACTGATACGATCATGTGACTATCAACATCACGAGACATGTATTTGGTGTTATGTTAACTGTCTTTTGCCCTTAAATTATCCAGAATAACAACTTTACGGAGTAAAAACGTTTGTTTACCATTTGTACACTTCACTCTGTGATTATGACTGGCCCTGATATCTTTAGAAGTAGCTAGTTTTATTTATTGTTTATTATTTTATTTATTGTAATAACTTCACTTTATAATTTCTATCTGCTACATGAACGTTTCACCATACTGCCATTAGACACAGGTGTTAGCTTTCTTTCTTAAAACACACTGGTTGTCGTCATAACAGAAACATTGATACGTAAGTTAATATCAAAATATGTCACAGACAGTCAGATTCGTTTTGATAGAACCATTCTGTTCACAGGGGTAACACCAAATACTGACACTTTTTGTATGTGTGTTTTTATTGGGCTAACACACTTTAGACATGTATGTTTCTAAGACAAGGTTTGCTTATAAACAGTAGTTCTACGTACTATAAAGTGACCTTCATATTCACATCAACGTTCCTCTTCATTCTGATTTTATATTCTATTAATCTAGCACTCTGAGTTATATGTATTAAAGGGTGTGTTCTCGACATCCATCAATAATGTCACTGGTGTTTCCCTTACTGTGTCCGTCACAAATTTAAAGAACCACTCCATGAGTTGTTGGGTTATCATTTTTTAGACGTGACACATGGTAGACACAACACTTATCTTAATTGACTTATCAATTGAATTTCATGCTTGCTTAAAAACATCCCTGACCTTACTATGAATTGACAATAATTAAGCACTTTGAGTTAAATCTATTAACTGCTACCACCCATTCATTTCTCGTGATATGAAACAGTCACGTGATGTGATAAGAGCTCACCGTCTACTTAACGGACAACATGTGACTATTGATAGGCTAATATCTGTAACAATTACCTGGTCTATTGGTTACTGTTATCAAACGATATCTAAAACATATTAAGTATAACATATAATCAAGGAAAGTTATCAAATGCCTATGTCAAATCAACCATAAATCTATTTTTTTAAGGGAGGGAAAACAGTTTACCATTAAATGTTTATAAATAAATGTCAATTAATCTTCCAAAAATGTTTGTAGCTCACCTACATTTTGTAACTATTCTACTAATTATTTATCAAATCCGGTAAAACATGATATTTGCACTAAGTTTGAAATAATGAAATATACTTCTGTTGTATTAACTTGAGCATTTTTGCATTCTCATTTGGTAATAAGTTCTTCGTCTTTTCTTCTTTGAAATATTTAAATTTCGCTTACCAATATAATGGTGCATCTGCAAAAAAAATTGTGTTTACTCTTACATCAATGTATTTCCTTCAGTACAATTTGATTGTCATAATATGGTTTTAACTTTTTCATCATTCATAAACGAACTGATGGTTCACTTATTCAACTTGAACAAGACGTTATAAGTTACTCAGCACATTAATGAATAAACTAGGAATCATCTTTGTTTAATACATTGTATACATCCTTTATCATTAAGAAAGACTGACTGAACATATTTAGCATGTAACCCTTTGAATGGATTACTTGAATTTCTTCAAATAAGTCAGACTTTATTATAATATCAACTCCTCCATTTAATTATATCCGAATTTGTTTTATTATTTTATAGGACATCCTGATCCATGTATAACATTACATGCAAACAGCACAGAATTTGCCTCTGGTTCATAGTCCAATACTTAAACTGAAAACTTTAGTGAATATATAGAAGTAGTTCTCTGTGTGTGCACTTATGTTGGTAATACTTACTTCAATGAAATCGCAGCATTAGAACATTGTTATGCCATGAGAAATATGACTCTTTAAAAAGAGATATAAGTAATTACATTACAAATGGATCTTATTGTTTGGACGCATGTTTTACAAATTATCTGCATGCCAAAAGTATGCTAGTCTTTGAATATGAGTATCAATTGTGAAAGGAATTTGATTTTACTTTTATAATCGAGGTAAATAGAGAATCTTACCCAATTGTCTTCTGAATATTTTACTTTTATCAACGAGTGTTGATATATTTGACATCAGAAGGCACGAGGGTGAGATTCTATTTATCATCCAAAATCATTTTGCATCATATTAGCATGAAAAATGTACATTTGAACACTGCATAGCCCTAAAATTCCTAAACCAGTAATGTCATAGCATTGTGACGTCATCGTCTTAATGATGTCAAGGCATTGTGAAATTGTTGTGTTTATGACGTTATATCATTGTGACGTCATTGCTTATGATGTATGTTTGTGATGTCATGTATTTTCTGATTAAAGGACATTGCTCAAAATCTACTGTCAAAGCGATATCTCCTATGAGATATCGCTTGATCTCTTATCTCCCGTGGAACACAGTTTTGGATGATTAGCTTTTCGGTATACTCGGGTATTATCATAGTTGCTCAAGACATTGCAATCGTGTCAACAACACAGACATGTAGTAGTACAAGGGTCTATCTAGTTTGGAGCAATCTCACCACCCCAATACCTAATCTCTATTACGTTTTGTGTTCGGAAGAAAACAGTGACGCAACTTGTATTATTTTTAACAGGGTTTCTCTACACACACAAAAAGATCCCACCCATTTGCGTGTTATATAAGATATTCTATGTCAGTTGCTTGGGGAAACTAAATCGTTTGTACAATTTATTATTCATAAACAATGCCAACCTGCTTTTCAAGATGTGATTGATCAGCTAATGACTAGATCGATGTGAGTTTCCTGCTTGCGTTTAGACCTTGTGGAGCATGAACAACCTGATGCAAAAGATGTCGTATATTGTTGTATAAAACTATATATCTAATATAAATCATTATTTCCGAACATTTTAATTTTGTTTCGTCTGTTCAAATCTCCAAACGAATATCAGTGTTTTACCTCAAGAAAACGTGGAAATCGATTACATTTATACTCAAACTCAACTTTTGACATTTTATATTCACATCTGTGTAAAATTATAATAATTTTTTTTACATTACTTAGATCAATTTCATTTGTAATTTTTTTTATCATGTGCACCTGTTTTTGCTTAAAAAGATTCTGAATTGCTAAACCACGTTTCACGAAAATTTCAGGGATGATGGTCTGTGTATAAATCTCCTAATTTTTAACTTACCTTACATCTTGCCCCATTTTATAGACATCAATTTTATGTAACACCGTATCATCAAAACGTATATAGTACGGAGTTAGATGGATAAATGTTGAGTGAGGATATGAACATGTTTTCAGCCTTTTCATTGAAATTCAGAGAACATTTGCTCCTTTATCATTCATGTTATCCATTTTACGTTATATTTGTTGCATGCATTTGATAAATGTTTTGTTAAGATTATATTAACAAATCATTCAAAATTCAAAGTGTTCAAACTAATCATTCCACACAGAGGTTGAAACAGTCATTTCTAACGGACAATTCTAAAGCTCACTATCCCGTAAATGGTGACCAAACAGCTTTTGCTATAAAATGAATTTGCAAGTGTACTGTTTGCAACATTGCACCTCCATTACTAGTAGAATGTTGAGGGTAATTGCCAAAGTCCAAGTGGCAGTCTTAAAGACCTTAGTATTAACTTTCAATCCTAGTTGTTGTTGTATCCATTTCCTACAATAAGTAGTCATGTCTAGGCATTCTCAAGTATCTTGATATCAGTCAACATGACACATTCTCAACCAAGTGTGAACATCCAAAATTGCAATAATTTACGGAGGTTATTGCCTTACAAAGGGAGATAACTCAGACGGTTTATCCTGCTCCAGTCGTTCCGGTCATTCACTCTTACTTCAAGACATTTACAGTGCAGTATTTTGTCAAAGAATTAAATACTAAAATGTTTAAACCAATCTTTACACTGATTTACCAGAGGTTTAAACTGTTCTCAAAAAGGATATCAAAGATCAACTCCGTGAATATATTACAGATTGGTTTCATGATTTAAATTCAAACATATACAAAATGACACTTTTATTTGATATACTATTAAACATGAAGTTCAGATAAACGTTATCAACTCATAAATGCAATTCTGAATGCTTTAGATATGTTACAATCGTGTCACTGATTAACTCATGTCATTGTTCAGTTTCCCCATCATCACCACGTCTTTATATCCTCCTGTTGTCCAATGGCTTTAATCGATTCTTCCCTCCAGAAGTCAATGATTCTCGATGATATAACAGTAATTGTGGACTTTGGCAAATCTATACAAAGGCAATTACCGTAAGTAACATATACTTCATTGAGTGATATATTCGATCTTTGACTAATTCATTATATTTGTTGGCATAATACAAAATAACTGATTCATGTTGATACATTATTATTAAAGGAAGCCGATGCACTCTAATCCATGTTAGCAATGGTGTTTGTTTAAATGTATGTCGATGGACCCCGTGTGTCGATAACATATGATAACAGATCCAGGTTGACCTAGATAAAGACAGACGTGATAACCACTGATACGATCATGTGACAATCAACATCACGAGACATGTATTTAGGGGTGGGTAACAGTTCAACTTTGTAAGGTAAGCAGTAAGAATTAAAGACAAGAGGATATATCACTCTGTGTGCCGGGGAGACATGACCTGAAACTAAATACATGTATGTATGTTTACATTTCTTGTACAATATATCCGTGTTTACAATGCCTTTAGAAAATTGATATATATGTAAAATAAAAGTTATCATTACAAAAATAAAAGACAAAGTTGAATAACTAATTGATATCATCTTCTTAGTTTGAGAGAATTTCCCTACAGATAAAATATCTATTTTCTTTATTAATCACATTAATCAGAATGCAGCATTAAATGTATCCCTTCCCAGGAAGAGAATATAAAGAACACGTAATCTGGGGGAAAAGGGGTTTCCCAATATTTGTCCATGCTACGACCTTTTTAACTTCTTAAATAGAAAACGAGGCTAAGGTTGCTTCCTACTTCCTGGTTCGTGTAATGGCTGTATGCATCTCTTAGGTCTGTTTGTTTTTCATGGGCTAGAACTGTAGATGTCTGTAAAAAAGAATCGCATTCAAGCAACAATAACAAAAACTATATTGAATAACAATTCAGGTAACACCACAAACAACCCTTATATTGGATAGTTACAGTCGTGGTAAATTCATAGGTCAGACCATTGTGCAAGCAAACCGTCAGATAGATTGCCTTTCTTATCATCACAGTTTCACTGCAGCTGCGTAGGTAAGTTTGTTCACCTACCTGAGTATTCTATGGCAAATATCATGTAATTTGGAAAGTTTTTGAGGCATCCTGACATTGCGAAAAAGAAACTGATAATGATAAAAAATGTCACTGCATAAGTTAAAGTATATTAAGAGCCTCTCATGCAACACTGAAATTTACAGGCGGCGCCAACTGGCTACTACTTTAGATTGTATGACCATTGTTAACATGGCCACTATTTACAGAAAATTCATTCAGTATACATATATTCATTTGGTAGCAATGACTTATTTTATTAATTATCAATTTATCAAAAATAATCAACGATCATGTTTCTGCTTAGGAAAGAAGTGAACATTTCTTACCAGTCATGAAAAATCTCCTGTTTTTCAACTGGTCTATAAGCCACGACTTCGAAACTAGGTTTTGAATTCAAAATTTGTAAATGTCTTGTATTTCGAAAATTACAATTATATTAAGTGTATGTGATTTGCACAGAAATTATTGACCTTAATTTGACAAAATATCATCGTTTTACTATCAGGTGTAAACAGCTCTACCGAGTGAACAACGCGACGTGCAGTTCTCAGAAATATGAGTTTGTATTAAAAACAAACGAAGGGGCTAGTGTGTAACTCTAGCAATTGACGAGCATATGGAGCACAACATACTATTTATTATTTATAAAGAGGTTTGACTAACTTTATTGAAATGATTACTTTGACGGAAAATGTCTAGAACAATTATTTAAGTCACATATTCTGACAATTAATACTATGATAAATGACTACATATTTAGGTTATAAACTATTCCTCTAATGTGGACAAATCATTTCTCGACTTTACTCCAGCTTTACACTGAAAATAATAAATTATTGCTTGGTAGTTGTAAAGGGAGAAAAGTACCTGCTAAAATAAACCGGTCATATTGATTTCAAGATATCATTACTGCAGGAAGCTAATGCACTCTTATTCATGTAAGTGAGTGTATGAATGTATGTCGAAAGATTCACTATATACATAATGTATGATAACAGTAGCAAGTTGACCTAGATAAGGACAAATTGTGATAACAACTGATACGATCATGTGACAATCAACATCACGAGAGAGAAATTTTGGGGCGGATTCCAATTCAACTTTGTATGGTAAGCAGTAAGAATTTACGAAAAGGGGATATTTTACTCGGAATGTAGGGGAGGCATGATCTGAAATCCAAATATATATGTTTATGTTTCTTGCAAGATACATGTTTATCTGCGTTTACAATGCCTTCATAACATGGATGTAAAATTACACCTATTAGTCAAATGATAAAATATGCTTTGATGAATTTATTATACATTTTTTTAAAGTTGACAAAGACACTTTATATTTAGGTCCAAATTCTAAACCATATTCTAATGTTTATCTTAGTGATTGTAATAAATACCTTAGCAACTGAATTGCGTAACTAGATTGACCAATTATATAAAGATATGACAAAAGTTGACAAAACGGCATTTGAAAATATCCCCTGTCTAGTAAAATATAATTATTTAGGATTTTGGGCATTAATTATATATATGTCTGTATATCCGTTAGACCCAAAATGAGATGTAGACTCATTGTGCTGTCAATAGTTCCTGTTGGTAATACCTCGAGTAAAGGTGTGTCTCTTCCTCTCACCCTTATAACTCTGGTTTGGATAAAAGCGTTATGGTGATTGATATAATAGTGACAGACTTGTTTTATTGGTAAGTTAGAAGGAATTATTGTGGTCAGTTTCTACTTTCGTTTTCGTGGCGGCCATTACTATCGCACTGTTCTTCAGGGGTTACCACCAAACTCAAGGGGTACATTTATGGCTTAAGACACTATCATTCAACTTGCTATTTAGGAGATGAATCCATTCTGGTTTTGTTTATTTTGTTTATTTTGAGGTTGTATGTTGTGCATTCTTTACCCCTAATTTTAATTTCAAACCGGGCTTTCCTTCTTAGACATTTATCATAAATTATATAAGAATATAAAGTGATATTATTTATCATCAACTGTTATGGAAATAATCATAAAATACATATATAATGATATTATTAAGGAAAATTGTTGTGTTTTGGTTGCAAATTTCCCAAAGACCCCTTAATGAACGTCAATGTAAGTTTAGTTTAAGCTCTATTTCAAACACGATTTGCTCAAATAATAAACTTATTCCTGCCTTCGCAAAGTCATGTTGTCATTTAGTGATTGTGTGGTGATTGTGAAGTGTTTTATTGTGATTGAGTTGATCGGGCTTCAGCCCCTAGACACTGTTTCATCACAATCACTGTATGGTCGATCAAATAGCCGTCTTGCAGCCATGCTGCTACCGTACAGCTACCGTACTGATGTAAAATTAACCCTTTATATGCCAGCACGAATACTATAAGAAAGAGATACAATCTTTACACGTTATGGTATCAGAGTACACGTTTCAAGGACAAAGCATGAATGCAATGCAATGCATGGAGCATTATGTAATGAAATGCATATTGATATCCATAGTCTTACCTAGTTTCCTCATTTTAGATAAATGTAAGATAGTATGAAAGTTATGTATGGTTGACGACTAGTATATAGCTGATAAGCGATAGTTTTGTTCCAATTTGAAGTCTTAATCCGTCTTTGCAACTGTACCGTCCATTAACTACGCCTTGATTTCACTCCAATTATCACTGACATAACTACAAATGTACAATCGAAAATATTTTCATATCGTATCTTAAATATTTTAATGTCCATACAGAAAGTGAAGGGATCGAGTAATTTCTCACGGATGAGATCTGAGCGATGAATGTAGAAAAACATTAATTTCGTAAAAGTGATATGATGATATCATTAATTTTTATATTCCTCCTGCATTTCGTTTATTATAGCTTAACATTCTCTACAGCGATTAATGTATGTCTTGACCTATGGGTAACATTCTGTATGCACAAGTTATACATGATATCCATATTTGACCAAAAAAATACCCGACAGAACTCTGGTAATTAACGATGTTAAGCGGACATATTGTCAAATTTAATGAATATGGTATCTGCTTTAAGACGAACACAAAACAAGATTACAAAGCAAATGAAGTGTGATTTTTTTCAGCATTTAGTTATAGTGATAGTTTATATTAAGTGATAGTAAATTATTGACTTTTATCAATTCAAACTGTGTCATAAAACACACAGAGAATGAAATATCTATTCAGAAGGAAATCTAAAAATAAATTAGGCATTTTTTTCAGGAATGCAGTACGATTTGTTTCAATTAGTCAACCTCCCTGTGTAATATATGCCTAGTCTACAAGTAAAAGAAGTAAAGAGTTTAAGCTAAGGCATTGATTATTCTAAATAAGTCAAACGCCATTGAACCATTTCTGGTATTTTGTCCGTAAGGGTCAAAGGCGACGCCCACCATATATTCCGCAATGAAGTGTATTTTTTATGACATAACACAATCAAGAGTTTTTTTAACGACATAACGAAATAATTGTTACCTATTTTCATTAAAACAATTGATAAATCTTCTTACTTATAGCATATTTTCATCAACATAATACTATAATAGTGGATAAAAAGAAAACTGCACCTTTCTGCACGAAGTTAAAGCATTTATACACGATACGAATGTTTGGATGATTAATCTAAGATCTGAGATGCGTACGTAATTTCAACTTCAATTCCGAATGTATTTTGTCGTTACAACCAGAGAATATTATTATACAAACAACACTTATGCTGTACAGTATTGTGTGATGTTCTTGCAGAAAAGAAATTATATAAAATAAAACTTAAATTATGGTTAGCACTAGTTTCCGTAATACATGACGTTACACCAAATCTATTGTGAATAGTTGATGCAGCATCCTGATGGCTAGGGGTGAAGGGTAAAACCAACGGAACATTATATGTACCACATTGCTTGTTTGATTCGCTAACAGTCAGTTACTAGTATATAGGTAGTGACCATTTGATGACTCTCTTGAACATACCATCAGCGGTCTTATCACTGATACAAATGTATGCCAGATTAGAATTAACTATAGTACTCAAACGTTTCTAAGGAACAATTGAGAACGTGAGTGAGATATTGTTAAGCGCCGCTTGGGCAGAAATTGAATATAATTGTCTAAATAGATCCTACTTCAGTGTTCCTGAAACCGTTTTCAGTATTTTATAAAAGATCAATTAATCATTACAAGTACAAGCAGTGACCTAAAATGGACAATTATCTTTTAAATGTTTTATTACGTTTTACCGCTTTTTGTGTTACAATTTACCGCAACTTTTAGTAACATTTTACCACGCCAACCTATAACAATCTACCACACCAATCTGTATTACATGTTACCGCATTTTTATTACAATTTACCGCAGTATTGTATTTAACCGCATTTATATAACAATTTACCTCAGTTGTTACATCTTACCACGTTTATTACATCTTACATCGCCTCATACATATGGTCTCAGGCTTACCATTTCCTTAATGGAGATAAACGTTTCCAGTAATAAGACTTTGTCAATATAGTTTAGATAGCTAGCTTTAGCAAAACATGCTTGCCGAAATTGATGTGTGAACATAGTTTTATGATTTGAGTCAGGAAAAGTCATAGTGCAGCTTACCCGTTCAAACTGTGGTCATATTTAACTGAATTTCAAAAGAAACTTTGCAATTCTAAAACTGAAATTTTTAAATTTTTGATTGAGCAATATTAATTTTTGCAAAATTGGTAAAATTGCCATAATCACGTGACGTTTCCGCTGCTACTTAGTCACGTGACGAAAAAGTTTAATAACTGTCCATAATGAATGTTTGTCACTTCAATAGTGAAAAAAACAAACACCTTAAAATCAGTAAACGGTATAGCAAATATATCGCGAATCCCCTCTGAAAATTTACAAAATTTATCAAAAACAAACGTTTTTACAAGAATCGGTAGTGTTCCTTCATTTCAAATGGTAACTTGACCCGACTATACAGAGTAGAGAGGTTTTGAGGATTGCTGACAACCTTGAAACAAAAAAACAGTTGTTTTCGCTGCATGAGACCCGATGTCTTTGACGTTAGACCACCGCCAACGTTGTCTCTTAGTGATGTCAGAGATAGCAAACATCAAAGGTCGGCATGTTGTTATGTTCTCGTGCACTCTATGAACTTGGACAGATCTAATCAGAGCTGATCGACTGTTAAGTTGATAGCTTTTAGTCACTGAACATCGACTCGTGGCAATTTCAATCGAAGTTATAACGTCAGGATTGGCATGGGATAACGAGATTTAATTGCGATTGTTGAGCGCTAAAGGCTGGTAACCATTTAAACGACTCAAAGATGTGGCAATGTGACTAGTAAGACTTGTATTCACTCATTACCATTAATGGAAAAACGAAATGTGAAGTTGAGCATGCTGACAGAAAACGTGTTTGACCTTTTTTGTTACTCATGGCAGTTTGGAAGTTCTGAAACACGGACTGCTCAAACCTGATACTAAAGTACAACATTTAAGTACTTGCGAAAATTATTGCGAAAACATCATTTCAACGAAAGTCTGACCAACAAAAATTTTGACCCCTGCACACTTCAGATCAAATGAGTGCAAAACTGGGTTTCTAACCTTTAATTTGGTTGTTTAAACAAATGATTGATTAATAAGATGTACATTGTTTTAAATTTCTATCGTTTTTCATTCTTCAATCAGAATAATTACAAAATGGTGCAAAGTTGGAAGTCAGTGTAGATCAGCGGGTTATTTTGTTGTGGTCAAGTGTAACAAATCTACAACACAACAAATCTGTCTGAACACAAAGTACATGTACTCTAGTAGTAAAAAGTGTTAACATGCTATACTCAATGGTCTGAATTACGAAGCTGATACAATTCTTCCATAATAGATTAAACGCAGAATATGAGTATAAATACATTAATGGATATTTAATGTTTCTCTTTAAAAGATACAAAACAGATTGAGTCTTCAATATAACCATCACTTTAAAGTATACATCCTTTAATGTTTTAGAGAGCACAGACTCCTAATATCTAGATTGTCCTTTAAAACAGGTTAACAATACAGATAACACACTCATACAGAGTCTCCTATCTACATTCACGTGACCAGTCGCCAGCTCGGAAGACAAGGCGAGCCGTCCATATAGTGGGAGAATCCGGTTTTGCCGTCAACTTGTCGTGAATTATATAATATTTGTATATACTTCTACTGTATTTTCTCTATATCACCCTATGTGTTTCTTGAAAATAAACCCCTGTTCTGTTGTAATCTGATAATTAATAATAACCTTGAACTTTATTAGTCTGTTCTGTTCTGTGACTGTATGTCACTGAATCAAGGTGTGTTATTTTGATTATAATTATTCTCGTAACTTGTTTCAAATAAGACTCCATAGTTATCTGATCGTATCATAGCAGGAACTGACCGGGTTCTTTTTCAGAATAAGCGAATGTAGCAGTGGTCAGTGTTTACTTTCTGTTTGGGGACGGTCATGAAAGCACTATAATTCACTAATTGTATCTAATTAAACATTTTCGATTTGGACTAACCTTGACTCTCACGCAACCCACATTGTCGCTCATATCTAATAACCGAGTTTTATTTATAACATGAGTTACCCGACTCGCTAAGTGTACGTTTCAATCTGCTGAGGGTCTATACGAGTGTCCACTGTACACGCTCTTTAAAGCTTACTCAAAAAAACTATGACTCAAGTTAGTTAGCGGCTAACTCATAGCCTAACATATATATTGAATACGACCAAATAGCTACGAGGCGGGTTGAAGTAGATATATGTTTATTCGTGTCAGATCATTGGTTGAGTGTTTGGTCACAGTGTAGGAAGGTGAGGGTCTGTACCTATGTCTTCTAAGTGCGCTTGTATTCATTATCAATTAACCAGTCATATCAATATGCTGTACGGGTACAAAGTAAGAAAGCCGATAGTTTTGTGTGTTGCATCAAGTGATAGGTTGTGAAGGAGGTATTTTAGGGTCTAAACGTCAGCTTACTCTAACACTCTTTTGCTATCTCTACCACCAGGGAAGACATTGTTTACCTATATAATGCCACATAGACTTAAGCTCTATCGCAAAAAGATTATTTTCCATGGTATAGTGAATGTTAAATTCAAATAAAAGATGGATTTTTATTTTGAAACGCTCTTTAGGATTATATTGATTACTTTTTTTTTGAACAATTACGTGTTATAACGTTTCCCTTTCCTTTCTATTATTCGATTTATATTCTTATGGTTTGGTATAATTTTTAGCCGTAAAAATACTAAAATACATGCAAAAACTGGAGAAAAAGTCTTGGTGATTTGATATAACGGATATTCGAAGTACATGTAAAAAAATACTTAACTTTACTTTTGGAAATCGAAAGGTAATGTGATCTAGTTATGATATATCACTTCACTTTGTATCTCTTGAATGGACTTTCAGAGACGTGCGATTGATTGATAATGATGGAAGAAATCTGCCGCAAATCAAGCGGTCAAAGGTTAACCTGATGTCTATAATCTGGGTAACGAAGTGAAGAAAATAATGACCTTATGTTAATGAGATTATGGCAGTATTCAAAGTCATTTTCATAACTATCTAAATCACATTTGAAATTTGATAATGTTGAAATTGTTTCATTAAAAGCAAATTTTAAGTTCGATAAAATGTATTATGGCAGTATTCAAAGTCATTTTCATTACTATCTAAATCACATTTGAAATTTGATAATGCTGAAATTGTTTCATCAAAAGCAAATTTTAAGTTCGATAAAATGTATAGACAAAATAAAACTCACAGGTAATCCTATAGTAATAGGATATTCTTGATGAAGATTAACATTTCAAATGATAAATTTGATAATTGAAACAAAGTGCACTAATAGCTAGTAATGGTTTGGTCTCTGAATGCCGGCAGACTGGATTTTGGTAGGCAAAGCAATGAAGCGTGCTAATTGGTAGACAATAGGGGATTACGGGGGGCATCTCCTAATCTTTGGTGAGCGAAATTCAGAAAATGAAGAATGTTTATTGCCTTGAGTGAACGAAAGTTCAATTTATTTGAGTGAACGAAAGTTTACTTACATTTGAGTGAACGGAATTTTTAATGGTAGTTTGATTAATGAATAAACTCACTGCCTATATAAGATCATCACACCATCTGTCGATCATATCAAAAGGGCAAATGCTCAAGTTAACATACGGTTTATTGCAAACAGAAGAGGTGGCCGAAATTTAGTCATGGGTGGCTACAAATTTAGAATCAAAAGTAGAAGACAAACTAACATCCATTGGACTTGCTCAACGCAGGGCTGTTCAGCAACTGTCAACACGAGAGATGACCTTGTGACTAAGCAAGGTCAGCCCCACAACCATCCGTCAGATGATACCAGGATCGTTGTCGACAGTTTCCTCTCCAATATAAGGGAGATGGTTAAAGAAGCCGCCACACCTGTTTCACAGATTTTCAGAGAAGAAGTTGGAAGTAAGTAGAGTAATAATAATTAAACTAAATAAAATGATATAATTGGTTAATTCAGTGTAATGATAATTTACTTTGATATTAAAATATAATTGGTTACGTGAGTTAAGTACTGGCGTTTAACATTGTTCTAACCAATTTCCTCTATTTTTCCAGATCTTCGTGCCGCAGAGGGAGATGAGACCATAAAACGTGTTCCAACGTTTTACTCCGCCAAAAGCAGCCTCTACCGGTCCCGATCTAAGGAGTTCCCGGTTCTGCCACAACGTCGGGCAGATATTGACATCCCTGATGCCTACAAGACGACAGTCAACGGAGACAACTTTCTTCTGTCAGCAGAAGGAACAGACAGGAAGATTCTGACATTTGCCACACTTCAGAATCTACGTCACCTGGGAGAGGTGGATGTCTACTACTGCGACGGTACATTCGACATGGCCCCGTCATTGTACCATCAGATGTACACCATCCACGCCTTCGTTGAAGGAAAAATGGTTCCCCTCGTTTATGGCCTTCTCCCAGACAAGAAGCAGCAGACGTATCTTCGGTTTTTCCGTGGCATCAAGGAGAAGGCAGAAGAAATTGGTGTCATCTTGGCCCCATCGAATGTGTTCACCGATTTTGAATCAGCAGCCCAGAATGCCATACGAGAGGTATTCAACACTGAGATGAAGGGGTGCCTCATCCACTTTCGGCAATGTATTTGGCGGAAGGTCCAGCAACTGAAACTTGTGACTGAGTTTAATAACAACGAAGAAGTGCAAATGCTTGTTAGACGGGCGTCTGCTCTACCTCTCTTGAGACAATGTGACATAAGTGATATGTGGTTGCGTGCCTTGGGTGACGCAAATCTTGACAACCCAAAAACCTCCAAGTTTGCTGACTATGTGACGGAGCAGTGGGTGGAAGCACCTGACCAGACCATGTGGAACCATTTCCACACAACCGGCCCCAGGACGACCAACCATGTTGAAGGCTGGCACTCGAGCTTCAATAAGCATGGCGCAAGTCACCCAAATCTCTTCAAATTCATTGACTTGCTGCGACATGAGCAGAATGCGACCGAGATCACCATCCTGCAGGTAACTGCTGGAGGTCGTATGCCACCCAAGAAGAAGAAGTATAGAGCACTTGACAGTGCTCTTGGGTTTGCGAAAACTCAGATTATGAATGGACAAATGTCAAGGGAGTAGTACCACGACACTGTTGCACATTATGTTGGCCTGTAATGTACTATGTATTAATTTGTTATTTCATGTCCATGTATATTGTATAATTGCAAATGTAATAATAAATAGATATATGTATATAATGTATATAATTGTGTATTGTATATAAATCAAAAATAAAAACTGAGAAATTCCTTTCTGAGTTTATCATTGTTTGCAATTTCCACAGAGGTGGCTCTGAATATTTGCATGTTTCATTGGGGGACGCCGGCAATAAGACATGCCGGCAATATAAAGTTTTTTGATACGACCCCCATGCTTGTAACATTCAGAGACATCCCCGTGCACTAATAGCTAGTAATAGGTGACAAATTATCTTCAGAATATTCAAAAAAATACAAATTGTTGATGAAATATAACTAATACATACTCAATAGCGTTATTCAGTTTATTTTATCAAACTCGTTTAAGTAAGAATTAATTACAAATTACTCCAACATTTGAAAGTACGTTGAAATCAGTCAACATAATTTAAGTACACTGACTCGCCAGTAGATAAACAACGTAGATAACAGATAGCAGATAGCAGATAGCATACTCATACAGAATCTCATATTTACAGTCACGTGACCAGTCGCCAGCTCGGCAGACGGCAAGTCAACATGTCCTGACTGTAGTCTTTGCGTGAAGATGAGTCATTTTGAGTCTTATTATTAGCAGCCCCGTCTAAGGACGGGGCTGCTATCAGTTTTTGTGAAGTTTCCATCGCCGCCGCCGCCGCACTCGTACTACTAGCTATAACTTTTATCCACTAAGCTTTCCACAACTCTTATTCATACCTTATTACTCATACCTTGGGGGAACGATTTTGACACGTTCACTTTCAAGGTCAAAGGTCAAGGTCACGAGATATGTATTCACTCTAAGAATTCCTTGTAAACGCTATAACTTGAAAAGTTTTTGTGCTATGAAGCTTTAACTTGGTATATATCATCCTTGAAAAAGTAAAAAATTTTGAAAATGTTTCGGCTACAATCCGTCAAAGGTCAAGTTCACAGCAAGGTCATGACTTAAGCATGGTTTAGCGAAAATGGTTAATTTTACCTATGATGACTTTTAATCAATACATGATTGTTATACTCGATAAAAAGTGTTCAATTATTATGTGACCTTGAAGGTCAAAGGTCAAGGTCATGAGATATGAGTTATTGCAATACCTTGTAAACACAATAACTTGAAAAGTTTGTGTGCTATGAAGTTTAGATTTTGTATACATTATCTCTTGAGAAGTACAACATTTTCAAAAAGTTTTGGGTACGAACTGTCGAAGGTCAAGGTCACAGCAAGGTCAACATATATGGAGAAAATGGATTAATTTAATTTTTAACACTTTATTTCATTACAATAATGTTCTACTCAATCAAATGTGTTCATTGATTGTGTGACCTTGAGTGTCAAAGGTCAAGGTCACGAGAAAATTCCCAATTTGGTGAAGCCTGTAAAAGGCGGAACAGGGTAAGGTGGAACCCCAATTTCCGGGGCTGCTCTGCTTTTGCGGTATCCCGCAAACGCTAATCTAGTTCTCGTAATATTTCTTTTCACATTATTCGGTCATGGTTGATATGGCACCATGTGACAGACAGATAGGATTATTTCTCAGATCAAATGAATGTAATGGTGGTCACTTCCTACTTCGGTTTGAGATATGTCATAAAGCGAGATATTAAACCAAGTGTGGACCTAATAAAATAGTACATTGCGAATTAAAGGTTATCTCGACTCTCATTCAACATACAATTTTACTCATATCTTATACCCGTGTTTCGTTGATAATGTGAGTTACCCGACTCGCTCAGTGTACACAACAGCCTGTTGAGGGTGTATATACGAGTGTCTACTGTACAGACTCTATATATATAGACTGCCTTAAAGCTAGTTATACAGTGTAACAGACAGTGAATACTTTCACAAGACTACCCAGTCGGTATATCTCGATATTATATGTTCATTCATGTACGATCAATGATCGAGTGTTACAGTGTAGGTCGGTGAGGGTCTGTACCTCTGTCTTCTAGATGCGCATATATTAATTGTCAATCAAGCAGCTATATATTGATTTGCTGTTGGGTACAGTGCGACAAAGCTGATAGTCTTATGTGCAGTCCAGGGTGATTTGTTGCTCTATAAGTATTGAGGGTCTAAACGTGAGCCTGCTGCAACACTCTTTTGTAAAGTGCTTACTTTCATTTAATCTGTGTACAGCACCGAGGGGAATGTTTTACTGGTATAATGCCACAAAGCTTGAAGCCGGGGATTTAGTCGCAATAGGTTAACTATACATGGTATTGTAAATGTTTGATTCAATTAAAGGTTGATTTCATTTTGAAAGAGTCTTCAGAAATATACTGATCACTTCTCTGCAAACCAATACAAATGTAGATAAATAACATGATATTTATTCATATGTTTCTGTTAATTTCAATGTTTTTGGAATCCTGTTTACAGATAATACTCATAGAAACAATATTTTTATATTTCATTGTGTTAATATAATTATTCATTTAACTTATCTAATTCATTAACTATCAATCACAATTTATTTAAAGATAATTACTAAAGTTTCTAATGCTTAAGATACCTAGACCCAATCAACTGACTTTTCTGAAATGAATAAATATATTGATGTAGGGGATATTATTTGTTAATCGACTAAGACCATGTCCTTCCCTTTGTGTGAGGTGTTAATATAATAATTAAATAGTAAACACTTGCGTATTCGAGCACAAACTTGTAGTGAATGGAAATCAAAAGTCTAAATCAGTGTTTGATGTTTCTCTGTTGCTTAAGTTGAAGTGAATGTTATCAAGTAAGAAGAAGTAAGCTCAAAGGTAGTTGGCAAAGCTAAGTATCGTATTACTGTAAAGGGGTAGTAGCAAATGTCTTAGGAGAAAATAAGCTGATGCAAGGAAAATGAAATTAAATGGTTCCAATTGAAAGACAACGCATTGAAATTAAATGAAGCAGAAACAACACAAATATATATTGTTAAGTTCAGCAACGCGATTTATTCTTTTTACACAAATGAATTAAAGGTGTTAACGAAAATGGTCGCCAATGTACTTAATGTGAATCTTTATAATTTGTTCTCAGGCTATGGATGATTTGTTTGTTTAATCATATTTTTGACACTATCGAATAGTACATTTAGCATAAACGTACAATTATCAATGATTTTAAAAAAAGTGTTACTGCCCCAAAACCGCATCGCGTATAAACATTTTTCATGTCTGCGTTCAAAATAACATTACATGATAGACTATATATATTTATCAATGATTTTCAAAAAAGTGTTACTGCCCTAAAAACCGCATCGCCTACAAACATTTTTCATGTCTGCGTTAAAAATAACATTACATGAAAGACTATACATATTCTAACATATACTGCAGTGTCATTACATTATTAAGACAATGAAATAACGAAGTTATTGTTACGTTAATGAAATAATAAAATAATAAAATACCCAATAATGAAATCGGGATTGTCAGATCTCATTTCCTTTATGAAATACAATTTACCAAATAGGGGGTACATCTAAATCAGCATTACTAAACTGTAACCAAGACAAGGGGTTAATACTAAATTCATCTGAAGCACAGGATTAACATTTTATGTATCATGAAGACATATTTTTCTATAAATTATAGCATGTCTTCCTTAAAGTTCATGCCAAAAAAGGCTAATTTGGTCAATGTTAATCAATTGTGAATTGTCAATTAGGCAATGTTATGAAGCCCACATCGCTGGACTAACAATATAACGTTATGAGAGACTTAAATACGTCCGGATTGTCCTATGACGTCTTTCGAGTTGCAATCAATATTATGCCTTCTGTAGTTATTCCTCCCAAATGTATCCAGAAAAAAAATTAATCAACAGAGAAACAGAACTAAATCATGCAATATAATCTCTTATGAGCTCCAAAATGTATTTATCTCGCCCGTATTCTGACAGTTAACAATTCTATGCACACAGATCCAAGATGGCGACAGCAGGCAAGCTACAGGACGACTACCTGACTTGCAGTGTGTGTATGGAGGTGTTTGTGCAGCCTGTTACACTAGTCTGTCAGCATACATTCTGCAAGAACTGCCTTGGCAAATATCTACAGACAAAAGAAGAAGCAGTGAGAAACAAGACCATCCCCTGTCCTACGTGTAGACAGGAGACCCCAGTGCCTCACCCTGACAGACCTGTGGAAGATTGGGCGGGGCAGCTGAAACCAGGACTGCTTCTAACTGGACTCATGGACTCGGTTGTACAAGGTAACTTTCCAACAAAAAATAGAGATTTTTAAACACTCGAACATTCATATCAATTATTATATAATTCAAATTTAATTACACGATACTCAAAAAACATCTTAATTGCTCTATCAAAGTTATCCATTTCATGAAATATGAAAATGCAATGTAAATCCTATTTGTACCTGTCTCAAATGTTAAATGGCATTTATTAAAACTGAGTTAAAATTGACCATTTTATAAGCTGTTATAGTGATGTAATGTAAGAAGGTATAATCGTGCCATGTTATACATGATTTATGATGGTACTTTCCAGGACCTGACCAATGCTCAGTGTGCAAGGAAGAAGGGAAGACAACTCCAGCCACCCACTGGTGCTCTGAATGTGAAGCTCTATTTTGTGATGGATGTCTGAAGCAACACAGTAGGATGCCAAACTCAAAGAAACACCAAGTTGTACCAGTTTCAGACAAAAAAACTCTACAAAAGAAATTCATCTGCAAGGAACATGACAAGAAGATGAAGCTTTATTGTAATGACTGTGACAAACCCTTGTGTACTGTCTGCTGCAGTATTGCTCATGGAAAATGTAAAGAGGTCGTCACAATCAAGGCTAAGCTGACAGAGGTTAAATCAAAACTTCATCGTCATCAGCAGAATTTGGCAGATAAAATTGAGTATACAAAGGGCGAGGTTCGCAAACTGAACCTACAAGAGAAAAACCTTTTGGCTGATAGGTCCATGCTGGAATCAAAAATAAGGAAAACCATACAAGAAGCTATCGATGCACTGAAACAGAAGGAAAATCAACTGATTAGACAGGTAAAGGATCAAACAGAACAAGACACACAGATGTTGAAGTCGATGATGAAGACAACACAAATGGATCTACAGCTGTACCAGCAGCAGTCTCAGTCCATCCAGCAGGCCCTGGAGTTGGAGGATGAGGCGCAGCTGTTTGAGATGTATCTGTCGTCTGGATCAGGAGCTGGAGCTGACGTCACAGGGACACATAAGAAGGATAAAGCAGATGTAGCTAGCCTGAACCTTGTACACAATCTTGAAACTCTTAAGAAAGAAATAGGAAAGATGGATGTGAAGATTCAACATACTGACAGAATAGACTTGACTGCTACACCTGTACTGGATGAAGTTATTGAAGGAACAGAAAATGAGGGAGACGGTTGCTGGGTATCAGATAGTTTGGTTATGATCACTGCTGATACTAAGGTCACTCTATTGGCTGATCATTGCAAATCCCTTTTGAAGTCATTTTACACTAAAGCAGAACAGCAATGTTCAAGTGTACTCAAGGTGTCTGGTGGTCACTGGTGTATGACTGTTATCAGTGAAGGTGAGGTAGCTGTGTCTCTCCCTGACTCACCGTGTATCATCATAGTTGCTGTGACTCCTGACCTGACACTCCTGTCTACAATACAGACAAGTAAGATGTACAGGGGTCTGTCTACTCTTGATCAATCAACACTGGTGGCTGGTTCCCAGATTCCACCTTCTGTGGATCTGATTGATATGCAGGGAAACATCTTGAAGACCTTCACAACACTTCCTACACTAAGAAAGAGCTTCAGTTATCCTAACTACATACATGTCACCAAACAAGGAACTATCATGGTGTCAGATTTTGGTCTGAAGTCTGTCATCTGTCTGACACAGTCTGGAGACATTGTATTCACATACACACCTACTGGAGACAGAGCTCTGAGCGATTCAGGTGGAATCACAACCACCAGTACAGGAGACATTCTAGTAACTAACTGTTTCCCACACAAAGTTATACATCTCAGTAAATCAGGGGAGTTTATAAGAGACATTCTTACAGAAGACAATGGTGTACAGTATCCAACTGGTCTGTGTGTTGATGGAGACAAACTATGTGTTGCAATGTGTAACACGGGATTATACAAATACAGATTTGGTTAGTTTTTAAGGGAGCTAGATGGTGATTTGTTCAGTATTTGAGAGAGATTAATTTTAAAAATGAAATTTACACATTTGAAAACATTTGTAGAAACACAATACATAATTTTCGGATTCAGTTAAAAATGTAAATATCAAGACTTATTTGACTGTTGATAAATCATTGAAATAAGTTCTCTACATTGATGTCAAACATGTTATTTAATCTTAATTGATGATTTGATAGCAACATGACCTTGCAATAGTTGTTATATTGGAAAACAGTCAGTGTATCTTAAATCATTTATCAATTACATGTATAGTTTGCGTTTACAGTATTCCACTATATCTACTTATTTTTTCATCATTATTTTGTGCTTTAATTATTCTGATTTATGATTGTTTTAATATTGGTTTTTCAGTAAAATAGAAAACAAAAATACTAAAGAATTATTGGAGAACTCACTTGCTTTATATTAAATTCAAACTAAAATAATTCCCTTTCGTGCAACTGATTTCAAAATGTATGTTTATCCCTCAATCATAAAGGAGTGATTTTGTTTGGGAAACATGCCAATCGGATTGCACGTGCAAATCGAGGAAATGCACACGTTATCAGTGAAACACATCCAGAGTGTCAATCATTCTCAGTAACGGATGAGAATTTCTTGGCAATGAATTGTCTGCTATTTTTGTACCTTGAACACTTGTGAATGAAGAGGTTTCTATTAAAACTATATGTTTAGATGGTCGCCACTCTTTGTTTTTAATTTTGGTGATATGTCAGAAGACATGAACTTTGTATTTGCGGTAATCATCATTAAGAATTGCTTATATGAAAGAGAAAAGAAAAACACAAGTATTTGTTATGTGCCGTTAAAAGAGCAAAAAACATCGATTCTTTATAACGAATAATAGTTTGAAACATCACAATCTCATAAAATTTTGTAAATAAACATTATCATATGTATACATGTGTGTTGGAGTAAGTCAATATAAGTTAATTACGATATGCAGAATAAATCGCAATAAACCATAATAATCGTATCATTGGTCGGTCAAGAAAACCACATGAATTTGGAATTTTGTATTACTTTACCATTTTTTTTACAAGTTACTGAATATTTTCATTTAACACGACAGAGCACCACTGGCTAGAGCTCAAAAAGCGTGCAGCACGTGCAAGTCGTGCACTAAGATAGCGGCCTGACAGGTGAATCGGTGCAATCGTGTCGAATCCTCTGCCCGGCTTTTACCCAATAACCTTATGGCGGCCACATCTTAATTCAGGCCGGAAAAGTGATATTTAATCTGAAGGGTTATGTATCAGCTTAAAGGCCGCTTCACACTTAGCCGAATTTGACAAAAGATGGAAACACGAATTTGAAAATGTGCAAAATCGCAAAGGATCGTAAGCAATCGGGCCATTCGTAAACGCATCTTTTGGCCGCCGCAAGAGTTTTTCTGGCTTCGGCGGCAACATCGGGGAAGTGAGCAAATTGTTGATCATGCCATTTTCGTGTTACATCCGTGTCTCCATCTTCCCCTTCGCATTGCTATCGAGGTACCGTCGTGTGAATTCGTGCTGTGTTCGTATTGCCTTCGTATGTCAATCAGTACGATGATGTCATTCGATTTTATTTGCATGTAAAACTCGCCCATTGAACAGATGATCACACAAAGGTAATACGATGACGACACGGATTCGTAGCTATTGTCGTACGAACAGCGAGATGGAGAAACGATTGCACCAAGAAAATGTATATTCGCATAGATTATCAGAATATTTTTGACATATCAAAAAACGTCCGTGCACTTCCGATATTGCTGCCGGAGCTATGAAACTCTACCGACTGTAATACGAAGCATTAAGATGTATTCACGATAGCCCCGGTAACTTTGCGATTCATTCTCGATGCACACGGCACCGGTAAACTAAGTAGATTTTTTAACCTTCATATGATGCCCAGGAAGAATAAAACAAATATCCAGATGATAAATAGTCGTAAGGTGGTTTAAAACAATCGAATTGTGCAGCCATGATACTCGCTCCAGCTGACTTCCAGAGGTCACGTGATGTTTACCGGCACCTGGTTAGAGGCATCGTACATGCATCGTCGTCCCGTTACGACGGCGTGCTGCCACCGTGTTGTCGTCATGCAGATTTCGTAAAGGCTGACTTCGAAAACTTTGATTCATTTCCAGTTGTTAACGATTGTTATCTAGCAAGTCCGTTGAAAATTATATTATAGGTCCATTGTCTGAATATGTTCCAACAGGCCACATATTAATAGTCTAACCATTACTGGTTATCTGACGTTGTGCCACACATCCAGTCTTAGGCTGTGTTCACATGCCACCAAATTCTTATATGAGTATATTTACTTATATGAGTAAATTTACTCCTAATGAGTAAATTGGGCATGTGAACGCGTTTACCTATATAGGCAAATTTGCTTCCGTAGTAAATATACTTCACCTACAGAGGTATAGCAAAAGCAAATTTGCTTATAAGCAAGTTTGCCTACATAAGTATTTGGGTCATGTGAACCCAAAATATCTTTACCAATATGAGCAAAATTAAATTATCATTTCTTAAAGCCCCATTGACGAACTATTTATATGTGCAATATTATTGATTTTTTTTTTACTGTATCCGTGGGTTCTTTTAGCAATATTTTGCCATCAAACATAAGAAGATCGGACCAAATTTCATTAAAAAGGAGACAGTTTACCAAAATGACAGAGACGTAAGCCCCGGCATGTCGACATGAAGACGAATCAAGTGTGGCCATCTCACAAATTTCGGCCTAAATATACGCCGGAAAGCCGTCTTGTCGCACACGACTAGATTTTATTTTATTTTTCTTCGAATCAGGCACTACTTGCCAACAAAGAAGATACGGTGACTGAGACGTGGTGCAAAACTACACACATGATGATGATGTCACCTAAAGCGGGTTCGTTAAAAGCTACGGCACTTTTGCATGGGGTACTGTACTTTGAAAGGTCGAATTGAATATTTTAGTGTTGATTAAAACATGTTAATATGATATCAATGATGTTTCTAAAGAGTTATGTAATTCATCACGAACCGCATGCCAGTTTAACAATTGGGCTTGAAAGTCAGACAGTATTCTTGTTTTCAAAAAAAACCTTTGGTTTGGTTATTTAAGTGAAGTAGGTCGTGTGGTGAATAACATATACAATGTAGACAGAATGCAACAGAAACTGAGAAAACTTAACCGATAGGGGGAACTGAGAAATAATGTTTCTTAAACAAAAAGGTTTTCTTCTGCGATATTTTGTCAAAGTCACAAGCCATATAACAAAATGCAATCATTGTGCTGTGAACTTAGAACCAGGGGTGTCTAAGCACTTCTAGAAACAAGGTCACCTGTCCTCAGTTTCCAAAATATAAGTTAACATTGCCGCGACTCAAACCAAAGCTGAAAATGGTTTGGGCTAAGGTTAAAGCTCTGTAAGTAAAGGGTTATGCTACAATAGATAGGTAAGTTAGGGCACGTTAAACTTTTTCTTACGTCCTTTCGCAACGATGGGAAAACAATGCATATGTCCTTTGGCAAAGAATAATTGTCAAACCCTCGCACACCATGAATGCATTTGGCCCAGCCTTCATTAATGTCAGTAAACATGGTCACAAATGTAATGTAGAACCATCGCAAAATTCTTTTAAATTTTAATAGTCAGTATTGGCAAGGACAAAAACGATGATTGGAATATGCGTACCATCAAGGGCACCAGCATAGATAGGAAAATCCAATGTAAGAGGGTTGCTTTCTTTAAAGATTCCCCCAGACTAACTTGCAGTAGACTTGGCACTGTTATCTATATTCCGCGACATAACAACATTAAAATAAAACATTTCATCCACCATGTTATACAACTAATGGAACTTTGCTCTGAAGATTGATCATCAACCCATAGTTTGACTTCCCAAATAAGTGTTTCAGCCTCTAATAAATATGTTTCTCTCTACCAAATGAATCTGTGATTCGAAAGAGTTTGAAGGAGAGTGCGAAAGATTGTTTGGTCATTATAGCCCGGGCCCCTGGCTGAGGACAATATGGGTGGTGCACAGGACTTAAGGATAGCTTTGTCTGATAGACAAAGGATGAGGACAAAGTTGATAATCATAGCAAGTCGCTTTAGCTTGATAGCTTCCTTAAATTTCTGAAACAGTGAAGCATATGAGATCCTTGAAATCGAGGTACAATGTCTCAGGAAGTCTATCAGCAAAACTCAGTGCAGATCCTAAAAGGCTGTGATTTATGAATGAATCTAGCGTTAAAGCATCCTCATATTTCCCCTAACACTAGTTAAAGATATTTTTAGACGGATACGGACACTAGATACTGCAAATGAGAAATGACCCTCCATCTTCCAAATGGACGAAATGCTTTCACAGGACAACAAAATCCAAATACTTATATAAGCAAACGCGTTTTACACCTTACATTATTTAACCATGTGAATGCATAGTATATTTACTTTTACTCATATATGCAAATTTGCTTATGTGAGCAAATATACTCATATAGGTATTTGGTGGCATGTGAACAGACTTGGTGGCATTCCACTGCTAGTTCAACCACATAGCCACCTTTCACGCAAGACCAATTGTAATCAATTCCGGGCCAATCGAGCTCGACCTAAGCTAAATCTCCTTTACGATCGTGCATCCATTCGCATTGAGTTCGTTTTGTTGTCGTGTGTCATTCTTTCAACATCGTGTTGCCTTCTTTCTTTTTTAGAATTGCCTCCTATTATGACTATCTTTTACCCATATTCGGGTCAAATCGTACGAATTTCAAATTTTCTAATTCGTGTTTCTGTCGTTAGTCAAAATCGGAACAGTGTGAAGCCACCCTTAAAGTACTCAAATCTCATGCCTACTGGTTGAAAAAAAATTTTGGATCGGAAATAAAACGAAATCGGATTTGTTTTGTATTATGACCGGGAAAGGATTTTCCTTGAAAATGCAATTATCGGAAATAAACCGTTAACCGGGGAAATTAATATTTCATGACGCTTCATTCTTCAAATGTATGGAATCAAATAGGACGGATATGTTGTAGAAATGAGTTTTATTTCATGATAAATGTACACGATCTCCGGCCTAAAACCGGAGTATATATATAGTAAAGACTCTTAGAAAAACTGTGTTCACACTCCCGGGAAAGGGTTTTCCTTTGGGGACTATAATATAGAAAAAGGGGCATGATATTTTTTGGGGAAAGATACTGAAAATGTGCATTTGAAAAATTAACCCTCAACAGGCGGAATAACTATTTATGGCGCTTCATTCTTCAAATGTATGGGATGGAATATTTCTGAAATGATGTTGATTTAAGTGATTTTTCATGATAAATGTAAAAGGTCTTCGGCCAAAAAACGGGGTTATATATTCAGTTTATTCTTATAGAAACAGCATTCCCATGGCAGGGAAAGGGTTCTCCACTGAACTATTTCAGGGGAAAGGGTATTGGTGTTTTTCTTTTTTTCTTTTTCATTTCGGGAAGGGGGATTACAGAAATGCATTTATAGAAAATGTTCACATATTAAGCAGAATATGTATTTTTGAGTTTCCTTGTTCTTCGATTATTCTTCAGCGGATGAAATGAACATGACACGTCATGTCACATAACGATGTGTGATTAGGATCCCATTTGTTTATTTTCCGTTTAATTTCCGATCCAACATTTTGGAAAAACCACATATGTAAGCTGTGACCGCTCGATGCTTTGAAATATCAAATGCTTCAGATGAAATGGGTATTTTCCGGCCTAAAATAGGAGAATGCCCTTATTTTGAATGAGAAATGAATTTCATAATGTATGTCTGTCCATATTTACACACAAATTAACATTCATTCACCTTTTTCCAAAAATATTGTCCAGTTAGTTACACGTAAAATATAGACTTTTTTCCTTTTGGTTTGAAACAGGTATAAGTTCCCACAGAATCGGATCACGTAACAGTGAAATAAAACAACTTCCCGCTTTAAAAACAACGTTAGAATATATAAGAATGTAATGTCGATCTGAGACAATTAATATGTGTTGATATTAAAATTGAAAGATTGCATCAATATTGTTATGTGTCCACTACATTGTTAGTCTTATATTTATAATAATCAGAGTTTTTACTTTCTGATGCTATGGACACTAAAGGAATTAGTTCACGCTCGGAAAATGTCACACATTGGGAAGATATCATTTTACAGTAACTTGAGGTGTAAAAACAATTGTATGGCCTCGCTGCTTGGGTATTACTCTCTATTCATGATATATATTGGTGACACAATATACAAAAAGAAACACTACCAAGCTATGATAAGTATTTTTGGAAACAATAACTACATGTACGTAAACTTTTCACATGGATCTTGTTCTCTATGTTGTTTTCCAACAGTATATGCAAAACGAAATGGCTATGAAATGAAGGAACATTGAATAAATGAAGTATACCCAGGAACAAAAGTTCTTTTTGTCATGGCTGACAGAAAATTTACTGACGAGCTAATGACATACTCTTATTTGGTACTCTACATCGAAACGTTGCTCACAGTTTGAATGTTAATTCAACGACACAAACAAACATAACATTATCAAACACCGCCCTTGTATATCATTGCTTATTACTCATCCACATGGCCCTATCTGATGTTACAAAATTTACAATGCTACGCTTGTCAATACAGCATGAACGATTACTTTAAAGAACCACTCATATGCTCATCACATATTTATTTGCTATGATGAGAACGGAAATGGCTTATTTCGCGATATAAATTCCCCAAATGACAAATATATTTTGCAAACACTTGTTTTTAATTGGAAACCTTAAAACTTACATAATATTATGTGGAATTTTAAAGTTACAGTCCAATTTACACGAATACATTATCATTCATAACTATAATTTTGACTGTAATATCTATCTATCTGTCTATCAACGTATCTTAAGCAAGAGTACTGAGTACTGGGTTTGGAAGTTCAGAGAGAAATGTGGTCACCGCGATACCACAGCAATAGCATGTCATATGTAAAAGATATAACCTTTTCGCACTTGAACAGTCATTTTATATTAAATCTAAAAACCACCAGTACAGGAGACATTATTGTAGCTGACTATACAACACACAAAGTTATACATCTCAGTGACTCAGGGGAGTTTATAAGAGACATTCTTACAGAAAAGAATGGTGTACAGTATCCAACTGGTCTGTGTGTTGATGGAGACAAACTGTGTGTAGCAATGTGGAACAAGGGATCATACAAATACAGATTTGGTTAAGGTTTAAGGTAGCTATATGGTGATAAAATAAAATGTACCCATTGCAAAGACGCAATATATAATTTTCAACAACAGTTAAAATAAACAAGGCCGATTTGAAGTAGATTTGAGCTCTTGAACTAGTACAACTATCAAGTACAGTCGAACTTGTCTATAAAGGCCACCCAGGGGAACGACCAAAAGTCGCCTTTATATGGAGTTGGCCTTTCTAGAGAGGTTCGGGTGACCTCCTACTCAAAGATAACTAACAAATATTCTGATACCATATTTTTATTTAAAATAAGAGCATATTTCAAATACATCATTAAAAATAAATATCTTGTTTTAAAAAGAATAAATATTCATATTAGGCTGTTAGGCCGTGAGCGATCAAGCGTATTTCCCGGTCACGTGACAATCACATGATTGCAATGGCCGCTACAGACAAGTTGTATCTTCGCTCGGGACATAATTAGGGTGGCCGCTGGCCGCTATAGGCAGGTGGCCGCTCTACACAGTTAAAATATAACGTAAAATTGATCGGGAGGACATAAGGGTGGCCGCTATAGGCAGGTGGCCGCTCTACAGAGGTGGCCGCTAATACAAGTTCGACTGTAATTATATAAGTTGTCTAAATTGATCCTAAAAGTGCTTTTAAGTATTTAATTGATCATATGATAGCAGCATGAGCTTGTTATAGCTGTGATATCGTTGTAAAATGTGGTTTATTCACGCGTTGAAATAAGTTAATAAATGATTTGTACTTGTGTAACTAAAATGAACAAGTGTGTTGCAATTGTAAGGAAATTGTCTTTCAAATTACTATTTAAAAAACATGAGTTTTTTTTCGAAATGTCCACTTTATTTGCTCAGTATTATCATCATTCAATGATTTGTTATGTTTCAAATGAAAATAGGCAGAAAAATAAAATTATTCTTGTTTGGCATCGAAATGCTCAATGATACTGTAATACGATTGAATCTCAAAATAGGTTCTACAACTTCAACAGTTCCGATTACGTAACACGGTATGTTTATCTCCCAATAATCAACTTTTATTTTTTTGCCAGAAGACATGAACATGTAATTCTAATAATCACTGTTTAAATGCTTGTTTGATATTTGTATGAAATATACTAAACATCTTTGAAAACGCACCATCTGTAAATTTTGAATTATGGTAATAATATTATTTTTAGAGGTTGGAAATGCTGCTAATAACACAAAATACCATAAAAAACGACATATAGCCGAGAACGGATTGCCCGAACACATCATCGAACAAATTACATGAAAACAACAAAATGCATGCACAACACACAGGAACAACACACATTGCATGCGGGAAAACATGCTGAGTCGGGGTAAAAATAACGGTCAGCATTAAATCATCCTCATTTCAGCTGTACCTGTCAAAGTAAAGTTTATTTTGCAATGCCAAAATTGTCAACAGAGGAACGAGAACGCGCCTTGGGCATGTTGCAGGTTGGCACATCAATGTGACAATGCTTGGCAACAAGAGGGGAATGGAATTCCTCAAAACATTATTCAGAGGCTTATCCGCTCAATGAGGAGACGGTGCACAGCCTGTGTTGCTGTTAACGGTGGTCATAAACGTTTCTGACTTTCCATTTGGACACCACCTTTCTTTCTTGGTCAACTGAATTAAAACTTCACCGTTTTGTTTGATTTGTTCTTGTTTCTTTTCTTTACCAAACATTGGTCTACAAACGTATGACCAATATACACGGATTGCTCGCTTATGCTCTTGGAAATCCACTATTAAAGGTTATGCGTTTTCAAAGATGTTCAGTATATAAGAAAAAAACGAATATTTGTTTATATAACGTTATAGAACATATAACAAAGGTAGAATGGTATTTTTAAATTAAACGAAAAGGGGTAGTTAATGATATTATTTAATATATATTGAAATAAATACAATTAATAACATTTTGCATACAATGCATGGATTGAAAACCCTAGCGGGTTTTTTTCATTGGTCAATCAAGAAAACCACGTAATATTGAGATGTTGGAAAACTTTTGACAGTTACTAAAATGTTTGGCCTCAACACGGCAGATGGCTACCGGGTTGAACGCAAAAAGCGTGCAGCACGTGCAAGTCGTGCACAGACATAGCGGCCGGGAGGTGAATCGGTACAATCGTGTCGATTCTGCTGCCAGATTTGTACACAAATACCCAGTCAAGTTTGAACTAGCTGTAATGTATGCGTCCCATAAGTCCTACATTACTTAAAAAACCCGACTTCAAATGTTTATATCCTGTGGTTATGGATGATAAAGAAAACATTCTCGCGAGATGTCACAGATAGGGAAAATGTCATTGTAACTCGTGCTGTAAGATCATTGAGAAATATCTGCTTTAGTATTACTGTTTATTTATGGGTTATTCAAGTGACACATCATGCAACGAAAACACTCCCGAGCTACAATACAATTATACGTAGTTTTCACATGAATCTTGTTATTTAAGCTGTTTAATGTATGGTTCCAATGGACAGCATATGCTAAACGAAATGTAAATAAGATGGAGGAACCTTGAATAAACAATCTAAAACAGGGTTATGGGGAAAGCAGTGATAGACTGTGGTTATTTGAAATTGGCAAAACGTTTAAAAAGACACAGATTATTTTGATAGGATCACATATGTCAGATTTTGAAATCGATGTTATTACATCGGGAACCACTAATTCTTACTGAAAATAACACATTAAAGGTCAATCAGTACATTAGAGTAAAATTAAGGCCATTCAAAGTCTGGATTTTGGTCGAAAACCGGACAATGTGGCTCGAGTGGCGCGCGCAAATTCGCCAAACGTAATTTTCAAACCTTGTCATAAGCTGACAGGAAGATATATTCGATTTGATAGTGTTTATAAGGTATTGTGACTAATAGGTAGATTAATTGGATGCATAATTTCGATTATAAAACGTATTTGAGATGTTTTCTTGATTTTATGCAGATATTATGCATAAATGGATATAATTGCAAGTCCAGTGATGAGATATGAACTCCAACCAGCATATCAGATATTTTGTAGCTTATCAAAACCAAATAGAATTTCAAGAAAGATAATCTGTGTCACTTTAACTACTGAATGGCTGGATGAACATCAAGCATTTTGAGCATGGGTTTTACTCATACTCGTGTGTTTTCTTTAACATAAATACAAGTTTAAATTTTCAAGGCGACGCTAGGTGGGAGATTTCGCCAATGATGACGCTATTGATAATAAAAAATTAAGACACTCGCGAGATGCCACATCTTCCTACGCAGAGCCTAAAGCGCCAGTTTCCGAACTGTCATTTTATGCCTTGCTGCAGACCCTTCACTGTTCTGTGCTGCTATAGTGCCCCTACAGACTAGCAAGCACAGAAAACTCAAGGTAATGCAGCAAGGCATAAAACTGACAGTTTGGAAACTAGCGTTTTAGGTTTTGCGTAGGAAGATGGAGATGCCATAGATCGGGAAAATATGATTCTGCAGTCTGTCGCGTTGTAAGAAGAATATGAATATTGAATATTGAAAACAGTTACATTTTGTTAAATCAGTATTCATTTATCGTATCTTAAGTAAATTGAGTCTTGTTTGAATCTTAGTAGGGTAAATGAATATCAACCATGAAACTTATTCTAAAAGGGTACGGGATAGCTCAGTCGGCAAGAGCGGCGGTCTCACGTTGCTGAGGTCCGGGGTTCGAATCCCATCCAGGCCAAGGTGTAAAAATCTAGAGTTCACCTCTGTCACCCTGGAGCACTATTGTGTAGTGCAACAAAAACTGCTCATTTAAAAGATCCCACGAATTCATGTCAGTGGCTGAATGGTGGATACATGTACACGTGCATACGCCTAGCTGTCGGTTATCAGCGTTCAGTAGTGTTGGACAAACTTCTGTGACTATGTGTCTCAGTTCACCCAACTGTGAATGGGTACCCTGTGAGGCATAGAACGGTCCCTAACCTGAGCGCCACATATGGATGCCGGTTTAATATTCCCCAGGGAGGTGAATTGGAAAAATGATCGGATGGTGAAAGAATGCCATTGCCCAGGGGAAGCAACAAGCGCCTTGAGCAATCACGAGTGGATGGATATGCGCTCTATATAAATATTCATATAATAAAAAATATAAAAGGACCAAATCTTGCATATGTCTTTTCTAAATCATCAACAACATTATATTTATAGTAATGGCATACAAAGAAGAAACTCAAGAGAGTATTCGACATTCTAAGATTTTTGCGATTTATTAGAGATGCCTTTGATGTGGGCCACGATAAATGTACCAAGCTTCATTATGTCGCCCGCAAAGCTTTGCGGGAGACATAATGTTTTCAGTCCCGTCCGTGGTTCCGTGGTTCCGTAATGCTTTCGTTTCCGGACCATATCTCCAAAACCGTTCAATATTTTTTAACAAAACTTGGTATGTGGTTAGATCTAGTACTGGAGTGGTGTCCTTTGCTATTTTGGTTATCCTGAATTTTGTATTTTTTATGGTTTCCATGGAAACAATTTGAACTTAGTGCATATTGAGGGATGCTTTCGTTTCCGGACCATATCTCCAAAACTGTTCAATATTTTTTAACGAAACTTGGTATGTGGTTAGATCTAGTACTGGAGTGGTGCCTTTTGCTATTTTGGTTATTCCGAATTTTGTATTTTTTATGGTTTCCATGGAAACATTTTGAACTTAGTGCATATTGGGGGATGCTTTCGTTTCCGGACCATATCTCCAAAACCGTTCAATATTTTTTAACAAAACTTGGTATGTGGTTAGATCTAGTACTGGAGTGGTGCCTTTTGCTATTTTGGTTATTCTGAATTTTGTATTTTTTATGGTTTCCATGGAAACATTTTGAACTTAGTGCATATTGGGGGATGCTTTCGTTTCCGGACCATATCTCCAAAACTGTTCAATATTTTTTAACGAAACTTGGTATGTGGTTAGATCTAGTACTTGAGTGGTGCCTTTTGCTATTTTGGTTATTCTGAATTTTGTATTTTTTATGGTTTCCATGGAAACATTTTGAACTTAGTGCATATTGGGGGATGCTTTCGTTTCCGGACCATATCTTCAAAACTGTTCAATATATTTTAATGAAACTTGGTATGTAGTTAGATCCAGTACTGGAGAGGTGCCTTTTGCTATTTTGGTTATTCCGAATTTTTTATTTGTTCTGGTTTCTATAGAAACAAGTTGAACTAGGTGTATATGGGGGGTAGGGTCTGTTTCCGTGTTTTAGCTTAATAACTATTCAAAATATTTTTACTAGACTTTATATTTGGTTCGAACTACTGGAGGAGTGGTGCCTTTTGCTACTTTGGTTATTCTCAATTGTTATTTTTCTGGTTTCCATGGAAACAATATGAAATTTGTACTTAATGGGGGTAGGGTTACTTTCAGATTAAATGTTAGCGGGGGACATCACAGTGCATCACATGCTAGTTCTAGTTCGAATCATGTCTTAGGTATGCATGTACTTGACAAAATATTATGGGACATATCAGACATATTTGACATATCAGTAGCATTCATAGTTTCAAATATATCTAGCTCAAGTTTTTTGATACAAGACAGATATCCAAAGCAAAGGGGAAATCGGAAATCTCTGTCTCTGAACGTATCAGTCGGAATCTTATAACATCTCATATTCACTCATAAAGATATCTTCTAGAGAAAACTTTTTAATGCAAACTCGTCCACTAACTAGGCGTTCACATCGTACAGGTATATTGAACTCGTTCCTACGGTGTGAATTGCAACCAAATGTTTTAATCCTTTGCTTCAGAATGTTTATTCCGTCACTGACTGACCTCCAAAACATCTAACATAAAACCAAATAGTAAATCGGGGGCTCTTACTGACCCCAAATTTACAATATAATTATGTTATTACCTTACTGACACTATTGCTATATCACTTACTTTAGACTCGATATCAATTAGTACAGAAACAAAATATTTCAAACAAAAGGAAATATTGATTCATAATTGGTTCACCAAATATTGTAACGACTTAATCTGACATGTACAATAACTAGGAACTCATTGATATTTTCTCTCATGGTAGATTATTAATGCTACAAATTGGTTATCGCAAATATTAAACCATAATTATGTATACAAGCGTTTAAGAGAGTACTTGAATTCGATGTATTCATTTATGTCCTTTACATGTGACTTCGCCAATGTTTAATTAGCTTAGTTATGTGATTCCGGGGAGGTGATGACTCGGGTAATAAATCTAGAGAAACAAGTGCAACAGCCTTGATCAGTATGGACTTTATTCATAAATAATGCATTTCATAAATTAAACATTCATTGAGCAGGTATCACGATTGTAATTACCTTTAAAATCAATCAATTAAAATACATAATAATTACATTTCCAATATATTAAAAAGCATTTAAAGTTAGTCATCTTAACTTTAATAACACAAGCGAATACGGAAATATGCCTTCGTGCTCGGCTGCTAGCTTGCCTCACACTCAGGTATCAATCAGTAAACAAATTAGCCTTACTCTAATATCAAATAATTTAAGATAAACTTCAAAACGTAATTAAAAACAATAATAGTTTGTTTGGCATTAAGTGTCTCAAAAAGCTATTACTTTTCAATAATGTAACATTTCAGATAAATATAAATGGTAATCAAAGCGACTGTAAAAACATAAGCTGATCTTTTGAATCTATTCTACATAGCTATCACTAATCCGTACACTAATCTAATCAGAGGTTATCAGTTCACACTAATTAGCACAAGCTGCAGCATCCCGGCCGGAGTGCGCATGCGCGACAACGTGCTATATGAGCTTAGAGTTTATTTATGAGTTTAGTATACATGCTGAGTGTATCAATGACTACTGAATAAATACTCTATAATAGCTCTACTGTCTTAGAGGAATAACCCTGAAGATACATGAAATTCGGAGACAAAGTCATATGTATACTTAAGATTGGAATACGTGATATTTGTAATATGAATACATGCAATGGTAATTTATATTACGTATCATTGTAAACCATGTTTAAGACGTACGCCTATGGACATCCCGATATACACTTGTAATAAACATGTGTTCAATACAATATAGACAAGCTTACCATGTCGCCACATTATTTCAGCAGAATAAGTAACTTTACCAAACCATTAACATGTACACTGATCTCTGCAAATGATCTAGTCTATCAAGGACATTAACACTTTACATGGAATCCTTACCGTATTCGTATTGTAACGTCAAAATATAGCAAATGAAGAGACTTTGATTTAGCAAAAGGATAGCCAGTTAACATGGCATATTGACAAGGGTTAACCTAACAAAACGTAAGAGTGCAAATTCATAGTAAATAAAGATAAATCCAGTTTAGTAACAGCGTGACAAGTTAACCTAAAATACAATCAACAGTTAACCTAACAAAATGTAAAAGTACAATTTGAACTCACCTAGAGAAACAAGTGCAACAGCCTTGATCAGTATGGACTGATGATGCCCAGGCCATTGCACGCTTTTATAGAGGCGTAGAGGACCTACAATACCTAAATGGCAATGCCATGGGTACGAGTGAGGGTTACCATTCCTACGTTCAAGCCCGGTTCCATGTTTGGTAATTGAAACGCGAACCTCCAGCTTTTCAAGGTTAGGTGCTGGTCAAGCTGGCCTGCTGGCTAGCTCTGGAATGCCGCTAGCCAGACCGACTGTTAGATTTCTTACAAAAATGGCGGACTTTAACTAAAATGACCACTTTCTATTTCCAATTTAAATCATATAATAACTAAATAATTTGCAACTAAAAATAGGGAAATATGGCACGATGATAGATTCCTGGGCGACATGGTGCTTTTGTCCTCAAAAGCAAAAATTGTAACATCAAAGAACATGTGTGACACATTGACAATGGAGACATACAATTTCAATATGGTAAGGCAAGATGACATTGCATTGTAAAGGTAAAATACATAAATAATCTTACAAACATGATATGGTATGGTGACAACGTTATTGTAATGTACATCCAAAGGAACTTTGGTGCTTTAATAATATTTGACAGTATACATGTAAGTGCTGAGTACTGATTGTCGATCTCAATGTCCATTACATAATAGATGTTGGGTCAACGATATTAATAAATCCCTGATGCGATTGGAGGATATAGGCAGTGAACGGTGCTTTGAACATGTTTTGAAGTTTGCGAGCAGCTAGAAATGAGATACGGAAAGAGTTGGGGACAGTTAGAGATCGAGTATTGAGTCTGTTCTTGATATTGAAATTGGGCCAGTCGACAATAAGGACTGGGAACAGAAAACCAGAAATTCTCGATTATCAATGTTTGCGGGAGGAAAGATGTCCCAGTAAGAAAGACAGAGAGTGAGTGTCATAAAGGGAAGCATGACACATTGAGATCCTGAGGTGACCTCAAGTAGGAGACAGTTCTGATTGGGAGATCTAAGTTTGATGACAAGGACGATGAGCAGAATTATGAGAAGTAGAGTTATGATACCTAATAAAATGGATACATGATAATCCACAATATCAGATACGACAAAAGTGGGTGATTCCGTAGTTGGTGTGACTTGCTTATCATAGTCGAAAGAGGGTAATTTAACTGCCTTAGCTGGGATGGCATTATGCATTATGACAAGTGCTGCTGATAAGGTTCTAATTTTTAAGAACATTCAAAGTGTGAGAAGGATAGCGATTCCAGATACAGTAGTGCTAACGATAGAGATGATAGCCGAGGTGTCGGGCCATGACTGTTGAATTGAAACTTGACCATCAAGAAGTGGTTCAGCTAAATTTTGAAAAATTTGTTCGTCGTTTTTAGCACTTTTTACCATTCGTTTTAAGCTTAGATGTGCTTTATTGTCTTGCGCAATAACATTACTGAATTTGTGTGAATATAGGTGGAAGGCCGGAAGCTTGATATTAATTTCTTTCTCAAAGTTTGTATCGCCAGCTATGGTAGAGAGAGCAGTGGAATCAAAGAAGTGTTGTAAAAGAGCGAGGTTAACTGGGTGAAGACGAGATAGTTGTGTGGAGTTTTGTTGGCAAGAATCAAAGGAAGCTGGATAAAGAAGTTGTTCAGTTGATAAGGTACAATAGCAGGGTACAGAGAGAACACAGAATGGACAGCCTTGTATCATTTTCTTATTGTTAGGGCACGATAGAGAGATATACGGTATTTGATATACAAGAACATGAGCGGAATCAATAGGAATAAGCTGAGCAGGCTGTGGATGAAGAATGAAACGGAAATCACAGAAGGTCTTTATATCAGAACGTTTGTCTTGAAATAAGGCAAAAATACATGATGAGACTGTATCAGGAATGAGGGTTAGTCTGAGAGGGCACATCAGAATAGAGTCGCCTGAGCAAGAGATCATGTCAGATTCATCTAGAGTTGCATAATGCTGATTCGCTGAGGTGAGAGCGAGATATTTAGGTGTGTCTAGGAGTTGAGTAGAATGAGTAGATGTCTCATTGATAGGAAGAGGTAAGGAGATAATCTCATAAAGGCGCAGAGGATGTTGGAAAGAAGAAATTGGAAATTTGACGGCAATATAGATATGAGTTTTAGTTCTAGAGTACAGAAACTTAGCTTGCGAATAGTAATAAGTTGGATTAGTCTGTAACAAGGAGAATTGAAAATATTTATCCGAGAGAAGCTGAGAAAGGTGATGAAGGGTTTGTTGTAGAACATGAGGAGCAATTAGAAGTGGTGATAATTTGCCTTGAACCAGATCCGAAATTCCTAGTTTTAATTGATCAACTTCATGCTCAACAGCAGAGGCATGTTGAATTTGAGTGGTTAAAATTGATGTCAATTTAACAATTGTTTCTTGTAATACTGTGACTTCAGTTTAAACGGTCTTTGCCATTTCTGTAATAGCATTATGGTTATCTTGAATTGCCGTAAGGGCGTTGTGAAACCTATCATCCACTAATTTAATAAAAGATGAAAGATGTTTAGAATGCTGTTTTAATGAGTTAGCAATGTTTATTTCATGCTTGGTTAAAGCATTAATATGTTTGGCTAAGACGTTAACATCATCCGTAGTTGCCGTACCAAAAAGTGTTTTTGAAAAGGAACCTACAAAATTAAGCAAACCACGTTTAGAACGACTGTTTATTGGCAATTTCGATTCAGGGATAATTTCAGAGATTTGAGTATTGATTTCGTTAATGTAGAAGACACATTTTGTTGTTATGAGATTAAGATGAGTTTGAATTTGACCCAATAAGACACAAGTATTATGATCTGAATGGCACATTTTAAGAGGAGCAATGGAAGGAAGAGTTGGTAGTTTCATCTCATAAGTGTGTATCCATTCTTCAGTCGCAAAATAGGCTGGGGTGGTTGGCTTGAACAAAACACCATAGTTGAGACGTTGGACGGGAACGCTGCCGAGAACGGGTGTCAAAAACATGATGAACAGCGAGAGTATGATACTTCGCCATGTGGGACCTATGAGAGAAGAAAGCAAAGGAATTCAGTATGATGACCGGGAGAAGAATTATGTTGTGGCCAACAACATTGTTCAATTCCTATTTTATTTACAAAACGAACATTTAATGTCGTGAAAGAATCATGGTCAGAGCATAACTATTATCCAATGCGTTCATATAACTAGATAGATTGAAAACATGTACTAATATTTTCTGAAGAATTTTCGTTTGCGTCTACGTCCTTTGTTTGTTTTTGACCTATTAAAATCAGCAATTAGAGCTGGGTTCAAATTTGAAGCTGGTTCCCATGTGCGTTCTGAATAACCTACCCATTTGATATAATACCATGGTGCACCTTTAACTGATTTAGATTTAAGGATTTTGTCAACAAAATAGGTTTCATCGTCTTCATTTGTTTGTGGTGCTTTTGTTGTTTTCTTCGGTGTTGTTGATTTTGCATTGCCTGATTTTGTTTGATGATGATGTTTTGTCGTTTGTGGTGATTTTGACTTGTCTTCAGATGAACTATGAGAAGTGGAGGGTTCCTGGTCATTAGGGACGCTGTCATGTGGTGTGATGTTGTCATGCTGAGTTTGGAAGTTAGGACAAGGGACGGGTACATTGGAAACTTGTGGCTGTGGAGGATAATACCTTTTTAGCCTGTTAGCATGAAGGCGTGACTTATGAGGTTTGTTTGTTTGTGAGTTTGTGAGTTGAAATGTATGATTGGGAAATACCTGAGTGATATGATACGGACCAATGAATGTGCATGTCAATTTATAAGACTGACCTTTCTTGACAACATTGTTCTGGAGTAGAACTTGGTCACTGACTTGAAATGAAGGCTCTTTGGCTTTTAGATCATGACGTTCCTTGCTTAGTTCTTGTGTAACAGCCATAGTATCTGATGCACGAGATTTGGATAACCTTAGGTTATGCTGCATTGCTTGCACATGACCCTCAGCGTCTTTACCCATAGTTTGTTTAGGTATAAGAGTTGAGTCAAAGGGCATATGCATTTCCTTGCCAAATAACAGATAATATGGTGAATAACCTGTAGATTCACAAGGAGTATTGCGCATGGCCATCATTAAACCAGGAAGGAAGTCTGACCAGTTGTTTTGTTCTGAGTTTACACACGTGCGCATTGTTTGTTCTATTGTGCTGTTCCGCCTTTCACACATGCCATTAGTTTGTGGATGATAACTTGATGTGTAGAAGTGCTTGATATCAAGAAGTTCACAAAGAGCATTGACAAGCTTTGAAGTAAACTGACGTCCCCTGTCAGTTAACAAAGTGCGTGGCGCTCCAAAGCGTGTGAATATTTGATAGAAAAGAAGTTTTGCAACTTCAGAAGCTTCTTGTGTGCGCATCGGAAAGCCTTCAGTCCAACGGGAGAATGAGTCGACAGCAAGCAAGATATACTTGTAACCTTCCTTTGTTTCAGGTAAAGGGCCTAATATATCCACGTGTAGTCTAGAGAAGGTGTCACCAATTGGTAATGGAACCATGGGCGCCTTTTTAGCATGAGTGTCACGTTTGGATATTTGACACTGGTGACATGACTTGACGTAATTTTCAATATCTTGATACATGCCCGGCCAATAGTATTTGTTCAATAAGGTATGCCTTACTGCGTCTCTGCCAAAATGGCAACCACCCGAGGAACTGTCGTGATAAGCTCGTAGAAGGTCCTTCCTAGAACATAATGGAACAGCTATCTGTGTGATAGTAGCTGGCCTGTTGGTTTTGCTACCTCTATGTTTAGCCTGATAAATATGGTACAAAATACCATCAAGTAATTCATACTCAAGGGCACGACCTTTGAGTCCTTGAATCTGGGCCTGTGTGTAATTAGGAGGAATTTCTCCTTTTGACAAATAGTCAATGACAGGACGTAAGTCAGGACTTTTAGCTTGCTTGTCTGCTAAATCGTCTGTGTCGAGCTGAAGGTCAACTGAGGATACCACCACAGGAGGTTGATCAGTGTAAACGAGGTCTACTGATAACAGGATCTCATTACACTCGTCCTGGTCACTGGTGGCGGCAGGCGGCTGTAATGACGGACCACCTGGAGATTGCGTGGGCAGGGTGGGAGAGGAACATTCATGAGGTGCATATGATTGATTTGATGAAGCAATGTGTTTGTTGTTTTTGTGAATAGGAGGTGATGTGGATGATGTGTCACAAGATAGGTTCGCACTGGCTACTTGAGCATATGAACGTGTACCTGAATGATGAGAGCCGTTTGTGGCATGATTGATTTGAGTTGTGATGCTTGATTGAAGCGATTGATTGGCTTGCTGTGAGTGAAGCGCTTGATTGGTTTGAGTGCTGGGAAGCGCTTGATTGGTTTGAGTGCTGGGAAGCGAGTGAGAGTTGGTACGTGAGGATGATGACCTCGTTTGACCATTGTGAGAGTCACCTGTGGAGGCTTGTGTGGGTTTGCCTATGTAGGTCTGTGTACACGTGGACGTGTACGAACGTGAGGAAATGGGTGTAGTTGTACTGGCAACAAGTGCATAGGTACGTTTGTGAGTCCGAGCGCTGGGGATTGGTGGCCCAGGTATATCCTCAGTGTCAGGAAGCGATGTCTGTGGAGGGTACTGTGTACGAGAAAGAGCATCAGCATTGGCATTAGACTTACCAGACCTATGCTCTATGTCAAAGTCGTATTCTTGGAGCATGAGTGCCCAACGACCAAGACGACCTGTTTCGGCATTCATACCTTTTATCCAGGTGAGAGCTTTGTGGTCGGTATATACCTTGAATCTGGCACCAGCTAGGTAAACCCTATATGTTCTGATACCTTCAAGGACAGCCAAGCATTCTAACTGCGGAACACCCCAATTCTTTTCAGCAGAGTGAAGAGAACGTCCACCATAACAAATAACATGCTCAAGGCCGTTATCATCACGTTGACTGAGGATATAACCAATGGCCGTGAGAGATGCGTCAGTTGTTAGTATGAAGGGTTTGTCGGGATCAGGGTAAGCTAGAATAGGAGCAGTTGTGAGGTTTTCTTTGAGAGTTAGGAAAGCTTTTTGACATTCTTCAGACCATACAAAAGGAGCATCTTTTTGTAATAGACTATACATGGGTGATGCAATGCCGGAAAAATTGGAAACAAACTTTCTGTAATAGGCTGTTAAGCCTAAGAAATGTCTAACTTCACGAACATTTTTAGGAGGTGAAATTTGATTGACTGCTTCTACTTTGGTCATGTCTACAGAGATACCATCTTTATTGAAAATATGGCCCAAATATGTAACTTGTTTTGCCGCGAATTTACATTTGCTAGGTTTCAAGGTAAGACCTGCTTCTTTGATTTTTTTAAACACACATTGAAGATGATGGAGATGTTCTTTAAAATTTCGTGAGAAGACGATTACGTCATCAACATAGATCAAAACATACTTCCAGTTCATTTCCTGGAGAGCCTGAGACATAGTTCTTTGAAATGCCATAGGGGCGTTTTTGAGACCAAAAGGAAGACGGTTCCATTCAAAAACTCCGTCAGGTGTGATAAATGCAGATTTGTGTTTTGTTGCAACGTGAAGCGGAATTTGCCAAAAGCCGCTTGCAAAGTCTAACACTGTAAACATTTTAGCATGACTGTTACCTACAGCATCAGTGACATCTTCAAAGCGTGGAAGAGGAAAACATATAGGACGGGTAATAGAATTTAAAATACGATAGTCGACCGCAAATCGATAAGTACTATCTTTCTTTTTAACCATTACCACAGGTGAATGCCAAGCAGATGTACTAGGTTGTATTATCTTAGCGTCTAACATTTCTTTGATTTGTTGTGAACACTCTTTTCTAATTACAGGATTCTGTCTGTAAAATGACCGTCTAACGGGTTTTGCATCACCTGTTTCAATGATATGATGATGTAAGTTTGTTTTGCCTAATTGTGACCAATTGTGAGCGAAAGCATCGTGATTAGATCTGAGGAATGTCAAAAGTTCTTGTTTTTCTTGAGGAGATAAGTCTGATTGACTGAGATCAAAGTCTAAATGTGTAGGAGTGGAATGGTGTGAGTCCTTATCAGAAAAAGCATGCTTGGGTAATTGATGAGGTAATTGGTGAGTTGTACTTACCTGAGAGACAGAGGGTGGTACAGAGGGAGGGGTTGAAGGTTGATCAGTGAGTGTGTATACAGCGGACGGGCTAATCTCGGCCGCTGTTGCAAGCACATGTGTGTTCTTAAGTTTGACCTTACGTGAACTTGGGTTGAGAATGCGCATGCACACTAGTGAGCCACTGGTAACTAAACACCTAGCACCCTGGAGATGTAGTTTAGATAAGCGTGGAGCTGGTTCAAGAAGAAGAATCACACCAGGAGGCGTGCGAGATATTGATACTGGAATGTCAGTCTGACAGTTTGGAGGGATAGTGAGAGACCTTTTAGCTCTTACATATCCAGCACCAGTTGACACAAGAGGAACAGAGAGAAGACCTTCATGAATATGAACACATTTATTGCCGAGATCAATGATGAACTTATTCTTTTCTAGAAAGTCGAGTCCAAGAATGAGGGAATGGTGAATGTGTGCAAAGACATAGAAGGAATGAGAAAATAGAGCATTGCCTATGTTGATGTCAAGAGAGATAGTTCCTAAAACGGGTAACCGTTCACCACCTACCCCGATAATTTCCGTCAGTGAACATGGTTTGTAATCATTTGGAGAAAGTCCGGCTTTAGAAAGTAAACGTTCACTTACACATGATATGCTAGCTCCAGAATCAACAAGGCCGGTTGTTCTAACGTTGATTAAAGTCAATTGTAAAAGATTACGCGTTAATGGAGCTACCAGTGAAACAACAGGAATGTCTTGCCTGACCTCAGGTACCCGAGGATCAGGCACGAGTCCCTATTGTTGCATGTAATAATATTTTGCCTTCCTACAAACGCTAACATGGTGACCCTTGAAATTGCAAAAAGTACATATGGTGTTTGCATGAGGACATTGAGAACGAGAAATGCAGTACTTACCACAACCGTCGCATTTTTGTTGTTGGTATGGCTGCTGATACGGGTGCTGCATGTATGGCGTTGGAAACATCTGTGCTTGTTGGGGCATAGTTGGTTGGTGCATGGCTGTATGGTGCATGGCTGGCTGATGCATGGCTGGTTGTTGATGGACGGCAGGGGTCCAGTGAGTCTGCATGGGAGGAGTATGCATGAACGGCGGAGGTTGCATCATGGGCGGTTGTCTGGGATGTGTTGACTTTCGGTAGGACGATTGATGTCGGGGCCTCTGTGGTTCGTAAGTAGCTGGCTGCTGCCCGGGAATGCTGGCTGCGATGACTTCCTCCTTAGGCTTCAGGAGGTCACGGATGAGGTCAGCAAGGTCAGCCACGTTCACCGATGCGGCCTGATCACTCGTCTGTGATGATTTTGCCACCTGGGCGAAACGGCGGACCTCGTCTAGAGTCTTGGGCTCCTTTATGTGGACCCACTGCTTTAAGGAGGCAGTAAGTCCATTCACTGCCAGGGGGACGATTACCGAGTCGGGCAGAGTGCAATCAGCTGTGGCTGACTGTACCCTTGTGATGTAATCATCAGCTGATTCCCCTGGCTGCTGGGTGAGCTTGAGGAGCCCCAGATCGAATGACGCCTTGTTAAATCGCTGGATGAAGGCGGTCTTTAGGGCAGCATAGTTCGAGCGTGTTGCTGCAGACTGAGTTTGGTGCCACACCTTTGCACCCCCCTCCAGATAAAAGGGAAGCAGGAGGCAGGCACGTTCGTCACTAATTGCCTGCAGGGCCTTCAAATTGTCAAATTCCTGCCACCACGTTGTTGCCGATTCGGACCCGTTGTAACGGCGTAGATGAACGTTGTTCATGACGTCCGAGTTGACAACTGGCGGCGATGAGGGAGGAGTCTGTCTTGGTGACGCTGGAGGTGATGCCCTTGGTGACGCTGGAGGTGACGTTTCAGGCGTAGACGTTGGCTGCTGCTCGTCGACAGGAGGAAGTTGAACAGTAGAAGTTGATGGGGTTGGATAGAGTGAGGGATACAGCGATGGTGTCGGCGGTTGCTGTGTTGGTTGGAGGAGAGGGATGCGGGATTGTTGTCTCAGCCGTTGCTTATAGTTCTCTGGACTTATACCAGTCATCAGGAATCTTCTCCACCAATTTGACTTCGCCAATGTTTAATTAGCTTAGTTATGTGATTCCGGGGAGGTGATGACTCGGGTAATAAATCTAGAGAAACAAGTGCAACAGCCTTGATCAGTATGGACTTTATTCATAAATAATGCATTTCATAAATTAAACATTCATTGAGCAGGTATCACGATTGTAATTACCTTTAAAATCAATCAATTAAAATACATAATAATTACATTTCCAATATATTAAAAAGCATTTAAAGTTAGTCATCTTAACTTTAATAACACAAGCGAATACGGAAATATGCCTTCGTGCTCGGCTGCTAGCTTGCCTCACACTCAGGTATCAATCAGTAAACAAATTAGCCTTACTCTAATATCAAATAATTTAAGATAAACTTCAAAACGTAATTAAAAACAATAATAGTTTGTTTGGCATTAAGTGTCTCAAAAAGCTATTACTTTTCAATAATGTAACATTTCAGATAAATATAAATGGTAATCAAAGCGACTGTAAAAACATAAGCTGATCTTTTGAATCTATTCTACATAGCTATCACTAATCCGTACACTAATCTAATCAGAGGTTATCAGTTCACACTAATTAGCACAAGCTGCAGCATCCCGGCCGGAGTGCGCATGCGCGACAACGTGCTATATGAGCTTAGAGTTTATTTATGAGTTTAGTATACATGCTGAGTGTATCAATGACTACTGAATAAATACTCTATAATAGCTCTACTGTCTTAGAGGAATAACCCTGAAGATACATGAAATTCGGAGACAAAGTCATATGTATACTTAAGATTGGAATACGTGATATTTGTAATATGAATACATGCAATGGTAATTTATATTACGTATCATTGTAAACCATGTTTAAGACGTACGCCTATGGACATCCCGATATACACTTGTAATAAACATGTGTTCAATACAATATAGACAAGCTTACCATGTCGCCACATTATTTTAGCAGAATAAGTAACTTTACCAAACCATTAACATGTACACTGATCTCTGCAAATGATCTAGTCTATCAAGGACATTAACACTTTACATGGAATCCTTACCGTATTCGTATTGTAACGTCAAAATATAGCAAATGAAGAGACTTTGATTTAGCAAAAGGATAGCCAGTTAACATGGCATATTGACAAGGGTTAACCTAACAAAACGTAAGAGTGCAAATTCATAGTAAATAAAGATAAATCCAGTTTAGTAACAGCGTGACAAGTTAACCTAAAATACAATCAACAGTTAACCTAACAAAATGTAAAAGTACAATTTGAACTCACCTAGAGAAACAAGTGCAACAGCCTTGATCAGTATGGACTGATGATGCCCAGGCCATTGCACGCTTTTATAGAGGCGTAGAGGACCTACAATACCTAAATGGCAATGCCATGGGTACGAGTGAGGGTTACCATTCCTACGTTCAAGCCCGGTTCCATGTTTGGTAATTGAAACGCGAACCTCCAGCTTTTCAAGGTTAGGTGCTGGTCAAGCTGGCCTGCTGGCTAGCTCTGGAATGCCGCTAGCCAGACCGACTGTTAGATTTCTTACAAAAATGGCGGACTTTAACTAAAATGACCACTTTCTATTTCCAATTTAAATCATATAATAACTAAATAATTTGCAACTAAAAATAGGGAAATATGGCACGATGATAGATTCCTGGGCGACATGGTGCTTTTGTCCTCAAAAGCAAAAATTGTAACATCAAAGAACATGTGTGTCACATTGACAATGGAGACATACAATTTCAATATGGTAAGGCAAGATGACATTGCATTGTAAAGGTAAAATACATAAATAATCTTACAAACATGATATGGTATGGTGACAACGTTATTGTAATGTACATCCAAAGGAACTTTGGTGCTTTAATAATATTTGACAGTATACATGTAAGTGCTGAGTACTGATTGTCGATCTCAATGTCCATTACATAATAGATGTTGGGTCAACGATATTAATAAATCCCTGATGCGATTGGAGGATATAGGCAGTGAACGGTGCTTTGAACATGTTTTGAAGTTTGCGAGCAGCTAGAAATGAGATACGGAAAGAGTTGGGGACAGTTAGAGATCGAGTATTGAGTCTGTTCTTGATATTGAAATTGGGCCAGTCGACAATAAGGACTGGGAACAGAAAACCAGAAATTCTCGATTATCAATGTTTGCGGGAGGAAAGATGTCCCAGTAAGAAGGACAGAGAGTGAGTGTCATAAAGGGAAGCATGACACATTGAGATCCTGAGGTGACCTCAAGTAGGAGACAGTTCTGATTGGGAGATCTAAGTTTGATGACAAGGACGATGAGCAGAATTATGAGAAGTAGAGTTATGATACCTAATAAAATGGATACATGATAATCCACAATATCAGATACGACAAAAGTGGGTGATTCCGTAGTTGGTGTGACTTGCTTATCATAGTCGAAAGAGGGTAATTTAACTGCCTTAGCTGGGATGGCATTATGCATTATGACAAGTGCTGCTGATAAGGTTCTAATTTTTAAGAACATTCAAAGTGTGAGAAGGATAGCGATTCCAGATACAGTAGTGCTAACGATAGAGATGATAGCCGAGGTGTCGGGCCATGACTGTTGAATTGAAACTTGACCATCAAGAAGTGGTTCAGCTAAATTTTGAAAAATTTGTTCGTCGTTTTTAGCACTTTTTACCATTCGTTTTAAGCTTAGATGTGCTTTATTGTCTTGCGCAATAACATTACTGAATTTGTGTGAATATAGGTGGAAGGCCGGAAGCTTGATATTAATTTCTTTCTCAAAGTTTGTATCGCCAGCTATGGTAGAGAGAGCAGTGGAATCAAAGAAGTGTTGTAAAAGAGCGAGGTTAACTGGGTGAAGACGAGATAGTTGTGTGGAGTTTTGTTGGCAAGAATCAAAGGAAGCTGGATAAAGAAGTTGTTCAGTTGATAAGGTACAATAGCAGGGTACAGAGAGAACACAGAATGGACAGCCTTGTATCATTTTCTTATTGTTAGGGCACGATAGAGAGATATACGGTATTTGATATACAAGAACATGAGCGGAATCAATAGGAATAAGCTGAGCAGGCTGTGGATGAAGAATGAAACGGAAATCACAGAAGGTCTTTATATCAGAACGTTTGTCTTGAAATAAGGCAAAAATACATGATGAGACTGTATCAGGAATGAGGGTTAGTCTGAGAGGGCACATCAGAATAGAGTCGCCTGAGCAAGAGATCATGTCAGATTCATCTAGAGTTGCATAATGCTGATTCGCTGAGGTGAGAGCGAGATATTTAGGTGTGTCTAGGAGTTGAGTAGAATGAGTAGATGTCTCATTGATAGGAAGAGGTAAGGAGATAATCTCATAAAGGCGCAGAGGATGTTGGAAAGAAGAAATTGGAAATTTGACGGCAATATAGATATGAGTTTTAGTTCTAGAGTACAGAAACTTAGCTTGCGAATAGTAATAAGTTGGATTAGTCTGTAACAAGGAGAATTGAAAATATTTATCCGAGAGAAGCTGAGAAAGGTGATGAAGGGTTTGTTGTAGAACATGAGGAGCAATTAGAAGTGGTGATAATTTGCCTTGAACCAGATCCGAAATTCCTAGTTTTAATTGATCAACTTCATGCTCAACAGCAGAGGCATGTTGAATTTGAGTGGTTAAAATTGATGTCAATTTAACAATTGTTTCTTGTAATACTGTGACTTCAGTTTTAACGGTCTTTGCCATTTCTGTAATAGCATTATGGTTATCTTGAATTGCCGTAAGGGCGTTGTGAAACCTATCATCCACTAATTTAATAAAAGATGAAAGATGTTTAGAATGCTGTTTTAATGAGTTAGCAATGTTTATTTCATGCTTGGTTAAAGCATTAATATGTTTGGCTAAGACGTTAACATCATCCGTAGTTGCCGTACCAAAAAGTGTTTTTGAAAAGGAACCTACAAAATTAAGCAAACCACGTTTAGAACGACTGTTTATTGGCAATTTCGATTCAGGGATAATTTCAGAGATTTGAGTATTGATTTCGTTAATGTAGAAGACACATTTTGTTGTTATGAGATTAAGATGAGTTTGAATTTGACCCAATAAGACACAAGTATTATGATCTGAATGGCACATTTTAAGAGGAGCAATGGAAGGAAGAGTTGGTAGTTTCATCTCATAAGTGTGTATCCATTCTTCAGTCGCAAAATAGGCTGGGGTGGTTGGCTTGAACAAAACACCATAGTTGAGACGTTGGACGGGAACGCTGCCGAGAACGGGTGTCAAAAACATGATGAACAGCGAGAGTATGATACTTCGCCATGTGGGACCTATGAGAGAAGAAAGCAAAGGAATTCAGTATGATGACCGGGAGAAGAATTATGTTGTGGCCAACAACATTGTTCAATTCCTATTTTATTTACAAAACGAACATTTAATGTCGTGAAAGAATCATGGTCAGAGCATAACTATTATCCAATGCGTTCATATAACTAGATAGATTGAAAACATGTACTAATATTTTCTGAAGAATTTTCGTTTGCGTCTACGTCCTTTGTTTGTTTTTGACCTATTAAAATCAGCAATTAGAGCTGGGTTCAAATTTGAAGCTGGTTCCCATGTGCGTTCTGAATAACCTACCCATTTGATATAATACCATGGTGCACCTTTAACTGATTTAGATTTAAGGATTTTGTCAACAAAATAGGTTTCATCGTCTTCATTTGTTTGTGGTGCTTTTGTTGTTTTCTTCGGTGTTGTTGATTTTGCATTGCCTGATTTTGTTTGATGATGATGTTTTGTCGTTTGTGGTGATTTTGACTTGTCTTCAGATGAACTATGAGAAGTGGAGGGTTCCTGGTCATTAGGGACGCTGTCATGTGGTGTGATGTTGTCATGCTGAGTTTGGAAGTTAGGACAAGGGACGGGTACATTGGAAACTTGTGGCTGTGGAGGATAATACCTTTTTAGCCTGTTAGCATGAAGGCGTGACTTATGAGGTTTGTTTGTTTGTGAGTTTGTGAGTTGAAATGTATGATTGGGAAATACCTGAGTGATATGATACGGACCAATGAATTTGCATGTCAATTTAGAAGACTGACCTTTCTTGACAACATTGTTCTGGAGTAGAACTTGGTCACTGACTTGAAATGAAGGCTCTTTGGCTTTTAGATCATGACGTTCCTTGCTTAGTTCTTGTGTAACAGCCATAGTATCTGATGCACGAGATTTGGATAACCTTAGGTTATGCTGCATTGCTTGCACATGACCCTCAGCGTCTTTACCCATAGTTTGTTTAGGTATAAGAGTTGAGTCAAAGGGCATATGCATTTCCTTGCCAAATAACAGATAATATGGTGAATAACCTGTAGATTCACAAGGAGTATTGCGCATGGCCATCATTAAACCAGGAAGGAAGTCTGACCAGTTGTTTTGTTCTGAGTTTACACACGTGCGCATTGTTTGTTCTATTGTGCTGTTCCGCCTTTCACACATGCCATTAGTTTGTGGATGATAACTTGATGTGTAGAAGTGCTTGATATCAAGAAGTTCACAAAGAGCATTGACAAGCTTTGAAGTAAACTGACGTCCCCTGTCAGTTAACAAAGTGCGTGGCGCTCCAAAGCGTGTGAATATTTGATAGAAAAGAAGTTTTGCAACTTCAGAAGCTTCTTGTGTGCGCATCGGAAAGCCTTCAGTCCAACGGGAGAATGAGTCGACAGCAAGCAAGATATACTTGTAACCTTCCTTTGTTTCAGGTAAAGGGCCTAATATATCCACGTGTAGTCTAGAGAAGGTGTCACCAATTGGTAATGGAACCATGGGCGCCTTTTTAGCATGAGTGTCACGTTTGGATATTTGACACTGGTGACATGACTTGACGTAATTTTCAATATCTTGATACATGCCCGGCCAATAGTATTTGTTCAATAAGGTATGCCTTACTGCGTCTCTGCCAAAATGGCAACCACCCGAGGAACTGTCGTGATAAGCTCGTAGAAGGTCCTTCCTAGAACATAATGGAACAGCTATCTGTGTGATAGTAGCTGGCCTGTTGGTTTTGCTACCTCTATGTTTAGCCTGATAAATATGGTACAAAATACCATCAAGTAATTCATACTCAAGGGCACGACCTTTGAGTCCTTGAATCTGGGCCTGTGTGTAATTAGGAGGAATTTCTCCTTTTGACAAATAGTCAATGACAGGACGTAAGTCAGGACTTTTAGCTTGCTTGTCTGCTAAATCGTCTGTGTCGAGCTGAAGGTCAACTGAGGATACCACCACAGGAGGTTGATCAGTGTAAACGAGGTCTACTGATAACAGGATCTCATTACACTCGTCCTGGTCACTGGTGGCGGCAGGCGGCTGTAATGACGGACCACCTGGAGATTGCGTGGGCAGGGTGGGAGAGGAACATTCATCAGGTGCATATGATTGATTTGATGAAGCAATGTGTTTGTTGTTTTTGTGAATAGGAGGTGATGTGGATGATGTGTCACAAGATAGGTTCGCACTGGCTACTTGAGCATATGTACGTGTACCTGAATGATGAGAGCCGTTTGTGGCATGATTGATTTGAGTTGTGATGCTTGATTGAAGCGATTGATTGGCTTGCTGTGAGTGAAGCGCTTGATTGGTTTGAGTGCTGGGAAGCGCTTGATTGGTTTGAGTGCTGGGAAGCGAGTGAGAGTTGGTACGTGAGGATGATGACCTCGTTTGACCATTGTGAGAGTGACCTGTGGAGGCTTGTGTGGGTTTGCCTATGTAGGTCTGTGTACACGTGGACGTGTACGAACGTGAGGAAATGGGTGTAGTTGTACTGGCAACAAGTGCATAGGTACGTTTGTGAGTCCGAGCGCTGGGGATTGGTGGCCCAGGTATATCCTCAGTGTCAGGAAGCGATGTCTGTGGAGGGTACTGTGTACGAGAAAGAGCATCAGCATTGGCATTAGACTTACCAGACCTATGCTCTATGTCAAAGTCGTATTCTTGGAGCATGAGTGCCCAACGACCAAGACGACCTGTTTCGGCATTCATACCTTTTATCCAGGTGAGAGCTTTGTGGTCGGTATATACCTTGAATCTGGCACCAGCTAGGTAAACCCTATATGTTCTGATACCTTCAAGGACAGCCAAGCATTCTAACTGCGGAACACCCCAATTCTTTTCAGCAGAGTGAAGAGAACGTCCACCATAACAAATAACATGCTCAAGGCCGTTATCATCACGTTGACTGAGGATATAACCAATGGCCGTGAGAGATGCGTCAGTTGTTAGTATGAAGGGTTTGTCGGGATCAGGGTAAGCTAGAATAGGAGCAGTTGTGAGGTTTTCTTTGAGAGTTAGGAAAGCTTTTTGACATTCTTCAGACCATACAAAAGGAGCATCTTTTTGTAATAGACTATACATGGGTGATGCAATGCCGGAAAAATTGGAAACAAACTTTCTGTAATAGGCTGTTAAGCCTAAGAAATGTCTAACTTCACGAACATTTTTAGGAGGTGAAATTTGATTGACTGCTTCTACTTTGGTCATGTCTACAGAGATACCATCTTTATTGAAAATATGGCCCAAATATGTAACTTGTTTTGCCGCGAATTTACATTTGCTAGGTTTCAAGGTAAGACCTGCTTCTTTGATTTTTTTAAACACACATTGAAGATGATGGAGATGTTCTTTAAAATTTCGTGAGAAGACGATTACGTCATCAACATAGATCAAAACATACTTCCAGTTCATTTCCTGGAGAGCCTGAGACATAGTTCTTTGAAATGCCATAGGGGCGTTTTTGAGACCAAAAGGAAGACGGTTCCATTCAAAAACTCCGTCAGGTGTGATAAATGCAGATTTGTGTTTTGTTGCAACGTGAAGCGGAATTTGCCAAAAGCCGCTTGCACAGTCTAACACTGTAAACATTTTAGCATGACTGTTACCTACAGCATCAGTGACATCTTCAAAGCGTGGAAGAGGAAAACATATAGGACGGGTAATAGAATTTAAAATACGATAGTCGACCGCAAATCGATAAGTACTATCTTTCTTTTTAACCATTACCACAGGTGAATGCCAAGCAGATGTACTAGGTTGTATTATCTTAGCGTCTAACATTTCTTTGATTTGTTGTGAACACTCTTTTCTAATTACAGGATTCTGTCTGTAAAATGACCGTCTAACGGGTTTTGCATCACCTGTTTCAATGATATGATGATGTAAGTTTGTTTTGCCTAATTGTGACCAATTGTGAGCGAAAGCATCGTGATTAGATCTGAGGAATGTCAAAAGTTCTTGTTTTTCTTGAGGAGATAAGTCTGATTGACTGAGATCAAAGTCTAAATGTGTAGGAGTGGAATGGTGTGAGTCCTTATCAGAAAAAGCATGCTTGGGTAATTGATGAGGTAATTGGTGAGTTGTACTTACCTGAGAGACAGAGGGTGGTACAGAGGGAGGGGTTGAAGGTTGATCAGTGAGTGTGTATACAGCGGACGGGCTAATCTCGGCCGCTGTTGCAAGCACATGTGTGTTCTTAAGTTTGACCTTACGTGAACTTGGGTTGAGAATGCGCATGCACACTAGTGAGCCACTGGTAACTAAACACCTAGCACCCTGGAGATGTAGTTTAGATAAGCGTGGAGCTGGTTCAAGAAGAAGAATCACACCAGGAGGCGTGCGAGATATTGATACTGGAATGTCAGTCTGACAGTTTGGAGGGATAGTGAGAGACCTTTTAGCTCTTACATATCCAGCACCAGTTGACACAAGAGGAACAGAGAGAAGACCTTCATGAATATGAACACATTTATTGCCGAGATCAATGATGAACTTATTCTTTTCTAGAAAGTCGAGTCCAAGAATGAGGGAATGGTGAATGTGTGCAAAGACATAGAAGGAATGAGAAAATAGAGCATTGCCTATGTTGATGTCAAGAGAGATAGTTCCTAAAACGGGTAACCGTTCACCACCTACCCCGATAATTTCCGTCAGTGAACATGGTTTGTAATCATTTGGAGAAAGTCCGGCTTTAGAAAGTAAACGTTCACTTACACATGATATGCTAGCTCCAGAATCAACAAGGCCGGTTGTTCTAACGTTGATTAAAGTCAATTGTAAAAGATTACGCGTTAATGGAGCTACCAGTGAAACAACAGGAATGTCTTGCCTGACCTCAGGTACCCGAGGATCAGGCACGAGTCCCTATTGTTGCATGTAATAATATTTTGCCTTCCTACAAACGCTAACATGGTGACCCTTGAAATTGCAAAAAGTACATATGGTGTTTGCATGAGGACATTGAGAACGAGAAATGCAGTACTTACCACAACCGTCGCATTTTTGTTGTTGGTATGGCTGCTGATACGGGTGCTGCATGTATGGCGTTGGAAACATCTGTGCTTGTTGGGGCATAGTTGGTTGGTGCATGGCTGTATGGTGCATGGCTGGCTGATGCATGGCTGGTTGTTGATGGACGGCAGGGGTCCAGTGAGTCTGCATGGGAGGAGTATGCATGAACGGCGGAGGTTGCATCATGGGCGGTTGTCTGGGATGTGTTGACTTTCGGTAGGACGATTGATGTCGGGGCCTCTGTGGTTCGTAAGTAGCTGGCTGCTGCCCGGGAATGCTGGCTGCGATGACTTCCTCCTTAGGCTTCAGGAGGTCACGGATGAGGTCAGCAAGGTCAGCCACGTTCACCGATGCGGCCTGATCACTCGTCTGTGATGATTTTGCCACCTGGGCGAAACGGCGGACCTCGTCTAGAGTCTTGGGCTCCTTTATGTGGACCCACTGCTTTAAGGAGGCAGTAAGTCCATTCACTGCCAGGGGGACGATTACCGAGTCGGGCAGAGTGCAATCAGCTGTGGCTGACTGTACCCTTGTGATGTAATCATCAGCTGATTCCCCTGGCTGCTGGGTGAGCTTGAGGAGCCCCAGATCGAATGACGCCTTGTTAAATCGCTGGATGAAGGCGGTCTTTAGGGCAGCATAGTTCGAGCGTGTTGCTGCAGACTGAGTTTGGTGCCACACCTTTGCACCCCCCTCCAGATAAAAGGGAAGCAGGAGGCAGGCACGTTCGTCACTAATTGCCTGCAGGGCCTTCAAATTGTCAAATTCCTGCCACCACGTTGTTGCCGATTCGGACCCGTTGTAACGGCGTAGATGAACGTTGTTCATGACGTCCGAGTTGACAACTGGCGGCGATGGGGGAGGAGTCTGTCTTGGTGACGCTGGAGGTGATGCCCTTGGTGACGCTGGAGGTGACGTTTCAGGCGTAGACGTTGGCTGCTGCTCGTCGACAGGAGGAAGTTGAACAGTAGAAGTTGATGGGGTTGGATAGAGTGAGGGATACAGCGATGGTGTCGGCGGTTGCTGTGTTGGTTGGAGGAGAGGGATGCGGGATTGTTGTCTCAGCCGTTGCTTATAGTTCTCTGGACTTATACCAGTCATCAGGAATCTTCTCCACCAATTTGACTTCGCCAATGTTTAATTAGCTTAGTTATGTGATTCCGGGGAGGTGATGACTCGGGTAATAAATTTAGAGAAACAAGTGCAACAGCCTTGATCAGTATGGACTTTATTCATAAATAATGCATTTCATAAATTAAACATTCATTGAGCAGGTATCACGATTGTAATAACCTTTAAAATCAATCAATTAAAATACATAATAATTACATTTCCAATATATTAAAAAGCATTTAAAGTTAGTCATCTTAACTTTAATAACACAAGCGAATACGGAAATATGCCTTCGTGCTCGGCTGCTAGCTTGCCTCACACTCAGGTATCAATCAGTAAACAAATTAGCCTTACTCTAATATCAAATAATTTAAGATAAACTTCAAAACGTAATTAAAAACAATAATAGTTTGTTTGGCATTAAGTGTCTCAAAAAGCTATTACTTTTCAATAATGTAACATTTCAGATAAATATAAATGGTAATCAAAGCGACTGTAAAAACATAAGCTGATCTTTTGAATCTATTCTACATAGCTATCACTAATCCGTACACTAATCTAATCAGAGGTTATCAGTTCACACTAATTAGCACAAGCTGCAGCATCCCGGCCGGAGTGCGCATGCGCGACAACGTGCTATATGAGCTTAGAGTTTATTTATGAGTTTAGTATACATGCTGAGTGTATCAATGACTACTGAATAAATACTCTATAATAGCTCTACTGTCTTAGAGGAATAACCCTGAAGATACATGAAATTCGGAGACAAAGTCATATGTATACTTAAGATTGGAATACGTGATATTTGTAATATGAATACATGCAATGGTAATTTATATTACGTATCATTGTAAACCATGTTTAAGACGTACGCCTATGGACATCCCGATAAACACTTGTAATAAACATGTGTTCAATACAATATAGACAAGCTTACCATGTCGCCACATTATTTTAGCAGAATAAGTAACTTTACCAAACCATTAACATGTACACTGATCTCTGCAAATGATCTAGTCTATCAAGGACATTAACACTTTACATGGAATCCTTACCGTATTCGTATTGTAACGTCAAAATATAGCAAATGAAGAGACTTTGATTTAGCAAAAGGATAGCCAGTTAACATGGCATATTAACAAGGGTTATCCTAACAAAACGTAAGAGTGCAAATTCATAGTAAATAAAGATAAATCCAGTTTAGTAACAGCGTGACAAGTTAAACTAAAATACAATCAACAGTTAACCTAACAAAATGTAAAAATACAATTTGAACTCACCTAGAGAAACAAGTGCAACAGCCTTGATCAGTATGGACTGATGATGCCCAGGCCATTGCACGCTTTTATAGAAGCGTAGAGGACCTACAATACCTAAATGGCAATGCCATGGGTACGAGTGAGGGTTACCATTCCTACGTTCAAGCCCGGTTCCATGTTTGGTAATTGAAACGCGAACCTCCAGCTTTTCAAGGTTAGGTGCTGGTCAAGCTGGCCTGCTGGCTAGCTCTGGAATGCCGCTAGCCAGACCGACTGTTAGATTTCTTACAAAAATGGCGGACTTTAACTAAAATGACCACTTTCTATTTCCAATTTAAATCATATAATAACTAAATAATTTGCAACTAAAAATAGGGAAATATGGCACGATGATACATGTAATCAATATCTTTACAATATGAAGTCAATATCGATGAATTCACAGTTTTTATTAAACTGTGTCATGATAGTTTGTTGTTATGCCTAATCGTTAGTATTTCCTGAGTAAGAGGAGGGGATGTACATGCATATTTAGGCACAAGTGTACCTCGTAATCACAGTATATCATCGGAACTTTCGTGAACATACTGGTTGTTTTTAAATGAATAACTTAAAAAACGTCCACTTACAAGAAATAGTGAGTAGCATTTTTTTTAATAAACTGAAGATTGATTCACAGCATAGTGAGCATGAAGGTAACTTATAATATATGATCACTATGTTGTGAAACCGGTAAAATAAAAGAGATAAGAATCTTTGAATGCATCAATTAAGAGAAATAGCAGTGATTTTATTGTTGTTTCAGCACGAGTGACTCCGGATCTCTGACATTTTACAACAAAACGACTAACGATGTAGCGCCATTTTCAAACAGCAGAATTTTAAATAGATACATATACAGAACGTCACACGTGTGCATTTGGATCGTTTGTATTGAACGAGTAGATGTCATGGACGCGGGGGAACAACGAGTTCATGACATCTTCGAGTGTTTTTGTCGGAGTTATGTCCATTTGGCACGAACGAGCGCATGCAAGCACGTGAAAGTACGGAAATTCCCGAATTCCGATCTCGCGTGACCACAGCAGCTATTTGTCATTTGTGTGGAGTCGAAGCGTATGAAAGTTAGGTCGAGACGACGTCCGTAGATTTAGCTCACAGTCTAACTTGTTATGTATCATAGAATTTTTAGTTTTATAACGTGTACTATATATGTCTAATATTTAAACAAATATCTTATCTAGTTTCCGAAGATTTAATTTGAAATCTAATCATTCTGACGACAAGGATGTTAACAAACATACTGTGCTCATGTTGATCTAACAAATCAAGTGTACCCAAACATTCAGAAAACCTCTGCATTTTTCGCGTTACATAGGAAAGCGTTGATGTGTGAACCTTTAATCTACTTTCACAACTTTTAAAGCACAATAGTGAACGGTTGAATCCTACTTCTGAAATCACAGACCTATACGGTATCCGTCAGATCTTAGATGAGTGACCAGTGACAACATAATTTTAAAAAGAGCAAATCAATGAGATTAAATTGACTTAAGCTGACACCAAATGAGTTCACTATAAGTAATGTTATTGTATTTAAATTTATTGATAAGTGGATGAATGGGGTTATACTTATTTTCACAATAAAGAAGTTGTAATCCAAAACATCTTGCTGTTCTGTACTTTCTTTCATGAGTTGAAATATAAACACTGGGTTTCTTCATACAACGCACGCTCAAGCAGAGCCTCACGTCACGTGATCAGTGACCCAGTTTCCGGACTGGCGAGCCGGACGTAATAGAGGGGTTGTCTGATTGTGCTGGCATCTTATATTTGTCGAGAGGGCTTGAAGGTTTGTCACATTTTGTTTCGATATTAATGCATGTCAATGATGTTGTAGCGGTGTTTACCTGTATATGTGCTCATTTAACGAATTTTATAGTGTCTAATGAATGCTGTCGTTTTAGAAACTAAAGGTATTGAAAGCCCTACCCTAAATCCGTGAATGATAGAAGGGCGATAATTAACTCAAACGTTTTGGCCTGGGGATCATTCGAGGTAGGCGATTATTTATTTCAGAACCACAATGTGATAAAAAAGAATTGAAATATTCAATATTCAATAAAATATCATTACATTAAATATGTGGTGAAATTCATGTTTTTATAAATTGATGTTAAAACTGCTACAGGTTGACTTAATGAAATATGATAAAACAATATTGATAAGTTGGTTTGCATTGTTAAACAAAACCCCGTGGTTATTAAAGGCAGGCGCTTATTCATTTCAAAGATGGTTAAGACCCAGCGTTTTTTCAAGGTAGGCGTTAATTTAAGGATTTACCAATATTTCAAGGTTAATCTATAGTGTACACTCGCAAAGCAGATCGTTAAAGGTTTACTAAGTATGTAGGTGTCTGTGTTCTATTTTCAACTTCTTTAACTTTACACACTGAATAACATTAGCTAGGTTAACATATTTCTGAACATGAATGGTCTGGTTAACACCGTGTATTTACTGCATTGAGGGTCGATCTGTATGAGTGTGCTGTATTTCCCTGAATCTTAAAACTGCACCGGAAATTATAATAAGCCTTCTATGGTCCTTGAAAAAATAGAAATTAAACCCTTTTTGGCGATAATTTCTTTATTTTGAACATGCTTGAAATAGAATTCTAGATATTCATGCGCACTGGTTTTTCAAAATTTTTGTTTCAGACAATCTTTGTAGAATACCAAAAAATATATGAGTTAACATGTTTATGAGTTATTTTACGCGTCCTAATAATATAAAAGCAGGACTGCTCAACAACGATGCAATGGCTATATAATGAATGTTTTTACCTTGAAGGAATTGTACGTTTTGCGCGACCGTAATGTCCCTACGCTTCCCGTTCCCATATGTACAGCTGGGTGAACTGAATGCAATGTGAATGAAGTGCCTTGCTCTAGGACACAACACAGCGTTAAGCCCACGTAACAATGACCACATCCTTAAACAAAATATGAAGCCTGAAGAGCTACAGAAAGTTAAATAATATGACATGTACATTAGTGCTTCTTTAATGCTCTAGTTATGCGAAACGTGCTTGTCCTTATTAAAGCTCATATCGTGTAGCCGAGTACACATTGTGTATGTGTATAGACCCATGAAGCCAAATATCAAGTTTCTTTACAAACGCTGTAGTCATTCGCATGTGTGCAATCTCATTCGGTAATGTATTCTTCTTTTTTCTTTTTTCTACTTCTAAAGATTTCAACATTTCTTAACTGTATGATAGATAGTGCATCTGTAGAAAATTGGTAGTGGTGAGAACATTGTGAAAGATAATTTCTCAAATATTCTCTAAATCTATACGTTTATCAAGAGCTGCACACGCTACCTTTTGTTGATACATAGAGGGTTTTATATGAGTGTTCATGACCTGCTATGTTAGGACATGAGTGGCTAAATATTCCTATTTCCCGAGAGAGAGGGTGATTGTCGTAAACATAGTATGTCATGGGCACGAATATAATATTCTTTTTATTACCATTGTCCAGAATTGAGAAAAATACTCAAAACCTACCTTTCAGTATGGGCTGACTAGCCCGTATAAATTGTGATGATAGGCGAACTGTGACGTCAAAGCATTGTTTATAACATGACGTAACAATGCAAAAGTGATAGTTTTCCCTTGGACAACATATGAAAAATATGAACCTCGACATGACTGCCCTCGTAGGTAATAAATCAGAATAAGAACCAGGGACAAAATCTGTGGGTATTCTGATCATCAGACATCTTCCCGGACGTAAAAAACTATAAGCAAAACAGCATTTATTGAAGGGTTCCCGTTGTATAAGGCTCAAATTCAATAAAAGGTCATTGGACGCCCATACATTTGATAGAGGATATTATATTACTGTCCATGACATACTAATTTTATGACACGAGTGGCTAAATATTAGTATTTCCAGAGCAAGAGCGAGGAATATACTGATATTTAGGCACGAGTGTCGGAGACATAGTTTGTCATGGGCACGAATATAATAATCTGTTTAATACCGTAGTCCCAAACTTAAAGAAAATACTCAAAACCTACTTCTCAGCATAGGCGCACAAGCCGCCGTCGGCTCGTATAATTATGACGTCATAGGTGAACAGTGTCGTCAAAGCATTGTTTATAACGTGACGTCACAATAGAAAAGTGGTATTTTGCCCTAGGGCAACATATGAAAAATATAAACCTCGATATGACTGCCCTTGTAGGTAATAACAAGCAAAATAAATCATTTGTTTGGATATTCTTTCAATTGCAATGAAAGTAAAATTGATCAAAGATAAACACAATCGCTGACAGGAAATCGATAGGACAGCCACTTTAACTTCACAGTTTCTGCTAGCTTTTAAGTAAACATGCTGCATAAATCTGTTTTGTCATCTGTCAACCATATATAATTGACAATTTTCCAGTTTTGACCGCGGGCAACGTCATGCTTGGCGTCAATGGGATCTAGTGCAGTAGCTTACATTTGGTGTTGTAAAATTGTATGGGAAAGTGTTTGATTTGAAAGAAATTAAACAATAATATATAATGATTGTAAAGGGGTGAGATTCTTAATTTTAATCTGTCTTTTTTTGTCATAGGCCATCGCAAGGCTGTCTGTATTAGTCTATATATACGTAGGCTATGTAATGTTTGATTTTCGTTGCATGAACAATTTTCATGATATAACTTTAAAACTTTGTCAATCGAATTGATTTAAAACTATTTTACCAGGATTAAATCATTCATCTGTAAATAATTCTTTGAAAAGAAAGTTTGAAAGTTTATATGAATCCTTCCAGATTTATTAAATTAACCTGCAAAATATAGTGATTGTGGAGAACCATTACATATTTTAAATCTTAAACTCTAAATATACGTCATTTTGGCATTTCTACGTTGCATACAACATACGAGATGTCATACCTAGGCCTATGAAATAAATTGTAGACGATGATTAAATTAAATAATTGTCTTATGTCGCGAGTATCTCTTCATCTACCCGTCATTTTGTCGTTAAAAATATACAGAGGTATCATATTTTGTCGTATTTTGCGTAAATTCAATAGACTAATGTTATTCCGGTTTACATAATTAATTTCTTATGCGATGAATTATGTATCTTTGTCAAACTTCGTATGTATATTTGAAATCATCTCAGTTTGAAGAACATTAGTATTAAAAATAAATAATTCGATGGCTATCTGTTGTAAAACAGGTCTCCCATTAGCCACCATTTAAAATCTTATGCATCAATTAACATAATATGATGATGAAATTTATGCTATTCGAAAAGAAAACTCCATGGAAAAAATGTCACCGTAGCTATGGTGATTCCTCTGAAAGTTACTTAGTTAATAAGAAATCTTTCATGAAAATCTATGGTAATATGATACGACATTATTTTGGCACACCGCTGTATATTACTAGAAATTAATCTTTGAAACACTTTTAACACATGATCTTCAAGTAACCCCGCAGTCGATTAATAATTTCCAAAAACTCACGTTTGCAGTGGTATATTCGATCAAAATCAAGATTCTATGCCGTTATGTTGAACAACTGAACCTTTTAGCCTATTGTTTTGTACTTTTCAGCAACAATCAGTAGCTTTTGACTAAATAAGATCATTAATATGTACCGTCAATCCCTGAGTATTGGCGATTATCAATGTTAGAAACCATTTTGATCCGGCGCTTATTCAAGGCTGTTTCCTAAGCCATGACATTTACAGTGTATGTTCAATTTTGATAACTCTATGCAATTCAATTCATTCAGATTGCTATAGATATTATAATATCAGTAATTGCATATCGATAAACAGTATAAACATTTTTGTGTCCGACATATTCACGAATCAGGGCATGCAGGCGGCTTAAACCCGACGACTTTTCAATGCCGGTGATTATTCAAATATTTACGGTGTAGCACTCAGAAGCAAAAGAAACCATACCATATAAAATGCAAGATAGTTAATTACGACGGAGACAGGGTTACTTCATGTCTTCAACGGTAATTTATGAATTTACAAGCAATATTTGATCAAGGTATTTGAATTATACACCTTTCAAAAAATTTTGTTTTAAAATCTCCTTAACTAGATGAGCTATAGGAAAGTGAAAACATTTTTCCTTGTTTGTTTTTAGCATCTTGAAAAAGCTGTTTAGGACCTCTAGTAAAGTTCAACAGTTATAAAACTTATAACAATAAAAGAATCATACTCCGATGAATGAAATTGTTAGTACTTATTAATAGCCTATCGCTGGGTCTAGTTGTCGCATTTCGCTAGTCACAGCACTGTGTAATTCACCCTCTCGAAAAGTTTATATCGTTTCTATTGCCCCTGTGTGTTTTACTCTGACCCAACAAGTTGTTTCATCCGTAAGAATTGTGTAAATTATCTAAAGTTTAAGTTTATTTTAAATGCATAATTCATTGATGTATACTTCCTATGCTATAAACCCACCCGCAATGTTGGATGTCTGTGCATTATCTGATATCTGAAGTTTTTCGACGTTAAAGGCTGTTTAAAAAGTAATAAAATGATAAATATATTTGAGAGAATAAATCAATGGAAACTGCTTCGTACGTGTCAAATGTCATCTCTGATGTAATGTAGCTCATAAGATTTCTTTTATATCAGCAGTGTATCTTTAATTCATGAATCAAACTCTTTGATTTATGATTCTTGCCTTTTTAATTCAAATGAAACATTATATTCATTACAAAATATTTCATTTGCTATTCATCCTATTTTCAAAATATGGACAAAGGTACGGGAAGAGAAGCAGTTTCTTAGTTTAAAAAATCTTATTTCAAATCTAGAATTGTTCAAATTATTTTATTCAACATTTTAAGTTTTCATTATTCCTGTTGTGTAGCCAAACCGACGGTTCACAAAAGTGCGTCATGGAGTACCTTTGAAGGCCTTAGTCGTCTTTATTGACTCTTTAAAATAGGTCTAAACAGTGTACGGTCGATTGAAACCTTCAATTGTTTGATAGAGATATTGTAAGGTCTAGGCGAGCATGAGAAGTTGACTAAAATACCGTTCAACTCAACGTAAACTTTGACGGCTTGCCCGGGGGCACGTGACTTTTCAAAGGGACGTCACTCTAAATAGACTTGTTTCGCAAAACTGGAAAATGGTCAATTTCAAAGACAAATTGGTTATTAATTCACATAAAGCGCTTGTTTTTAAAACATGCTTAAGACTATAAAAAAAGAAACATTTTGTCCATTTATAAATTTCTTAGGTGCTTCAACCTACTGTATATTTTATTCACAGGTCAGCGTGACCCAGAATATAATCAGCACACATTGAAGACTACTAACCTCACTTTACAATGAGCCACAGTCACTGAACAGAAAGTATTGGGTAACACCTCATGCTATCCCGTTCCCCATAAGATTTCAAAAGAGGGATTAAGAGTTTGTACAAGTCAGCGTGGGATAGGCCACAGGAACCCGATATTGTAAATAAAATGTAGGTAAAACGTGGGTAAGAAAGACCCGTCCCCTCTATAAATAGAGTAAAGGAATAAAGGCATCCATGTTGCCGATCTCGACTCGCTTCCGAGTAAAGTCAAAATTATCGCTTTAAATTGGTGACATCTCATACACATACACAAGAACCTCTCAGTTATACATTTCTCCGCAAAATGTGGCTTATTTCCAACACATGTCACCCTTCAAATAACTTTTATATCTATTTAAATTCGCAAGACGACCGCAGAAACCTCTGGGGTGAACGTTACTCCGCACCATATGCCCCTCGAGCGATCTGATTGGTCCGTTAAACGTAAGGGCGATTTTCTCTAGATAATTTTTAAAAGTCGCGCAAAATTTAAAAGGCGAGTTTTATTGATGTTCCACAATTTTCAAGCCAGGTTGAGACAATGGAGTCAAAAGATTATTTATTTTTGTATGTAGAATCATTTTTGCACAAAGGGATTGTCACGGCCTAGCTCTTCACACACTGTAGAATTATTAAATGGAAACTCCCATTTCATAATTTAATAAAGAGAGTTTCAAAATTTGTTTTTCCCACGTGTATAATTACAAGAATTAATAGATATTTAAATAATTCATAATACAAACTTTTACATATCAATAAATTTAGATTGATGTATTATTATAAATTTGTCAGTGAATTATTTCAAGTGAATAAAACACAACCAAAAAATTGAGTTATACAAAAGTGTATCAACATTATTAACACAATCTGTGGAATTTTTTTCCGAAAATTGTGATTTGATGGTTCTTACCAATTACGTAATGTAAAAGATAGCTTAAGCATGTGTTTTATTAATGTCAATTTGGCATCAAAGAAATACTCTTTTATACCAAAACTGTAAATGCATATTTTTGTTAACTTGTTCACATAATGAACAAAATGCTGGCAATCATAAATACTTTTCAGACAAATTTGTTTTGTGAATGTAAATTTAACATTTTTTCAGAATTAACAGCCTATTGATAAACCAGGGATATCATAACACTTATTATACTTCCCTGGATAAACGTATTGAAAAAAGATTTTAATGATTGAGGATGTTGTTGTACATGACACTGAAAACTAAAAAAAACACAAATATGAGAATAAAACTTCAGAAAATAATAATTAGATATTTGACATTAATATTTAGATACTTAACTATGGAAAACACTCTTATGTTTCTTTTCATCACTGAGCAAGAAGAGTGTTGACACTTTCTTTTAATTTTTACGTAAACAAACAAGACAGTATTGCAGGTGCCTGTCCAATGATAACAACAGAATGTGTTATTTGCACTAAAGATAAAGCACTCTTCTGATCAGAAATTGATAGCGAAATCATTTCCGAAACATTGCACTGTCCAAACCACGCCGTTTTGTTTGTTAAGCGATGCTTAAAATAAATTCGCCTAAAGGACCAATCAGATCGCCCAAGAGGCATTTGGTGCGGAGTAACGTTCACCCCAGAGGTTTCTGCGGTCGTTTTGCGAATTTAAATAGATATAAAAGTTATTTGAAGGGTGACATGTGTTGGAAATAAGCCACATTTTGCGGAGAAATGTATATCTGAGAGGTTCTTGTGTATGTGTATGAGATGTCACCAATTTAAAGCGATAATTTTGACTTTACTCGGAAGTGAGTCGAGATCGGCAACATGGATGCCTTTATTCCTTTACTCTATTTATAGAGGGGACGGGTCTTTCTTACCCACGTTTTACCTACATTTTATTTACAATATCGGGTTCCTGTGGGATAGGCACTGATTGTTGTACATGCCATTCAGTAGCATTATTTAGATTTATTTACGCTGATCCTTAATACAATTACAATTACAATCCTAAATTTTATTCAATTCCGTAAGCTTGTAAAGATAGAAAGGATGCAAGTCAAAAACTACAACAAATGGTTGTATTTAACACATTATTACTTCATATATCATAATCAACCGAGATAATTTATACCCTCATCTATTGCTATGTATTATTATTTTGTTAGTCTGATAAGAGAATTCTGCTACAAGTAATCAAGTAGGATATTATTTTTCATGTCAACTAAGTGTTTCCTATGTTGTAATGAGTCACATTTGATCAAGGTATTTGCCGTTATAGCTATACTTAGGGGCAGTACTCACGAAAAAATACTTCTTGGCGATTGAATGCTAAATCGAAACTTTTCTTTCAGTCAGTTTTTATAATCCTCCCTCCCGAACTATTATTTTCCAGGAGAGCAAAACGTGCCTTTTTACACGTATGTTTAAGTATGTTTAAATTCAAAATATATGTTTCTGATACAGGCAATATAATGTAAACGATCTGCAATATATTTTTAAGCGTAATATAGTTTCAATGTATGTCGATGTGATCTCTCAAAGATGCTATTTAACAACAAAAACAGCTTCGCTTTAATGGTTTATGGATGACGAAAGACTAAAAAATTAATTTGGAAATGTGAACACAAAGCACACAAAAAGCGCTAACAACTATAATGGTATTCTGAAATACAAAACTAAGGTAGCTATTTAAAGTTTTCCTTTACATATGAAATGCAGCAAAAATCAGTAAAGTAAAGTATCAGGACATTGGTTTAAGTGATCGAAGTACCATGAATCATAATATGTTGTCCTTTAAAACAGTGTAACATAGCAAACTCATACATAGTCTCATATTTACAGTCACGTGACCAGTCGCCAGTCCGGCAGACGGCAAGGCGAGTCGTCCACACAGTGGGAGGATCAGGTTTTGGTGTCAACATGTCCTGACTGTAATCACTGCAGGAAGGTGAGTTATTTTGAGTCTTATTGTTCTCGTTTCTTGTTTCAAATTAGACTCCATAGTTATCTGATCGTATCATAGCAGGGACTGACCGGGTTCTATTTCAGAATAAGCGAATGTAGCAGCAATCTAAATACATTTAAATCAACAGGTTTTATATTTGGTCATACTGTTGATCTAAGATTGGCCCGTAAGGCGGGTCATCCCGCTGACCTCTGAAATCAGCCGCTCGGCCAATCAGAAAAGTTGCCCTAGCTCGCTGGACGTTTAAAAAACTCAGCAGCACATCTTTTGAAATGGATGATGTTCGGAGCTCTGTCATTCGGAGCGGAGCAGAGCGACCATTTCGATGAACAATCCGATTGCTTGGATGTATTAATAGATGATATTTTTTCATTTTAAAACGATTAGCGTTTTTGCTAGTTGTCAATGACAAATGATGATTGCACGTCGCACAGATACTAACGTGGCGAATAATAATCACAAAGTTAGAGTATGATAAATGTCAATATTTACGAAAATCCTCATGCAAGGGGAGGTAACTCCTTTTTTATCAAACTCGTTTGTACTAATTTCTTTCGTTTCCATCCAAATAATTTTTTAAATAGTGATTTTTTGTCAATCATAAATCTAAAAAAGTTTCATACAACCAAAATAAAGCTAACCTACTGATATTTGTATTATCAGTATCAAAAACAAGATCTATTTTTCACAATGCACACTGTTATTGAGAACAGGCCATAAGCTATGATATGTTTCTTCCGTTCACACATTGAATGAGCGACTATGAACTGTTTGTGACGTCGAATTTGATTGATCAAATCGCGAATTCGTTATTTGCATACGAAGGGTCACCGGGACGACCTCTCACACTGGTCAATCTTAGATCAACAGTATGACCAAATATTAAACCTGTTGATATAAATCTATTTGGATTGATGTAGCAGTGGTCAGTTTCTACTTTCGGTTTGGGAACTGTCATGAAAGCCCCAAAATTCACTAATGGTATCTAATTAAACAGTTTTGATATTGACTTATCTTGAATGTCACTCTACCCGCAATGTCACTCATATCTGAAAACCGAGTTTCGTTGACAGCATGAGTTACCCTACTCGCTAAGTGTACATTACAACCTGTTGAGGGTCTATAGATACGAGTGTCCACTGTACACGCTCTATATACAGACTGTCTTAAAGCTATAACTCAAGTTATTTAGTGAAACAAATATCATCACAAAGCTACGAGGCGGGTAGAAGTACATGTAGTTAATGTGTATCTATGTAAAATCATTGATTGAGTGTGTGGTCACAGTGTAGGAAGGTGAGGGTCTGTACCTATGTCTTCTAAGTGCGTTTATATTCATTATTAATTAACCAGTCATATAAATATGCTGTACGGGTACAATGTCAGAAAACTGATAGTCTTGTGTGTGGCATTAAGTGATAGGTTGTGAAGGAGGTATTTGAGGGTCTAAACGTCTGCCTACTCTAACACTCTTTTGCTATCTCTACCACCAGGGAAGATATTGTTTACCTATATACTGCCACATAGACTTAAGCTGAATGTTTTATCGCAAAGAGATTATTGTCCATGGTATTGTAAATGTTAGGTTCAAATAAAAGATATATTTTCATTTCAAAGGCTCTTTAGAAATATATATATTACTTTTTGATATACAAAATTTGCATTCCTATTATTAGCATGAAATAAAATATAAAATAACTTGAATAATTCATGCACAGTAAAGCACAGTTGGAATTATTCAAAAGGGTTGAAACGCATTTGTGTTCTGTATTTGAAATTGTTATATCTATTTATAAAATGTATACACTAAGTTCCAATTATATAGGTAAGAAACATTTATAAAGTGGAGCATGTTTAAGATACTGCTTAAGGGACCATGTGAATAGCAGCAATTAAGTGCTATCCTGTTTACAGCAAACATGTTTTGTTTAGTAGGGGCCCCTTATATATTAACGTGGTTAGAATGCAATTTGCAGTATGTCTCTAATTCTCATAAGATAAAGTATTGCCCCATTCGAAAAGACACACACATATGATATGACAATTGCCGATTATAAGCCATTTCCAAACAAAATATGTCTTTTTAAAGTGCCTTGCAGCTTATGAAAAATATTTAAAAAATTGGCTCAGTATGCAAAGAAGTTATATGTCATGGACCTATATTTTTGAAGTTCTTATCCAAAAACTTAAATGATCACTATATACGAATTTCTAAGAACTATGGGAGTCTTGACAATTCAACTCATTTATTATCAGAAACCAATACAAATATGAAAGAAACAAAATTTTAATAAATTTATTGGTTTTAAAGACAAATTTAACTTTTTATAAACCCTAATCTCTGTCGGACTTGCCCATTCAGCCTCTCTTTTTAATTGTTTAGAGATAAAACAATACATATGATGAATATTAAACTATATTAAACAATCAAAGAAAATATATGTGTTTCTAAATGAAACAAAACCCCTATAATATATTTTTTTACCTCATTTTTTTTATATCAATTTTTAGAAATGCAGGAAAATAATAGAATGAAAATTACAATTCTATTTGACTAAATTTGCTTATATAATTAGTTGATAACTCTGAAAGTTTATAATGTTGAACATTCAGGAAATATTCTAACGCTCCCGCTGGCTCACTTTGTTCCTTTGAGGGTAACATTCGATTTGTACATCATAGAAAAAAATTGAAGCAATGAATTACTCATTTCCTTTTAATGAATAGGGGATATATTTTTGTGTAATAGGTGCCCTAGAGTTTAACGTTGGGTTTTTGTGATTATATGAACTATTGGAATTCTCTCCTTAAAGAAAAATGCTTTCTTCTCAACTTTTTGCAATTGTAAGTCTCCAACGCACACTAACGACGCAAATGTGGATCACAACGCTTCTTAACGTTTGCTTTCATTGGTTGATAAAGACAAACCACACCATCTGTCCATCGTTAAGGATCAATAACCCTTGGTCACTTTGCCCCGACACCGCGCTTTGCCTTGCTCTCCCCTCTTATTTATCATCATTTGATTTTGTGTGTGTTCAAAACATATTTTCTTAAACTTAACTTTACAGAACGTTACTTTATAATATAATTAATGATTTACATGCATGTAAATTGACACACTGAGTGGACAATACAATTGTGAAAGTCTAACTAAATAATTAAAAAAATTAAAGAATAAAAATATAAGCCTGTCGTTTATTGACTAATATCTTGTTTATCTCTTTAAATGAGGTAGAAAATTATATTTTAATGAGTGGAAAAGAATCAAGTGAAAGTATTAAACTTTTCCACGAAATGAAAGGAGATAATCATTATGTCTATTAAGACAAATTTCTCATAGTATGTCGTCCTAATAAAGGGTAATTTTTGCTCAAAGATCCAATCGCTGGACGAACAACATTCGTTACATCAGGCAACTGTTTCATGATTTCACTCGAGTGGTTATCAACATTATAGCTGATAATGAGGTTTAAATAGACCCGAAGAAACAATATTGCCCGAGGACAAAGTCTGAGATCGATACTGTTTTCTTCGGGTCTACAAAAACAGGTACATGTATTGACCGAATTCACCAGTCCATAATTGATTTATTATGTTTCAGTTAAAATACGAAAAAGGAATAGAAAACTTCAGCTGTGTCGGGATTTTGGCTGGATTGTTGGCAAGGATGGGTCAATGACGTCATGATATCAATGTAATGACGTCATGAAACAACTGTAACTGTTTGGCGTCATCGGCTCTATTTTTAGTAACTTAAGTCAAAATCACTTTTTTGTCGGACTCGGGGTCGGTCAATTTTATTTTCTGACGACTGTCACGTGACAAGTTCTAGACCAATCAAATTACCAGAGAACTACGCCCACATAATGTTTAAAGGTTTTTGCCTTTATTGACAGATAGAAGATTATTTTACAGAATATCTCACTCTTTATGAACTCAAAAGTGTATTTATATCGCCGGTATTCAGACAGTTAACAATTCTATGTATACCGGTCCAAGATGGCGACAGCAGGCAAGCTACAGGACGACTTCCTGACTTGCAGTGTGTGTATGGAGGTGTTTGTGCAGCCTGTAACACTAGCCTGTCAGCATACATTCTGCAAGAACTGCCTGGCCAAATATATCCAGACAAAGGAAGAAGCAATGAGAAACAAGACCATCCCCTGTCCCACGTGTAGACAAGAGACCCCAGTGCCTCACCCTGACAGACCTGTGGAAGATTGGGCGGGGCAGCTAAAACCAGGACTGCTTCTCACTGGACTCATGGACTCGGTTGTACAAGGTAACTTTCAAACAAATAGGGATTATTCTTGAACAAAAACTACTGCCTCATATGTTAGATTGCAATATATATTATATATTACCTACCCCCTTAGGGAGGTAGACTTACGAGGTAGTCCAATTCAAGGGTCTATGCTTTACATGTAGTAACCTCACAATTAGAAATTTAGTGTTTTATTATACCGAAATATAACTGCGATATAACTGAACTATTTGAAACGGTCAATGTCAATCTTACAAATCTAATAAAGGCAATAATAATAGAAATTGTCTGCAGTCACAGATATATTCCTATTTGAAACTGCATTGTTAGACATACTGATGATTAAGTTTACCATTTTCTGAAGAATAGAGCTGTTAATGGAAAGTATTGTAATTTCATTGGTTACGCATGCATTTGAATTTTCCTTTTCAGGAGCTGATCTTTGCTCAGTGTGCAGGGTAGAAGGGAAGACAACTCCAGCCACACACTGGTGTTCAGAATGTGAAGCTCTATTTTGTGATGGGTGTCTGCAACTGCATGGCAAAATGCCAAACTCATGGAAACACCAAGCTGTACCAGTCTCAGACAATAATCCTCGAAGAAAAAAATTCATCTGCAAGGAACATGACGAGAAGATGAAACTCTACTGCACAGACCATGACAAACCCTTGTGTACCGTCTGTTGTAGTATTGACCATAGAACATGTCAAGAGGTCGTCACAATCAAGAAACAGCTCCAAGAGGTCAAATCAAAACTTCATCGTCATCAGCAGAATTTGGCAGAAAACATTCATTTAACAGAGGGCAAGGTTCAAAACCTTGATTTGGAAGAGAAAAATCTTGTGGCTGATAGGTCCATGCTGGAATCAGAAATAAGGAAAACCATACAAGAAGCTATCGATGCACTGAAACAGAAGGAAGATCAACTGATTAGACAGGTAAAGGATCAAACAGAACAAGACACACAGATGTTGAGGTCGATGATGAAGACGAAACAAATGGATCTACAGCTGTACCAGCAGCAGTCTCAGTCCATCCAGCAGGCCCTGGAGTTGGAGGATGAGGCGCAGCTGTTTGAGATGTATCTGGCGTCTGGATCAGGGGCTGGAGCTGACGTCACAGGGACACAGAGGAAGGATGAAGCAGATGTAGCTAACCTGAACCTTGTACATAATCTTGAAAATCTTAAGAAAGAAATTGGAAAGATGGATGTGAAGATTCAACATACTGACAGAATAGACGTGACTGCTACACCTGTACTGGATGAAGTTATTGAAGCAACAAACAATGTGGGAGACAGTTGCAGTGTAACAGATAGTTTGGTTATGATCACTGATGATACTAAGGTCACTCTTTTTGCTGATTGTAATAGATGCCTTTTGAAATCGTGTTACACTAAAGCAGGACAGCAATGTTCAAGTGTACTCAAGGTGTCTGGTAAGCCCTCGTGTATGACAGTTATCAGTGAAGGTAAGATAGCTGTGTCTCTACAACTCACCGTGTATCATCACAGTTGCTGTGACTCCTGACCTGGCACTCATGTCTACAATACAGACAAGTAAGAAGTACTTGGGTCTATCTACTCTGGATCAATCAACAATGGTGGCTGGTTCTTATAATCCATCCTCTGTGGATCTGATTGATATGCAGGGAAACATCTTGAAGACCTTCACAACACTTTCCACAATAGGAAAGAGCTTCATCAATCCTCGCTACATCCATGTGACCAGACAAGGCACTATCCTGGTGTCAGATTATGGTCTGAAGTCTGTAATCTGTCTGACGAAGGCTGGAGACATTGTATTCACATACACACCTACTGGAGACAGAGCTCTGAGAGATCCATGGGGAATCACAACCACCAGTACAGGAGACATTCTAGTAGCTGACCATACAACACACAAAGTGATACATCTCAGTAATTCAGGGGAGTATATTAGAGACATTCTTACAGAAAAGAATGGTGTACACGATCCAAGTGGTCTGTGTGTTGATGGAGACAAACTGTGTATTGCAATGTTATTCAAGGGAATACACAAATACAGATTTGATCTGTTTGCAGGAACCTAGATGGTGATTTGATACTGCTACTCAAAGATCAATTTCAAAAGTGACATTTAACTATTACATAACATTTGTAATAGACACTATATATAGTTTTCAGTTGCAGTTAAAATGTACATGTCAAGGCTGATTTGAATGTTGAATAAATCATTAAAAGTTCTTGAAGTAGTATACCTGTGAAGTCTACTTTGTTGTCAAAAGCATTATTAATTCTTTCATGGATCGTATGATAGACACATGACCGGATACCATACAACAGTTTTGATACCATTTATTTATACAAAACAAGATTAAGTAGAAATTAGTTTAACCATAGATCACGTGACCAAATATCAATTGTGCTTGTTTAACTATTGTAAATCTGCAATGTTTGTATCGGAAACAGACAGTGTATCTAAAATGATAACATGTATGTTTGCACTTATCAAATTTGTACTAAATTTGCTTATCATTGTCATAATGTGAGTGTTAGTTTTTTTCCAAAATAAAAATCAACAGAAAATCCTTCTTTCGATAACTGCATTCGGATTTTAATGATTTATGATAATCTAAAGATAATGATTTTCCAATAAAATGTTGAAACCGAAATATTACATTTATATGGAAAACTCACTAACTTTTATTCAAATTCAAAATATTTCTTTTTTTGCCACTGATTTCAAAACACAGTATCTATCTCTCAGACATCGAGGAATTATTTGGTTTATAAACATGCCAGTCGAATCGCACTGCTAAATGAGGAAATAGACACGTTATCTGTAAAACACAAGCACAGTGTCAATCATTCCCAGTAACTAATAAGAATGTTTAGGGCGCGGTTTGTCTGCTTTACATAAACACTTAACCTTGTAAAGGTTTTCAATATAACAAAATGTTTAGATGTGCAAGTTTGCCATCCTTTGCTTTTAATGTTGTTGATATGTCAGAAGACAGAACTTTGTATTTGGTTATCATCATTAAAAATATGTTTCAATGTTTTATATGAGATTTAAGAAAAAAATAAATATTTGGTTAAATGTCGTTTACAAAGGAAAAAACATTGATTCTTTGGGTGGAATAGTATTTTGAAATATCATTACATTATTAAAAAGTATTAATGAATATCATTATTACAATTATTTAAATCCCTAACGGTAATTTCATTGGTTAGTCAAGAAAAAAATATATTCGAATGGTGAGATACTTTACCAGTGACAGGAGCAGAGCGCTACCTAGTGGAACGCAAAAAGCGTGCAACACGTGTAAAGTCGTACATCACCGTAGCAGTCGGTACAATTGTGTTGATTCATCTGTCCGACTTTTACTAAATATACATTCTCTCCCCACAGAGGCAGCTCAGTAACTTTGATCTAGCTTCTGTTCCAGTTAGCCAAATACATGGGTAACAAAGTGAAAACGTAAAAGTCTTCTTTTTCTTAACATTTAAGAACTCAAGACAAACGGCTTGAAAACGTTTCTCAAACGTTGCAATTTTAAAACGTTTTAAAACTTTAGAAAGACGTTGTGACAACGCTTCAAAGACGTTTTTTAAAACTGAAAACTTTCAAAACGCTTTCAAAACAAAACGTATGGTTTACCGGGATGTAATTTTCATATTCAGTGTTCAGGTTGTGACTGTGAAATAAAAAAATAAATAAATAGCTCTTGAAGTAGTATACATGTCTTTAATTGGTGATATAATAGCAACATGTAATAGTTGTTATATACTTAAAAATGAAGCTCATTCATTTGATAAAACAAGATATGGCTAGAATCAGTAAGAAATCACGTGACCAAATATCTATTGTGATAATTTAACCAGTGTTCTCAAATATGTTACAATTATGATGAAAACTGTCAGTGTATCTTGAATGTATATTTCAATAACATGTATTTGGTGAGTTCACAAGATTCTACTATGTTTGCTTTTTATCATCACTTGCTTTTTTTTTTAATTGTTAGCAGCAGAAAATCATTCTTTTGATAACTGCATTTGGATTTTACTGATCCATGAAGATTTTACAATATCGGTTTTTCAATAAATCACTGAAATAGAACACATAAATATTGCGTTTTATGTCGTTGATTTCTAACACAGTATGTTTATCTCTACATTATGAAGGAATGATTTATGTTTTGAAAGCTGCCAGACTTATCGCACGTACAAAACAAGGAAATGGACATGCTATATTGTGAAACACATGCACAGTGTTAATAATTCCCAGTAACGGCTACTGATTTGTTGGTCTTATTACCTTTCGAAAACAAATGTCAATGAAAAAGGTTATAATTTAACAAATATTTGCGAGTTGTTTACGCTTTTATTTGATATATTGATATGTCAAAAGATAGGTACTTGCGATAATCAGGTTTATCGTCCCCCATTCAATCCCTTTTATCAAAATTCGGTGCGATGATGTGTTAATGGATTATATCCATGACACAAGCAGTCCCACCCTGCAAAATGTATTAGAACAGCTTTTTGAGGCGTTTGGTTTATACAAAGACAAAATTGTTACGAAGTTTTCAATTCAAAATTCAGGATACCAAGCGCCTCGGCCCTCCCCCATTTTAAACTTCCTGAAACCATTTATGGCCATTTAGACAACCGTCCCTCAGCCAGCACATATGAAGCCTCCATTATTTACAAAAACCAATCAGACATTAAAATGGTCCTCTTAAGAAACTCTGAAGAGAAACAGAAGTTGCTCCACATTTATGGCTCGACATACGACGATAAACGTTGTACATTTGAGCAGCAAATTGGCGGAGAAGCAACGAGAAAAAGAAATCAATATTTGCAAAAGGATGTCTGAAAAACAAACCTTAAGGAGAAGTTGACTCTCCAAATAGTTAACGAGGGTTTGTGTTTGACCGTCTCGGATATGGATAAGCATCTCTCCCCGGTTAACGATCCCAAACTTAAAGTTGAAGTTGTATTGTAAAGGACAGCTTCGTTTTCGAAAACATTAATTCTGGAAGCAACATCAAAAGAAACAGATATTCACCGTTAAGAAACAAATTTTGACTTGACAGCAACTGCGTTCAAATTTGGCAATTTTACTTGATAACGCTAGTTTGTCAGTTGCTGCCGACGTTGCTGCAGAGGATGAGGTGTGTTCCAGGTTCGAAGTGCTAAATACACAAAATCTTGTCATTGATTATTGAAATTACTTTCAGGTTTACGATGACTTGAAAGATTATGATAAAGGATTCTACCATGAATGTGATAAATACTAGATTCTGATTGGTTTTCCTGGAAAGTCAAACGTGATCAATTTTGGATTGAACGTCCTCTGATTTTGAGGCCGTTTCACCGCGCATTGATACAGCCGACTGGCAATTTCAGAGCTGGTATTCTGCTGTTTACTGAGATTAAAACTTTAAAAAAGTTATTTAACATGTTTTATTTACGTGTGTTTACGGGGGATGACCTAATAATTTGAAGCAGATAGAGTATTTTATTCAAAATAAAAAGTTTCAGTGGTCAATCAACGCCACACACAGCGGGCTTCCTTCGATTACATCAACAATACAGTGACGTCACAGTGGTTTTCTGTTAGAATCATCTATTTGATTGATAGGGATATCTCAGTCTATTCTGGCAACAAGTAATGGAAGCACATGCTTTAAACGGTACGATATTTATAGCTGCGTTGAACAAAGTGAGAAATCTATTTGATGGACACCCAATGACAGATTCACCTTTGGTTTTCGGCTGCGCGTTCGGTTTCAATTTAAAATTTACTCGCTATCAATCCAGTATAACATGTCTCTGATTTTAAAACACACTTGGTTTATTTCCTAAATATCTGATTATTATATGTAACTATGATATTTGATGTGATAATTTGAATTTATAACTGTTTATCTCATATCACATTATCAGTCATTTATGTTTACATAACTAAAGTCACAATTTATATGGTCCCATAAACTTAACTTCTATTTTACACTGTTACACGCAAAAGCTTCATTCATTACTATTTTATTTCATTAACAAAGTGAAAATTAATAATCCACGTAGCTGTTGGAATCTTTGTCAATTTTTAGTGTATAAAATCAAAATCAAAATTACACCGAACGTACCTTGCAGGTAATTTTACCTAATGACATTCAATAAACGGTCTCGATAGACTTAAACAAAGGTGATTTTCCCTGAGTGATTACTAAAGTCCAAATGTGAAGAGAAGTGTCATAAAATATTTTGGATAATTCAAATGTTCGCGTAGTCACGTGTTCCGACCTAAGGTTTTGATTTTATATTCAAAATCTAATTTTAGATATCCAGTTATCTCTCAGGTCATAGCAAATCGGCCATTGCTGTCACTGGTTTTTGTATAGAGCTTTCTAGGAGAATTTATCGAATTTCTTCGAAGTATGACTAGTTGTTAGGTTTGTAAATTGCATTTTGTTGGTATGTTATTGTATCCGCCACATAAATAAGAAGAATGGAACTTTTGGTTTCCAAGTTGATCAATTTAAGTGGTGTCCATAAGAATACCTTTAAACCTGGTCCATAAAGTTAGTTCAGTGTCTATTTTATTGAAGGGACAAAGACAACGAAAAAACAACAAAGTATTTATAAACTCATAACCAATCAACATAATATGAAGCCAGGTGGTCATGTTCTTCAAGTCTGTCTCGTCTCTCTAAAGCTGACAGCAAGTGATCTGAAATAGACAACTGCACGTGCAAATCAAGCTCTACTCGTCCCGTTGCCCTAGCAACATTCAACACGTTTCGTCTTTACAGTGATGTGTCTGTAATCGGACTGGATGATTTAAAAACAACTAGTTTCTAGACAAAACACAAAGAATTACAATGTATAGGCTTCTTTTTGACATTAACAGTGTTAAAAAACATCTAAGTTAGAATTATACCTGAATACTAAAGCCTGCACACAACCTTGGCTATAGTGCACGAACGTTTTATTTTTATTAAATTAATTTATTCTAAAATTTAAAAATCTTCTTAAATTTCTCCATTCAGGTTAGCCATTTGTATTTTTCATTGGACTAAAAGACACAAGGCCATATTTTTAGAAAGCATAGTTATATAAATGACACAATATATCAAGCAATAATCTGGTGTGATTATTTTTGTGTGAACACATTCAACACAATTGAGATAGGAAAGTTGACTTGCATAGCTTAGCTAGATATAGTGTGTACGTGTTATGCATGTACTGTTATATATGTTTTTTTTAAATCTACCCGTTCGAAAACAAATGTGAGTGAAAGAGCTAACTTATATTTGCGAGTTGTTTCCGCTTTTATTTGATATGTTGATATGTCAGAACACAGGACCTTTTTATTTTCGATCGATAGTCGAACTTATTTGAATATGATAAAAACACAAATATATGGCGTTAACAGGAGCAAATAAGTTTGATTTATCAGGTAGAATAGTTTTCAAAAACATCACAATCTCATAAAAATGGCTGAATAAGTATTAGTATTTAAAATATATTGAAATAAATGAGTATATGAAATACGATATGTTACATATGTGTTATAAACCATATCAGTAAAATCATTGGTAAAGAGAAACAGTAAAATTGGAATGTTGGGAAACTTAACCAGTTACTAAAATGTTTACTCATCACGGCAGCGCTACCGAGTAGAACATAAAAAGCGGGCAGCACGTGCAGATCATAGCCAACTGGGGTGAATCGGTGCATTCGTGGCGATTCTTCCGCCTGATTTTTTACTCCATCTTCCTACACAAAACCTAAAACGCCAGTTTCTGAACTGTCAGTTGTATGCCTTGCTGCTGACCCTTGAGTTTTTTGTGCTGGCTCTCAAGCCTGTAGGAGCACTATAGCAGCACAGAAAAGTAAAGCCTCTGCAGCAGGGCATAAAATGTTGGTTCGGAAACTGACATTTAGGATATGCGTAGGAGGATGTTTTCACTCAAGAAAACTTTGAAACAGAAAATTGTCAGTTTCTGTTTCAGTTGATCTATCTTTATCTGGAAATTGATATCATACATCTACATAGTTATGTTTCTGTTTGAAAATGATGTTTAACATGGCGCTACATTTCAGTCTTTTTACAGCGCTCACAGTGACCGAGTTAGATTTGATTTTGCAAGTGTTGGCGCTATTGATAATAAAAAGATAACACCTTATCAAGATGTAAAAGATCGGGAAAATATCATTTTGCAGTCACTCGTGTTGTAAGAAATATATGAAAACTCTGCTTGGGAATAACTACTAATACAATATTCTAATGACATAAAGAAAATAGCAAAAATATAACCACGTTGCAATTGACATTTTTTGAAACAATAGATATTTTACAAGAATCTTGTTATTAACGTTGTTGAGTTGATTGAGTCAGTTGATTGCTAAAATGACATTAAAATAAAGACACATTAAAACTTTGAATTTCTGCTCAGCAAAAACAAAGTTCTAGGGAAATATAACTCAAACCTGATTCTCTTTTCTACGACATGGAACCCAAACCTTGTGAAAATATCTTTGCATGTGATATTACTGCGATTATTTGAATTAGGCAAAACATGTTCAAGTAATGAAAGATGTACCAACCCTTTTTTAAGTTGTATGGGTTATTTAAATTTAAGCTCATCATGTTATTAAGGCCCAAAGGGCTTCTGGCATGGCATGGTGTCCGCCGCCCGTCCGTAAACTTTGTTCATTTTCGACTTCTTCTCCATAAGCATATGTCCTAGACAGCTGAAACTTTATGTATAGACTCCTTGACTAGTGAGGATTATAATTTATAGCTGTGGTGGCCATGTGGCCTCTAATGAGGCCCAGGGGAACACACACGTAAACCCGTTTTATATCTTCTTCTTGGAAGCGGTGGTGTAGTGGTTAGCGTGCTGGCCTATCACGCCAAAGACCCGGGTTCGAATCCAGGTGGAGACACCAAAGATTTGTGACCTGGGCTTTACACCGTGTTGTGTCCTTGGGCAAGGCACTTCATCCACATTGCACTCAGTCTACCCAGCTGTACAATTGGGTACCTGAATACGGGAAGTACGGACCTATGTGGTCGCGCGAAGCGCTTAGTAGCAGCTTTGAAAGTACAATTCCTTCAGGGTGATAATGTACAGCCAATGAGCAGTGCTTGCACTGGATATTAGGCTTAAATATTTTCATTATTACTTTTTATTATTAAGCATGAGGCATAAAATGCTGAAAATGTGTGTACAGACTTCTACTTAATTTAGTTAGGATTATAATTGACAGTTTTCACAGTTTGTGGTCCCCTAACAAGGGCTTGGTGAACCTTTGGAACCAAAAGCCTAAATTGTCAATGGAATTTGTCAGGAATATCCTTTTCTGAATTGATTACTGGTATCTGAAATCAGATCATCTACATACTAAAGTTCAAGATTGGTGACCCTGTGTCCCCTTGTGCTTTAAATTGTCACTTGCACCCAATGGTTGAACCCTCAATTTTTTTTTTATCCCAGCAACACTGTCAATATATACATGCTTTTCACGATAGGCACGTGCTTCTCATGAACCGCTCTAGAAAACTCACAGGATTGATTAACGAATACATATTTAGGGCACAGACATAATTTTCGTTGGCCCTAAATCTGCCCAGTATCACTGATAACTAGAACGCGTGCCAGGCACATTTTAAACCACTAATTCGAGGATTGCAATCAAACGATACGTTATAGAGAATGTAGATAGTGTATTACTTACTGAGCCACACCGTGAGTTGTTTGGGGTATCAAATTCCAAACTTTAAAAATTGCGTCAATTTATCGAGAAGCATCCACTGTTGCAGACAAGTATGATTTTAGTAACAATAGGAAGGTTTGAAGTAGCGATTATGCTCGAAAACCGGACAATGACGCTTGTAAATCGGTCAAACGTTGTTTTGAAAACCAAACGTGTCGATAATGTTAAATGGGCTAAATAACTTCTTTCCATGTCAATTATATCTTTTAATTTAGCTTCCGTGAATATGTATGACTGTTTTAAGATTTCATTGAAAACAGGTTTTTATTGCATAATTGCCATTTTGGGAAGAATATGTAAGGTATTTTGAATTTGTATAATGAATTAAGACATTTACTTTCTTCTCAAAGGAAGCAATGTTTTGTAAACATAGGGGAGGGGCTCGTTAAGGAAGCTAAGTATATTATAAGTATATTCTTGTCTTTTACGGAAATGGCACCTTACATTCTACCAACGTAAGAACTGTTGTTGTTATTGAATAATAATTAATATTTGTTGTTGTTTTGTTTTTTTTTTTGTTTTTTTTTATTCGTTCCCAGTTACATGTTTACATAAACCATGTCATGACAGCGACACGACAAAGGAGTCATGATGACATTACAAAAAGATATCTATGAAAAGTCAACAACATTTTTTTTTATATATATATATATAAAATTGCATGTTAAGTCAAAGGTATGGGATGAAAGGAAACCATTTGTTTTCACATATTTGTTCATTATTATTTCTTTTAGCAATAAATTTTTCAGCCTGGTAAATCAATTTTAATGTTTTCAAAAAGTTGCCAAGTTTTGGAATAATATTTTTGATATTGCATATATGAATATGCCTTTTTGCTGAGAAAATAATTTGGTTTAGTATTTTTTTTAAATATAAACTACCAAACCAAACCAAATATTTTGTTATTTTAATTTCCAGCTTGGGATAGGTATTTAGCCAATTCTCAACATCATTCCAAAATATCTTGGTTTCATTACAATCCCAATAAACATGGCATATGGATTCCTGTGTGTCATTACAAAAGCTACAAGTGTCATTATCCATCAGTTTCATTTTTAAAAGCTCTCTTTTGGAATATATAATACCATGTAAAAACTTAAATTGAAAATCAATAAGTTTGACATCCATAAAACCATAAATGTCAAAAATCTTATGACATTCTATGTCACAGTCAAAAAGGTTTTCCCATTTCAAACATATCTTAAGTTGTCTGTCATCAGACATTAGTTTATCATAAAATATTCTAGATCCTTTTGAAAGTGAAATAAGGCTTTTGTTACAGGAGGAAATATTCATGTTATTAATGGGTATCATAATTTTATTATTTATAGTTTGTATCCATGGCTTTGGCAATAAATTAATAACATAATTGTAATCTAACACTGTTCCTCTGATGCCATACATAGATTTAAGTGTTTCAAATGGCATAAAACCTGATATGTCACATAAGTCTTTAATTGATAATATTCCTCTGTCAGCCCAATGTTTTATAAAGTGGTGGGTATTTTTAAAATTGTGATTAAACCAAAGGGGCTGAGCTAGGATATCATCAATATTATCATTATCTATTTCATTCTTCTTACAATATCTACTCCATGCTTTAAGAACATCAAGCCAATATGGATTATTAATATTAAAAACTTCTATACCATAAGCCCCAAATTTGAATATATCGTTAAAGGGTATTTTGCAAGGATTAATTATAGACTCTTTTTTACAGTAAAGTCTCAAAGTGGATAATTTTAAAGCTTCAATAAATGTTTTTATATCAATCATCCTTAGACCACCTTCTTTTTTCAATCTTTTCATAGTAACCCTTTTTATCTTATCATTTTTGTCATTCCAAATAAAATTAAAAAATATTTTTTCAAGTGAAGAGATGAAGGAATCTGGGGGATTAGGTAATGCGCTAAATATATGGACTAATTTTGAAACTGCTAAAGTCTTAATAACTGTAATCTTTCCTATTAAAGTCAGATGCCTTTTTCTCCAATTGGCTAATAATCTATTAATTTCTTCTAGCCTTTTCCTAGTATTAATTACCCATAAGTCACAGAGTGTTGGAGTAAATTTGATACCCAATATTTCAAATTCCCCACTATGCCATTCTATCTTTATATCCTTACATAATTTTTCATGACTATTTGCTTTTGAGCCTATCCAAATTGCTTTAGTCTTGTCTATATTAATCTTAAGTCCTGACATTTTGTAAAATCTGTTTAATGTAGAGATAGCAGCATATAGACTCTCTTCAGATCCATCAAGCAGTAATTCTGTATCATCAGCATATTGTCCAAGCTTATATTCCTTATCATCTATCACAATTCCTGTTATGTCTTTATTTGCTCGTATCATACAACCTAGGATTTCAGCTACAAAGAGAAATAGGTAAGGGGAAAGGGGGTCTCCTTGTCTACATCCTCTTTCATTTACAAAAAAATCTGATAAATGGCCATTTTGAATTACACAAGATGTTGTATCAAAAGTTAAGAGGTCTATCCAGCTTCTTATGTGAGGGCCAAATCCAAATTTCTTTAGTACCAAGTCAATGAATTTTTTGGAAACTGTATCGAAGGCTTTTTCAAAGTCAATTAAAATCAGTAAACCTGGAATATTTCTTATTTTTGATTCAAACATAACATCATAGAGCATTCTTGTATTTTCACTGATTGTTCTACCTGGGATAAATCCTGTTTGATTTCCGTGGATAAGAGAATCTAGTGTTGTCTTCAAACGGTTAGTTATACAAGTGCTAATTATCTTATAAAGGGCATTCAAAAGGGTTATTGGCCTCCAATTTTTTAGGAAAGATCTATCTTTATTTGGTTTAGGGATACAGGTTATTACCCCCCTTTTTACTGTCAAAGACAATTTTCTATTTGCTGATACATTTTTTATAAATCTGAAAATCCAAATTTTCAAGTCTTTCCAAAAGAATTTGAAAAAATCAATAGGAAAGCCATCAATACCCGGGCTTTTGTTATTTTTCATATTTCTAACTGCTTCTGTTATCTCTTCAATGCTGATATCTTTTTCTAGTATGTCTCTCAAATCATCATTTAAAGTAGGGGTAACAACATTTTGTAAACCAACCTCTTCCTCCAGGTCCTTATTTGAAGAGTATAATTTATTGTAGAAAGATTTAACTTCATTTAAAATAGAATAACTGTCAATAATTTCTTTATCATTATCTGAAATAATTTTATTAATTGATTTGCTTACAAAATTTCTATTTTCCAAATTGCAAAAGTATTTAGTAGGTTTTTCACCTTCTTCATACCATAATATTCTAGTTTTGATTTGTTTTCCTCTTATTTCTTCTTCTTTTAATTTTTGTAATTCCATTTGATGTTTCGAAAGTTCAGAAAGCAAATTTTCCTCAATGTTTTGAAAATTTTTCCTAATTGTATCTTCACAATCTTTTATTTTAATTTCAAGTTCAGCAGTTTTGTCATTTTTGTTTTTTTTAAGAAATGATGAGAAAGATATTGATTTTCCTCGTACCTTCATTAAGAATGTCTCTAGAAATAAAGTATCATCAATTTTCAGTTTAATATCACTACAGTCAGAATCAGTATAGTTATCTGTTATTTTTGAATCAGAATATTCTTCTATTGTTTCACGTAAAATAGATTTCACCAAATTTCCATAATCAGGGTGGAGCAGTAAAGAGGTATTAAATTTCCAGTACCCATTTCCTCTTTCCTGATTAATAGTATTAGAAAAAGTTAGAGATACTGCAGAGTGATCAGTCTTATAACCAGGCAGGATATCAGTGTCTAAGCTTATATGGTACATATCCTGTGATAATAAAATAAAGTCTAATCTTGCTTGCTGTCTTGGCTTCTTTTTCCACCAGGTATATTTTCGAGAGGATTTATTTAAGTCCCTCCAAACATCAATAAGATCATAGTGTTCTATTTTTTCTAAGATGGTTTCTCTGGATTTTGGATTATTTATATGTTTGTAATTTTCTAAGTCAACTGTTGGGTCTAAGACTAGATTCCAGTCACCAACTATGACTAAGGAGTCATTTTCTAATGAAAATATGTCTTCAAATAGCTTTATGTAAAATTTAGGATCATCGTTGTTTGGGCCATAAATATTGGTTAATGTAAATCTTTTACCATCTACAGTGATGTCAGCAATTATATAATTACCATTTTCATCTTCTATGGTTTTGTGTATAGTAAGGTCTATATCTTTATTAAAGAGTATGGCCACTCCTCTAGCATTTGACCTGAAAGGTGCTATTATACTTTGTAATCCCCATTCATTTCTCATTATATTAGTATTATCTTTAGCCAAGTGTATATCTTGAAGGCAAATAATTGAAATTTTTTTTTTTCTGTAGATATCCATGACTTCTTTTCTCTTATTTCTGTCTGCTAATCCTCTACAATTTGCTGAAACTAGTTTTATCTTTTTTACATTATTTACAGCCATCTAAAGTGAATCTAATAATTTAAAATATAAGGGGAAAGGGAATATAATAGGCACTAAGATATAAGAAAGGCATATGGGGAAAAAATACTTACAAAGATATGACATGTGGATTTTATATAACAGGAGATGGGAACGTTTTTTGTAATGGTTGAACCATAAAAAAAGAAGAAAAAATAGAAGAAAAAAAATAAAAACAAAGAAAACAGTTGCATATTGCTGCAACGACTCCCTTGTGAGTTTGGTGTTACAAACCACCTAGTCAATTAAAAAAAAGAAGAGAAAATAGGCCTTGTAAAATAAAACAATTACACAGTTTGATATAGTAGCTAGAACCAGCTGTAACCCTTAAATAATTATACTGTATGGCAGGTTTCACACATGTAGATAATAGGATTACCACATGTAATGTTGTATAAAGAATACTTTATCAACTTTCAGTAATGTTCCATCAGATGAAATAATTAGAGCATAAAGTCAACAAAACAGGTCACATACATAGTTAGAACTTTTGTTCTAATAATTACGTTAAACGTTTCAATTATAGACAGTTTTGCAAACCCAGAACAAACTTATAAAATGGGATTACATAGAATGTGTGATGGAAGAGTTTTATCTTTCCTGTTATATTCCATACTAGCTAGTATATAAACAAAACACAATGTCAAAAATGTTTTCCGCTATTGGAAGAAGAAAGTAAACAATTACCTGGTTTAGAGTCTTTTGAAATCGTAATATTTCTAGTATGTAAAAAACTCTTAATAAACAAAAACACAGTCTTGTTTTCCGTAACCGGAAATAGTATGACACAAACCGGTAAACTCCTTACACAGGCTTTCTTGTCGAGAATCACATTGGCATTGTTTGGAGTTCAAAGATGTAAATATTATTGTTTTCAAATAATAACACGCACGTGTTATATGAAAGGAGTGAGTTTATAAAAGAAAACATCTCTTTACTTGATTTCTTCCTCCAAGTCTATTCTTTTCCACTCTGCGTCCACGGTTTTTCTGTACTGCAGTACAATGTCGATCCCTCGTTCAAAGATCCTCGTGTGATATTTGAAATCCCTCCTGATCTCGAAAGCTTTCGCCGCTAGTTTTCCTCTGTATTTCTTCAAGATAACGGGCAAGTCCGTTCTCACCGATATCTTCATATCTCTCAATTTCTTCTTTGATCTGTAAGTAGCGTTGAGAACATTTTGTCGGTCTATCTGCCTGACGAATTTCACAATGATTGGTTTAGGTTGATTCTTGGTTCTTTCAGTAGTACTGAGTCGAGGTAGCCTATGGATATTATCCAAAACTATGTCAGAAGATAAGTTCAATTCTGTGAACAGAGTTTTGATGGCATTATCAGCGTCTTCGATGTCCGGTACGCCGTAGACCAGCAAGTTATTCTTTCGTACGTACATTTCCATAGTCAGCATTTTCTTTTCGGTTTCACGTTTGGCCTCCACGAGTTCAGTTTTGAGTTTTTCAATTTCTGTCTTGTTTATTTGTATGTCTTCTCTATTAAAGTCCACAGATTTAATGACATCATCTATTTTTGTACTCAAAACTTTAATGTCTACCTTTATAGCCGTTGTAATGCTGTCCGCCTGGGATTGGAGTCGGGACTCGATGAAATTTTTCATGTCTTCATTGCCGGGCGGCGTGGTCATGGGTTCTTCGACTATTTTGTCATGGTTGTCTTTATTTGTCAGAAATTCGTCCATACTTTTATTTTTTGACGCTCCTTTGTTTTCCCCAGTGACTTTTTTAACTTGTTGCCTTGTGTTTTGGGCCATTATCATAGGATTGCGGTGGATTTAGTGGAGCTCAGCTACAACACGTCTTACGCCATGTAGCCTCGAACCGGAAGTTTGAAATATTTGTTGTTGTTAATCTAGACAAGTTTTGCATAAAAATGATTCCCCTTATTAGGAAATTTATCAGACTGTCTCGCTCGGGAAATATCGTTTTACTGGCACGAGTGTTGTGGCCTAAGAGTAATTGAAGGGTCCGGATGACGGGGTGTCAAACAGGACCGTTAAATGCAACCTAGCTCTTCAAAAAGACTCAACTTCGAATTTTCTAAAAGCTGAGATAATTATCTATACAATGATAGATGAAATGAAACCATTGAATTTGGTTGCAGAAAGATAAATCACAATGAAATCGCATGATTTTCGAGTTAGGCAACTATAGGCAACTGCAACCAAATTATTTGTCCAAGAAAATACATGTTTTCATCTAACAGAAGAGCCTGGGCTTGACGAAACTTGGTTGCAGATGGAATATATGATGATTTGACAACTGTTGATCACTTACCTGGCTTTTTATTTACATTTCAATGACACATCAGCAACTTACCGATCGCTATCGAGTCCGGTTTTCGATCATGTCACTTCGTGTTTTGAAATCGTTTCTGACATTATGGATAGAAATATTTCACTGACCTTGATTATTTTAACAATTTCTATCATACAGCATGTCATGGTAGGTACTTTAGACAATCTTTGACCAAATTAATCCCTAAATTTCATTTCTGTGTTTCAACGTGCTCCCGTAGCAGATTCGAATTGTTGTCATATCTCAAAAAGATTCTCATTGGCTGTCACAAATTCCTTTAATTGCCAAATTATTTTGATAGAAAATAAACATCAATAAGTAAGTTTAACAAATAGTTTCTATCCAAAACCAGAACAACATGAATTATCAATAAAAAATTAGGAAATCTGAGACTGAATCAACCAATTGTAGGACACGTTACATACCACATGGCATTACGTCACACACAGAGCGAGAGGGAACCTGTCTAAATGGAACTGTTGATTTGTTTTTGTTTTCACGTCAAATGAGGTAAATTATAAAACTCCTGCAACCAAACTTGTCTCTTTGCTATTCAACAAGAAACTACAATCTCTGCAACCAAATTAGTGTTTGTCAAGACACGAAACGTGATGGATATTTGCTAGAAAACAATTTTGTTGCAGTTGCCTATAAGGGACTGCAACCAAACTCCAAAACTCCTCGATTTCATTGCGATTATACGTTTTGCAACCAATCTCAATGCTTCAAGGAAAGCTAATCCTTTTAGCTGTCAGAATATCTTCATTTCAATCATTTTCAAGGAAAAGGTTGCATTTTATTGATGTTTTAGATACCCCGTCGTTCGGACCCTGCAATTACTCTTAGGCCAGTGTTGTAAAAACAATATGACATCTCGCGAATGTGTTAATATCTTTATCATCCATAATATACGAAAGCTAAAATTCCAGTATTAGAATTTTCAAAACATCGTCAATGGTAAAAGCAATTAGGTCAGCCCGTATGGATACATATGTAACTCGGTCAGGGTTAACAGGTACAGACTTATTGTGTAGCGCCAGTTTCAAACAGCAATACTCAAACGGAATAGTACTATTTTTATGTTATCTATCATTTTAAGTATAATCACATATCAAGTAAAGCAGAATTTACATGCTTCTTTATTAAAAGTCATTCTTTAGTGTCAAGTTAGGCAGATGAAATGACACGTTTGCAATGATTCACCCGCGGCTATGTCGGTGTGCACGACTTTGCTCGTGCTGCACGCTTTTCTCGTGCACTTAGCGCTAAAGCAAAAGATCAGGTAGCTCATAAAGTAGTCCCACATTCCGATGACACGTGGTCTTCTTATCTGACCAATGGAATTACCGCTAGGGTTTATTACACATGTGCAACATATCGTTATTTTATGTCATGACTTATTTCATCACGAGTTAATGATTGTGTATGGAACGAGCGAAAACGGGGAGGCTTGCTCAGTGGTTAACGCGTTTGACTTCAGATCAAGAGGTCCGGGGATCGAATCCCTCCTTGGGCTTAGCAACTTTTTCAAGTTAAGTTTATTGGAGAAATATTTTTCAATTTAAAAGGAAATGTCTTGAATGCTGCCATTGCTCTTTTAGCTTTCATAACCAAGTTTGTACATTTTTTACCAGGATAATCTACTTGAAAATGTTAAACCAAGATAGATAGATTTTCAAAATACCACTGAATGACGAATGCCCACTTCAGTCAAAAAACTTCCTCAACTGTAGTTGCAACTATTACTCAAAGCAGTGATGTGTTATGTTATCCCGATGTCAAGACGACTTGGATGACTGACTCGGTTGGATCTTTGGCTTTGGTGGAATTCTTTGACGCACAATTTTTTTACTTTTTATGAGTAGTATCGGTCTGTAGAGACTAACAATCTTTAGAGACACATTTTGAGCTGAAATAGAAGAAAGATGAGAAGGTTTCTATTATGAACAAGTTTATTGATTCTGAAATTGTATGCTCCTGCCTGCCTGTTTATTTATAAATATCTATATTGTTTTGATATAGAACCTTCAACCCAAACTTACAATTTAAAGTCTAGTGATGGCATGGCATCAATCAAGTGTTCACTCAGCTAAGGGGAATACAAACAAAACATGCCCGTTCTGGAAGAAGTTGACACAATGAAAAGGATCATGAAAGATTTCAATTTGATAAAAAGTAGTTCGAACCTATATATGTCATTTAATCCAATCGACGTCGAGTGTGATGGTTTTATTACCCGAGCGAGAGCGAGTGTTATACACATTGTTGCACGAGTTTTGTTAAGGTCATATGACACACTTCCAAGGGTAATAATTTCTGAATTACAGATTCGATTCCATTTTACCATCTTAGAAATATTCAAGAAGCGGGCTGCTTCCGTTGCGACGACCGGCTATAATGACGTTACGAACAATGGTGTCATGACGTCCCAGGGGGGAGAAATCCGACCCTGACTATCATTAATAAATATTGGAATACAATTGCTGAACATAGAGCTAACTAATAGAAACGTGATAGTTAACTTTAACTGTAAATAGCCCCCTCGGCTATGGCTTTACTTGGTGTTCAGGGAAACTTCATTAATTGCACTGAAATATCCGCTTTTATTAAAATATTTACAGTAAGAGATGTATTGCCATAGTTTTAACAGACGATAATAATGTCCTACATGTAATCAATATTAAATACATCACCGGTAAGTACACTTTAACAAAGGCAAAACACCATCTTTACTCTTCCTCAAAATAATTAACATAGGACATGGACGCTTTGCACACAGTATATGACAGAAATTGGTAAGTTTTGGTTTAACTTTATATTTATCAAGTTCAGACACATAAATGCATAAATTCCTTTAGGAAGATTAACCAGTTCTGTACACTTTCACGGTGTTGGTCCCAATATCCCCATACGGGAACAATCAACTTTAACGATTTTTTTCTACTTTTCATTTTACTTTTCTAACAACATTTTTTTGGTATTAGTATAGCACCATCATTTGTCTTTCATACAAAAATATTTAAATGATTTTTGAATTTTCTAAAATATCAAATATACCCTTCTTAAAGTTTTTGTCTAAAAACTGATTTTTAACCATTTTTTAGACATCATCATTTCACAGAAACAAATTTCACAGGCTTCCTCTCCCTACCAAATTGTAGGATATTATGTCAATATCAATATGACGAAAGCAGAACATAATTTTATTGAAAGGAAAAAAAGTTACAGGAGTTTGAAGGACATGTTCCCATATGGGAACACAGGGAGGAAAAAGGTGAAAATTAAAGTCGAATGCGTAGCGTGAGGCTTTAAATTGATAATTTAGAGCTATAATATTTCAGTTATATGCTGCTTGATTTCCAAACACAGTATGTTTTTCTTAATTTTACCATAATAGCGATTTAAAATTGAACTATATTCTTAAGCATTGACTCAGGTGTGCTGTGTCATGATGCCCGTGCACGAATTCTTTGAAAGACATTCTAGAAGTTGGAATGACAATATTGCCTTCAATAATGAACTTATGTTATTTTTAGTCAGAATTCAGTAATGCAATTCTAACGCATTGGGTGGTGTTAATTCATAAATTGTGTTTATACAGTTTGCTTCAAATATAGAAGTATTTAGGATGAAAATTATGTTAAAATGTATATTGTATTCTCGGTCGGGTGTCGTGGATGCTAAAGCACATATATGTACAACGTGTTGAATGTTGTTCAAGTTTTTAAATGTTCATATTCATTTTGTTGTGTCTTCTACATAAACATAACTACAAACTCTTTCGAAAAAGTGGTTTATTGAACCTAATAAAGTTAAGGTTTCTCCGAACAAATTAAAGAGAAAGTTGAACAGTTATTTCTTGAGTAACAGACGAGGTCAAAGTACACACAGAGTCCAATGTTTCTGAGTCTGAGTTCATGTTTGTGCAACAAGCAACAAGACACCTACAATTACACAATATGACTCAAACGATTTAACCAGTAATTAATTACAATTGGGGCATTAAATAACATTGTGGTTTCTTGCATTAATTATTAATTCTGGCAACTTTTATAACTTGATAAAATAGAATATATCTCTCTTAGGTGTATGAAACAGAAATAGGAAAATCAAACGAAGATGATGTATCATTTCTATTGATATTTAAAATATTTAAGAATGCATAAAACCTTCACTAAAGAATATAATGTATGTTTTCAGCTCAACACATCCACGACTGTCTTTGTTAGATCAATAGCTTTTACAAATCTGTAACATTTGAAGCCAGTGATATACTGCAAATCAATGGAAACTCAGACAGATCTCTTGGGAACGTCTACTGCTTTTGATTCTCACAATTTGAGGGATGGACATTTGACATGATACAAAAGTTCAGTTAAGTTGTTTGTAATACAAAAACAATTTTCATATAAAACACTATTTCTTCAAATGAGAGTGTTCTCTTTTGTAGTTCGATAGGTCAAATCAATAGCAAGCGTTTATGATTAATCAATATAGAATATTTACAAACTAATCTTACCAGAAAAATATTAATGGGTGATCCTGAAATACTATATTTAATGTAAGCCATGAGCCACATTAGTGGTTGAATCAAGTTTGACAAACAAATTATCAGGTTTGTTTCATTTTGGTTTGACAAACTTAACGAAGTTTTATCAGTCAAATTAACAAGGTTCAAAACTAACATATAATGTACTTTAACTTTGTTTCCAATTTTCTTCTATCAAATTCAAGGGTTTCAAGTTTTAAGTTGGTTGATATATGCCGTTTAGTTAAAAAAAACGGCATAGCAATCAATAAAAGGATTAAAATGTATCCCTGCTATCCACATTTGTATTTTCTTATTTTCTTATTTTCTTCCTCATGTCAAAATTATATTTTCATGTACATGTCCATAACGATTATTGCAAATCATTTTCCTTAAAACACAATCGATATTGATTCTATGATAAGAAATAATAATAATAATAATAATAATAATAATAATAACTTTTACCCCTAGTATCCAGTCCAGGACTGGTCAACGGCAATACAATGGCAGTACAATGTATATTATTACCCTGGAGGAATTGTACTTTCAAGTCAAGCTACTTTTTTTTAAGCGCCTCGCGCGACCATATAGGTCCGTACTTTCCCCATGTTCAGGTACCCATTTATACAGCTGGGTGAACAAAGTGCAATGAGGATGAAGTGCCTTGCCCAAGGACACAGTGTTAAGCCCAGGTTACAAATTGTTGGTGTCTCCACCGGGGTTTTGGAATACAGAATGCAATACGGAATTCTGCATTTAATCAGTACGAATTGTGTATAAACTCTCTCAAAAAAGAAACACAACCCCTGATTTTATGCAGTGTTGATATCAGTCTTTAACTTTTTATAACACATAGATTATAAAAGATAACACAATGAAATTTTACATGGTGAAACAAATGTATGTGTAGTATAAGGTCTCAATTTCATGGGTTTTTATTATACATTCGACGGAAACTAGGGGGCGCTTTCTTCAGTATCTATTTTGAGGGCCACGAGCTGTAATGACAGTATTGCAAATCCTCAGAACAGAACGGATCAGACGGCAAATCCGTTCCTGTGGTAATGCTCAGTACTCATTCTGTAGTGCTGTGGTCTGTGCATCTAATTTCTACAGTGGTAGTGTACGTGCACGGATACGACGATCAAGACAGTCCCAAAGATTTTCGATGGGGTTGATGTCGAGCGATCTGGAAGTCGACATTGGAATTCGGTAGAATATCCACTGTTGCACGAACTGTGCGAGGGCGGGTATTGTCCTGTTGAAACACCTCCCTCTATTGGTCGTTTATCGAAAGGTGGTGTGGCTGTAAAACATCATTGTTGTAGCGTTGGGCGTTAACTTGCCGGAAATGATGACCAGGTGTGATCGTCCGTTGTAAGACATGGCTCCCCTCACCATGACGCTCCCTCCTACAAATCTGTCGACCTGTTCAACGCAGGTCGGTGCAAAACTTTCATTTCCTCGTTCATGTCCTCATTTCACGTCTGTGAAGTAGGAAACGGGACTCAATCTGAGACGTTGACGTCAGAACAGGGCCGACAAATGATCGTCATGCATGCAAATTAGCCTCACGTAAAATGTTCCTGGTGGTTTGGGCCGACAATCTCCTCAAACCAGTCACTTGTGTTGCAGTGACGGTTGGTATGGCTTGCCGATTACCTAGGTTGGTAACCCGGATGAAACGATTGTGGTGATCCTAGTTCTACCACTCCGAGGACGGTCTTTGGTTGCATGGAACTGTCTGTAGCGATTCCAAAGACGGCAAATCGTTGCTCTAGCTGGCGAGCATCTGTTCCAAAACTTTACCCGACCTGAATCCGACGAATGGCATTATTTCGATCTGCAAAATTCAATAGGGACATTTTCGACCTGGATTTTCGGAGTAGACGAATTGAATTTATTGCAAAACTACTTTTATATAACTCGGCTTAAGCTGTGATTTCCTTGATTTGTACGTGCAGTTCACTCTCAGCATTATACACATGACTCTTTCACACATTCTCGAAACAAATCGGATTAAATGTCAGCGTGCGTTAATAAGGCTGCGTTTGGGAGCTATTACTAATCTAACTTAAGAATACATGACAAAACAAATCCAATTCACATTCACCATTTTTGTTCAGAGGTTGTTGTCAGACATCGAGAGAGGGGTTGCGTTTCTTTTTTGAGAGAGTTTATAAAAAAAATTATACACATTTATTATTCACATTTGAATAAAAAAAATTAATAATATTGATATGATTTTGTTATTTTGCAACGAGGTGTATGAACAAGTCAACAGAGCTTGTGTTAGGTGTTTCAATTCACCTTTATTAATGTAATGTAAACTTACTGACAAAATATACTACGATCTCTATAATATTTTATAACTCAAAGTACTCCTCAAATGTGCAATGATTTGTACATTTGTTCATATACACTTACATCCAGTCTCAGGGTACGAACGTTACGTATAGCCAATCAAATCGTTTTCTCGCCACCTTCTCCATACAATTTCAGCAAGAAAATGATTTGATTGGCTATATCCAAAGTTGGGCCGAGCGAGCGAATCTAGCTTCTAAGCCCAGTGACAGATTAGTGGGGTTAGCGTAACGTACCCTGAGACAGGATGATACACCTGACAATATATACATGAATAATTGTTTGCCTGTGATTGAGAAAACGTTGGAATCACATTTCTGAAAAAAAGTGTTTGTCCATATTTGTCCAACTTTTTAATTGATTTTGATATATTGCTTAAACTAATATCAAAGGGAATATTGAGAGAACATTTGCTATTCTTATGATGAAACCTTCAGTCTGTCAATATGGTTAAACATGTTTGCATAAAGGCTGTTTAGTTCATGAACGGACATGATCACAAGTCAAATTCTGACATTGAAAGAACGCTTTTATTCAAATAAACACTGTGGACAAAGAACAAAATCTGGATATTTAGCTTTAACCATTCTCTTCTGTCACTCGATTAGACAGATCTCAAGTCCTTTGTGTCCAAAGCCTCTCAGATTCAAATTCATGACAGAGTTTCTTACTCTCATTCCAACTTTCACTGAAGTAACCATAGTACGTTGCTGATATGAAATATAAACATTATTTCCATCTGTCACCAAACTTCTAGGTTCCCGACTGAGCTTAGTAACACTGTGAAATGAGTTTGATCTATTAAGATGAAAGAAACTCAGTTTTTTCCTGAAATTCAAATACAGTAAAGATTTACTGCTATCTAAACACAGTGTGTTTGTGATTTGAGGAGTTCTGTATTTCTTCAACATCTTACCATGATAGGAAAGTACGAAAATTACTCTTTTATAGCTACAGTACAATAAACGCCTAAATGAGTTGACAGCAATTGCAGGAAGGAAATATCCTTTAAATGTTTTAACCTTTTCCAATCTTTTGGTATACAAAGAAAACTTAAACAAGTTGCACCTCTTATTTAAAGGAGGGTTTTTATATTTGTTAAAGAAAAATAGGAACAACCGTTCTTTATCTAGACCAAAAGCATATGGCGCATAATTCGCCAGTTCAACTGTGTCCAATGTTTTTAAATCCAATGATAATATTCTTTTAGGATAAGCCATCTTGGAAAGAACTAATTGTTTCAGTTTTGGAATATAGACCATTGCAATGATTTGACGACTGTCCAGCTGATTGTAAGATGTTTTGTTCAGCGTATTCAAGGACAACTTGTAAGCTTGGTGGGCTGAACTGGTGTCAGGTGACATGTGAGGCACAGCAAGTATAAATGTACTAGAAGGCACGGATTTTCCCCCTGGAAGGGAAAAACATTAATAAATAATACATATCTGTTGACAGTTCTTAAACAATATAACGGATTTTAAATGGTAACATTTATTGCTTTAAAGGGGCAGAAGCACGTTTTTTTGAGAATTTTATATTTTCGAATTTTCACTGATATATAAATTAGTTAATAATAGATGTATTACTTTTTATAATGTACAAATCTCTTTACACAAACCAATTATCCATAGTCAGAGAACAATGTATTAAGATTCACATCAAATCCATTGGGGACCATTTTTGTGTGAACACCTTTAGTTCATTTATTGTAAGAAAAAGGAATGGCAGGGCTGAACTTTATATTATATAATTGATTTATTACTGCGTCATTTAATCTAAATTCATTCAAATGGAACCATTTATTTTTATTTTCCTAACATCACCTTATATTCCCCCCCCCCCCCCAAAAGTGCTACTGCCCCTTTAAAGAGATGAAACAAGGAGAATGTTCTTGAGTTCTTGCAACATTAATAAGACTTGGTGTTGACCTTCATGTATATACCTTAGTTTGATAATAATCTAATGGTTTGATGAAATAGAGAATCCATCGTAAAGATATCTCAGTAAGACAAGTATTAACTAACAATTTTAGAGCTCAGCATCCATTGCCTTTTCAATATACTTTACAAGAAGCCTGAATGATCTAAGAATCTAAAATAATTTGTTTTATAACAAACGGTCACTTATGAAACTGCAATCATAATGTCCTGTTAAAAACGTTCTTGTTTAAACACTATGAAATTCACATTGTTGTACTGAAAAAATTACAAAATAGTATTTCATTTATGTTTTTACAATTATTAATTGTAATATTGTATACCAAATTGAATCAATACAAAAGGAAACTTTTCATCCAATATTTATAACATTGTCTAACTTTGTCAGCGCAAAGAAGGAACATTATACACATATACATGTACATAATGTCCCTGTGCAAACTCATGAAAACAACACTTACTTTTTAACATGGACTTTCGTGAATCAAGCATCGTTGAATTATTCAAACATCTCGGTCCATTTTTCTAAATATAAATGAAACCAAATATAAAAGTATTTACATCATCACAAACTCCACTATCACCACCATCATCATCATCATCATCATCATCATCATCATCATCATGTCATTATATTAAACCTGTATAACATGTATTTATATACATCTATGTGGTATATAGTCTAACGAATATAAGATGAAATGATGTTGTTTAGAAGTTTGTAAACTAGAAGTCTGTTCAACAATTTACTTACTCCTTTTTCCATTGGCATCAAACTACAGGACAGATAAACTGAATCAAAGATGAAGAAACAGCAAGCTTCTTGATTGTTACAGAGTTCATTACACATTTGTGGACCAAAAGGTTTTCTATTAAGGAGGTCAGAACAGTCAACAACTAGGGAAAAGAGGACACAGACAAAAGCCAAGAACATTATTTTAGTCATTCTTATCTCACAATGTCTGCCTCAAATTGTGGTTATGGTGGACTCTCACTCACACACTCATACATATTGATTGCGAATAGGAGACACCTACATCTTTTACTAGGGGTCATCATATATCAAACTGTTAATCAATAATTTTTCAGTAAAAAATTCCCATGGGAAAAAATAGCGTTGCTACTTTATAAGCTAAATATTTAAAGATGATGAAACATGATGAAAGAAACAAATATCTTAGAGAGCTTGGCTTTTACTTTGGATTCCATATTTGATTATAGATTTGTTTTCATGTCATTTTGTGTAATAAAACTAAATATATTAACCTAAAGTATTGATGAGAAGTTAAGATACATGCATTTGTGGAGTAATGTATTTAGTCGCTGATTTAAAGTTGCTGTAATAGTTAACTATAAACGAGTGTTTTATATATAGCATAGAGATAACAAACTTTAATTTCAAACTGTATTTCCATTTACAGATCAGGCCGGACTAAACAACAATCGAAACATCCAAGATAGATGTTCTTACATATTATATATATATTCAACTTCAGTTTATGCATAGATACCATTGGACAAAATCAACATTTCAGTTTAAAACACACATCAAAAGAATACGATTTTAGGGCTGAAATTGAAAGTACTTTTTAATCGGGTGTCTGTAAATATAAAAGGATGCCAAAAATAGAAACGCATACGTGGAGACGATTTTGAGTTTTTTGACTTCTGTAACACCGAATGTAACAATACAATTGTCAAAATTATTTCCTGAACGTAATTGCTTCATGATTTATAACAACTTGGGTGCCAAAACGGATAAATCTTTGTCATTTAGTATGTTTGAGAAGCATTTCCACAAATGTACCACAGCTGAAAATCGGTAAAACCCTAATCTAGAAAGAGTAAAAGCAATTGAATTCATAACCAATAAAAGACAAATATTGTATTAAATTTTGTAATGAATTTCAGCAAGAAAATGAAGATTTAATTATGCAATATCAAAGTGTTGAAAATGGAAACACCGTCGTACGTGAGATGTAAACCTTCAATTTCAAAATCTGCCCTTGCCTTAAGTTGTAAGGTTCATTCGAGTACCATATTCAGTCATTTGAGTGATTTCCTCCAGACAAATTTAGGACAAAATGATGCCAATAATTGTGCGACAAAAAATGCTACCAAAGTCAAAATAACTACATCCAGGTCAACTACTTGAGTCATCATCTTAAAGATTACATAATAAATCTCTGATTTGTGAACATTAGTTGATAAACGTTAGGGAGCCGTTTGTCTGAAGTGGATATTCGACCACGAGAGCTAGTAATCGACCCTGTATTGTTAGGATTTAAAATGTGTTTCGTTGTCAATGGTGTTTTACAAAATCGAGGGTCAATCTCTTAATCTTTAATAATGTCTGGTTAAGTATGAATCACAATTCCATCTAAAATATTTTGTCAGTATTGTTTACTTTCAGAAAATGAAATTTGAGCCTAACATTTTATATAAAAGCTCCAAACTTTCGGTTGAGGGGGTGTGAAAATATATGAGATACAGTATTCAGCACACAAGACCTCTTATTCATTGTTGATTTAGTCTGAACATCAACAACATCCACAAACCTAAAATGCAGGGGCAGGTTTCAAGTGTGCATTCACATACAGAACGCCGCTTGTTTCACACCTTGTCAAGATCAAGGTCAGAGTCCTGCAAAACTCCCTCAAACACAAGATCTAAACACCTTTGAAACGTAACTGTTAAGAACTTTATCAATGTACGCGTCAACGTCACATTCTGTTTAAGACTATTTAACGACCGACCATCGCAATGCGGGAAAGGTGGAGGAGAACTTTTTTTTTTACCTTTTCCAAAGATCTTAATCAAGATTTGTTTATATTTTTCTTCTATAAATCAGGAAGGATCTTGAGGGTAAGCAAGAGATCGCAAGGCAATATGATGACCTTCGTTGGCACATTAGTGAAAGAACTCGACAGACTCTGTTCTACGCGTAGTGGGTCTTTTCTCGACTTTTGGTACCTAAAATCCAGTTTCCCCCTTTTTTAAAATTCATGGATCGTAACACCTTCCTACAAAAAGCGTGAAACGCCAGTTTCCAATTCAAACTACTGCATCAGTTTCTACCGAATAACAATAGACTTTTTAAGATGAAATACATAGATAATGATAAATGTAACTATTGTTCTATCTCGATAGAAACAATATCTCACCTCTTCTATGACTGTAGCAAGGTTATCAATATCTGTCAGGAACTACAGGATTGGCTTAAGAACAAACTTGATCTAAATTTAAATTTCACAAGAGAACAAATTCTCCTTGGATATAAATGTAAAAATAACGATCCAATTAATGTGATCCTCGTCCTTCTCAAAACGAATACCTTCAATCGTAAATCGTCAAGAAATATGCCAAACTTCGATTTCATGCGACACAAGCTTGCTCAGTATTATCATTTAACGATATATTGTGCTAAGATACGCTCAAAAATAGACACTTTTTACAAATTTTGGTCAACTTGTCATTTACTGTTTGATTGATTGAATTACTGAAATCTGGCCCTTCAGTTTTCTGTGCTTGCCCTCTCTCGCCTGTAGGGGCATTATAGCAGCAGCTAAGAAAAGTAAAGGGTCTGCAGCAAGGCATAAAACTGATAGTTCGGAAACTGGCGATTAAGGCTTTGTGTAGGGAGATGGGATTGTGACACACTGTCATATAATCTATCCCAACCTATTATCATTATCATTATATGAATATTTATTTAGCGCGCATATCCATCCACTCATGGTTGCTCAAGGTGCTTGTTGTTTCCCCTGGTCAATGGCATTCTTTCACCGTCCGATCATTTTTCCAATTCAACTCCTTGGGGAGTATTAAACCGGCATCCATATGTGGCGCTCAGGTTAGGGACCATTCACAGCTGGGTTAACTGAGACACATAGTCACAGCAGTTTGTCCAACACTGCTGTACGCTGATAACCAACATCTCGGCGTATGCACGTGTTCATGAATCCACCATTCAGCCATTGACATGAATTCGTCGGATCTTTGAAGTGTACAGTTTTTGTTGCACTACACACTAGGGCTCCAGGGTGACACTTAAAGAGTTGAACTCTAGATTTTTACACCTTTAGCCTGGATGGGATTCGAACTCCGGACCTCAGCAACGTGAGAGCGGCGCTCTTGCCAACTGATCTATCCCGTACCGTATCCTGTATTACAACGTACATGACGTGATCAGAATGTTCAGAGCACAAGCCATAAGTTCTATGATGTTAAATAGTAGCTTTCTCTTCATCCCTTTATGTCTATCATCTTTTGTTCACCTTTTATTCAAACGTAGAACATGTAGAAAACATATGAATATTGTGTATATCAAATTTTGTAGAATACTACCAAGTTAGCTTTAATATTCCCAAGAATGTTCTGGATATCTTCTCTCGACATTAAAATATATAAATAATACTGGAATTTAAATACAATAGTTTAATTTTATGAATTGTGCATATAACAATAAAATCAATATTCATAAATTAGTTCCTTATTTCAAGCCTCATTTATATAAGAAATGTTGTACACTGTACATGTAGTTGCAAGTTTCTCATTTCTCAGTTGGGTTTCATCAATTGTAAAAGGTTTTGCAAAACCAATGAACAAATATGATCAATCCTATAGATGTTTAATAGAAATGTACACTCTTATAGACTTTAATATTGGTCATGTTCAAAATGTTCTCAGTTTTGTGATGAATAGCTAAGTGAAGTTATTTGATAGCAGGATCGAGGATCACCAGTGATACTTTTGATTAAAAGGGTAAAATGGATTAGCTTTTCGCAGTTTATCTAAGATATTTATTTTTAGCAATTTGTTTGGATGGGAGACTCAATGTTATAGACATTTATTTGATTTGAACTCTACCCTCATACAAACAATTGTTATGATGAATCTTTCCACCAAGAATCCGAAGGTGCGTATACAAACAATGTAAGCACAAGTGTAGGTTTGGTTTCACCTGTTTAAGGTAAATGACACTGTCGGATCCACAGAAGGCCTACGGGGGTGCCACTCTCTCCCCACAGAGGCAGCTCAGTGCGAGCAAGTTCTGTTCTATTACGCCAAGATCCTGGGGTTCCGGCAGATTGCCCTAGCGGCAAAAAGTCGTAACTTGAGATATCTTCCTTATTTGCAGCCAATGAAAACACCTTTTGGATATCAACGACTTAAGGAATTCGTAACGTCGTATAGTGACATGGAAAGTATCATGCCTTTATGTTAATTTTTTTTAACAGTGTGAGTGGGAAAATATTTGAAAATCAGATATGGATAAGGTTTTTCTTAGAAAGATACTTTTTTTATAATTGTGAAAATTAATATTTGTTTTATAATATAACTTCTATAATTATCTGGATTACTTGTAGCCCCTTTTTATGTATTGGTTCAAAAATTGAGCGAGACCAGCTTTCTGAGAACGACCCACTTTCAAATACATATTAAAACATCTTAGGAGGAAAGGCATTGATTCGGAATGAGAACATTTTATCATTCCGATTATGATATTGTTGGGTCCAGGTGATTTCCCGGTCTTTAGGCGACTTATAACTTTTTTATTTCATCTTCTGAATTTGTGTTTCCAAAATCATTCCATCAATATCATTATAGTCATTAGAAGATATATTATCATCATTAAAGTCTTATAGTCTTGCAATGGGTAATCCATTTACATTTTGATATATTGCTTTTAGGAGTCGTTTTCTTTCTAAAAGAAAGAATTTGTTTCCAAAGCTTAGCAGGGTTGTTGAACGAGTCATTTCATCTTTCAGGTCAGATTTATATTTTCTACATGAAGCTTTGGATTTATTTCTCATTTTACAAAAATGGTTTCTGTTGATATCAGTTCTTCTACAACGAAAACTTCTAAGTGCTTTGTGAGCATCTCTCCAAGCGGTTTTGCATTCATGATTAAATGTGATTTTATGATTTTGCCAATTTCTCTTAGCCTTTTTCTTCATACGACTTGCGGAATCCATGATATCAAACTACATCGTGTAAAGCTCCTTTTAGATTATATTTAAGTTTTGATAACACCTTTGAGGGTATCCACAAAAAGTTCACATAGAGCATCGTTCCAAACAATGTTTTCTGTGGAATCATCATCGTCAGAGTCTGATTTACATTTTGAGCGCATCATATTCGGAAACAGACAAGACAGCTCTAACAGTAAATGGTCAGAGTCTACTCTGTCTCCAATGTGAATCAACTTAATGAATTGGAAAAAGTCTGGTGAGCGATAGTAACACTAGATCTCTGGTGTCTGTGATAAGTATATTCGCCTTGCGAGTCTCCATACACTCTACCATTTACAATAAATAGGTTGAAAGCATAGCACAGATCTACATGTAATAATTAATCACCAAAATTATTTATCAGATTTTCATGAGAATTACGATTATCTAAAGGATAATCATCAACATCAACACTGGCTTGGAAAATGTGGCTCTTTTTACCATTATTAAGACTTGTAGTCACATTCTTCTGTTGGCCTGTATGGACATTCATATCATCACAAATTATCGTGTGGGATTCAGGGAAGTCAAAGTATTTATCTTCCGCATGCATCGGGCGAGGTATGCATTTACAAGAAATTCATATTCACTAGTGTGACAACTCGATGGAAAAGTTGTGACAGGAAGTAGCCTGATTATTCAGCTATGGTGTAGGCCAATCAAAAGCGAGGATACAAAAACATCACACGTAGAATATATTGTGATGTTTTACCAACAATTAAGCGCCGGAAAATATTTTCCGAGTTATCTCTGACACAGGTATTGGTTTATACCCCACAGTTGAACGATGGCCTGTCATTGTATTTTTCAGTGGCATGCCACTCTAACTCAAAAAAATTAGCAAGATCGATTACGATTTGCAGCACAAACTTGATACACTTTGTGCGTTAAGTGACATACAAATGTTCTCTCTCATCTATTTTTTAACGATGTGCAAACCTATTTTGACTTTCAAATTACCTTATATATTTCAATTGAGCACACAAAATTGTAATAAAACTTTGCGATGTCTAAATTGAACCTGAGAAATACAGCCTTATTCTACGCAGTATTTTGGTGACCTATATTCACGTATCGTTTTTATCACTGTTGTCACAACGTAACTATGGGATTAATTTGAAATTGAATTTCGCTTCAAGTTCTAGTTGAACTGACTGTGTTCGTAACAAGCGATTTGTATGGTCAATGCAAGGGACGTAACTCTGTTTGTCCTACGGGGGGCTGAGTCGCAACTTTCCCGTCGAGATGTCGCATGGGTTAATATAAATTTCTTAAAAATGCATATCTCGCCTATGCGTGCCGAAGATGTGAATATAATGCTTATAGTATGTTGATCCGTTAATAGTGATAAAGGTGCATATAAGATTTACATCTTTATCAAGTGAGAACAAAGTTTTCATGACTTTTATACAAACGAAGTTGTCCATTTCAGACGTTAATTATTTATACATATTCTTTAAAGAATGGTGGATACAAATGTAAATGCCAATTTAAAGTCTACCTTGGTCATACAGTTTTTCAGCAGGACTATAAAATATGTTAAAAGCCTCTAGCTGGTTGTAATGTATTAACTTTACAAACGTCTCCATCAAACATAATTTATGATATCAAATTTACGAAGATAGTCAATAAAGTTCATATTATCGATCTTTTCAATCAAACCAGCATAAAAAGGTTGTTCTCTCACTGTTTGCAACATTGTTAGTTTCGTGTGAAGTTAGTGAATGACAATTATCACCGGTGTCGTTGTTAAGGGGACCTTGTGAAATAAAGTTCGAACCTTGGCAGCTGTTCTATTCCACTACAGCGCCTGTTTCTATTTGACGATTGTCACGACCTGCACGTCTTTGACGTCTACGCGGGGTAGCTCTCTACCTCAGGCGAGATTGAGTCTGTGCGTGGTCATTTGGAACCACTACAAGTTCACCATTCTTTAATTCCCAAACTGGCCAGTTTCTTTAAGGTTATGAAGCTGTTGACGTTGGCATGTCGTCAACTCACTGGAGTTGACATAGCCATTATCCTTTAGTACAGCTCGAGCTTTCAATGCTCTCACTTTATCATCTGACACTTGCATTTTGATGATGATCGGGTGTGGCTTAGTTGAATCGGGACTTTTTCATCCAAAGCGGTGGGCTCTAACAACATCAAATGGTTGTCATGTCTTGAAGGTTAGATATTTGTAAACAGTTCGAGAATGGTTTCTTTGCACGCCACTGATTTTTCTCCTTCAGCTTCAGGTACACCGTGTATTACAATGTTGTCCCGGCGACTAAAGGATTCCAGCTTGTCTAGCTCGGCGTCGATTGTAGTGAACCGTTCATCAAATGTATTGACCGTGTCAGATGTGGTGTCTAGATCGGCATACATGATGCCATATTCATGTTTAGAAGCGGGGATATCTCATTTTATATCTGTCACTGACTTCTCTAAATGATCACATCTCAATCCAATCGATTGTATTTCAGTTTTTAGGCCTGTGATATCTGATGATAAATCGGATTTCACATCGCATGTTTCAGTGATTAAAGAATCTGTTCCAAAGTAAGGCGACAAGGGTTAGTTTCAATGTTGTTTGCACACATCAGAATATGTTTCACAACACCCAAGGCGGCACAACGCCACCAAGAAAATACATCCCATGTGGAAACGAAGCATTGTAGATAGCCAAAACATGGTTATGATTGACAGTAGTGTGACACAAGATGAACACAGGTAAATGTTTTCTTTAGGCATAAATCATTCAAAATTCACAGTTTCAAGTATATCAATGAGGAGATATAGTGACGTTCGATGTACAGCAGTGAGTAGGGTACAAATTAAGATCCTGAAGTGGACATCTGTCCCAGACAGGAAAGGTGTGTACTCACTCTTGTTTGTGCAACCTCACTTGTCGTGTTCCCTTCGGTTGAGTGACACCGCCGATTCTCGCTCGATAGACAACAATCAAGACCATTTTGTCCTCCAGAAGTGTAAATTATATCATATAGAGCTTCAATATTTAGCTATATACCCTTAGGCAGCTTTCTTAATGAATATTTTGGAAAATTTTCGTCTCTCGATGTAAAACGTGTTGCTACCGATGAGGGACATAACTCTGCCTATATCATAGTACTTACTCAAGTGTGACTGACGGTCAAGTCAAGTCAAGTTTTTATAACAAAACGAAGGCCTCAGGCCATTAATCACCTCAGTACACATATCTATTCAATGTTATAAAGGAAGTGTAATTGAGTCACTGGCTCATTCATTTTAACTCATTTGTATGATAATTGTGACTGGTTATGTAATCATGCTTAATTTGTGTTCAAAATAGTTGTAATTTAACCAAGATTAATTCAATAAATGATAAAAAAATAATCATGTATGGGAAATGAATTTGTGTGATAAACTTTTTTTTTTCTATTTATCTCTTTATTATTATCTATTTCTTGGATATTTAATTCTTGTGTTGACATATGTGAAACAGAATAACCAGAAAAGTGGGTTCCATTTCTGAATAATTAATGAATGATATACGTTTAAACCAAACCCCGACTGACTCATTCGATTTGGTGGACTTTCACACAAAATGTCAATTCAAAGATCTTGCATTACGTTATTGATCTATTAGATCTATTTGAAAACATTAAATCTGTTAAAGCTGAATTATGTTCTCTTAACCTTTGTGTTTATTCAATGCTTTGGTTTAGAATTTTGCTGAGTAAAAGTGTTAAACGTTATCATTTAAAACATTGAATTCATATCTGTTTTATTTTCAGTTATTTTATGTCATGGAATTATCATCTAAATGCACTTGTACAGGAAGTTATTTTTTAAGGTTTCTCAAACTGCTTTAAATGATACTTTCACAAATCATAAAAATACCATATTCTCACGAGAAATGTCTTGATGTCAAAACTTGATAGTGTCATACATTCATAGAATTTAAAGAAACATTTAAAGTATTTCAAATATTGAATTAATAAATTTCATATAAAATGCACCCAAAACATTATTCAGTGTTTAATGAAAACAATGTAAGGATAATTTAGGTTTTCTTTCTATTTAAAATGTATTCAAGTTTAAATCATCTATGTATATTTCTGTATAGAACAAGACATCATAGAGTTAATTTTCCTACTCATCGACTAAAACACAAGTTTCTGAACTGTCATTTTATGCCTCGCTGCTGACCCTTCACTTTTCTGTAGTGCTATAGTGCCCCTAACGGTGAAGGAGCAAGCATAGAAAACTCAAGGGTCTGCAGCAAGGCATTAACTGACAGTTATGAAACCGGCGTTTTAGTCTATGTGTAGGAAGATGTATAGACTTCAAGTATAAAGCGAAACTTCAATTAAAACAACATAGCTAACCTGACCGTTTTCCTTCTTAAAGAAACGTCGACTCCTGAAAGGTAATACTGGTCTTAGATTAAAGAAAGTTTCAGTACATATATAAGGACATCTATTAACACTCCAACCTTTGCTAATAAAAGTACAAACCAGTATCCAGATTTCAATCATATTTGATTACTTCTGATTTGGTTTAAACAAATTCATATCTCAAAAAGAAGATTGCTAAACAAACAATGCTCCGAAATACTTTTGATTTAATAGAAATATGATATACAGAAATTTGTATTCAATAATTCATCTCTATATAGACTTTCACGTTCTTTTAAAGTGAAAGATTTTTATTATGCTGTTTCAGAAGACTAGAGCAGTTTAAAAACGATTATGAAACTGTACACCTCTGTTTTCGAAAATTAATTTCCTTTTATATGGCTTAAGGTTATTAAAATCTGGATAGAGGAATTCCCAATATGTGTCCCCTGGAATCAATGAAATACAAATAGTGTGATTTTTGAAACAACACCAAACATTAAGAAAAAGGTTTTGTTGCATTGGTTGTCTACAGAAGCGATCTGTCCACTTTGTGAGAAGTTTTCAAACATTGCTTACCTTCTGTTTCTGTGAATTCAGGCAGTTTTCAGCAGAACATCCATCTAACCACCTAGAACTAGAACAAAAAAACGGCTTTTTTTGAATTATTTGAATTGTCTTCAAAGTTACACTCTAAATAACACTCTTGTCCTGGAAGGATGAGCCCACATGGTTGTCTAGTGTTCAACATTGTCCCCCTGCTGGTTATGTACGTACAGGCAGAGTTTAGATGTACATCAAATTTCAAGTACAAGAAAAATGAACTTCTCGAACTTGCATTCCTGTATCTGACGAGTACCGAATGTAAAACACCTATACAGTGTGCTGTAGCGTGTATGTCCACCCCTGGATGTGTCCTTGCAGATCTGGATTCTGGAAACTTGTACAATGAGACTAAAGCAGATGGTCTGGAGACTCTGATAAGAAATTATGTTGAGTCTCGAGAGATGAAAGTCGATGATGCTGGCTCTGAGGCCAAAAACGATGTATCTTTTTAATGGTCTCGAAATACGAACCAAGAAACACAAGATTCTTTTATAAAGTGTCATTAAAATCAGGTCAAATTGAGAAGATTGATATTGCAGTGACAGAAACTATCTTTTCTACAATTTATGATCGAAAATCCAACATTTTGTTCTGGTCTGAGGAAAGTGGAATATACAAACAAAATATGGAGCCACATTCGAAAAGACAAAAATCTTCAAATCACAAGTATGGTGTTCATTTGAATATTTACAAAGATAAACTGTTCTACGTAACTCGTGATGGCAAATACATTTGGAGCCATGATCCTAAGACCACAAATAACAGAGAAAATTGGTTATACGCAAGAAGGGCTCAGTTCAGAACTCTTGTAATCGACGGGAATACTGCATGTTGGGTAGAGGAATATGTAACTGGATATTTCATCAAGTGTATGGACATGAACATGAAAAAGAACATTTTTTCTCAAAGGATTTACGAAAATGCTGCATTGGCCGTCCTTGAAGAGTCTAACTCTGGTATGATACTATATACTGAGGGGTATGCATATGACAAATATTATGTCAAAGCAGTGGAAATATTTGCTGGGCAATTTGGTAAACCTCAAATAGTCAGTAAAGTTGATAGATACAGGACAATGAAAATTACTCCAGGTTTTCTAATTTACTCAATCGGATTATCAAACACAGTGGAAGTTTGGGAGATAAGTAAGAATGGCAGTTTTAGCAGGGAGCTATTTTTTATCAAGTGTCCATCTCAAAGGATCGAATCAAGAATTCTTATTACATTTCTCTGAAGAAATGTTAGATTTAGCTGCATTCCTATTGTTTAACGTTGTATGGCTTGTAACTTCTGGTTTGACACAGAAGGTCTTCTCGAATGACAGCAGTCCTCTCAACCTCACTAGTGAGTATCAGCATCAACCAGACCAGTTCTATTGCGTACTTTTAGTGGACCAGGTGCGCGTAACCTTTTTTGTTCTTACTCTGGTAAGGTTGTACAAAATAAGCATATCTTAACACCTTTAATTTTTTTAATCGTTTTCACTTGCTCCAAGTGATATGTAAGTCAGTTATTAACATATTAATCAATTTGTAATGGGAACAGATCTGACAGTATGTCAGTTCGTCTGTCTGTCTGCCTAAAAACCGAGTACAGGTATTGTGCGTTTATCGACTTTACTAAAGCGTTTGATAATGTTTGGAGAATTGGTTAATGGCATAAATTGTTAACATATAACGTTGATGGAAAATTCATTTATTTAGTAAGAAATATGTACAGTAGCCTCGTTAAGAATAAATTAGCCCTTACCATCATATGTTTTGCAATATAGTATAGTTTTGCCCTGAACTATTATAATTAAAGCACGAGGACGGTAGGAGTTTTCTTTTCTCATTTATAAATTTTAAAAGTTTATTACTTATTGTTTGTTGATATTGTTCAAACAAAACAAAAATATCAGACAACTCATGTTTAATAAAACGTTACTTTTGAACAGTCAATTTGTGCGATCATGCAGTGCGGGCCACACTGCCCATATAAGGCTTATCACGTGATTGACATTCCACAAAGAATTATAGGTATTGTTTCTCAGTAAGCGTACGCGCGTGTTAGATCTAGATCTGCCATTCTTTTTTTTGCTGTAGTCATAAAAGTTGAAGTTGATGGTACCACCATTGATATTAGCTGACTGGAGGAGCTGTACACCATGAATGGGAGTACAAACTATTGGTTTAGCTACATGACACTTGTGCTTGGCGGAGACGGTTGACGTGTGTCAACGTCACAATTGCTACTGTACGGGGCGCCGTCACCTGACGTGGAATGTTAACGCGATCTTTCGACAAGCATGTCAAGCATGTCGGTGGCAGACCATTGGTCTAAGCGTAGCCGTTGTTCCCCTGTAAGATTAGATTGTTTTGTAGCTTTTCAACGACTTATCATTTCTGTGACCAGTGATGGACATGATACCAAGGGCCCCAACCCCGGCTTAGGAAGCCCTATGTTGATTGATAGAACTAAGATCAAAGGTTACCATGCACACACGTGATAACGAGGGGACAGCAGGGAAGAGCGGATAGCATCATTCAATTGTTACACCATGTAAAAACTAAACCTTTGGGGTTTTTTTTCGATTGTCCTAACCGCTTGGCATCTTTGAAATGCCGATGATACCGTACTTCTAGCAGAAACTGCGTTGAAACTTCAATATTCGCTTGATAGTTTTCATGATTATTGTGAAATGTGAAAGATGGATGTGAATATCTCTAAAACTAGGATTGTTGTATTTGGAAGTGGGGTAGCATTAAAATCAATTGCCTTTCAGTTTCGATATAAACATACAGAAATATCAGAGTTCTACACATATCGTAGAATCAATTTCCATAGAAATTGAAGAATGATTTTTGCTATGAAGGATCTTGTAAATTGTGCAACAAAAGGCATGATTTCACTTTTGAATATATACATTAACTTTAGATGTAATTGAAAAAGTTCATTTAAAATTCATGACATTAGCTGCCGGTCTACGCCCATAAACACCAAACTTGATGTATGGCGAGCTCGGAAGATTTCCTCTCAAAATAGGTGAAGCTTTAAAGATGATAAAAAATTTCGTATACATTTTAAACTTCGGATGTTCCATGTAAAATTGCAACTAACATATATAAACTTGTACGAAACAATGAATCACTCCATTCCTGTAATCCCTGGTTTTGTTTCATTAAGATGTTTTTTAACAATGGTGGATTGACTTTGATGTTTACTGAACCCATGTATTATCACATTAATCATATTGTTGCACATCATATTGTTGCAATTATTGACCGAGTTTTAAAGGATCAATTCTTACAGACCTGACAATGCGACTTCTCTAGCAGTTGCAAAACATTTTACTATAAATTTATCAAAAATTCATTTTCTTTTGAACCTTATCTTCCGCTTTCTAAATCTACTTTGAAACTGGCGGCTGGAAAGGCATCGCACGTGAAAATAGAAATTGCCGGCTCTATGACTCACCAACAATAGTATAAGAATATCATTTTTGTTCCCGATGTTTAGCTTTTCAACTTCTCTTATCTATTTCTCACTTCTTTAATATTTGTTTTTCTGAGAAATGTAATTCTTGTGATGACATATGTGATTCAGAATAACCAGAAAAGTGTGTTCCATTTCTTAATAATTCATGTATAATATACGTTAGAAACAAAACCCGACTTACTCATTCGCTGTGGTGGACTTTCACACAAAACATCAGTTCAAAGATCTTACATTACGTTATAGATCTATTAGATATATTTGAAAACATTAAATCTATAAAAGCTGAATTATGTTCTCTTAACCTCTGTTTTTATTCTATGCTCAAGTTTTAGTTTTTGCTTAAACATCAAGTCTTAAACATAATTATTTTAAACATTGAATTTAAAGTTGTTATATTTCCAGTTCTATGTAATGGAATTATCATCTAAATGCACTCGGACAGGAAGTTATTTTGAAGCTGTCTAAAACACCTTCTTGTGATACTTTCACAAATCATATCAATACATTATAGTTACGAGAAATGTCTTGATGTTAAAACTTGATGCTGTCATACATTCATGGAATTCTATGAAACATTTAAAGTATTTCAAATATTGAATTAATAAATGTCTAGACTGCCAGCTTTTACATCGTGTTACAGTTAACATCACTTATGAATATTTCTTTATAGTATACAACATCATATATTCATCTTCCTACGTTTCTGAACTGTCCTTTTATGGCTTGCTGCGGACGATTTTCTTTTCTGTATTGTATAGCGTCCCTACAGGCAAAGAAGGAAGCACAGAAAACTCACCCATCCAAATTAATATCAAGCTTTCACTCATATTTGATTACTTTTGATTTGATTTTAACATATTTGTTTCTCAAAAAGGAACCAGATTGGTAAACAAGCAAATGCGTAATATAAATACCACACAGATATACTTTTGATTTGATAGAAATATGCAGAAATTTTTATTTATATAATAATTTATAGACAAACGTTCACATATGACATTACTACAGGTATTTCAAAGTAAACAATCTTTATTATGCTGTTTCAGAAGACAAGACTAGTTTAAAAGGATTATGAAACTGTACACCTCTGTTTTTGAAAATTATTATCCCTGTATATGACTTTACGTTATTAACATTTCAAACAACTGGATAAAGGAATTTCAAAGATGTGTCTCAAGGAAATCAATGAAACAAGATAATGCTTGTGTGATTTTGAAACAACACTTAACATTTAGAATTAGGTATTGATGTATTGGTTGTCTACAGAAGCGATTGGTCCACATTGTGTGATGTTTTCAACATTGCTTACCTTCTGTTTCTGTGAATTCAGGCAGTTCTCAGCAAATTATCCATCTTTGTATATAAGAAAGAAGAAACCTTCCAACTCTCTAACCACCTAGATCTAGAACAAAAGACAGCACTTTGTGACTTAATCATTTGAATTGTCTTCAAAGTTACAGACTGAATTACTCCTCGTCCTGGAAATATGGGCCCTCATGGTTCTCTAGTGTTCAACATTGTCCCCCTGCTGGTCGTGTACGTACAGGCAGATTTTAGATGTACATCAAATTTCAAATACAAGAATGATGGACCTCTCGAACTAACACATCACCTGTATCTGACGAGCATCAAGTGTAAAACACCTATTCAGTGTGCTGTAGCGTGTATGTCCACCCCTGGATGTGTCCTTGCAGATCTGGATTCTGGAAACTTGTACAATGAGACTAAAGAAGATGGTCCTAAGACTCAGGTGATAAGAAATTATGTTGAGTCTCGAGAGATGAGATTTGATAAAGCTGGCAATGAGGCCAAAAACGATTTATATTTTTTAATGGTCTCGGAATACGAATCAAGCAGCACAAGATTCTTTTATAATGTGTCATTAAATTCGGGTCAAATTAAGAAGACCAATGTTGTGGTGACAAAAGACATATTTTCTACAATTTATGATCGAAAATCCAACATTTTGTTCTGGTCTGAGAAAAGTGGAATATACAAACAAAAAATGGAGCCACATTCGAAAAGGGAAAAAACTTCAAATCACAAGTATGCTGCTAATTTGAATATTTACAACGATAAACTGTTTTACAACATTGATGATGGCGAATACATTTGGAGCCATGATCCTAAGACCCTGAATAACAGAGAAATCTGGTTATACATGAGAAGGGCTCATTTTAGAACTCTTGTAATCGACGGAAATACTGCATGTTGGGTACAGAAATATTTAACTGGATTTTTGATCAAGTGCATGAACATGAACACGAAAAAGAGCATCTATTCTCGAATCCTTAACGAAAATCCTGCATTGGCCGTTTTTGAACAGGCTAACTCTGGAATGATATTATATACTGAGCGGTACGCATTTGGCAAATTTAATATCAAATCAGTGCAAATGTTTGCAGGGCAATTGGGTAAACCTCAAATAGTCAGTAAAGTTGATAGATACAGGACAATGAAACTTACTCCAGGTTTCCTGCTCTCCTCAATCGCATTTTCAAAAACAGTTGAAGTTTGGGTGATTAGTAAGAATGGCAGTTTTGGCAGGAAGATATTTTCTATCAACTGTCCATCTCAAAAAAACGAATCGATAACGATTTTAACAACTTTTATTTATTAGGAATTGTTTTCTGGAGACTTTGATGTTAGGATATGTTTATTTGCACAACCTTTTTGGGTCCCTTGAAAATGTATGAAGTAAGTTTGTAGACTTATTTCAGGAGTCTTTCTTTGTATGACTTTTATAAGTGTCCTTGCATCTGATCTTTTATGACGGTGAAATTACGATGACTGCTTCTCTTAACATTCAAATTGTTCAAATTTTCAACATTTAGGTATTTTGTCTTGGTATTTGTTTAAATGTTCGTTTAGAAATATGTTTTTAATATGAATAAAATTAAGTGATGTTCTATTAATTATAGTTTTCTTTTCACTTTTATTTGTTTACGATAATTGTATAGATTTAGCTGTATTCCTATCGTTTAACCTTCTATCACTTTTAAATTCTTGTTTTGACTCAGAAGGTCCTCTCAACCTCATTAGTGAATGTCAGCAACTGTGTACTATTGTACTGTGTAAATCAGGTGCGCATAAAAACCTGTGATATGTTTATTTGCACAATCTTTTGGGTCTTTTGAAAATGTATTAATGAAGATTGCAGACTAATTCAGGAGTCTTTATTTGTGCTCTATCATGACGGTGAAATTATGATGGCTGTTACTCTAAACATTACAATCGTTTTCAACATTTAGGTTAACATAACTTGGTACTTGTTCTTGTAAAAATATTTTTTGGAAATAAAATAAGATTAAATGAAAATTGTAGTTTTCTTTTCACTATTTGTTTACGATAATTTGTTTTAACAAGCAATCCATGTTTATATGATGATCCTATTGCAATTATAAGTGCAATTTCCTCAAACCAAGTATGTTGATTCAAATATAAGTTTGCTCACAGCATCATAAATTAATTGTGTAACGTTGCAGCTCGAGTCTGGAGGTGACTACAACACCTGGATGTCCCTATGACGTTACATAATTATAACTACGCAAGTTCTTAAGGAAGTGTAACCTATCACTGTCCGTACTCTAGTGTATGTGTAAACTACAGGCAAAACTTTCACTGAAATAATAACAATGAAATAGTTTTAAATGTTTAATGGAACTAAAGGTTCATTACAATGTGACAGAATAATATATTATGCAAGTGAGTAATGTCAAATATTGTTTTAACACGTGCTACAACACTGTGCACGAATTTGTCAAAATGTTCAAATACACCACATGAAAATGCAATATGAATACTACTTGAAGTAGAACATGAAAGTATAATTTCAAGAATAGGACCTACAACATATAAATGAAAATGTGAGCACTGAATATACTATTAAGTAAGCTTACCAACCAATTGTTGCACAAAACACTAAGGTGACCTTAAGTCACTAAGGTAGCCTTAGTGCAATGTTAAATGATGGCACTAAGGTTAACCTTAGTTTTAAGTCGTTTTGTGCAACGGCCCATTGGAGCCTCTTATCAATTCATATATCACAAACTAAATCCACACCCCATGATGGCGGCCATGGTGCCAAGACATAAGGTAAACAGAGACGTCTTGACAGACAACTCGCTTGCAACAGTCTGCCAAATTTCCCTCGTACAATGCACGGGTCACCTTCCGGTCCACCATCAGGCAATCAAAGCCAAGGACACAAAGAAGTCCAGCCAATCAGTATCGCCGAACGTAGGTAACACACATCTCTCACGTGATCCAATGTCAACACCCAGAAACGGGCAGTACAACGATAATACCGCGTTACATGATCCCGCTCTTTTGAAAGACGCTGCCTCCTGGTAGCTGCATAAACAGCTTGCCTCCAAATCAAATCAACACAGTTCATAATTCATTTGCCACACAATCATGTTATAAATATGGCTTTACTTATAATATTGACTGTCATCACGGCTTATAGATGGAATATATGCCAATAAGCGAAAAGCTTAGCTCATGAAAGTTCTCAAACCTCTGTGATTGAACATATTGATATAACACAGTCCTTTGACTCATGTAGAGACCTTCAGGATTTCCACAGTTCATTCAATAATCATTGGGGGTGGTATAGATGTGCACATTATAAAAACAATGTTCATATCCAACTTCCACAACAATATCATTAACGGATCATGAAACTCTCCAAAGAGAAACGACTCATAAACCCATAGATATCTCGCACAACATTAAAGCTCCCAATATGATATAGGAATGTATAATGTTCCTCCACTCCACAACAATTACCACACTTGCAAAACAGAAAAAGTGTTACTATAATTATATTACATATAGAAATAAATAAATAAATGGGTGAGAACTGTCGAGACTTACAACCATACATTTATTACTTAATAATTTAATACCAAAAGAAATTTGGAAACATTTTCCCATTATAGAACAACCAAATTTTGACCCAAAAAAAAAAAAAATTTTTACTTACCTTCTGATGTAGCTGCACCATTGCCAACTTGTTTTTAATTATTACACTTTACCACACAATTTGGAATTTTTGGAATTTGCAATTTAACTGTTGGTGGAATAGACACTCATACAAAGCTTAGTTGATACCAATTAAACTGGTATCTCTAAAATTTACACTTAACCCATGTTTAATGTACAACCCACCCAAAAACGGTAAAACTGGAGTAGAACAGTGCAGACTATACACTAAAATACACAATGCTCAAAAACCTGGAAAACAAGATTACCACTTGCCTCTATCTCTAACACTTACTACAAACAAACTACTACAATACACAACTTGTTCATCATACAGAAAAATCCTCATAAAGCTAGGAGTAAGTTAAACACTTTCACACTTTCAACTTTCTCACTTGGCTGGCCAGACCGACTCATTCATACCCATACAATAACAAACCCAAAACCTATGTGACATAATCTCTGTATCTTGAATTTGGCACCACTCTTCGTCCTGCCCTTGTAGTTCTACCAAGATCTGGTACTGCTTGTGTTGTTGTATTCCCCAAAACTGTAGGGTTGTCAGCAAAATGAACAGTCCTTCCTGCACTGGGTCTGGTCATACTTATGTCCATCAAACCTTCTCCCCCACCAGTCGCAAGTGACTCTCCCGAGTCATCTAGTTGAGTTACGAAATCCATCTGTGTGTCTTGAAAATCATCAACAACCGCACTGGTCAATCCAGCAATAGAACCGGACGACAAAGGCACATCTGCTCCCCTACCAGTGCCGGTGTTATCAGACGAAGTATCAAACAAATGACGTACGCCCTCAACTCCTGTCGATACTACTGAATCTAGCTCAAATCCACCAGTCTAACTGTTGTGCCCTGAATTGTAATAAAAGTCGCAAATTGTAATACCTGCCGTGAAATGTAATAAAATTTGCCTCAAATTGTAATAACTCAAAGTCTGCCGCAAATTGTAATAAATCTTGCCTCAAATTGTAATACCTTAACAAAGATTTGCCAGAAAAGCCTCTGAATCAATGTTAACACAAAAAAATGGTCTAAAATGTAATATTGATTGTTCAAACTATCTCAAATCATCACAAAAAGTTCACTTTCATCAACGAAGTCGTTTATTACAATTTGAGTCAAGTGTTTCAAATTTGCAGTCTTGCCTTGAATTGTAATAAAGTCGCTGATTTAATTCCCGATAGAGACACCTGAAGACCCATTCTGTGTCATGTCCTTTGGCAAGGCACTTCATCCACATTGCACTCAGTCCACCCAGCTGCTAATGCCTCAGAAGAAGATGTTTGATATAAATGTACGTGGTCGAGCTTAGCGCTTATTTGCTGCTCTGAAAGTCCTTCAAGGTAATAGTGTAGGTGGCACTTTTGATAAAACCTTGCAAAGGGCACCATTTAAATCTAGCGTTTCTGAAATGTTATGGTTGTTGACTTTGTCAGACATAATTTGCAGGAAGACCTGCTTTTGCAGAGCATATTTAGATTTAAATAATCCTTACTGTTTTGTCTTGGATACTTACTTGAAGATAGATACATGCGTCAATCTAAGCAAAGATGTAGATTTCTTTTCACATTTGTTTATGGTTGTTTCTGAGTATGTTGATGATAAAACGAAAGTAGGATGATAATTGCAAATTTCAGACCATAAAGCACATGAACAATGTCCTAACCTCTAAAAGCTATTAATCACTAAAACTCACAAGAATCAACCCATCTTGCTGCACGTTGCTATTACGGCGATGAGGCTCTTAAGGGATGGGATCTTGTTTCGCATGTAAACATTATCAACATAACACATCTAATATTTTGAATTTATAAAATAATGATATTCAGAGTGCTCATATCTGTTTAAGCTATGAACATAGGTATCATTTCATCTTCTTGTACAATTAGACTGAGGCCACTATGTAAATGAGGCTCTGAAGGAGTGGGTTATGCTTTGCTTATTTACACTGTACAGTAACAATGTTCATTGTTGAAGTGTGATGCCATTCACCTATTTCGATATCAGATATTTTGATGATTTGTTTCTTTCCTTTCACTGACATTTCAATATCAAGGTCAAACATCTATAATAATTATCAGTTTAAATAACATATTCTTTCATGTTTCATAAATTTCTGTCATTTTACACAACATTATTGTGTAACTGGTGCATTCTAATGATTGATAGACAAGGGAGGTAACTCATTTTCGAGGAGACAAACAGTTATTTTTGGCATGTTTTAAGCGCTTAAATTAACAGATATTGTGATGTAAAGTAAATTATAAAGGCAATAATTTCAAAAATATAAGATAATGCGAGATGGAAGGTATCCATTCAAATTCAAACTTGTTTGGCGTGTTGATCCATATCTGGTTGGTGGTTATGTCTTATTAAGGCAAACAAATAAGGGAGTTGAAAATTGAGTTGATAACTCGATAAAAGAAATGCGTATATATTTACACACACACTGTTTTGCTTTGAAACGGATCTAGATAGTATAATAAATAATATAAAATCTCACATATTCATCCCAATACAACACTCATATGATATATTCACAGTGATATATCATATTGGAAGCCAAATTCACATGTCCAATTAACACTCATACCAGTTAGATAACCTATAAATAAATTATCAACCCGTAACTGTCATCCTGGCTGATTTAGATATGTTTAAAAATTAACGTTAGACTGATTGACGAGCGTCATTGTCCGGTTTTCGATCACATCACGACTGAACACCGTCCTAATATTACTATAAAACGCCAAGTGGCTCGGATATGATACTCTCAAGTAACAAGCGATACCTCTCGATTAAATCACACGATTGATAACGTTTGCCATTTGTTACCCAATACAACGGAGCGGGTCTTCAAGTTGTATGTGTTGACAGCAGATTCAACAGATATAAAACTTCGAGAAAATCGTGCAGCACGTTCATGAAGGTGTATGTACATTCAAAAGGCAGAGGACTTAAAAGTAGAAAATTAGGCTTGCAGGAAAGTTTGCAGCAAATCAAAAAGGAGACATGTTCTTACCCACAAGATATATGGTAGCTGGTTATTCCCTCTTTCTTCAACAAGTATAATAAATCACTTGTTCTTCATCTTAAGAAAACTCGAGCCTCCCAAATGCCAAAGAGTCAGTTTAGAAACTTGCTTTTTAGAAGTTTTAAGCTATTAAGCTATTAAGAACATATATCTCTTTAGATAGCTTTCTATCCCAAATCAATGGACACAAGAGTCAATGTACACAGCTTTTAAATAGGTACCAGAAGACAGAATGTAATACAAGAGTTAGAAAAGTTAATTATGTAGATAACGCAGAGTACTAGTACATGGTTTGACTTCACACAGTGAGTGAGTGAGTGAGTTGTTTTAGCGCCGCTTGGGCAATATTACAGCCATTAGCGGCGTGGACTTCATACACATCACAACCATATATGAATAGATATATAACTGTTGATCATTTTTTCAATGATAACTTCTCATTATTATTACTTCATATGTATTTTGGGACATTTATGTGAGATGATTTTTAAGTTAATGTTAGTTTTGCCACATATACGTATAATGTTGGGATAAAAAGTCGATTCATCCAAACAAACACAAGAACTGTTTGTTAATAGATGATATAGTTATTGTTGAAAGAGACTTAGGGGCGGGGTAGCACAGTGGTTAGCGCGTTCGGCTTCGGATCAGGAGGTCCGTGGTTCGAATCCCGCCATGGGCTCGGCGACTTTGTCTGCAATAGAGAACTGTTTTACACGCAGTCAGGTTTGGGTGCAATGCTACACTGAATTTCAGAGCAGTACCATCCATGGTCGCTAGTTCCAGCCGATACTCGCAGGTTTCATCGCAATGCATAACCACAATAGTGTTGCGGGCTTTCTCCCTGCAATAATACTAGCAGCCGTGATATAAGTGAAATACTCTTGAAAGATCAACTGTAAGAGACTTTGTGACTTCGTCTGTTTCAGTCATTATGTAATTTACACAACTGAGCCTGCACACAATCAAAGGAACCGATTACAGTTTGCAAATATATGTATTCTCTTCCTACAGAAACTAGTACTGGCCTCGTTTCCCACTTAACCTCTGGTACAGTTGGGACATTTTAAGGCTACCACACGTATATCTATCCAATCGGATACTGTGTCGTATTCCAAACGAACTTCGGTTTTCTTAGAAACATTCTTATTTTCACACATGCAGCTCTATTGAAGGGTCTCCAGCATTTACTATTATTACAAGAACAGACAGGTATCAATGGTTTGGAAAAACTACACACTGCCCCTCGTGTCTGACGCTGGGTTTGATCTCACTCCCTTTTCAACAACGATTCGCAGTTGCAGTTTACCATCAATATATCTATCCAATCAGAAACGGTCTCATATCTCTGATGACTGTTGTTCTCTAAGAAATACCTGCGCATTTCACAGATGAATTAAGTCAAGCTTTTACAATAGTTAAGTAAACAGAGAGATAACTTGGTTTGGAAAAGCGTCACCATACTAATGGTGTATGACACTTGATATAAATCTCGCTCACCGCTAACCAACGGACCGCAGGGCAGTATGGACATTTTATGGCCGCTTCATCATGATCGATGTACAAGTGTTAGAGATTTGGTCATCTTCAAACAAAGTGACTGGCATTGCTGTTTATAATTTGCCGTCCTTGTTACAAAATTCATTCACTGACAATTATTATAGTATAATGAGTATGTATGATAGTGTTTGGCCTAGAAGGTTTTTATTTTTGGCAATTTCAGTCCCTGTACCATCAGGTATCAGGACTAAATGTTAAGATTCTCGAACATATTTTATAATATGATAATAATACACAGCATTTTTATAGCGCCCTATATCTAAAAACACTCTAAGGCGCTTTACAAAGATATGATAATAAATATATGCAGTGGTGATTTACAAATTGGTTGAGCTAAGCGTTAAAAGCAATTTTACCCCCAACAAATTTCATCAGGATATTTTGTACTTAAATTATCCACTCTTGAGCATGTGTAACCTATTCAAATAACTTGCTACGCGAGGATGAAAAATGTATTTTCTAAAGAAAATTTTTAACACATGCCATTTGCAATTTTTTAAGGAACCAGAAGCTACTTTACTTTTAATTACATCCAGCGAGTTTTAAAACATCATCCCCAGGCTATATCACACTTAGATATTGTTTTAAATTAAATAAGCTACATGGTCATTAATATCTGGTTCATTTTTTTCATACAATGCCCTATCACTTTTCCATTGTGACGTCACTCAATAAACAATGCTTTGACGACACTGATCGCCAATGATGTTACATATATGTGCTCACGCAGCTTTTTCGCCTTTGCATGAAAGCATTTTAAAAGTAATTTCTTTAATTTTTTTTACTTCAGTAATAAACAGAGAATTTTGTTTGTGCTCTTTACAAAACTATGTGTATGACACTTATCCTCAATATCAGTAGGCCTACATCTCTCACTCTTAGGTAATTTCGATATAGATATGTATGTTAAGAGAAATAAAAAAATAAATGATAAATTATATAGTTTGTTATTAAATTTTTTTATAAAATAATATAAATGAAGGTACAGTAAATATTTTTAATTTTTCATAGACTAAGTTTTGGTCTACTATTTTGACTATTCTGATTTAAAATAAATTATTTTTTAGTCTACTATTTTGACTATTCTGATATAAAAAAAATTATTTCTTGGTTTACTTCGTAACAGTGCGTTACATGAGCTTATTTCTAGTTATCAATATATTTTGTATTATTTTTGAATCAATGCTAACAAGAACTTCTGTTCTGAAATAAGGTCAGGTGTTATTTAACATCGGGATGATTAAGGAATCTATAACGGTTGTTTATAATTTTGTCTGGTAAATAAGCTTAGTGTGTTCAAAATTGTTTTAAAAATCCATCTTCTGGGGTGCATTTTAAGTTTCTGTCACTAGACCTCCTGTCTTTTAATCAGACTTACTGCCATGCATATTCTTGTTATCTCCTTTATTATCCTCCTTTAGCTTCTGACCAATTGTATGTACCAATTGAACATAGGCTTGCCCTAAATAATCGATTCGAAATTGATCAAACAAACAATTTCACAAGACTGCTATATGTTTTGTTGTGAGGTAATGGTCCCCCTCTTTAATTTAATTTTTTTTCTCAACAATTTTATTTGGTCTTAAACTTTGTATTGAATTAAATTCGGTAGGATTCGGCTATCTATTTCTTAAACCAACTTGGGAATTGACTGTTTTTGAGCTCCTTAATCAAGCTGTTTATTACAATTTTGGAGGTATCAGTCATGGATGCCACGCAAAAAAAGGATCTATTCAAACATCGTTGACTAGTTGTGACTTTAAACACAAATTCAGCAACAACAAAAACAAAAATGGCCTGACTGTATTGTCTCACTGGTCACTTGATGGTTCAAAAGGTTACATTGGCTGTACAGCTCATCAAATCATTCAGTAAAGATGGCCTCACAACTCGATGACTAGGTGTAGGAGATTGGCGAGTCACTGTTATTTGATAGATCAAAAGGTTACATTGGCTGTACAGCTCATCAAATCATTCAGTAAAGATGGCCTCACAACTCGATGACTAGGTGTAGGAGATTGGCGAGTCACTGTTATTTGATAGATCAAAAGGTTACATTGGCTGTACAGCTCATCAAATCATTCAGTAAAAATGGCCTCACAACTCGATGACTAGGTGTAGGAGATTGGCGAGTCACTGGTTACTTGATGGATCAAAAGGCGCTACTGGCTATGCAGCTATTCACGCAATAATACAGCAGTTAAGTGGTCAGCATGCACGACAACAAAACAAAAGAAAAGCTCATGTAGAGGCCAGCACTGTCTGTACTAAAGTAAGAATCACTTCAATGCGCCATGTTACAAGACACACTCATTGATGACTTAAAGTTATTGACTGTATCACTGTGCAAAACAAATATATAACTGATCATTTCTAAGTGATCTTAGGATAGTCGTATTGACACCATATTTAAAAAATGACAACGTTTATAAACACAAATGCCTAAAGAACCCCCTGCACAAGAGCGGGAATTGCTTCAATGCAAGATTTCATTAGACAGCCATTACGCATTGATTATTATACTGTAGACAGAGACAAGTGGCTAAATCCATTTGTACATACTCACTCATATAGACCCTCACTGTCATATTTCAAAGCCTTGTATCTTCATGTCTGACAATGATCAAATTGTATGACATATCGTTGAAGATGTTGATAGGTTCCTTAGATAAATTGTTATTTAAAGAAGCCGTTATCAACAATCATATGTAAAACTCCCATTTAGCAGACCTCCATCATCTCTAAGATCAGTAAACTGAATCAACATGACATGTCATGTCAGAGAACATTTTTAATACCTGCAAAAAATTGTATTGACAAAACCGACAAAATATTTAAGATATCCATAACACCAACACATTCAGTACCTCAGTGCAAAGAATAGGCACATTAAGCTTTACTTTATCTTAGACCTATTGGCTTTATCATAATGCACAGCAAACATGCCAGTGGCCATATACCTTTCTAAACACTAAATCATGTAGACCCTAACTGCCATATAACATTTGACATTTCAATACCTTTATATTCACAGAAATCTGAACATGTCTCACAAGGATCAATTAGTATGACAAGACGTCAATAGGACTTAACAGACAATTTTGTCAAACACTTAAGATGTTTTAAGATTAAGAAATCGGAAACGAAAATGACTAATCTGATATTCTTTATAAGTACATATTCACATACGTACATATATAATAATTTTAACTTCTAACAGGAGTCAGTATATGTTGAAACATAAAGATGAGGAAACAGTTGATACAGAGATGAAATTAACTTACATTGAATCTGTCTCCACCTCCTGAAATGTTATTTCACCTAAACATTCACAGCACAATGAACCCCCTTCACTCGGAGTGAGTGTCACAGCAAATTGTGATGAGGCTCTTCACGAGTGGGTCTGTATTCACATATGAATGATAACATGCACAACATATTGTAAGATCTTTGTAGAATCCTCTGGGATTATTCTCTTGAGATCATTTCATCAAGATATCATATTGCATTTTCAGATATAGGTATCTTTGTAAAATTAGGTTCAACTGGAAAAACTAAAGGCGTGAAACAAACTGTTGAATATGTGATTATTTATTGCAGATCATACCATAATGACCGAGCTTATGTTTATTAAAGCTATGAACACAGGAATCAGTCCAACTTGTTGTATGTAAATGTGCACACTATGTAAATGAAGCTCTGAAGGGGTGAGATCATGCTAAGAATGCAATAATGATGAAACGCAATGATGAAATCAGGAACTGTGATAAGAACTTATTTCTTTAGGATTGCCTGACATGCTTTCATTTTGTGATTTTGTTTTGTTATATTTTCTTTTGAATAAACACAGTTATACGCAAAGAATTCGTCCTGATGGAAGTATTTCCTAAGTTAACTTCAACTGTTTTCAAATTGGATATTTTGATGATTTGTTGTTTTTCTTCTCACTGAAAGACCAATCTATTGGCATTGTAACCACGGAAATCATCATATTGAATAACATATTTTTAAAGATTATTAGTCGTATGGCAATAAAATGGTATTCTCTTGATAATAATTTATAATACAATCTTTGAAAATATTTTGATTGGAACCCCGGTCAGTTTGCCCTAAATCTTGCAATTCTGTAAAACTGTGATTTTTGCCTTTGTCTGTTATATTTTGCAGGAAGACCCGCGTTTGCTGTCTATCTTGAAATTTAATTCAACCTTTCCCTTTTAGCCTTGAATGCGTACATTGTAATTAAAGATATACTCCCCATGCTGTTTGCAAATGTGTAACATTGTCAGCATTTTCAATTGCTGCACATCGCTATTAAACGACTAACATTAAAGGGGCAGTAAACATTTTTTGATACTTTCATAGTTCAAATTTTTCACTGATAAATGTAAGTGAATGATATATATATTATTTTGATAGTGACAAAAATCTTATTACACAAGCCTATCACCCATAGTCAGAGGACAAAATATGAAGATGAACGCAAAATCCATTCGCAGCCATTTTGTGTGAACACCTTTCATTCATTTTGTGTAAGAAAAAGGAATCGTATGGCTAATTTTTACGTCATATATTTGAATTATTAATTCTTCCTTTAAATAAATGTATTGTAATTGGAACCATTAATTTTCATTTTCCTGACATCACCTGATATTCCCCCTAAAACGTGTTACTGCCCCTTTAAGGCATGCCCTAACTGAAGAAGAACGAATCCAGGTTGTATAATGTCAACCAAATTAATAGTCAGAGATATAAACGAACTAAGATAATATTTGAAAATGTTTCAATTTGTTTGTCGGCAAATACAAAGAAATCATTTATTTTGACGATTTATTTGAATACACTGTGTGCAAAATGAAAAGAAAGGCTGTGAAAAGTATAAACAAACAGAATAAAAGCTGACAAAAGAACCTTTTGCACATACTTAATTTTATTTGTTGATTATAATGACTATATCACAAGATTAAATGTTTTAAATATTAAAAGAACACAATGGCTAGTCTAAAGATTTTTATTAAAAACTACATAGATTTTAATGTCATAAATGGCAACAAGTGTAATTAGATGATAAATCACTTATTAAATAAAATCATAAGACAAAAAATCCTTAAATGGGGATAAACTCAAAAGCACATCAATACATGTTACTATGATCCAATATCAAGTTTCCTTCAGCTAGCTTTAATAATTATTGAATTCCTGAAGCGGAAATCTGAATAACTTCCATGTAAACTATCAAATATATAAATCACATCAAGCTAGGTATATAAAAGGAATATCTACACATGTTAACAAATCCTAATACCAAGTGTCATTGAGCTAGGTCTTACAGTAACTAACTCTGCTCCGGAAATATCCGGTATAAAAAGCATTCAAAATAACCTTTTCTTAAAATCATCGTTTGTATTGTTCTTGTAATAAAAACATATGTTCTTATTTCAAATGAAGCATTGGATATAATTTGTGTACTACTTTGTACCAAACTTATATTTGTGTAAACCCTTTGCTCCAAATGTCACACACAATTTATCTTCATCAACACACAGCCCAAATGGATGAGTCAAACCGTCCTCTTCTGTAAGAATGTATCTGATGAAGTGTCCTGTGTTACTTAGATGGATTACATTGTGAGCGATCCAGTCAGCCACTAGAATGTCTCCTGTACTGGTGGTTGTGATTCCAAATGGATACTTCAGTGCTCTGTCTCCAGTAGGTGTGTATGTGAATACAACCTCTCCAGAAAGAAATTATCAATTTTAATGTCGGCGCCACATTAATCATCCTCATCATAAATGATTCATCAATGAATCATCAATCCTTCAATCATCCATCAATCATTGATGGCGAAACTACAATAATGATTGACCAAATATCAATCAATCAACCATTTAACACTCAATTAATCATCAATCAATCCGTTTTTATTCATTCCGCAATAAGACAGGCACTGATAAAGTAACTGGATATTTCAAATAGATATTATAACTTGGTTGATTCATCAGTTGAATGAAAACAATCAGCAATGCTTTATTGATAGCTAATGATTAAAAACTTTAACACAGAATTAAAAATACCGAACATGCATGATTATCTGTTTCTCATAAAATTATGACCACACGGGCGAAGAGTTAAGACATAAAATCATTTCATATATACATATATATTAGAGGTTTTAAACCAACTGAAAGAGAAGATACGATGATCATCTATCAATTAATTTTAAAACTTTGGTAGATCTCAATTAAAAATTGGTCATAAAAAATTGAAAATATTTAACATAAAGTGACATGTAATTGAGCATTTTAGTTAAGTACAAAAAATCGTATTTACAACAAAAAAAAAATTAAAATTAAAAAATAGAGAAACTTACAGTAAGAAAACCTCCATGCACTGCAGGATCATTTCAATGAGCTAATATCTTAGATAAAAGTTACTCAAAACTTAGACAAATATAGCAGTGGTCTTATCCAATAAACACCCATTCATCTTGACCGTCACTGTCGTATACACGATATCTTATCAATGAGCTATATCTCCACTAAAACCTAAACATGTCTGACAATGATTATTTTTTAAAATCCTGTTTAAATCGTCAAAACAAATTAAAAGCAGTTTGACGAAAGTGTAGAAGTGTATTAAGATTAGGGTTCAGAAATTTGAAAACAAAGTCAGGATGACTAAGCTGTACATTCTCAATGTTTGATGAGACTTTCGGCTACTAAAAGGAGTCAATATATGTTGATACATATAAGTTAGTGAATAAAAGAGTTAGAGAGATGTAAATACCTCACATTGGATATGTCTCCACCTCCTGAAACTGTTGTTTCACCTAAACATTCACTGCACCTTGAACCGACTTATCAGAGTGGGTGTCACAGCAAATAGTGATGAGGCTCTACACGAGTGGGTCAATATTCACTATGTATGATTTAGAAGCACATCATTTTATAAGATCTCTGTATAGACCTCTGGGAATGTTCTATTGGGGTTCTTTCATTCAAATACAACGCTGCAGTTTCAGATATAGGTATTTTGATAAAGTACTTTCGTTAGAGAAGATCCTTTATCTACAAATTAAAAGATATGAATTTAACTGATAAATCAGATTGCAAATGTCATTGTGTAGAACTTGTGAAAAAAGATATAGATGGAGAGAGATCGTGTTTTTCACAATGAAGTGAGTCTGTTAGTAAAGAAAAAAATCAAACATTACAAACTTAGTATATATGTTAGAAAATTGTTGTTAATGTCAAGTTTCAAGGGACGTTTGTTAGTTCAACCATGCGTCAATAGAATCCTTCCTCATAAACTTTATATTTGATCAGATATAATCAGACACTCGTTAAGGGAACTTGAGAACAGCTCATGCAACAAAGATTGCAATTAATACATCATTTATATCAATGTTCATCTTTAAACATTCTATATATTGGATATTTAAATATACGTGACACCATCATGTATCAAATTGTCTATGTAATGCAATATTTAGAGGATACTTAATGTTGTTTTGACAGGACCAGGTTTATTTCATCGAGTGTCCTGGTTAAAGTAGATATTTTATGAGCGGCGCGGCCATGAGTTTAAATATCAACTTTACTCATGTCACGAGATGAAATAATCCTGGTATTTGGAAAACTGCATTAAGTATTCTATTTATTTTATGATTTTTAATGAAATATGCAATTTGAATGACTTTAAAACTGGAAAGTTACCACCTTTTACTCACATGGCTGAAAGTAGTTCCGGCATCTGACCAGTTATATATATCATGTATCACCATAGCCAGTCATCAAATTATGTCATCTTAAAGTTATAGAAAAGAGAAAGAATTTGCTTAGATTAAACGAGAAGATTTATAAAAAAATGTATAATCATATAAGTATCAATTGAAAACATATACCAAATTGTAAATTATTGATGTAGAATAAAACACCACAAGGTTGTGGGCGATATTTTTCACAAATAACAAACGCTTGAATAAACATTTATTCCAAATCCTAGATGCAGTAATACATTGCAAATTGACATTTTAACATATTCTTATGACAACACAGGCTTTGTAAGAACCACTCATACAGACCATCAGTGGCCTACATGCAGACATGTCATCTGTGTTATCAAATAACAACCTCTCAAAGTTTATCGAAATCTTAAAATATGTAGAACAACAAACAAAATATCAACATATATAAAACATATAGTAGGATGATGTGGCAAAATTGACACCAGCAAGTATAAACTCTTTCAGCTGATTTAGCTTATAAAGCAGATTACAACCATTAAAACTTAGGACTATTGAAACACGAATCATAGAGAAGTGTATGAAAACCTCATATGAAAACTGTCCTCACCTCCAAAAACTGTTATTTCATCTATACACCACGTGGTGCTGTTATCGGGTCAATATCAGAGGTAGTTATTTTTAGATAACTGACCTCAGACCAACCTGGAGGTTGGTTATCACGAGGTTGGTTATCTGATAACCAACCTCTTGATAACTGACCTCTCGGTTCGATACGGTGAACATGTCTCGGCTACGCCTCGCCATCTTCACCGTATCGCACCTCGAAAAAAACTTACCCTGGGCTTACGGGTCTAAATGACCCTTCGCCTCTAATTGTGACTTTTGATATTCTTTAGAATTTGTTGTGATTTTAACCTGTGCATTCAGATATATTATGTCTTTATTTCAATATGCCATTCTAAAGAATATCAAAGGCCGCAAGAACGATAATAAAAGAAAACAAAAGACAGAAAAAATACTCTTTATTACAGAGAACTTTTGAAGTAATTTTCACATTACATGTTCATACTGCTTTCAATTCTTTCTATTTGGTTTCCTTGAAACATGCAAACATTTACATTTATCAAACACTCCCACACACAATCCCGTTGGGCCTCAGCATCTATGCTAGTGTTCTCTTCAATTAATGTTCCAAATCCTTCATAGGAAGTCAGTTGTCGGGAGGTCACAAGCATTTGAAATGGTCCTTTTGAAACAATGCACAAGAAAGCCGACTTCAGTATCAGCAAACATTTAACTGTCCAGCTATCATCCATGCGTAGTTCCTGAAACATTCAAAGGTTTAACGCTACTAACAGTCTGATTTCAAGTGCTGACAAAAACACATTTCCATTTACATACATGCACATTTCATATCATCGCGCTTTCCCCGAAATAGTAACTTAAGTTTGGAACTGTCATTTTTTAACATCGACTTTAGAATAATTTATTATCCTATTGTTTGATGGACGATTGATAGTTTCAACGTTCACACGAAATGTATTGAAGATAATATCATACCACATCGATCTCAAAGTCAGAAATCTAGCTAATACCCATATGTGTCTGCATTTTATATACATATTACAATACTAAAAGCATTTCTAAAGCAGAAAATGCGTACACGCTTCTTTTGATTCCTTGTAATGCTTTAAACATATTTCCGAGTATATTACATGAAACAACAAAAAAAAGTATACTTTGCGATCAATCTCACTGTAACTGCCTCCGGGAAAGACCTCGAAACACCGGCAAATATATCTGTTTGACACCGGCCGCGGAGAGCACTCCATTGTCCCAACCTTCTTGAAACCATGTGCTTTAGGTTGTGTGCTGCACGTGAATTTTGAGGAGTTGCTTAGCAACTTGGGGTACAAGAAGTCCGTGCATCACAAGATGAAATAGACGACGTCCGTGCAGCCACACAGTTTTTGACTAGTGACGGATTATTACATTTTACATCATTTGCCACCAAACAAAATTTCATTGACGTCCGTTTAAAATTTGCATCAAAATAATTAAATAATAGTTCAGTTCAGTGTGACATTTTAAGGTTAATAGCTCGGTAAAAGAATGAAAATGCACAGTTGGTAAACGGCTTAGAATTGTTTTACCGACAATTTCGCCAGTATTATCTCCAACTGCACGTGAAATACGCGCAGTGTTAAAATGAAATTGATCCATTCCTCAGGAGTGGAAGTCAACCATGCTAGACACCATTGTCACTTTTGAACTCATTATCAACAAACTTATATTCGGCTAATATTGATATTTTCATTAAAAATGAAAAACAGTTTTAACAATAACCATGTAGTGTATGTGAAATAATAACCTCGACCTCGTGAATATCTGTGATAACCATCTCGCTGATCGCTCGATGGTTATCACAGATATTCACTCAGTCAGCGGTCATTATTTCAACCAAAAACCTGTGAGACTCACTCCGTCTTTTATACTGGCTGTTGTGGTGATGAGGCTTTGAAGGAGTGAGTCGTGATTTCGCATTAATTTTGTATTATCAACAATACAACAAACATCATCGCCCTAAAATGAGCTTATCTCTGTTAAATCTATGCACACGTGAATCTTGGGACTGTGGCTGTTAATGCAATGAGGCTCTGAAGGAATGGGATCATGTTTTGCATAAATACAATATACACATGAGAATCACCCGAGAATCACCCGTCTGACTGTAAATGGCTGGTATTGCAGTGAGGTTCTAAATGAGTAAGGTCCTGCTCCGAATTTAAACATTATCCACATTTAAACAACACATCACTCGTCATCGCCCTGGTTATCCAATCAATTTGGTGTATATCAAAATAAGATATTCACATGGCTCTTCTCTGCTACAGCTATGAAAACAGAAATCAACCTATCTTGTTGTATGTTACCCCTATGACAATGAGGCTCTGTAGGATTGGGACCAAGCTTCGCATATAAACAATATATAAACAACGAGTCATCCAAAATCATGTTTCATCACATTTGCATGAAAAATGTACATCAAAGGCAACGAAAAGGGTTACAAAATATTTATCAACTCATTATCAATAATCTTAATATGAAGCTAAGTGGTCAGTTTATTCAAGTCTGTCTTGTCTCTCCAAAACCGACGGTGCGTGATCTGAAATTGACAACTGCACGTGCAAATCATGCTCCAGTCGTCCCGTTGCCCTTGCAACGTTCAATACTCGTCGTCTTTGCATGGAATTCGCCGTTCTTATCAAACTAAATTTAGCTGATTGATACAAGCCTGAATGATTTACAAGTTTGTAAACAAAGCACAAATAATTGCAATGTACACTAGGAATATATTGTATGGATATATGCTCTTTTTTATATTAGAAGTTTTTAATTAAACCACATTTGACAGTAATAATCATTAATGAATACTAAAATCTGCACACAACCATGGCTATAGTGCACGAATTTATTTGAATAGTTTATCCATTCAGTTTATCCATTCAGACATACGTATGGACTTCAATCAACGTTTTCATTTTATTAAATTAAATTATTATACCATTTTAAAAACCTTCTAAATTTTCCCCATTGAGTTTAGCCATTTGTTTTTTCTTCATTGGACTAAAGTTCACCAGACAATATGTTTAATATACATAGTTAGTTAATAACAAAATATATCAAGCAATAATCTCTGGCGGCCATTTAACAAATTTGAGGAAGGGAAGTGGACTAGCATAATTTAGCTAGATATTGCGAAAGCCTACAGGCCTCAGGATGAATTTTTGAAATTTCTCTTTTAAAAGTGGTTTTTTTACACTTTTTTCACGTATTTACCACTTGAGAAACTGGTAACAACCACTTTATTAATAAAAGTTGTATTTGAATTGTTCCTTGTAAAAAGTTGAAATAACCACTTTTTTCTCGTAATTACCGCTTCGAAACTGGTAATTACCATTTTTCTTTCATATAAGTAGTGCTGGTAATACCAGTTAACAGTTTCTAAGTTTCGACACTGAAGTTGGAGTCAGACACTGAATTCTGGGAATTCCCTGAGAAAAAAACTAGATGAGGATAAAGAAGTTGTAGCAAAACTAAAACGTGAAAAGGTATATATATACAATAATATATGTTTTATTGCAATCCAATGATCTATGAACTTTCTTGACTATTTGGTTATCATGATGAATCAAGGGTCAGAAGCAGGTTTTTAGTGGAAGAAGAATATGATTATGTATACCGATCTATTCTAAACATTGAAAAGGAATCCATACTCAAACATGCTAATTTCTTTAAAGCTAAGCAAGTATATTGTAGGAAGCAAAATGAATACAGGTTGTCAACATAAAAATTGCCGTCAATAGCAAGCGACAGCGCAAAATGAAACACTCGATATGCAACACTACTTACTACTCATTCGAAGTTAAAAAAGATATCACTTTGTTCAAGCTAAGTGATATATTGTGATGTTAAAGGAGCAATAGCACGTTTTTTTTAAATTTTATACTCTAAAATTTTCACTGATTATTTTACGTTTTATGCTAAATGAATTATTTCGACAGTGTCAAAAATCTCATTAGTGAAACTAATCATCAATAATCAGAAAACATATTATAAAGTGTCTTGGCGGCCAATTTTTGTGAACACCTTTAATTCATTTTGTGTAAGAAAAAGGAATCGCAATGCTGCACACTACATTCTATTTTTCAATAGTTACTGCTTCATTTAGTTTAAATATATTGTCTTTCTATTGGAACCATTTATTTTTCAGACATCACCTTATATTCCTTTTAAAACGTGCTACTGCCCATTTAAGGTAAGTATAAATGAGAATGTGACTTTCTTGGGATAATATGTTTGACATCATCTTTTGTCAATATTTTGAAGAGAATATTTCCCAAAACTTGCTTCTGTCCCTTTAAAAGATAAGAAATATACGGTAAAATTTTTACTTAATATCTGCAAAAACGCTAGCAAATCATTGAAAGTTTAGCATACTCTTCATTGCAAGAAAAAAGTTCCGTTATGACTGTTATAAATGGTATTTTGTTTATAGGTTGATCCAGTGAATGATTAGGAACTCACCGCATATATAACCCATCTAGGAAATCGGATGAAACTTATAAGGTTTTTAAGACAGAGAATAAAACCAAGGAAAAAGAAAGAAAAAAAAATAAAACAAACTTTTGGAAACTCTAAAAAAATCCTTAAAGAAAAACTAGAAAGTCGTAGGAAGCGGCTGATAACTGAAGCGAAAGACTCAACATCTTCAGAAGCAGAAATGAAAGCAAACAAGAAAAATGTTGGTAACAAAAATGCAGAGAAGAAAACCCGAAGAGTGAACTTGGATGGATATATACAGTAGGACGGGGAACAACAGCATTCAGGTTCGAGAGAAGAAGAGGGGCGGTGAAGGATTTTATTTGTTTTGTCATTTATCGAACCTGAAAATGCTTACTATCCTGTACGGGCAATGAAATTAGTAATGTCAATAGATATTTGAAACATTACTTATTTCATTTGATAATTTGATTATAGATTTTGATGATGAATAATTTTTACTTGATTTTTTTCAGGAATACCATATAAGGCCTTTTGCATCTTCATCTATATACAAATTCTTCTACAATATTTTTATCTGTTTGATCATATCAAGAGACAACTATTCCTCTTAAACAACAACAAAGACAGGGGATCCTTCGTTATTTAAAAGAATGGGCTGCTACAGTGTATGTCTGCAGAGATTGTAATATGTAATTTTATTTAGTAAAGCTTTTGAAACTTTACATATTTAATTTACTTTTATCGTGTTCATAGATCATTTTAGAATTATTCTTAGCATCAATGTTGAACTATCATGTATTGATATAATAATAAGTAATTCTTACTTCTGTCTTTGCATTTAAGTGTTCATTTTAGGTATTCTACAATTTTAAATCATTTTTCATAACTATATACTTTCCTTACACTTTCCTCTTGAATACAAAAAGAGCACTTGCGTTTTTTTGCTATTTGAAGGAATGTCCAGATAATGTCTGCAGAGAGTGTAATATGTATCTTTATATCGTTATGATTGGGCGACTGAAACGTTACCATACACCCTGAAAGTGGTGTTAGCGTTATTTTGTTTTTGTTCGGGTTCTTTGCAAAATAAATCATTTCAAAACAAATTTATTTTTTACTTGTTATTTTACGTTTATAACAGCGAAATGTTCAAAATTGTAGTCAAGGGGCTTAGTCTCACTGCGGTGATTATCATAATTATACCCCCGACAAACTGTTGAAATTATAGTAATACCAACACTCTGTCCGTCCGTCCGTCCATCTGTCCGAGGACAATTATTGTCCGACCTATTGCAGTAAAACTATTAATCTGATTCATTTAATATATACACGTGAAACATCTCCTGTATTCATAACCAAGGTATTGATACTATGGGAATGTTATGATAATCTGAAGTGAATGTATCACTCTTAACATAAGGAATGTAGATATCGTGAATACTTTCTTGAAGAGGAATATTTTCATGTTGTTATAGAATTACGAGTTCAGTCGTAATTACACAGGATTTTCTTCAAAAACAAGTTGAAGTAATGCTCAATGTTGTGTGAAACACAAAAACATCTGTTATCAATAAAAATTATATATGCTTGCGTTTGAAAATATATATTATGCCACTCTTCAAGGGAAGTAACTCTTGTATGCCCTATGCAAATACTGATTCAACACACAAAAGTGAGTGAAACGCTAATAATATATCCACAGAAAAACAAACGGGACAAATAGAAAAGCCTGAACCCTGCAAATAATTTCTATCATTAAAAAGATTAAAGATTGAATAATATTCTCTAAACAATTGGAAAACAATCCATACATTATTAGATATAAAGTTACTTTTGATACTTGCACTCTTTTGACTCATGGACTTGTCAATTTTACTTAAAGGGGTGAACATTATCTTATGTTGAAAATATACAAAATTCTCATTACAAAATACAAAATTGGACCTTATAAATACTCTAGCAAGGACAAATATAGCTTATCTTAACTTACTTTAGGAAAAGAAATACTAACATATGAGTTTGAAATATGCCTGGCGCTACCCTGAATAAAAATAGACTCGCCCAAGCATGTACTTGCCGGAGACACTTTGGAAATACTGAAAATATTAATATTTAAATTTAGACCCTGATAATAAATCCTCTAAATCACTCTAATATCGAGTTATGTGATCTGTTTCTTCAAGTCTGTCTCGTCTCTCCAAAGATGACAGTGCGGGATCTGAAATAGACAACTGCACGTGCAACTCATGCTTCACTCGTCCCGTTGCCCTAGCAACGTTCAATACCCGACGTCTTCGCAAGAAAGTGGCCGTTCTTATAAAACCAAATTTAGCTGATTGATACAGGCCTGAATGATTTATGAAAACTAGTTTTTAGACAAAACAAAAAGAATTACAATGTGTACTAGGAATAATTATATGGATTTATGTTCCTTTTTAAGCTTTTAACATTAGCAGTGTCACTAAAAACACATTTGATGGTAATATTTATAGCTGAATACTAACCCGCACACAACCATACGAACGTATTTAAACCTTTTATAGATTCATACGTACTGGCTGCTACCAATGTTTTCATTTTATTAAATCAAATTTTTCTAAAATTTTAATAAATCTTCTTAATCTTCCCCATTGAGGTTAATATGTATTTTCATTGGACTAAAAGTCATAAGGCCATCTTTTAAGCATGCATAGTTATATAAGTGATAACAAACTATCAAGCAATAATCATTGGCGGCTATTATTGTGTGAACACCGTTAACACATCTGAGTTAGGGAATTTGATTTGAATAGTTTAGCTCGATTGTTCAAGGTCGTGCGCAGATCTGCCTTACAGAGCAAACACCATGAGAAGAATGTGGTCCTATTTCTACGATCATACTCACAGGTTCATCATTTGCAAGCCGACATAAACCTACCAAGAAGGCCGACATAAACCTACCAAGAAGACCGAACGTTCCTGTTCTAATGTTGTTCTGTAATACAAATGTGAAGCCAAGATAATAAATAAATATCTTAGTGTCGATGAATGTTATCGCATTATTGTAAAAGATTTATACCAGTCTCATTGAAATCAGTTGGTTCTAGTCACCTGAGATGAACCCTACTGAGCACTATTCAGATCAGCAACGCACCTACGTACGAATGGTAAGTGCTATAACTGAACGATGTAGGCGAATTTATGCGTCCAGTCTGTCAGTCCCTTCCGTCGTTCATTAGGAACTTTAAATCATTTATACATCTTCACATTTCAATTTTCAAGAGAGTGAGTATAGAAAATCACCACAATATAAATAATGTTAGTGATATATATTCACAGTTCAACATAAAAAGATGTGGGTTGTTTATCTTCACAGTACAACAAATGGGATCGGTGTATCTTTAAAGTACAACATATTTTAGTCGCATATCTTCCTTACACGATAGAGGTTATTACCCGAGTAAGTGTGTGATATAACGTTTACCAAAAAATGTGAAGTGTAGTATTACCCGAGCGAGAACTAGGGTTTATACACGAATTTGAGTTTCGTAAAAGTCAAATGACACACTTCCGAGGGTAATAATTTATTTAATCCCGTTTTATTCTTAAAGAAATTTTAAAAACCGGTAGCTTCCGTCGTGACGGCTGGCTATAGTGACTTCATGACCAATGGTTTTCTGACGAAAAATATGGGAACTCGCGCTACAACAATCGTTGAAAGGAAAAAGTGATATGTGCACATGTGCCCATATTGAAACTTTTTCACTACTTATTTTCAAGCCTATGGATAATAAAATATCGTTGTACGCATTCTGATTAAAATCGGCCTAGTTCCGAGAAATACAAGTCTAATATTATTGAATTCACGATTGTGATTGTGAATCTGACATTGACGCGCGTCAATCAAATCCATCAAATGTAATTTTTGAAACTTATCTTATTAAGTCAGAATGAATATTACGATTTGATAATATTTGATAGGTTATTTAATTTGTAATAAAGTAAAATGGACGCGTGAATTTGGCTTTTGTTTCATGAATATGATAGCGTTTGATAGTTCAGATAAATGGTATTCATGTAAATTCGACACATGCTTTCTGCATTTGTGAAAATTCAAAGATGATTCAATTTTCCACGAAAACTATTATTTATCATATATGCTTTACCTTAGGGTGACTGTGTGAGATTTTCCGAATCCATAACACAATATAGGGTAACTGGTCAGCCATTGCTCACATGTTCCAATAAAGATTGGGGACATAAGGGGAGAGGGGGTGGGGTTGTGAGAAGAGGGACAGAAACAGAGACAGAGAGGTGTTTGCGAAATGAGAATAAAATAAATCGGGTGTTATGTTTTGATATACATTTACTTAAAAAGATTCTAAGTGTTTCAGATAAAAATTCACATAAAAGATAAACAACAAAATCGAACATGTTCTTGTGCACTTTGTGTTTCATTCTCAAGAAATACGAGAACCGAAAATGAGGCTTACAAAGCAAGTCAGAATGATTACTGAGTTGTACCATGTGACTAGTACATGTAGCAGGCCCTTTTGAGAAATAACAGCATGACTTGTTCAGATACACGCAATCCTGACTAACAGTGTGGTGAAATATTTCCTTTTCATCACCGTGAATGAGGTGCACCTAAGTTGCCAAACTTAAAATATGTGTCTAAACTTGACAAAGCAAGTCTGGAAGTTTTAATGCAAGTTAAAATTCCTTACTAAAATAGTTTAATGTATGGAGAAAATATAAATCATGATGACGCAGTGTCAAGCAGGAGTTTTGTTTATGTGATAGAGTCATTGGTCAAAATCAACCCTGCTGAAGGCTCCGACAGAAAGGTTAGATTCAGACCGCCCAAAGCATTAACATAGCAAGAATACCGATTGTCTGATGCAACAAAGTGTTTATTACATGGGTCCGCTGCTCTTAATTTCGATAACATCGGATAAAATTCTGTATGGCCTTCGCGAAATGACTTGGTAATCCTTATCTTTAGACAACTGGCAGCGGCAATATGACATGAAATTCAAAGTTTGGGATAGAATGCAAGCAACAATTCTTTTTTAGGTAAACGACAGTGAATTGTTTACCAAGTGATAAACTATTCGCCTTAGAGGCATAAGAGTCTAAAGTTTGACCGTGTGTTTTTATTTGATCAAGTCGAATTATTGTCTGCTGCTGAAAATAAGGTTTAATGTCAATTAGTGCACTAGAGGGACACACTCACTGTATGAAGTCGAGATTCTGATCGATAAGTCATATTAATTTTCCGAAACTTGCTTAAAACAATTAGAAGGAAAATGAGTAACTACTGTTACTTAACGTCCATGCAAATGGCACGTGGGATCAAAAACGACTGTCTTACCGGGATTCGAAAGTGTTCTATAGGAGAGCTTCGTCTCCACAGATTAAAGAGAGGAATTGCCAACTCGATTGAGTTCGAACCCCGATAGAATCAAGATTGATATAAATACATATACCTCAGATTTTAATCAGTCTGGCAAACGTTTCTTGTGATCTAGTCTCGGGTGTTGTTCGATATTTTTTGTAAACTAATTATTACTCATATCTTGGTAGATTTAACAATTTGACAAAGAATAAAGTGTATCGCCCAAAAAAGAAAAACATCGTGAAAAGAAGCCAATCATCGAAGCTACGATCGTGGAGTGCATTAATTAATTTAGATCATTAATTACCATAATACAGCAGATTTGTTTTCTAGCAATCCTAACATTTCAAGATGGCGGAGGAAAGCTGATCGAGTGGTGCCTTTAAGGGGCAATTGGGTCACCAAAAGTGTTAATTTCAATCCCTCTTTGTACACTAGTAGAAGTCTCACAAGATTTCAGCTTTCTAGGCCATTTGCATTCGGAGAAGAGGATACTATTTTAGGGCGTGACCCTTAGTAGGAGCCACAGGGCTACCAAAACTACATTTTATAATCCTCACGAGTCAAGGAGAAGATGTTAATAGGAATACAAACATACTATTTCAAACTGAAAACAGGTTTTTCAAATGTTGAATCAAACGACATCTTACCGAACAGATATCAATATTCTCAATACCAATACTATTTTAGTTGGAATGCATGTTGTGCTTGTTATGGATAATTCATCAGTTTATTAAACCTTTTCTTGCTTTAAGGGGCACAATGCGCTCGCGGGTTAATTTATTATTTGTTGGAAAAGCTTAATTAGCCAAGCGTAACGAGGTCGGAAATCTCAATCAGCGTGACCACTACTCAGCGATGTTTGTTTTGCGCAGCGCCCTACTCGCGCGGTACTCAACCGGATACGAGATTGTTTATAAGTCCAAACAATATGGCCGAATAAAATCATCCTTATGTCCAATCAAACTTCAATACTAGGCATACCCAGTAACATCTGCAAACTTATTACGTACCAAAATTAAAACATTCACTAACATATCTTCGTGAGTTTATCATGAGGTAATAGACAAATTTTTTAGTTCAATATCACATGCCAAGTCGATGAAAAATGTCCGTTGAGGATAAAATATTGTTGTTTTTGGGTTTGAGTTTAACGTCTTCTTGTTTAATTGTGAGGATAATAAAATGCATCGCTGATATTTGTAATCACTGTAATCACACCCAATACATTGATAAAATATACATCTCGTTAGTACCACCTTATCTATCTCTGTAATTGTCTTTTATGACGACCGGACACCTGTCATTTTATACGTTGTGTATCTATAGCAATGAAAGTGCGAAATGTCTAGTCGTATGACGTAAACAGTGACATAACTGTCCGGGCACTAACAAAAGGCCTCCCCACACCAACACAGCGCGCAAGCAGCGCAGCGCAGCAAAAAAATTGCTCATGTTGATTTATGATTGATAACCCACACCAACGCAGCGCGTCGACAGCGCGCCAGCACCAAAATTTCTGAATCGCAAAAAAAGTGATTTTTGCTGCGTGGCGCTTTGACGCGTCGGGGAATCCCCTACTTCTGACTTCGATTACTCTCCATATTCTTGTCTTTACTGCAGAATAATATGCACCAAAGAAGTTACCGTTGTTATTTACGTCTTCAGTAGACGTACAGCAATGTTTTCTTTTCCCGATCCATTTCGTATTGTTCAGTCGGTACCGATAATATGAATTTGACAGTCATTCTCTGGTCTCTCATTCATACGCGAGGACGATTGTAATGTTTTTGGATTCGAACTGGACCTTTCATGTACGGGTCGATTTTGCCCAAAAGCTTAGCATGTCCACTCCACAGTAAGGACAGAAATCCTATAATAACAATAGGTCTTCAAGACAAACCTAACAATATCTCATTGGTCACTTGTTCCTCATATTATATCGCTGCATTGACGCTCTGCTCTTAGAAACGCGTGATACGCGCTGCGCTGTTGGCGCGCTGTGTTAGTGTGGGGAGGCCTTAACTTGTCATCACAATAGGCGACAGATTGTCTGGCCTAGTGACCAACGAATTTGTACATAACAGTGACCGCCGACTGTCTTGGTATCTTACTGCAGACCGAATGTCTAGACTAGTGACTAACGTATTCGTACATGGCAGGGACCGCCAATTGTCCTGGCACCTTTCTGCAGACAAAATGTTAACCAATGATATTGAAGAATATAATCCGACCAATGAAAAGCAGAAAAAGAATGTAAATGTATTTCATAGGACTCCCCTTCATCACTATATGTTAAACCTTGATGGATCATGTATGATGTTAACAAATACAGTGGATCATATACATGGACGCTTCTAGCAGGTATGTTTTTATCGTGTTCAATACGAGTTAAGGAAATACCCCCCCCCCCCCCCCCCCATTCAATATTTCGTAAAAAAAATATGATAAGATGAAAGAGAAGCAACCATACCTTTGTGTAGGTTTATTCGTAGAGGAAACGGGTTCGTAGATGGGATTTTTACAGGTTCGTAATGAAAAACAGTGTTTCGTATAGAGTGACAAATTGTGAAATAAGTTCATATAAGCAATAAATTATCATTGTAAATGACAGTATACAAATTCAAAGGAGAATAATTGTACATCCAATGTATAAATACGATCGATGTTATGTGTTGTATAAATAAACTGAGTAGATACTTTGTAAATATTACATCAAACTATATAATATATATTCACAATATTAAATGAAAATTTAAAAACCTCCACGAAGCTTTTTTCCCTGAAAAAAATCGGTCATGAAGGGGATTCCCCTGTCAAAACTACGACCGCATCTCGCTGGGCCAGTGCCCAGTCTTCACCACGTGACCTTGCTACCCGCTAAATCAATTACGTAACGGTCTCATTAACGGTGGTCAATTCGCCTTGACCCGCGAGCGCATTGTGCCCCTTTAAAGGAATCAATCCTTTCCTATATTCATTAACGTTTCACAAAGAATATCGGGGTCAGTAAAGTTTCTTTGCGGAAGCCCTATTGAAAGCGTGGATCGCTGATTGACACGATTCACCCGATAAGATACTTAGCTAGTTAAAAGCTATAGTGACTGTGTTAATATCACATATTATTATAAAAGCGGATAAACGGCGTTTGATTTTGTCATCCTTGAAACTCAATACAAAGAAGAGTAGTAACAGCACTGTGGAGAGTTAGCTATATTGATCACTTTGAAACGGGTTTCTGTCATTTTCATTTCTTCATCACTTGTTATTATGTTCGTTGTACCTTTTAAATAAATGCATAAATATGTGTTTTCAGATTTGATACCTTGACATCAGTTGCGAATCTGTAGCCTCATGTCGGCGAACTTGTCTCTGAACAATATCAGCTTGTATTGAATCACAAACAGTATAAAAACCCACAGGTGTAACTCCTAAATGAAGACGAATAAGAAGATAAATACAAACAAGAAGACATGGTCATCAACATCCCCCGCCAAATAAGTTTTCATCAAAGCTCCCAATATTTTCCTAAATGGGCTGTAACTCTGTAATAAGTAATTGCATTTACCTCATTTTCGAACTTCAAGTATTGATACAATAAAGACACACAGCAAGTTTGGTGAACATATCTTAAATCGTTTCTGATATAAGTTGTCCCCCTTTGATGACTCCTTCGGACAGAGTCCAAAATCTCGAAACAAGGGCAATAACTCTCTTAAAAATAATTTTGCGGTTCTTATTTTCGAACTCCATCAAGGTATTGATACTCTGAAGGAACACATAAAATTTGATGATCCTATCTGTAACAGTTTCTAAGAAAAAATGGCTCCTTTGAAGACACCTCGAACAGAGTCCCAAAAAAACGTAATAAGGGCAATAACTCCGGAAAAAATATTTGCGCGGTTCTGATTTTCGAACTCCATCAAGGTATTGATACCCTGAAGGCACACACAAAATTTGATAATCCTACCTTTAACGATTTCTGAGAAAAAATGGCTCCTTTGAAGACACCTCGAACAGAGACCCAAAAAACGTAACAAGGGCAATAACTCCGGAAAACATATTTGCGCGGTTCTGATTTTCGAACTCCATCAAGGTATTGATACCCTGAAGGCATACACAAAAATTGATAATCCTACCTTTAACGGTTTCTGAGAAAAAATGGCTCCTTTAACTCGGACGGACGCACGGACGGACGGACGCACGGAGCTCAAACCTATATCCCCCTTCCTCTTCGTGGCGGGGGATAATAAGTGCCTTTGAGTCATCAAACATATAAAGGTTGTGTCTACCAATAACTATAACTACATTTTTAAACTTACAGTAGAGCGACCCTTTTACTGCCGCATTCCATTGCAGGTCAAGCTAGGGCATGTCTATCATCTATGACACGTTTGTTATGTGAAAGAACATATAAAATGTATATGCTGTTTGAGAACACGAGAAATTCGATTCAAACAATTCGATATATGCCCTAAATGCCATAAGACTGTATATATTTATCTACGAATCATCGAGGAATGATTTAGTTTACAAACATGCCAGTCGGATCGCACGTGCAAAACGAGGAAATGGACACGGTGTCTGTTAATGTACAATGTCAATCATTCCCAGTAAGGTTAATAATTTGTTGGCCATGATCTGTCTGGTTTATTTATACCTTTGTGTGCAAATTTGTTGGTAGAAAAGTTTGCATTTTAACTGTAAAAATGTGCAAGTTGTGTACCCTTTGAATTTTGCTCATATGTCAGAATATCAGAACTTTTTATTTGAAATAATCAACATAAAAAATATATATTATATACATATTGAAAGATAAATCATTATATAAATTACGATAAGATGCACATGCGTTACAAACACTAACGGTAATTTCATTTGTTGGCCAATAAAATCACCTAATTCTGAATGTTGAGATGATTTAGCCCCAGTAGGCGAAGCTACCGAGTAGAACGCAAAAAGCGTGCAGCACGTGCAAGTCGTGCACTGACATAGCGGGTGAATCGGTGCAATTGCGTCTACTCTCCTGTCCGACTTTTAAAGGGACAGTCTTATCTGGGAAGTAAAATTCAAGACTATATTGATTCAATTGAATACACTCAACGATTTTTTGCAAGATGTATTCAAGGTCTTAACAGAAGAAGTTCTTCATGTTCTGTCATAGCTAATTTGGGTCTTTGGACAATGATAGGTTATATTGATAAATGCAGACTACTGTTTCTAGGTCGTCTGTGCAACAATCAATGCCACTCAGCAACAAAAATGCTATTATGTGCATTCATTTCATTGAATATTAAATTATTAAATAACTCATGAAACCTATGCACCTGTCTCTTAAGCAGGGCAAGAAAATATGATTTACTAAGATTTATTATTTATTATGTACATTGTGGTTATTTCCCCCAAAATCAACATGGCGCAATATTGTTATTAAAGCCATCACATTTTCAGAGGAAAATCAGTGGAAATCAACTCTATCTGCCAGACATGATATGGTTAGATATGCTAAAGTACACAAACAACTACGTATGCATAGTTTATACAGATTAATGTACAACTATCCAGATTATAGAGCTTATATACAACTTTTAATACAGGTAATAACACGAGGGAAAACCTCACGGGAATGTATTAATTGTAAAACCCAATGTTTTGATCACGACTGTCATGTTATTCTACATTGTGAAACTTATATGAAGCAACATAACGCATTTTATGGTTTTCTAATTGATACACTTTATATTGACTTGTATGTTCGTATTGAAAATATTGATGATGATGATAATTTAATAGCGTTTTTATGTGGAGCAAATATCATACCTGAAATAACTACATCAGACAGAAACAATGTTATATTGCATTTTGCTTTGTACATTCATTCATTGAAATCATCTCTTTTGTACAGTTTCTGATATATATTTTGTTTTGTGAATCATGTTCTTATGGCTTCTTTATGACCATGTAAATACATCCTTGTGATCTTCGCCATATCGGAGGAAATAAAGACATTCATTAATTCATTCATGCATTATCTTCTTATGAAGAGTTACTATCTTCTAATTAGGTGTCTGCTAATTAGGTGTTACTATCTGCTTATGAAGAGTTACTATCTGCTAATTGGGAGTTACTATCTGCTAATTGGGAGTTACTATCTGCTAATGAAGAGTTAGTATCTGCTAATGAAGAGTTATTATCTTCTAATGAAGAGTTACTATCTGTTAATTAGGTGTTACTATCAGCTCATTTGGTTTCTGCTAATTAGGTGTTACTATCTGCTTATGAGGAGTAACTATCTGCTAATTAGGAATCAATATATCCTACATATAGACAAAACACAAATTTGACCATGGCACTAGGATGCTTCCATCATTTGAGATTAACATACTAAATCAACACACTAAATCGTTTCGCGCCACCTGGAAACTCAAACACAGGCGGGCACATGTTTTATTTCAAGTCTCGCCTCAACATGAAACAAAGAAATAATACATTGTATTGTATTTCATTATGAAATTAAGTTCAATCATCCTTTCGGAAATTTACTTAATTAAGATATATACATTTTTTCAGTCCGCTTTTAAGGATCTTTAGGCAGGTTTTTGGCAGATGAAAAATGTAATACCTAGATGGTCAAGAGATTTTTTCAAACATTACCCAAACGTGTTTCTATTGATCCTATAGTTTAATACAAATAGTGCATTATATAATATTGATTTACATTGGATATGTCAATTGAAGCTCATATATTAAAATCTGAGTACCTTATATAAATAGTAGGATATAAATATTTGAAAGAGATATAGCAAAGATATGGACAGACCTTTTGAATGATACTGGATCAAATATTGGGAATACAGACAACCATTTATCTGTAAATTGAAAAAAAAAATTCTTTTGGATATGAATTTTTCAACAGTGTAAATGTCTAAACATGACCCCAACTTTAAATAACATCCACTACTAATACATACTGGTAGACTTTTAATCGCTCATCAGCATATAAAGGGCAGCGTAATGATACATACCATTCAGGTTATAGTGAAACCAGTTCCTTCTGTTAACACGATAATCCACATATCCACTACATTAAAAGGGCAGTAGCAAATTTTTTGGACATTTTAAATTTTACACTGATAATTGTACGTTAATACTACATGTAAATGTATTATTTTGATAGTGTCGCAAATCTCAATACACAAACCAATCATCAATAATCAGAGAACAAGTTATAAGGTTTCACATAAAGTCCATTGGCAGCCATTTTTATGTGAACACTTTTTATCAATTTTGTGTAAGAAAAAGATATCTCATGGCTGAACTTTACATCTTTTATTTGATTTATTACTGCTTCATTAAGTTTTAAACCATTGTCTTTCAATTTGAACCTATTTCTTTAGGTTCCTGAAATCACCTTGTATCCCCCCTAAAACGTGCTACTGCCCCTTTAAACTAATCTAAAATGATCGAGTGATTGCCTCGGGACTTATGACAATTAATTTTAAATCCACAGCCAAACTAAGATGTCAATCGTGAGTCGTGACAGTTCGTGTTTCCATCATCTGACAACATTTAGAAAACAGCCTCAGTAACTTTTGAGATTATGTTGGAAATAGGCTTATATGATTGACTGAATAACTGTATGTTAATCATTATTGTTATTTGATATGATGACAACCATTATCATAACAGCTAGTGTTAAAGTTTTAAAGCTAGATTGAGGAAAGGGTCATGATCTCGTCTTTACGAAGTTCGGAGGCATTTAATGTGCGCTTGAGACTTTAACTGAGTCGGCACAAAAATACACATCCCCTTCACTGCTTGCTAAAAGTAAAACCATGAAATAAATCATTTAAAACTTACCATTTATTCTAAAATCCTTTCCAAATTGTTAATCATGAAATACCGACATATGATTATGTATCTCTATATCGAATTAAATGAAAATGTAATGATTGATTTAGAAGTCGTGAACTGGACGAACTTGTAAAAGTTTTCTAACAGGGTCTTCATTTTTCCCCCAAAAAATTAAAATTGCACAAAGGCAAATAAACAAAGTTACAAAGTATTTATCTACTCATAACCAATCATCATAATATCAAGCTAAGAGATCTGTTTCTTCAAGTCTGTCTCGTCTCTCCAAGTGTGACAGTGGGGATCTGAAATAGACAACTGCACGTGCAAATCATGCTTCACTCGTCCCGTTGCTAGGGCAACGTCTAAAACTTGAAGTCTTTGCTTGGAATAGGCGGTTCTTATCAAACCAAATTTAGGTGATTGATACAGGCCTGTATAACTGATAATAAACTTGTTTTTAGACAAAACACAAATAATTTAATGTTAACTTGGTATATATATGTATATGCTCCTTTTCACATAAGCAGTGTTTAAAAAACAATTGATAGTAATACTTTTTCTGAATACTAGCAATTTGAATCTTTTATAGATTCATACGGACGGGTTGCTACCAACATTTCTTTTTATTGAATTAAATCATTATAAAGTTAAAAAATCTTAATGTTCCCCATTGATGTCATATGTAGACCATCTTTTTTATATACATAGTTATATAAATGATAACATCTATCAAGCAATAATCCCTGGCGGCTATTATTGTGTGAACACCTTTTACACATTTTAGGTAGGGAAATTGACTTGCATAGTTTAGCTTGATATAGTGATTTCGTTTTATAATTGCATTGTTTAATGTCTTTTGTCCCCATTTCTTGCAATTTGTAACGTATTCTTTTCATTTCATGAGATCAACTTTTCAAAAGGACTGTCCTTATCGTTTATTTTTGTATTAACAAACTTCACTTGTACGCTCTTCTTTAACAAGTTGTCAAATATAAGTCAACAAAATTGTTACTCCCAGTAACCTGTTCAACTTGGTTGTGTTATAATCATGTTCTAATGTAATTATGTGCATCAACTGAAATGCCACCTTTAATGACGTTTCCACAATAAATACGCCGATGCTTAAAAGACAAGCCGATAACAACAGTTAACACTTGTAAATATTTGGGTGTAATATTTTCAACATTAAAATTAGAAATTGTGTAAATGACTGTGCTCGGAGAGGTAAACAGGCTTTAATGGAATTGATCACCAATCTCAGTAAAATTGTTATAATAGATCCTGGCATATTTTTAACACCGGTATTGGGGGCAGATATTTGGGGAAAGCATTAACTTGATAAACTTGAGAGGATTCATTTGTAAGCATGCACAATGTCGTACACAAACTCCAACCGCTATCGTTTACGGTGAGTGTGAACGGTACCCTCTTTTTATCGATGCCTTGTGTAAACACTCGAAATATTAGTTAAAGATAATCTATATGAATGAGGAATGAATTCATTTTAATCTTTACAATATGCAACTATACTATGATACTTGAATATTGCATAAGAAAGCGTTCTTCCTCGATCCAACGCAATGATAGGTTTAAACAGATTTTAGCGGTAAGCATGTTTGTATTAGTTAAAAGTTGTTTTAGTGACATATGTCCTCATTTCAGTACAGTAATTGTAGGGAATCATTACCAATAATTGGGTGATTAAAAACATTTCCTCATTATATACACAAAGAACTTAATTAAGCACCGCCTATTTTCTAAATTGAAATTGGGAGCTCTTTGAATATTGTGATATATTTGATGTATTGACCACTCTAGATATAACAATTGCCGTTTTATTTACTATTTAATTGACGTAAAAAGCATTATAATACAAACTAATTGAACATATGAGAAAAAATGTGAGACCACTGAAATTTGGCTAAATATAACTATTGTCATTCGTGAGAAACCACGCATGAAACTTTTTTAACTTTTAAAATCAAAAATAACATTTTATGATCCCTAGTTGACATTCAATTAGAGAAACCTTTTTTGTCATGCACGATAAATTCCTAAAAGGACATTGAATTTTCAGTACTTTTTTCAACCATAATTGAGAAAATATCGGAAATTTTCAAATCTGTGAGTAAATTTGAGATTCTTTGAGTTGGACTTGTTGGTCAAACACTTCTCCCCCCCTTTAGATAAGCCATTATCTTAAAAATGAAAATGAATTAATCGAATACCGAATGACTGCCCATGTATTCGGTAACTCTCCATCGCCTGCTGTAGCAACATATGGATTGCGAAAATCGGTGGAAAATGCTGATGAAGACGTCAACAACTTTGTCACTAACGACTTTTATGTTGATGACGCCCTTGTGTCAAGAGAGACAGAGGAGACCGTCATAGACCTAGTGCTGAGAACTCAGAAACCTCTGAGACAAGGTGGCAACCTAAGACTCCATAAGGTTGCTTCAAACAGCGTCAAAGTGTTGTCTGCATTTCCACAAGATGATTTAGCAAAAGACATTAAAAATCTTGACCTACAAACTGAAAACCCACCACTCAAAAGAAGTCTAGGTATGTGTTGGGACTTGACGCGTGATGCTTTCACATTTCCAGTGACACTTGAAAACAAGCCTTTCACCAGAAGAGGAGTTTTATCCACAATTAACAGCCTCTATGATCCAATTGGTTTCATGGCTCCAGTTGTAATTCGAGGTAAAATCTTTCTGAGAAATGTGATGTCAACAACGACAGAATGGGACGAGATGCTTCCTGATGTGTATCACAGTGAATGGCGCACTTGGTGTGATTCATTAAAGACATTGGAGCAAGTATATATTCCAAGACACATCGGCCTAGTTAACTCAACTACTACGGAACTGCATATATTCTCAGATGCCTCAAGATTTGCTATTGGAGCTGCGGCCTATGTGAAGTTATATGATGTCAAAGGAGAAAGTGTTGTGTATTTCATATTTGGCAAAGCCAAAGTATCCCCACCTCATTGTCAAACTATCCCTAGACTTGAACTATGTGCAGCAGTTTTGTCAGTAGAGATAGCCGACACATTGATACAACAGTTATCCCTGCAGAGAGACTGTGTGAAATTCTACACTGATAGCAAAGTAGTATAAGGGTACATCTGCAATGAAAAGAGACGTTTTCATGTTTATGTGGCAAATCGCACCAGCAGGATCCGAAGGTCTTCACGCCCTGAACAATGGAACTATGTTGAAACAGATTGTAACCCAGCAGATATTGCCACCAGATCTATCGGTGCACAACTTATTGAGGACAGCATATGGTGGAAAGGGCCAGATTTCCTCTATACAAATGCTAATGAAACATGTGAGGACTATGCACTGGTTGACCCTGACAATGATAACGAAGTGCGATCTAGTGTGACCTCAGTGAAGACTACGGTTCATGATGTACAATCTTTGCCTCCCATTAGTGAACGCTTTAAGAAGTTCTCGTCTTGGAAGAAACTTGTGAAAGCAATCTCTCTCTTGCAACATATCACACAATCTCTTAGGTTAAAGCTAAACTCGACATGTAGAGGGTGGCACCTGTGTGATAAATTCAAGCAGGCATCCAGCTATACTGAAGCTCAAAACTTCATACTTAAAACAGTTCAAGGAGAGTACTTTCCTGAGGAAATAGACTGTCTTGTGAATGGAAAACCCCTCCCTCACAATAGTCCAATCCAAGCTCTGTCACCCACACTGGATCAGGACGGCATCCTCAGAGTAGGCGGACGCTTGAAACAAAGCGACTTGACTGTTCAGGAAATACATCCCATCATCATTCCACGGAAATCACACATTTCAACTTTACTGGTTCACCATTTCCATCAGAAAACTGAACACCAGGGCAGACTTATCACAGAAGGTGCTGTGAGATCAGGTGGATTTTGGATCATCGGAGCCAAGAGACTTGTGTCTTCCATTATTGACCAGTGTGTAAAGTGCAGGAAACTAAGGCGCCAACCAGAATTCCAGAAACTGTCTGATTTGCCATCCGATCGCCTTACTCCATGTCCACCATTTACATATGTCGGTCTTGATATGTTTGGTCCATGGGAAATTACAACTCGCCGCACTCGTGGTGGATCAGCAAGCAGTAAGCGTTGGGCAATACTCTTCACATGCCTTGTGCTGTTCACATAGACTTAGTGGAGGACATGAGCAGCAGTTCATTCATTAACTGTCTCAGACGATTCATCGCTCTACGAGGAGAGGTCAAACAGTTTAGGTCTGATCGCGGAACTAACTTTGTGGGTGCTACTGACTTACTGTGTATCAACTCTATCAACGTGGAAGACAGGCGAGTACAGAACTTCCTCTGTGAGAGTGGAGTGACATGGCTCTTTAACCCGCCCTACTCCTCCCACATGGGTGGCGTCTGGGAGCGAATGATTGGTGTGGCACGAAGGATAATCGATTCCATGTTTCTCAGCAACCAAAAACCTCTTACTCATGAGGTGTTGTCTACCTTCATGTGTGAAGTAACTGCTATTATGAACGCTCGCCCTATCACAGCTGTGTCAAGCGATGCAGAGCAACCTCTTGTCTTATCCCCCTCAACTCTGCTCACTCAGAAAACCTACCAGGTACCCAGTTTTAGTGCCAGCGAAGCAGTAGCCTTGAGAGATATGTATAAGTCCCAGTGGCAACATGTGCAGGCTCTAGCGGCACAATTCTGGAAACGCTGGCGATGTGAATACTTGCACAATCTTCAGGTGAGACCAAAATGGAGACATTCACGCCCTAACTTGAAAGAGGGCAATCTTGTTCTTTTAAAGGACAAGAACTGTGCTCGCAATGACTGGCCGGTTGGAGTTATAGAGACTGTGTACAAAAGCCAAGACAATCTAGTGAGGAAGGCCTCGGTCCGTGTGTACAAGGACAATAAGTGTGTTGTGTACACCCGACCTATTGCAAATCTCATCCTTCTCATGTAATGTGCTTGATAAGTTTATGAAAAGACTGACCAGAATAACAGAACTTTCATCTTGATTATAAGGCTATGATAATAATTTCAGTTTATATGCTTTAATTTAATGAAGACAAGAGTCTTGACATTTTTTATTCCCATTTTTGTTTTGTATTTCTGACCTTTCTATTCAATGTTATTAATACTTGTGATTTCTGCTGAAACACTCCTCCTCCTCAGGTGGTGGTGGTGGCTGTGGTGGTGGTTTGGCTTGTCTTTTGACACTTTCATTTTAATTCATTCTTTCACATTCACATGTTATAATCACTAGAAATACATTCATTTCTTTGGTTAGATTAATTGTATAGTAATATAAATGCTCTTTTCAATCTCATTTCATTCAATCATTTAATATAATTACCATACAAGCTTTATGATGAATCTTTTACTCAATCAATGAGTCGAACATTTCATTCTCTTCAGCTTATTATCAATAATAATGTTATTTTATCACATGTATAATCTTGCACATTCATTCCATTAAGCATACTTTTAGTAATAATTTGTGATGCCATGTTCACATTTGTATATCGCATCTGTGAAACAAAAACAAAAACTGAAACAAAAGGATTCTGTATGATTTAATCATTATTTGAATAAATTATTATCAATACATGAATACATACATATGAATAATTTAAAGCAAATGCAATTTAGCCAGAAGACAATTTTATCTTTTAAATATAGAATTGCAGAAGGGTTGTGATAATTCTTTATAATTATTGACTCATCCGATCATGTTCATCACAGATCACTTCAATGACAACCTGGAATGATAGAAAAGATAATATTTTATTTCATATATTTTAAGAATATCTAAAGACATAAGACCTAAAGTGTATCATGTACTCACAAAATAAAAAGGTGTTTGATAAACTTAATTTCAGTTATAATCTAACAGAGAGATACATTAGGATTACATTTATAAATATATAGTTAAATGCAGTTCTGAATGATTTATGTTATCTTAATTCTTAGTTCATGCTTTCATCATCAGAGGAGTTTGATTCATTTTATATTGTAAACATTGTAAATCTTGTTTTTCAACACACACAAATATCAGTTACACCACACATTAGTCAACTGGACTTTATAATAAGCACGTTCCCTGGATAGAGCTGACCAGGAAGTAGGTAAGACCTTTGTTGGCGGGCTTCAGTCAACAGTCACACATTATTTATGCTGGACATAATCCTATGCTTTTCAATGATTCCTGTTTTATCACTCTACATTTCACAATCGCTAATCATTAAATCATATTGCGTTATTAATAATTTTCCATCATATATCATGAAATATTATCAAATTAATATTGATAATTACCGACTCTACTTCCATGTGCGTCCACCTTCCATTGTTTTCATGTTCACAAAGCTAGAGTCGCAGTGCAGGACGTGACTTCTCAAAATAGAGAGAGAGAGAGGGGTTCAGTGTTAGCTTGTCCGTCTCAACCTTGTGAAATGTCACACCTTTCTCACACAGTATACTTATGTTAAACACGTTTTAATGTAGTTATTCAACATTTATATCATTTTTTATCAATCTATATTTTAAAATCGCTATTCATTCAATTCATATTGCGTTAATAATAAATTTAATTAAAATCATTAAATATTATGCAATAAATATTCATAATTATTGCTTCTACTTCCGCCTCTCCCACTTCCGCAGATCTTAACATCTAAATGTAGCTCTATTTATTATTCTGTATTGTTTCAGTTTAATGTTGAAGGCTTGATTTAATTCATCTAATGGTTTTTCATTCAGTTCAGCTTTATTATTATTATTTGATATCACATAATTATATCATCTTCTGTTTTAATATCCATATGAATATTATCCATAATAGTGTACCACGCCCTATATTCAATTTAACCTGTGACGTCATGCATTTATATAAACTTTGATCTGTGACGTCATGCAGCTATGTGCATAATTCACGGCTGCAACTGGCTGCAAATATGGCTGCAAAAAAATCAGGGTGAGATTGACCCCTATCTACTACTAACATCTTTGGTTTTCTTACGTGAATAAAATAAATGTTTAAGATGTTCTATTTCTTTACCACCTAAGGTACAAAGATTATCATGACAAATAACTATTTTCCATAGAAATGATCTTGTTGGGATTATTCTGTGAAGAAATTAAGATTAGAAATTTCATGCCTTGTTCTCTATTGTAGTAGCATTTATGAGTGCAAAACAGCCCGAATTATAGTTATCAGTTTAGTTGATATTTAGTTTTGATTTCCATTTAAGCTGAAGATAGTCTAAGGAAATGTCTTTGTCGGCACCCAGTTGTGAATATACAAATTTACAGTCATCAGAGCTGCATATTTGTTAAAGAATGGTACATTGGGCAATTACTTCTGTGCAATGATGTGTCTTATAAAGGTCAAAATAATGTTTTGGTATGTATTTAAACAATTCTAAAATAAAGAAGGTATGAGTGTGGCACACCTTTTAATTTAGATATTTTCTGTTTCTGTTTCGTTTTCGCAATATTACCATGTATCAAAGACATTTAAAATGACATGATATTTGCAATATTTTGCGCAGGAAAGTGAACAAACTTAAGATACTTAGCTGTAGAATAAGATAGTTTGTGAAACAATTAAATTATGCTTAACATTCAAGAGTAATTTTTTAATAAATGCGAGAAAGGTTTATTTTTTTTATTTCATAGCTTATACATATATGTGTACACAAATATTGTGCACATTTCAACAATTCAAATTTGAAATGAAAAACAAAAATACATTAATTAAAGAAATGATGTGGCATTATTCAATCGTATTTGATAAGCATATAAATCATACCAAGTTCAATAATAACAATCCTAAATATCAATAGTGGAGAATTATCGAAACGTTGACTCTAGATTATCAATGTGATGGGAATAATAACAGCCGACAGATTCTCCTCTAAACCAGCCAATCAGCGACCTTGTGCGCATGGGTTACTGGCGCTGGGTACACATGCCTATCTTCAGAACTTGGTAATGAAACATTCCTGACTGTTTTAAAATGTAGATTACAAAATTATCTTTCGAAAGAAGTATTCGGACGGCGCTATATCAATCGCTCCTATCAGTTTGTCGGTCGAAAAAAGCTCCAGCAAAGACAATTATGTCACCTTTATTGAAGGAATATCCGCATGCGACAATGTGATGTCTTAATAGAGGGGACACATTCAAACAGCAACCTGTAGTTTCTTTGTTTGAACAATTACGTGTTATAACGTTTCAATTTCATTTCTATTACTCGATTTATATTCTTATAGTTTGGTATGATTTATAGCCGTCAATATATTGACATACATGCAAAAACTGGAGAAAAAGTCTTGGTGATGTGATTTGGTGATCATACATATTCGAAGTACATGTCCAAATTTACTTAACTTTACTTTTGGAAAATCGAAAGTTATGAGATATAGTTATATATATCACTGCACTTTGTACCTCTTGAATGGACTTTTCAGAGACGTGCGATTGATTGATGGAAGAAATCTACCGCAGATCAAGCGGTCAAAGGTTAACCTGATGACTGGAGTTACAGGGCCTTGTGAGATCTATAATCTGCGTAACGAAGTGAAAAAGATAATGACCTTATATTAACGAGATTATGGCAGTATTCAAAGTCATTTTCATAACTATCTAAAACACATTTGAAATTTATTAACGTTGAAATTGTTTCATTACAGTCAAATTTTATGTTCGATAAAATGTATAAATAAAATAAAGCCATGGACTCAGTAGCTCACAGGTAATCTTATAGTATTAGGGTTGCCATATTCTTATGAAGATAAACATTTCAAATGATAAATTTGATTATTGAAACAAAGTGCACTAATAGGTGACAAATTAATTTCTTAATAATCTGAAATAAAAAATTTTTAATAAAATACATATCTGATGAGGAAATATAACTTTTACAAACTCAATAGCATTATTCAGTTTATTTTATCAAACTCGTTTAAGTAAGAATTAAAGAATACAAATCACACCAACATTTGAAAGTATTTCAACATGATTTCAGTACACTGACTCGCCAGTAGATAAACAGCGTAGATAGCATATAGCACACTCATACAGAGCCTCATATTTACAGTCACGTGACCAGTCACCAGCTAGGTAGAAGGCAAGGCGAGTCGTCCATACAGTGGGAGAATCCGGTTTTGCTGTCCACATGTCCTGACTGTAATCACTGCATGAAGGTGAGTTATTTTGAGTCTTATTGTTCTCGTAATATTTCGTTTGACATTATTGGGTCATGGTTAGATCTATTGATTCAGTGCTATGAGTTAGACAGATAGAATTCTTTATCAGATCGATGAATGTAATGGAGGTCACTTCCTACTTCCGGTTTGAGATATGCCATAAAGCGAGATATTGAACCAAGTGTGCACCTTATCAAATAGATTCGTTGCCATTTACAGGTTATCTTGACTCTTATTCAACCTGCAAATTTCCTCATAAGTCATACCCTCGTCACTAGTTGATAACATGAGTAACCCGACTCGCTAAGTGTACATACGTAACAACCTGATGAGGGTCTATACGAGTGTCCCCTGTACCGGCTCTATATACAGAATGCTTTAACCTTCTGCCTGCTGGATTGTTTTGAAGTTTTTGCTTGGAGCTCAAAAAGTGTAAAATTTTAACAATGACGTCACATTGGATTATATCATATTTAGCTTCTCTCTCGTTTCTAAAACACAGAATTTTATATTCTTGTAAATAAATCGATTTTCTTATGTGTCATAGTTTTTATTTCCCCCAAATAATTTAATAATTTTCTACTATTAGGTTTATCTCCACATGACAATGAATAAAAATGAAAAATTACACCAAGTCATAATGTTGTACTTAATTTTCAAAATCGGACTAATTTGTGAATACATATTTCTTAAAATAATTTATATCAGTTTATTCAGAAATAAATTCTGCACCAGAAAAAAAATTGTTTTGCACGAATGCGACTTTCTTCCAACAAACAAGAGCTTGTTACAAACGATGTTAGTTGGAACGATACATTTTCAACATAATTTCAAGCAGTCAATATGTTTACTCAACGATGCCATTTACTTCCGTGTTGATGTTTTTACAAATAACGTATCAATCATTTTCAAAACTAGATCAACTTTTCAAACTAGATTAGCGTTTGCGGGATACCGCAAAAGCAGAGCAGCCCCGGAACTTGGGATCGCCTTACCCTGTTTCGCCTTTTACAGGCCTCGCCAATTTGGGAATTTTCTCGTGACCTTGACCTTTGACACTCAAGGTCACACAATCAATGAACACATTTCATTGAGTATAACATTATTGTAATGAAATAAAGTGTTAAAAATTAAATTAATCCATATATGTTGACCTTGCTGTGACCTTGACCTTCGACAGTTCGTACCCAAAACTTTTTGTAAATTTTGTACTTCTCAAGAGATAATATATACAACATCTAAACTTCACAGCACAAAAACTTTTCAAGTTATTTTGTTTACAAGGAATTGTAATAACCCATATCTCATGACCTTGACCTTTGACCTTCAAGGTCACACAATAATTGAACACTTTTTATTGAGTATAACAATCATGTATTGATTAAAAGTGATCATAGTTAAAATTAAGCATTTTCACTAAACCATGCTTACACGTCATGACCTTGCTGTGACCTTGACCTTTGACGGATTGTAGCCAAAACCTTTCCAAATTTTTTTACTTTTCCAAGGATGATATATACCAAGTTAGAGCTTCATAGCACAAATACTTTTCAAGTTACCGTGTTTACAAAGAATTTTGCGGTGATTTTATAACTCGTGACCTTGACCTTTGAACTTGAAAGTGAACATGTCATAATGATTCCCTGGAAGATTTAACATTTAGACATGTTCATGAGTTCTGAAAAGCTAAATGGGATAAAGTTATACCCAAATTTAGTGCATTTTGTAATAGCTCATATCTCATGACCTTGACCTTTGACCTTCAAGGTCACACAATCATTGAACACTTTTTATTGAGTATAACAATCATGTATTGATTAAAAGTGTTCATAGTTAAAATAAAGCATTTTCGCTAAAACATGCTTACGTCATGACCTTGCTGTGACCTTGACCTTTGACGGATTGTAGCCAAAAAAATTTCAAAATGTTTTACTTTTCTAAGGATTATATATACCAAGTAAGAGCTTCATAGCACAAAAACTTTTCAAGTTATCGCGTTTACAAGAAATTCTTAGAGTGAATACATATCTCGTGACCTTGACCTTTGACCTTGAAAGTGAACGTGTCAAAATCGTTCCCCCGAGGTATGAGAAGTAAGGTATGAATAAGAGTTCTGGAAAGCTTAGTGGAAAAAAGTTATAGCTAGTAGTACGAGTGCGGCGGCGGCGGCGATTGAAACTTCACAAAAACTGATAGCAGCCCCGTCCTTAGACGGGGCTACGGGGCTGCTAATTACACCAAAGTTTAAGTAATCGATTTGCCTTTCTATGTCCCAAATATGAGTATTAAATATTGTCGTTTTCATACAAAAATATGTCCATTTATTATTGATATCGCCACTAATGACGGAAAAAAAAGATCGTAACATCTCGCAAGATCGCGAAAATGTTGAACGATGACAATGCTGTTTAAATCGAGATATTTTGAGATCAGTGTCATCCTATAAATTTTCCAATTAAAACCAAGAATGAAATACATTTCTACGAATGACTGTTAAAGGGTTAACGGAAATTCATTGTAGAATAGATGTAAAATACATTTGAACTTGGATTTAGATTTCCTTCGCTACGGCGGGGCACATATCAAAACAACATAGTGATTTACATGACAATCACGTAGCCCACATTTTCTAATCGTATTTATACAATAATTCTGGTGCATTAAACAAAAATAAAACATGTTTGGTGTCTAAAATGTATTTTTTTTACAATTCTAGATTTTTTTCTATTATAAAACACCATTTAGTTTATTACTGCTAAGCTTTTTTTATGAGATATCCCCCAGTCATGGCGTCATATTAGCGATATGGCAGTGCCATTTTAGTTACGAGAATTGTTTTTGCGAACTTGTTTATACGAACAATAATTCTATTGACAAACAACATTTAAACTTGAAATAGTGGACATGGATGTCTTCACAATCCTATTCGTACAAAAATTTCATATTTAAGCGACTTATTATTTAAAATTAACGATTCAAGTGATGCAACATCGACAGTCGGCGGGATCAAGACTTCGCTATGCTCGATTTGTTCAAATGGCACGGTCAACGTGTTGGGGAAAAACACATCTCGCTTGAAAATCAAATACGATTACGGTTTAATTTTTATATAATTGAGCAAGAAATGTCATATAGATTTCATTCATATCAAATACAAATCAAAACAGTGAAATTACTCACTCGATTCCCGGTCGCGTCATACCATAAGACGTTAAAAGTTGGGAGTTGTTGCTGCCTTGCTTGACACTCAGCATTGTAAAGGCAGAACAACGCATTAACTGGCGCTGCACCGTGGCTGCCGGGTGCTTAGGCACAACCCGAATTTCCAACATTGTATGTATGTACTGAGGATAATAAAGTGATATTATTATTATTATTATTATTATATTTTATTGGCAAACGACATCTTCTTGAAGTTCTTCATGACGACTATTTGACATCATGCGAATAATGCAAGTCAGTAGTAGTCGATAAACTAAGTGCTGCGGCATAAATATTACAACATTAACATTGTTTTAGACTAATGTGGTAAAACTTCATTGCAATTGTGTTGATTTGATTTATTCTATTTATTGATATGACTTGTTATTTTCCACTCCGAACCGTTTGAAATATTGAGAAAAAAAATTACGACATTGACCTCGCTGAAATACCGTTATCAGCTGTTATGCCATCATTTGGCGCGAAGCGACCCATGTGACTGTTGCAATAAATCGATACTCGATGCGATGTTTTACATGTTAAGTTACATTATTTCGGAATATTTGCAATTTTTAGAAACAACATTTGACAAGGAATTGAATCACATGCGTTTTTTCAGTTTTTGAGGATTATGAGATTCTGAAAAACTTAAGTTAATTACGCTGATAATTTTACAAGTGTTTTTCAAAAATCGATCGTTTGATGTTTACATTTGCCGACACAGTCTTATTTTCTCTATAGTTTTATTACGAAGAAAGATTTTATTTCGGAACTTCAACGAGTAATAGGATATTATTTTCCGAACAGGATGATAACACTTGAGTATTTTAAAAGCACTTTGAAACGAACTTTGCCACATTCAACAAGATAGGTAAATTCGCTGTTAGTAAGAAAAACACGCACCTGCACGTCGCTTTTCTTATTGAAAATACGTTCGATATTTTTGATTCGTCACTTCTTGATAACGGAAAACTTTATCCTTATATTTTTTTCACCACTGAAAAGCCTGTTGATTTGTGATTCGGAAAATATTAACTTTGTCAACATTTACGGAACGTCGTCACACACGTTTATCGTTTGTATGTCAAAGGGTCAAATTTCAATGACGTGTCAATTAGGAATTAAAGTCCTGGCTCGATTTGCGGCCTGCAGCAGGGAGAAGTTTAAGGCTAGTTGTTCAGCGTAACAGACATCGAATACGATCACAAGGCTACCCAGTGGGTAACTATAATATGGTTGTTCATATACGATCATTAGCAGCCCCGTCTAAGGACGTATTTGTGAAGTTTCCATCGCCGCCGCCGCCGCCGCCGCCGCTGCCGCCGCACTCGTACTACTAGCTATAACTTTTTTCCACTAAGCTTTCCAGAACTCTTATTCTTACCTTAATACTCATTCCTCGGGGGAACTATTTTGACACGTTCACTTTCAAGGTCAAAGGTCAAGGTCACGAGATATGTATTCACTCTAAGAATTCCTTGTAAACGCGATAACTTGAAAAGTTTTTGTGCTATGAAGCTCTAACTTGGTATATATCATCCTTGGAAAAGTAAAACATTTTGAAAAGGTTTCGGCTACAATCCGTCAAAGGTCAAGGTCACAGCAAGGTCATGACTTTAGCATGGTTTAGCGAAAATGCTTAATTTTAACTATGATCACTTTTAATCAATACATGATTGTTATACTTAATAAAAAGTGTTCAACTATTGTGTGACCTTGAAGGTCAAAGGTCAAGGTCATGAGATATGAGTTATTGCAATTCCTTGTAAACACAATAACTTGAAAAGTTTTTGTGCTATAAAGTTTAGATTTTGTATATATTATCTCTTGAGAAGTACAAAACTTTCAAAAAGTTTTGGGTACGAACTGTCGAAGGTCAAGGTCACAGCAAGGTCAACATATATGGAGAAAATTGATTAATTTAATTTTTAATACTTTATTTTATTACAATAATGTTATACTCAATGAAATGTGTTCATTGATTGTGTGACCTTGATTATCAAGGGTCAAGGTCACGAGAAAATTCCCAATTTGGTGAGGCCTGTAAAAGGCGGAACAGGGTAAGGCGAAACCCCAAGTTCCGGGGCTGCTCTGCTTTTGCGGTATCCCGCAAACGCTAATATTAGTTGATTGAGTGTTTGGTCACAGTGTATGTCGGTGAGGGTCTGTACCTCTGCGGTCTACATGCGCTTATAGTCTTTATCAATCAAGCAGCTATTTGAATTTGCTGTACAGTATTAAAGTGCGACAAGTCCAGGTAGGCCTGTGTGTAGTACTGAGTGATTTGTTTAGTATTTTAGGGTCTAAACGTGTTTGCCGTATACATTCTTTTGCAAAATGCTTTTTTTAATTTAATCCGAGCTCAGCACCAAGGAGGATGGCCACAAAGCCCGAAGCCGAGGGTTTAAAGGGGCAGTAGCACGTTTTTAAGGGGAATATAAGGTGATGTCAGGAAAATGAAAATGGTTCCAATTGAAAGACAATGTATTTAAACTACATGGAGCAGTAATAATTCAATTATTTAACGTAAAGTTTAGCCATGCGATTCCTTTTTCTTACAGAAAATGAATTAAAGGTGTTCACACAAAAATGGCCGCCTATGGATTTTATGTGAATCTTCATACTTTATCCCCTGACTATGGATGATTGACTTGTGTAATGACATTTTTGACACTGTCAAAATCATACATTTAACATTAAGTTAAAATTATCACTGACAATTTTAAAATATAAAATTACCAAAAAACGTGCTACTGCCCCTTTAAGTATCCACGTTAATGTTAATGTTAAATTCAAATAAGATATGGATATTTAGATTTATACTGATCACTTCTCTGCAAGATAAAAAACGTTTTCAAATTAAAAATGATATATATAACATCTGTTTTCTGTTTAACTCAACGTAAAAAAATACTTTATTTAAAGAATACATTATTGAAAGCCTGATGATAATCAATGATATGTTTAAAATCAATAATGTTTAATCAATGTTGAATTTATTTCCATTTGTAAAAGAATATAATGAAACATAATTCAAATAATTCAGGAATAAAAGGGCACACGCGAAATATTAATGAGAGGTTAGAATATATGCGCTTTAACTTTTCATATATCTATGTATACACGAATCATACATTTTATGAGAAAATATTATTTATAAAGAGTAGCATGATAAATATGCTTTTTATGTTAATATGTGATTGCCAGAAATTGCGGAAAATTGACTACAACCCTGTTAACAAAAAGTACTCATGAAAACATTTTAAAAATCTTTTATTCTAGATGTGTTAAAATAGTTATTTCTTAAACTTATATAATTCAAGAACTTTCAATATAAAATTTATGAAAAGAACAGCACTATACTTAAAAATTTTAAATACCTAGAATACAATCAATTGTCTTTGCTGTAGAGTACAAGACAATTTAGAAAGCCTTACTTGTGAACAAATACATTGATATAGAAGATATTGTTCGTTTATTGACTAATACAATGTCTATTTCTTTGAGTGAGGTGTGAACACAAATCATTTCTAAACTTAAATAGTTGAAATTTCTGAGAGTTAGATAGTTAGATACGAATACTTTATTGTACGCAACATTTTGTAAAAACTAGCATATTCGAACATAAAATTGTCATGAATAGAAATCAAAAGTCTAAATCAGTCTTTTAAGTTGTTTAAGTTGGAGTGAATGTTATCAAGTAAGGAGTTCAATGGTAGGGTTTGTATTACATTAACGGGGCTGTAACAAGTGTTAGGGGGAATATAAGGTTATGTCAGGAAAATGAAAATAAATTGTTCCAATTGAAAGGCAATGCATTAATGAAGCTAAATGAAGCAGTAAGAAATCAAATATATTATGTAACGTTCAGCATTATTAAACTGTAAATAAGACGAGGGGTTAATACTAAAATCATCTGGAGCACTGGATTAGCATTTTATATATCATGAAGACATACTTCTCTTATTGTTATAGCATGTCGTCCTTATTTTTCATACCAAAAAGTGTAATTTGGTCGTTATGAAGCCCTCATTGCTGGACTAACAATATGTCAATTTGAGAGACTTCAATATGTCGGGATTGTTTTATGACGTCGCTCGAATGGCAATCAAAGTTTTGCCTTGCATATTTATTCATCCCCAATGTATCCAGATAAAAACAATTATTTCACCGAATGGACTGAAAAACTCAAACTATATCATGCAATATAGTCTCTTATGAACTCCAAAGTGTATTTATCTTACCAGTATTCTGACAGTGAACAATTATATGTATACAGGTCCAAGATGGCGACAGCAGGCAAGCTACAGGACGACTTCCTGACTTGCAGTGTGTGTATGGAGGTGTTTGTGCAGCCTGTAACACTAACCTGTCAGCATGCATTCTGCAAGAACTGCCTGGGCAAATATATACAGACAAAAGAAGAAGCAGTGAGAAAGAAGACCATCCCCTGTCCCACATGTAGACAAGAGACCCCAGTGCCTCAACCAGACAGACCTGTGGAAGATTGGGCGGGGCAGTTGAAACCAGGACTGCTTCTAACTGGACTCATGGACTCAGTTGTACTAGGTAATTTTCAAACAAATATAGATTATTCTTGAACAAAATCTGATGCCTGAACATAAATGCGTAATCGCATAATACATGATATTTTACGTATTTCTTAGCCCCATTTGTATTTGAAATTAGTTCTGGCACCTGACAAGGGACGATATATTATAATTCATCATCACTGTTGCCTGGTAGACAGTATATCTCAATGATAAAACCAAGATTTTCATCGCTGATCATATGATACAGTTTTATCATACCGAAATATCGTGATTTAAAAGGTATGTGTTATTCTAACGAATTTGATAAAGACAATAATGCATTGTCAGCATACTGATGAATAAGTTTAACATTTCATGAAAACAAATGTATGCCAATGATAACCTCCATTAGTTATACATGATTTACAATGTTACTTTCCAGGACATGGCCAATGCTCAGTGTGCAAGGAAGAAGGGAAGACAACTCCAGCCATACACTGGTGTTCAGAATGTGAAGCTTTATTTTGTGATGAGTGTCTGAAGCAACACAGTAGGATGCCAAATTCAAAGAAACACCGAGTTGTACAAGTCTCAGAAAAAAAGCCTCGACAAAAGAAACTTATCTGCAAGGAACATGACGAGAAAATAAAACTCTACTGCGCAGACCATGACAAACCATTGTGTACCGTCTGTTGTAGCAATGACCATAGAACATGTAAAGAGGTCATCACAATCAAGGAACAGCTGACAGAGGTGAAATCAAAACTTCATCGTCATCAGCAGAATTTAGCAGAAAAAATTGGTTTAACAGAGGGTGAGGTACAAAAACTTGATTTGGAAGAGAAAACCCTTTTAGCAGATAGGTCCATGCTGGAATCAGAAATAAGGAAAACCATACAAGAAGCTATCGATGCACTGAAACAGAAGGAAAATCAACTGATTAGACAGTTAAAGGATCAAACAGAACAAGACCATCAGATGTTGAGATCGATGATGAAGACAAAACAAATGGATCTACAGCTGTACCAGCAACAGTCTCAGTCCATCCAGCAGGCCCTGGAGTTGGAGGATGAGGCGCAGCTGTTTGAGTTGTATCTATCGTCTGGATCAGAAGCTGGAGCTGAATTCACAGGGACACAGAGGAAGGATAAAGCAGATGTAGCTAGCCTGAACCTTGAACATAATCTTGAAAATCTTAAGAAAGAAATTGGAAAGATGGATGTCATTCAGCATAGTAACAGATTAGACTTGACTGATACACCTGTACTGGATGAAGTTATTGAAGCAACAGAAAATGTGGGAGACAGTTGCAGTGTATCAGATTGTTTGGTTATGATCACTGATGATACTAAGGTCACTCTGTTTGCTGATTATTTGAATGACCTTTTGAAATCATGTTACAGTAAAGCAGGACAGCAATGTTCAAGTGTACTCAAGGTGTCTGGTTGGCCCTGGTGTATGACAGTTATCAGTGAAGGTAAGGTAGCTGTGTCTCTCTGTGACTCACCATGTATCATCACAGTTGCTGTGACTCCTGACCTGACACTACTGACTACAATACAGACAAGTAAGAAGTACAAGGGTCTGTCTACTCTGGATCAATCAACACTGGTGGTTGGTTCTAATAATCCATCTTCTGTGGATCTGATTGATATGCAGGGAAACATCTTGAAGACCTTCACAACACTCCCTACAATAGGAAAGAGCTTCGGCAATCCTCAATACATTCATGTAACCAGACAAGGAACTATCCTGGTGTCAGATAATGATCTGAATCTGTTATCTGTCTGACACAGTCTGGAGACATTGTACTCACATACACACCTACTGGAGACAGAGCTCTGAGAGGACCATATGGAATCACAACCACCAGTACAGGAGACATTCTAGTAGCTGACTTTTACACACACAAAGGTATACATCTCAGTAATACAGGAGAGTAAATTAGAGACATTCTTACAGAAGAGGATGGTGTACAGCTTCCAACTGGTCTGTGTGTTGATGGAGACAAACTGTGTGTTGCAATGTATTACAAGGGATTACACAAATACAGATTTGGTTAGGTTTGCAGGTAGTTAGATGGTGATTTGATAACGCTAACCAAGAGAGATAAATTTCAAAAGTGACATTTAACTATTAGATATCGTTTGTAATAGACTCTATACATAGTTTTCAGTTGCAGTTAAAATGTACATGTCAAATCTGATTTGACTGTTGACTAAATTATTTAAAGTTTTGATTCAGTTGCATTATATAAAAACAAGATGAAGTATGAATTAGTTTAGCCATAGATCAAATGACCAAGTAACTATTGTGCTTGTTTAACTATTGTAGAACTAAAATGTATGTTGCAATTGTAACAGAAACAGACAGTGTATCTTAAATGATTATTTCAATAACATGTATCTTTTTTGCGTTTTTCAAATTTGCTTATCATTGTCATTATATTATGAATATTAGTTTTTTTCATGAATAGAAATGAGAAGGAAATCATTCTATGGATAACTGCATTTTGATTTTAATGATTTATGATAATTTAAAGATAATGATTTTCCAATAAAATGTTGAAACCTTAATATTACATGTATATGGAGAACTCAGTAACTTTAAATCGAATTCAAAGTGGTTCTGTTTTTTGACACTGATTACAAAACACAGATGTTTATCTCCCAAAAATCGATGAATGACTTTGTTTACAAACATGCCAGTCAGATAAGAAGTCGGATCGCACCAACAAAACGAGGAACTGGACATGTTATCTGTAAAATGCATGCACAGTGTCAATCATTCCCAGCAACTGATAATAATTTATTGGGCGGGGTTTGTCTGTATTTTTGCCTTTACATAAACACTTATGATTAATATAATAAAACTATATTTTTAGATGTGCAAGTTCACCACTCTTTGCGTATAATTTTTTTGTTTTGTCAGAAGACATGAACTTTGTATTTGCGGTAATCAACATTATATATTTTATATGAAATTAAGAAAAACAATACATTTGGTTAAATTGTGATAACAAGAGCATTGATACGTTGATTCTAAAGGTGGTAGTGTATTTTGAAACATCACTTTATCATTAAAAAGGGTAACTATATATCATTATTAAAATTATTAACACAAACCATTATATAAATTACGATATATTGCTTTTGTGTTATAATCCCTGGTTGGTCAGGAAAACACCATATATTCGAATGGTGGGATACTTTACCAGTGACAGAAGCAAAGCGCTACCGAGTTGAACGCAATAAGCGTGCCGCACGTGCAAAGTCGTCCATCATTAAAGCAGTCGGAAGGGTGAATCGGTGCAATTGTGTTGATTCATCTGCCTGACTGTTACACAAAGACAACTTTAGATAAGGTAGAATGTCAATTTTTGTTTCTGTTGATATTGGTAATTTAAAGATTGTGTCAATATTGTTATGTTTCCGTATGAATTATGTTGTTTGAAAATGAAGCTACACCGTTAGTCATTTGACATCGATGACAATGCCTTAGTTAGAGACACGATTGATATCACCAGGCAGTGATACATTCTCTCCCCACAGAGGCAGCTCACTCATGTAACTCTAGCTTCTGTTCCAATTAGCCAAATACATGGGAAAGAAAGGTTGAAAGCCTGATTGGATGCAATCAAAGTTAGTTGTGCAATCAGCTATTAATTTCAAAAGTGGTATTTCGCAAAGCCTGGGTAATTTATGTAATTCTGTAATTTCGGCAAACTACATCAATTACATAACATCCAGGGCAGATAACTGTCCCTTTTACAAAAATATTGATTTTTACATTCTAATAAGTTTGTAGGTTAATTAGTTAAATACGATTTAGCACAAAACAAATACTTATTACACAATTATAAGACAGTTATTATACCATAAAAAAATCCATATTTTATTTTTCAAACATTGTCCCTCGCCCTAATCTCACAACCGTAGATATCCAGGATTTTAATCTTTGGTTGCAAATAAGGGATATAAAGCTGGTGTTCCAACTTTTTGCCGCTAGGGCAATCTTCCGGAACCTTGGATTTTGGTTAATTGGAACCGAGGCTAGATCGAAGTAATACGACTGAGCTGTCTCTTTGGGTAAGGTATGCAGGTGATGTTGAATTTACTATTCTCGTCATCCGAATACTGACATTCTGACGATGAACGATGTGGGAATTAACACACGAGAGATCATAAACCAGAAAATATCATCAACACTTACTCGTGCCGTTAAATCAATGATTAATCTCTGCTACGGATGTATGGTCAGACCTAGTGTAGAGGATTTCATATCCCCGTAGACTTTAAATCTTGAATATTTCATTCCTCGGGACTAAGCCGATTTTAAATATACTGATTACTCTCGATATATTCAACATTATATTGTCACAATATGCAACGATAAAGTCTATGATAAAAAAAATATATATATATAAATATAATAAAAAATATATGGATCTTAACCCAGCGCTCGCCCTTTACTGGCTGATATAGGCGTCAATAACTGTACTGGCCCTGTACTAACTTGCACACTGGCGCGGTACTGGCCCAGTACTGGCCCAGTACCGGGCCAGTATCAGGCCATTATTGAAACAGTATAATTTCGTATACTGGCCAAGTTGAGGTTAGCCATTAAGTAAAGGTTACCAGTCGAGTTTTGAGTGGGTATGAATTGTAACACCGATGCACGTGCTGTGCGTGACACCGAGCCGCGGTGTTACAATTCATACCCACTCAAAACGAGGCTGGTAACCGTCTTACCGATCAACAAGTCACTTATTTAATTCATTTGTTCATTTGATGAAAAGACGTCGAGTTGGAAGGACGTAGTTTAAGGCGCAAAAAACCCCACAAATTTCATTAAATTTGAGGAGAGCGGAATAGACCTCAATATTCAATAACTTCATATTCAGCAATCCCCTGTGGCCTAGTGGTATAGTCTTGGACTACAGTTAGAAAGGTTATATGTTCTAAACCCATACGCTCTACTTTTTAAAATTTTACATTTAGAAATTTTACTTGAACGCTAGAGGATGAGGTTGTTGCAAATTTCATATACCGAAAAATAATCACATTTCTAAAATGTAACGTGAACAGTGAAAATTAACTTTTAAAGTTTAAGAAAGCAGAATGGTTATCACAAATCAATCCCTTCATATTCACCAATCCTTTGTGGTCTAATGGTATAAGTCTTGGGCTAAAGAGCGATGGGTTGTAGGTTCGAACCCGCGGTTTCGCTTCTGAAATTTTTGGAGATTACCTTACCGGTCTTTGAAATTATTAGGTGCGAGGGCCTCATGCTGAATAATAACCCCCTTGGGCCTTGAGGTATGTAATGCAGTGTATACCACCCGAGCACGAGCAAATAAGAGGCGTGCAAGGAGGTTACCACCCTGGTACAAACAATGGACTTGATCGGTAATGTCACTTTAACGGACTAGTACTTGGCCAGTATCATTCGAGAACTAGAACAATAGCATGTCAGTATTGGCTGATTTAAGTTCAACCATTACTTACCCGGTACCTTAACATATGTACACAATATACATTATGGTTTCAAATTATTTATTTATGGAACACACTATACATGTACATAGCATTTTATGATACTTAAGAAGTCAAGGCTTAATTATTCATTCTGATTTTGATAACTCATTCTTTATTTTAATTGCTAATCTTATGTAAACATGTATGGATAGCATTCATTTCATATCAATTTTACTTTTCCAAATATGACAAAACATTTGCTTGTCAAAGAACTATCGAACATGTTGGCAAAGACCTAAAAAATGTCTTTTTCTCAAGCAAACCTACTAAGAAAACATACACAACTTCTGCCATTAGAAAATAAGAACTTGTGATATTTTTTTACAAATAGGGCCAACGTCATCATGATATCAAACCATCAAACAACAAAACCTGTCGTACAAAACAAAAATAGGTTAGACGGACATCACAAATGTATAAGAGATTCATTAAAATCATGTAAAATCATCTGAAATGTTATAAGTTTAACTCATTAAAAGGAGCAGTAGCACGGTTTTATGGGAAATATAAGGTGATGTCAAAAAAAATTAAAATTGATGGTTCCAATTGAAATAAAATGTAAAAAAACTAAATAAAGTAGTACTAAGTCAAATATATAACGTAAAGTTTAGCCATGCGATTCCTTTTTCTTACACAAAAAGATTTAATGGTGTTGACAAAAAATGGCGGCCATCGGATTTTATGTGAATCTCAATACTTTGTCTTTTGACTATGGATGATTGGCTTGTGTGATGTGATTTTTGACACTGTCAAAGTAATATATTTAGCATTAACTTACAATTTTCAGTGAAATATTTGAAATATAAAATTATAAAAAAACGTGCTACTGCCCCTTTAAAGGATACCTGAATGTTGTCTTCCCATATAAATTCCCAAAAGCATTAGCCTTATCGTTAGCCTGTATGCCTTTACCAACTTAATCAGCAAGTATGAAACCACTACTGGCCCAGTTACATCATGTTTGCTTGGAATTGTTATCTATTTGAATTTATGAGTCCAGAAAACTCAATGGAATGAAAATGAAATGAAGGAAGGTTGAATGAATGAATGTATACTCATGAACAAAAGTTCTAATGAACTACAATTGGTTCACGCAAATACGATACAATCTCAAACTTGTAAGAAAGCCGATTGCAACACATCCATATACAGTCTCTTCAGACAATGAAGGTGTTATAAAAAGCACTGGTGTATAATTGACAGTCGTTAATTTGCTAGTGCGCAACAGTATATATACATATACAAACTCGAAAATGAGTTATTCTTTATTGTTTACTAACTGGAGATATTATAAGGTATCATAATAAAGCAACAAACACAAACAGAATTTGTTATCCCCAATATCTTCAGTAAGTAAACACGGATATCTCTGATCGTGCAGTATACACTGAGTCGGTCAAAATTTTCTATTCTATCAAAGTTTATCATGTGTGCTTGTACATTTCAATGACCTGTACATGAAGTATTTTATTGTGTATATTTCTACGAAATATTGCATGATCGTACACTTTGATAATTTTCTTCATATTATCTACGATAACAAACTCTTATGTTTGGTTTTACGAGAAGGATAAAAACTTATGGATACTTCCGAGACTTATCTAAATCAGCGAGAGAGACAGTGATAAGTTAAAGGGCCACTCCGTTAGTCGGGCGGGGTTAATATAGGCAAACTTCACGAAGTATAATCCTAATTAGGTGTAAGTATCTGCTAATTGGGAGTTAATATGTGCGAAATAGGAATTAATATGTCCTAATATGGAAATAACAAAAATTTGACTGTGCCACTCGGATATGCCTCCGTCATTTGAGATTAACACACTGAATCGTGTCGCGCCAGCTCGGAATCAACAACAGGCAGACACATCTATTGTATTCAAGTCTCGCCTCAACATGAAATAATACATTGTAATTTATTTCATTATTTGAAAAAGGTTCATCTATCCTTTCGGAAATTTACTTTATAATGTTAAATATATTTTCAGTTCACTTTTAAGCATCTTTAGGCAGGTTTTAGGCAGATAAAAATGTTATACCTAAACGGCCAAGAGATATTTTCAAACATGACCCAAATTTGTTTCTATTGATCCCATAGTTTAATACACACAATATTGTATAACATTGATTTATATTAGATGTGTAAATTGAAGCTGATATATTATGATCTGAGTACGTTATATAAATATACACAAAGAACTTAGTTAAGCACCACCCAATGTTTTCAGAAAAAGGCTTCTGCCTATAAACCATACATAGTTCCAGGTAACCAATTAGGGTTTTTGGATAGAACGATCATTTAGCAGAGTAGAAACGAAAACTTCACTCAATTTACGAGTCACTGTCTCTCGATAAATGTTTTTACCCGGCTTGGTATTTTTGAAAATCCAAGATTACTTATAATTGAAAATGAAAGTCAATATTTTTTGCTGCAATGTGGTAACCATCTTACTCTTGACTGAATTGATTATTGTTAGTTAGGACCTCTTAGCAAATGTTAGTCGTTAGAGCAGTATGAACCTTCAAAATCACAAAATGATCAAAAAATCAAATTTGAAAAAAGTTTCACTAAGAAAAAACTAGCCTATCGATGGCTTATCGATAGGGAGAGGAAGTGTTTGACCAACAAGTCCAATTCAAAAAATCTCAAATTTAATCACAGATTTGAAAGTTTTAGAAAAGTTCTCAATTATGGTTGAAAAAAGTACTGAAAATTTAATATCCTGCTATGCTCTTATCGTGCATGATAAAAAATGTTTCTCTAATTGAGTGTCAACTAGGGATCACAAATGTTATTTTTAATTTAAAAAATCCAAAGTTTCATGCGTGGCCTCTCACCAATGACAATAGTTTTATTTAGCCAAAATTCAGTGGTCTCGCATTTTTATTCATATTTTCAATTATTTTGTATTATAATGATCTTTACGTCAATTAAATAGACAATAAAACTCCAATTGTTATATCTAGAGTGGTCAATACATCAAATAAATCACAATATTCAAAGAGCTCCCAATTTCATTTTACAAAGTGGCCGGTGCTTAATTAAGTTCTTTGTGTATAGTAGGATACAAATATTTGTAAGAGATATGGAAAAATATGACAGACCTTTGGAATGATTATGGATCGAATACTGGGAATACAGGGAACCATTTATCTGTAACTTAAACAACATTTGTATTTTTTTTTACATGAGTTTTCCAAAAGTGTAAATGTCTAAATATGACTTAAAATAACAGTCAAAATACGACTACATACTGGTAAAACCGTGAATCGCTCATCAGCATATATAGGACAGCGTAATAATGCATGCCATTCAGGGTACAGTGAAAACAGTTCCTTCTGTTAAAATGGCCGGCTACATTAAAGGAGCAGTAGCACGTTTGTTGAACATTATATATTTTAAATTTTACAATGATAATTGTATGTCAATACTAGATGAATTATTTGGAAAGTGTCTCGGTACAATTGTGTTGATTCATCTGCCCAACGTTTACTAAATATACATTCTGCCGACAGCTCAGTAACTTTGATCTAGATTCTGTTCCAGTAAGTAAAATACATGGGAAACAAAGGCTGAAGCCTGATTGGATGCAGACAGCGACTCATTGCTTTTTGGCAAGGCTCCTGAAGCAGAAGAGTATAGGTGCAAATGTATCGGGGTTGCTTTTGACGGAATATAAAAGATATATATACAGAAGCCATAGGGGCAAAGGCAAATAAAAGTTACAAAGAATTTATCAATTCATAATCAATCATCTTAATATCTAGCTAAGTGATCTGTTTATTCAATTCTGTCTCGTCTCTCCAAAGCTGACAGTTCGGGATCTGAAATTGACTACTGCACGTGCAAATCATGCTCCACTCGTCCCGTTGCCCTAGCAACGTTCAATACTCATCGTCTTTGCATCGAAGTGGCAGTTATAATCAAACAAAATTCAGCTGATTCATACAGGGCTGAATGATTTTTGAAAAAAAAAACTAGTTTGTAGACAAAACACAAAGAATTGCAATGTTTAGGAGTATATTGTATGGATATATGCTTGTTTTAACATTAGCAGTGTTTAAAAAAACATTTTATACAGTGTGCACAACGTTTTCTTTTTATTAAATTAAATCATTCTAAAATTATCAAATCTTCTTAATCTTCCCCTTTGAGGTGAACCATATGTATTTTCCATTGAACTAAAGTCATTTGGGCATATTTTAAGCATGAATAGTTATATAAATGATAACATCTATCAAGCAATAATCACTGGCGGCTATTTTTGTGTGAACACCTTTTACACATCTGAGTTAGGGAACTGGACTAGCATAGTTTAGCTCGATATAGTGCGTTCGTTTATAATTGCATTGTTTAATGTATTTCTTTCCTATGTCTTGCAATTGGTAACGTATTATTTTGATTTCTTTAGATCAACTTTTAAAGGGACAGTAACACGTTTTAGGGGGCATAAAAGGTGAAATCGGGAAAATTAATAAGCATGCCTTTTGCTCATCTAATCAGATATGTCATTCCAGGAAAATGGGAATTGAAAAAGACAGATTTTCTGGATAACGTTTTGTGAAAAAAATAACAATTTGGAGTATCTGCTAACTTCTTTAAAAGTAAACATAGGCTCCAAAACTTCGTAATCTTGAACAAGGTTGTATTGAGAATTTTCTGTTACATCCATTGCACTTTTACTTGCTAATGATTATTTGTTTAATCGCCTCAAATATACAATACAGGTTTCATTTTTCTTTTTTAAACTTCAAAGGTATATTGAACACCCATTCGTTTTTCAGTGTATTCTATATAGTGTAGTTTTTTTCAAGGAATCCTTGTGACTTTGAAATGAAACTTGGCTATTCCAAAACTCCAGCATGGGTTTTTAAAGATGAGTTGTGTACGAAGGTACCAGTTTGAATTATCGAATTCTTTACATATCAAACCGATCACAAACATTCTTTATATCACATTTCTGTTTTCAGGCAGGGTATAACCAGTTGTGAACGATAATGTGTAAAACTCGCTTCAGCTCGTTAAATACCAAAACAATTACTCGTTTCCCAGACAGTTTATAAAACAAGGCATCGTTTAGTAATTTATGTTTCCAGTAAGTGGAGGTAAGTATCAGGCTTGAATGGTTTGGTAATCAATTTGCTTCCGCTCGATGTAAACCAAAAAAGGAGTCGTTTTATAGAAATGTCAATAAACCAGTTTATTAAGTATTATGATCAAATATATATATATATTTGTAATATAGTTCTTTTCAGTAAAAAAACAGGAACCGAAATACTAAAAGCTTATTGGAGAACTCACTTGCTTTATATCACATCAAAACTAATAAATAATTCCCTTTCATGCGATTGATTTCAAAATATTTGTTTACCCCCAATGGTAAAGGATTTATTTTCTTTGGGAAATATGCTAGTCGGATAGTACGTGCAAGGCGATGAAATGAGCATATAATTTGTGAAACACAGACATAGTGTCAATCAATCCCAGTAACTGATGAGATTTTGTTGCAATGAATTGTTTGGTATATTTGTACTCTTACTTGAGGACTTGTGAATGAATAGGTTTATATTATAACTCTATGTTTAGATGCTTGCCACTCTTTGTTTTTAATTTTGTTGATATGTCAGATGACATGAACTTTGTATTTGCGGTAATCGTCATAAAAGATTTGTTTGAATATTTATATGAAAAAGAAAGAAATACACAAATATCAGGTTGGGTACATCCACTGATCGGGATATTATATCCCGATCGAACCGGTATATTTTATTATATCCCAATCGGGATGTATTTGTAAACTTCTAAAATTATTTTAAAAACCAATGAATTTCCGCAAAAAAGTGTTTGATATAAACTTGAAGAGGGAGATTCAACTGTTCAGATGTTCAGCTCTACAAAATGAACTTTTATAGCAAAATGGAAAATTATAATATATCAAAGATTTCATACCATTAAAGAAATTTGACTATTTTTTTAAAAATGGATTTTAATCAATTGAAACTAATGCTAAAATAGTGCATTTTCAATAAGGATTAGTAAACTTAATGTACACTTTTACTTTAGTTACATTTTGCAACTAACATTTTTTTCATTACATTACAAATTAAAAAGCATCATAATAAATATTTTTTCAATGTGAACATTCTGTCAACACCTGTATGTTGAAGTAATTCAATATAAGTTAATTACGATAGCAGCGTTAATTATATTCAACCCAAGCAGTTGTATCATTGGTTGGTCAAGAAAACCACATGAATATTGATAATCAATAATCTGAATATCAAGCTAAGTGGTCAGTTTCTTCAATTCTGTCTCGTCTCTTCAAACCGACGGTGCGGGATCTGAAATTGACAACTGCACGTGCAAATCATGCTCCACTCGTCCCGTTGCCATAGCAACGTTCACTACATACCGTCTTTGCAGGGAAGTGAAGGTTCTTATCAAACCAAATTTAGCTGATTGAAACAGGCCGAAATGATTTTAAAAAAAAATAGTTTGTAGACAAAACACATAAAAATGACAATGTATACTAGGAATATATTGTATGGATATATGTTCCTTTTAACATTAGCAGTGTTTAAAAAAAATATTTGATAGTAATACTTATAGCTGAATACTAGCCAGCACACAGCCATGGCTAAAGTTCACGAATTTATTTGAATATGTTATCCATTCAGGCATATGTTCGGGCTGCAACCAACGTTTTCTTTTTATTAAAGTAAATTATTCTATTTTTTTTTAAATCTTCTAAATCTTAAATCTTCTAAATGCTAGCTATATTTATGTTCTTTATTGGACTAAAAGTTATCGGGAAATTTTCAGAAAGCATAGTTTTATAAATGACAATGTTTCAAGCAATAATCACTGGCGGCCATTATTGTGTGAACACCTTTAACACATTTGACAAAAGGAAATAGACTTGCATAGTTAAGCCTTAGTAATATTATTTTAGCTTAATGTGTAATTCCTTATAAATGTAATCGTCAAAGCGTCGGTGCCTTTATTCAGTTGTACCTATGTCGTATGTTGTTCTTATGTTTGGCGATCAGCAGTAAGGTTTAAATCAGACTCTCTGATTGCTGAGGAGGACTTTGAAGTTCCTGGTCGTTTAATATAAACTTGTTTAAGAGACATTTCATTACAAAGGAAAGATGTGAGGTTTTCTCCATATAAGGGTATACAATGACGTCATGATTCGGGAACATGTAGTCAACTACAACGTTATATCATTATATACATGTTATATACATGCGCAAAAATAATTTGTTTTAACACTTTTTGATATCAAAATGCTGAGTTTTTTAAAATATATATGTACAAAAAGTCACAATGTTTTATAATTCTTTTATCTCTAATTTGTAATGTTAAATCTAAAGAATTCTATTGAGACCCCAAATTGATGAATGATTATTTTTTTAATCCTTATGGACATTTTATATTGCCACATCAGTTAATATGTTTCTCTTTTAAAAACACAAAGTTTTGTAACCTCCATTTTGTTTGATATTGACGATGTTAATCTCGAACTATTTCTTTCCACCGGAAATGGACACAGCGACCATGTTTGTTAATTGAATGTATGTTCAAAGACACAATTTCCAGTGCGAACCCTCGTTACAGATGACTGGATCTTCAGCCACAAACAATTCTGGACATCGCCTTTCTTGCTATATCAGCATTCTGGGTCTTTTATCAAATATTAAATGTGTACTTTTTTATACTATTGCACCGCAATAATATTTAATTTCAGTTCAAATACTTCTTATATATCTCAAGATTGTTCATTACGTTGTAATGTTTATATGTCATAAGGCACGAATCGTCAAAACTTTTTTTAAAGAATATATTGTGCACTTTTTAGGATATCTAAATATGTTAAATACTACGTTAATCCCTTTGGAACAAAAGTAGATTATGTGAGATAACTGTTTTTGCTATTGGGACACACATATGTGATAGTAATGGTATCATTCCTTATAATATATTTTATCTTTATACATATCTTCCTGTATTCCAATGACTTTAATAGATTCAGCAGTCAATAATTCTAGATAAGATAACACTGTTGGTGAACTTTGGCAAATATGAACAAGGAACTAACGTAGTGACTCTTTAACATAGATTTCATGAGTAATGTATTCTATCTTTTACTGATTCAGTATTTTTGTTGACATAATACAAAATAACTGATTCGTTTTAATACATAGTTATGAAAGAAAGCCAATGTGCTCTTATTCATGTAAGCAATGGTGTTTGTTTAAATGTATGCGAATGGAAGGCAGTGTGTCAATAACATGTGATAACAGAACCAGGTTGACCAAGATAAAGACAGACGTTATCATTACAAACCGCTACACATTGAAGTATATAATATAATGGGGAATTGAGGGTTTATTTACATGAGTATCTGTTGTCAAAGTTGTTGACACAATGTACATGTACACAAAAAGTTGACATCAAGCTGGTAAATAGTTTTTGATTTCCATCTTTCATTACATATAACATCTTTCTTCATTATATGTAGAATACACTACTATCTATCTGTTCAAGTCTTAGAGGTTTAAGGTTAGAGTTATGATCAAAAGAAATCTCAAGGTCAGAGAGGAGATTTGAAGATTTGAGTATTGACAATCGTAGTAGTTGTTGTTTCATTCGTTTTCAACAGTAAGTAGTCATACCTGGGCTTTGATACAAACTCAACCCAAGGTGAACATCCAGAATTGCAATAGACTACGGAGTTTATGGTAGTTGTAAAGGGGGATAACTCTGTCGGCAAGTCCTGCTCAGAGAGGCATGCTCAGATGTACTGATCATATGAATTTCCAGATATCATTAGTGCAGGGAAAGCCTCTTGTCCAGCATTTAAAGGCATGCATGTTTTAATGTGTATCGTCAAACCTGTGTTGATTGAGAGTGCTTTCTGAAGTAAAGGAATATCAATAGAGACATTACTGAATACTATTATTATCTTTACTGATTCAATATTTTTGTTAGAATTATATAAAAAAAACTAACTCATGACACACAATTATGAAAAGACGCCAACACGCTCTTATTCATGTAAGTGAGTGTTTGAATGTATGTAGACAGATTTACTGTATAGATAACATGTGATAACTGTAGAAGTTGACCTAGATAAAGACAAATTGTGATAACTACTGGTACGATCACGTGACAATCAACATCACGAGAAAGATATTTTGGGGAGGATACCAGTTCAACTTTGTAAGGTAAACAGTACATAATCTTGAAAATCTAAATAAAGAAATTGGAAAGATGGATGTGAAGATTCAACATACTGACAGAATAGACTTGACTGCTACACCTGTACTGAAAGAAGTTATTGAAGATACAGAAAATGTGGGAGACAGTTGCCAGGTAGAAGATAGTTTGGTTATGAACACTGCTGGTACTAAGGTCACTCTTTTTGCTGATTTTTATAGATGCCTTTTGAAGTCATATTACAGTAAAGCAGGACAGTCATGTTCAAGTGTACTCAAGGTGTCTGGTAATCCCTGGTGTATGACAGTAATCAGTGAAGGTAAGGTAGCTGTGTCTCTCTACAACTCACCGTGTATCATCACAGTTGCTGTGACTCCTGACCTGACACTCCTGGCTACAATACAGACAAGTAAGAAGTACAACGGTCTGTCTACTCTGGATCAATCAACACTGGTGGCTGGTTCCCCGTCTCCACCTTCTGTGGATCTAATCGATATGCAGGGAAACATCTTGAAGACCTTCACAACACTTCCTGAAATAGGAAAGAGCTTCATATATCCTGAATACATCCATGTGACAAGAGAAGGAACTTTCCTTGTGTCGGACATTGGTCTGAAGTCTGTCATCTGTCTGACACAGTCTGGAGACATTGTATTCACATACACACCTACTGGAGACAGAGCAATGAGATGTCCATGGGGAATCACAACCACCAGTACAGGAGACATTCTAGTAGCTGACTGTGACACACATAAGCTGATTCATCTCAGTAAATCAGGGCAGTTCATTAGAGACATTCTTACAGAAGAAAATGGTGTACAGTGTCCAACTGGTCTGTGTGTTGATGGAGACAAACTTTGTGTTGCAATGCGGTTCAAGGGATTATACAAATACAGATTTGGTGAGGTTTGCAGGTACCTCGATGGTGATTTGAGAACGCTAATCAAAGATCAATTTCAAAGTAAAATTTACCAATAAGAAAGTATTTTAAAAAATGCACTGTATGTTTTTATTATTTGCAGTTAAAATTTACACGTCAATACTGATTTGAATGTTGAAAATAAATCATTGAAAACTGAAAAATCTACTCTGTTGTCAAATGATTGTGGAGTCTTTAATTGATGTTATAGTTGCAGAATTTGTTATTGTTTTATCGCTAACTTTAACTCATATTCAAAATTCATTATGTTTTATGGCATTGATTATAAATCACATTATGTTTATATCCCAATCATTGAGGAAACATTTAGTTTACAAACATAAGTCTGATCGCACGTGCAAAACGAGGAAATTGACACGTTACATGTGACACACATGCACAGTGTCAATCATTCCCAATACCAGATAAATTGCCATAGTTTTTATGTTTAAATCTTGCCCTTACATGAACACTTATGAGTGAAACAATTTATAATAACACTATATTTTTAGATGTGCCAGTTTGCCACCATTTACATTTAAATTTGTTGATATCAGAAAATATATACTTTGTAATGATCTTTTTAGCGATCATCATTAAAAGAAACGCAAATAATTGGTTGAATACTGATAACAAGAGCAAAGAAATTTGATTCTATAAGTCAAATAGTAATTTGAAAAATCACAACCCTTAAAAAGGGTAATAAATATTGTAATTTAAATTATTTTGAAATCAATCCGTATATAAATAAAAATATATTGCATTTGTGTTATAACTGCTAACGGTAATTTCAATGGTTTGTCAAGAAAACCACGTAATTTAGGAATGTTTGAATATTATACAAGTTACTCAATTGTTTTCTCAGCACGGAGCATAGAGATACCGGGTAGAACGCAAAAAGCGTGCAGCACGTGCAGGTCATGCATTGATATAGCGGACGGTGCAATAGTGTCGATTCTTCTGACCAGAAAGACCTAATCTTAAAAAGGGAAGAATGTCAATTTCTGGTTCAATTGATATGTGTTAATATTTTGATTTAAACACATTAAAAGAGAAATCTTTGGTATAACCTTTATATCACATTCTAGTGACACAATATGCATCAAAAACACTACTAAGCTACAATACGTATTTTTCGGACTTATGTAAAATTTTAACATGAAACTTGAATTTATGTTTCAACAGCAAACGCAAAACAAAATAAGAATTAAATAAAGGAACAATGAATATATGCAAATATTCTCAGAATCAAAAGTCATTGTGAACCATGATAGATTCACTCCACTACAACAGATTGTTTTTTGTGTTAAAACAGTAATAGGCTGTGGTTATTGAAATTGGCTAAACGTTGATGAGCTATAAATATGCCCTAATTTGGTGCTCCACATCAATAATTATGCCCTTTCAGTGACTGTTGCATACTGCTGCTTCAGATTCGTTTTGTGTACTTACGGTGTGATTCAAATTATCCAATGAGAATGTTTTGAAAATATATCTGCATGTTCCAGTTGAGCGAGTGTAGAAAAGTCCCAAATATCAAAACAAGACATCCGAACAGGTAACTTTAATACATCACCAGTCCGAATGAAAACCTACCTGTCAGAATTTGAGCATTACCAAAATCTATAAGATTTGGTTAATATTTTATATGAGTGTCTACATTTAACGTTGGTAAAAGTGGTCTATTGAAGTCCAGTTTGACATTAACGTTTGATCAGGAAGCATATATGTTGTTTTGATTATCTGTAACGATACTACTGGTCAACAATGAGTAGAATCTGTAAACTGCATTCTGACATTCAGATAATCAACATCCATCATAAACATTGTGATTAAACATGAAGAAATGTTGATTTAGCAAAACCGAGTAACACTCGAATGAATAGAAGGAAGTGTTATTTTGACAGTTTTTAGTTTGTTTTATCGATACCTAAACCAACAACTTATGGTATCAAGTGTACTTGTACATTGTTGTATAAGTGTTTGTAATAAATATATAATCATTTCAAACTAGCAAACAGCACATTGACAATGATCTTTGTCCCTTCCATATCAAAATGTGTCCCCTCCATATCCAAAAATGTCCTCTCCCTACCAGACTTCTGGGTCCGGTCTGCGGATTATTCGGTGAGTCCACTCTGCTGCCATGTTGATTTGCTATTTTGTCAAACTTCGAAGCTTCTGAACCAAATCAGTTCATGTTACACAGAAATATTTATTATAAGCAAACAATGATATGCGCGGCAATATGTATGAGATTTAAGGTCGTTAAGGGCATGAATAAAGGCATGTAAAAGTCTCCTCTCCACTTCGAAATTGAATGTGAGATAGAAATCAACTTGACATTTGAAATACGCAAATTTCTTGCAGTTTGTAAAGCAAAATTCATAAGGAATGTATTCAAGATTTTATTCCTGTTTACCACAGTTAAAGGTGACCATCTAAACCTCAACGATTAGGAGAAGGGAGCAAGGAAAGCAGACACCTACCTCTGTTGACCTGTCCGGTGAGTGAGTGAGAGTGAGTTAGTTGAATGACATACTCTTATAAGATTATAAATGTCACTAATATACTTCGCTATCACCGGACGGAAATCAGATGTATCATGAGAGACGACTAAAATTGTTGCTTTGGTTACAATGAATATTTTTTAAACAAATTTTGCACGTAGATGACATCTACGTGTTGTTTTGATATTGACCCGAAAGTGGAAGTAAATTTAAAACTTGAGAGGAAAGTAGGAAAGTTCATCACATTAGGATATGATCATGAGTTGAGTGGAAGTAATAAGCTGCGTCTCAACATGTTTAACTAATTCAGGAACGATTTCAGAACAGATATCTGCAATCAACTTCCCATTTGGCAGAAAACAGGATGTCTCTGTAAATGTATCGCTGATTGGTAAGAATACATTTCCTTAAAGGGGCAGTAGCACGTTTTTAGGGGGAATATAAGGTGATGTCAGGAAAATAAAAATGAATGGTTCCAATTGAAAGACAATTATTTAAACTAAATGGAGCAATAATAATTCAAATATTTAACGTAAAGTTTAGCCATGCGATTCCTTTTTCTTACAGAAAATGAATTAAAAGTGTTCACACAAAAATGGCAGCCTATGTATTTTATGTGAATCTTCATACTTTGTCCTCCAACTATGGATGATTGACTTGTGTAATGACATTTTTGACACTGTCAAAATAATACATTTAACATTAACTTACAATTATCACTGAAAGTTTGAAAATATAAAATTATCAAAAAACGTGCTACTGCCCCTTTAAATGTACAGTTACTACTGATGATGACATATATCTTATAATTGAATAAACTCGTGTGTGGTCTGATTTTCGGGTATTTTCTCTCGTCTAAGTGTACATATGAACTTGTAAGCTATGATACTGTTATACATTTTAGTGTTTCGATGGTTTTTATTAAGTATATGTACAATTTAGTAATAATTAATTTGTTAAGCTAAGTGCCCATTTTAGATGTAACATGCAGTTTGTTTTGAAAAAATGAGAAAAATCAAAAACGCAACTGGTAATTTTTTAACATGAAAATTCTATATAATGATTTTCATAACCTTAAGCTACATGTGGCCTACATACGTCCTTCTAAATACATGTATACTTTACTACTTAAATCTCATGTAGCATACTGAAGAAATTTTAAGTCATGAAGTGGGTCATGAAAACTATGAAATTCTGTTTGTTAATTAATCTATGTGTTTTTTAAAAACTTTATGCGATAGATATTTTAGGATTTAAAACCGAAGAGTCTCACCTTTTTAATGTAATGTGGATACTTTAACGGTAGCTTCACACTTCTTTACCTATATTCAAAGCGCTTCATTACCCTAATAAAGTGTAATGATAGGGCGTTAACAGCTGCTACACAGCGTAACTCTACGAGCATGTACCTTTTTAGTTCAGTTGATTCTGTTTTCGGGTACCTATTTTATTAGCTTGGTGGACTGAGTACAATGTGGATGAACTGCCTTGCTAAGGGACACAACACAATATGTTTGGTGTCTCCACTGAGGATCGAACCCGTGTCTCTGGTGCGAGAGGCCAGCATGCTAACCATCACAAACACTGTACTCCTTATATGATATTGTTTCAAAATCCATTATAGAAAATGTGTGTTTTTGTTAGTCTCACTCCAACACAATGTACAGCTAAGGATCGAAAATAACCCAATTGTATCACAAATCATAGCATAAACTTTATGCTGGAAATGATGTCACTATCTGGTTTATATTGTATTTCCATGTAGTTGTTAAACAACAGAAATAATTTTGTTTGATAGAATCCCAATTGATTTGAAAGACAATTCTTAAAACGCCTTAGATGCATATGAACAGTGCTAAAATAGACAATCTAATAAGGAATTGAACTAAACGTCTCTCACCAAATCTAGTTTTATAATTGTGAACACGTAAGTAACAGGTTAAATAAAGTGTAATATGTAACAATGTAAAAAAAAACTTGATTTTGTCCTTCTTGATGCCTTCATAGAGACTACATTTTTACAATTAAACGTTGTCATAAAGGTTAACGTTTTGTGGTTACATAATGATAATATATGTCACAGACACGATAGAAGTAGTTTTACTCTAAATTAGGATATTTTAAACCGGATGTCCATGAATCTCTGAAAGATTTTATTTGTCTTTTATCAACAAAATCTATGACGACAAACCCTTAATCAGTTACAAGCATTTACATGAATATGTAGGTAAAAGAGCAATGTTTCCTTAACAATAATATGGAGCATAATTCTAAGAGTGGCATTTTAGAAGATGGTATTTACGAGATAAGATAAATCTACACTCAGGGGCCAAAGAAACGATACCATAGCTAACAAAAGGGTTACTTCAGTTCCTCAGCAGCCGTCTGAGCGATGTTAAGTACTTAAAAACAATATCTGTTCATGTGTTAGAAAACAAGCCTTTCAAGACATAATTATAAAATCTCCTTAACAAGACAAGATAGGATAGTGAAAATGGCCGTTTTGTCTGTTTTTGTAACGTCTTAGAGACAAATGTATAAGCTAACTCATTTTTATCTATACTTGTCATATTGATAACATCTTATAAATATGAAATTGATAGTGTTTATAACTTTTATATTCCAATTCCTTACACTGTGTCAAAAATTCATGTTGAAAGATGTTTTAGAATCCCTTGCTTGTTAGAAAAGTCCTAGAAATAAAAGTCATATACTTTGATTTTTCAAATTGTGAGTACCTATTCACAACGAATGTGCCTATCACATAGATTCGAAGTTGCATTCCATGTAAGACAGTATTCGTATAGTATTCGTATAGTATCTAAAAGTACTGCTTTCAGCATTAACTATCAATGTAAGTTACATCTCTACATTGGAAACAGGGTTAAAAAGACAACTGGAAACAAGCATGTATATAAGAAATATATAAGATATGCAAATCGACTTATAAATGTTATTTACATCATTTTGAAATAAGAAGTATTCATTCCATGCGTCTGGTTGTTCTGATCCCCTCTGTAAGATTGTTCCAAAACACTTCTTCCCCATACAAGTCAGTGCTGTACTCCAGGTAGCTGTTGTTGGTCATCATCATTGCCAGATCCTTGGGCAGCTGCTTCACATCAACCTCCTCCAGGAGAATCACCAGGAGGTTGCTCAGTTTCCGGGAGATCCCGTGAAGTCTTGCCATGTGGAACTCGTAGATGCACCACTCACTCTTCAGAAAGGCCGGCGTCAAAACAATTACAGTTTTCCGGCTGTTTTGGATTGCGTTGATGATGTTTTCTGTAATAATGTCACCAGGGAGGAAATCTCTGCTATGGATGCAAACATGCATTCCTGAGCTGTCTTCAAGCTTGGTACGGAGGTTTTTAATGACAAAGGTGTGGTCTTTATCAGCATATGATATGAATGCATCATATTTGTATATTTCAAGATCTTCTTTGAGAAGATCCAGAAACGCATTTCTGACCTTGAACAACCCCTCAATACCAGTTTAACAGATGACTCCATATATTGATTTGAGGAATTGAAAACATTTACTCACCAAAAACGTATATTTCATCTTTAATAATTTCCATGTCGTCGCTATCAGCCAGTGAAAAGGATAATTGAATAAACAGGAAATTTCAAAACATCAACTTACATTATTCATACTAATTAACTCAACATACGTCATGTACGAAGCCCATATATAGAATGACCATTTTCAAAATTCGACAAAGCATTGAATAAATTAATTTTTCTCAGACAAATGAAACTACATGAGTGATAAAAGAAGATCTTAGAAACGTATTTGACAGAATACAAAACCCAATCAAACAATTTAACAGATATATGTTTGTTTGTTTATTAGAGTCTCGCCTCACAAATTGTATACATGTACATGTATATGTACATGTACAATAAGATTTCATAAAAAATACATAAAATAAGCGAGCCACCCTATCAGGGTAACGAGAGACTGTAAACCATTAAAATATACTTGTTACAATGTACAAAATACGATGTTGTAAAACCAATAGAGATAAATATATAGTATATATACACACATTGAGCAACGTGAAAAAACCTAAGAATTATATCAGACACATTTTCGCTTTTGTGTAGTAAAAAACTGCAGGTTTTGTCATACAGACATATCACAGTAGAACTGGATAAGATAAAACACATTAACATGTTAAACATAACACGCTAACCAAGAAAAGGGGAGTAACACTCCCTGAGGGTCACATTTAAGCCGTACAGAGGTTCGACCACCTATACAAGTCTATCTAAACACTATCTAGTCATTAGACCAGTTACGGGTTATTAAAGATAACTGACAGAAAATCTAGCCTTTAAACATCAGTTAAAACAAAGTTACGTAAACATTAGTATAGTTTTGTTTTCGTACTTCGCTATTGAGGTCTCCAATAGTTGACTAATTTTCTGAAGGTCTCCAATAGTTTGTTGGACCGATGCCAAGAATGTTGCCGTCGAAAACAATGCGCTCGAACGCAACGGCCTCAAACATGCTCCACGTGCAAGTAATGGCCAGTTTTCGAACATTCTCCTACACATAACCTCGAGGAGGTACACAATGCAGAAATGAATTCCAAAGGATGGTTGTGTAGAGGTTAGAGGCATCATAACGAATGTTGTAAGAGTTGTTAGTATTGACAGGGATAATAATAATAATAATAATAATAATGGGCATTTATAAAGCGCTATATCCATACACAAGGTGCATGCTCAAAGCGCATTGAAAATAAGAAAATTTAAGGTGATGAGATGAAATGCTATCAAATAAAGCCTAAAAGTAATACTTGTAGCATTGATTAAGGATATTTATAATTAGAGTCTATGGGTAGAATCTATAAATAATAGCTAGAAAATAGATGAGTTTTGAGCTGTGATTTAAAAACAGTCAGTGAGGATGACATTTTGATGACATAAGGAAGTTGGTTCCAAAGTCTTGGAGCAGTACAGCTGAAAGATTTAAGTCCATTTTGTTTTTATACTTTGGCATCAGGAGAAGCCTGGGATGACCAGGAACAATCGAATGAATCAATGGCAGGGTTTGATCTTTTCAAAAAAAGCTATAATTGTTTTTGCTTTTATGATAAGTTAAAATAAAGGCCACTTTAACAAACGACAATCTAAAAAAATATAGAAGTATTTTCATCAATATGTCATAAAATCTGATCGATTCTACATTTCATACGCACTTGAATATGTAATGACTGCCACGCAACTACAATATGATATTCATGCGAAACCAATATCATGTGTCACTAGCTAATATTAGTTTGTATTTATCTATGTGTAACTGTTTTGGAGCGGCCTTGATGTAATGTCTTCGGAGATTGTTGGCCGATCAATTCATGTATATATACATATCATGAAAAAATATGTTTAAATCAACAAACAGCATTCATGTATATTGGTAAATATGAGACTGAAACGTTGAGATGTGGGTAGCTAGATTATGGTTTCAGAACAATAACATGTATTTTAATACTGTTTATATACTTTATAATTTTTGATAAGAATTTACCATTTTATAAACTTGAATTGTTTCTGTCTGTTCTTTATTCAGGTGGTTTTGGAGAAAACTGCGCATTGAACATAAAGTTTGAAGGTAGAGAAACGAACCGTTCTGTAACAGCTCTATGAAACGATAAAATTTAAAACCAAAAACCTTTTTCTGACCTACTTTAAAATGACATCAAGTCTGTCTGTCAGTTTTGTCTGTGGATATAGAAACAAATATGATAGCTGATGTTTTTGTTAACAACTTAAATAGACATGAATAGTTAATAAAGGAAATCCATTTTGATTAAAAGCTCTTGCAAATAGTTTCTATTTCATTTGGAGAAGTTTGTATGAGCAGATACAATGAATAGTTGTACCTTTGTGGAATTGTTTATTGTCTACATATTTTCTCTTTTTCGTGTCAATGCAAAAATGGAGCTGATAGAATGCTGTATGAAATGTACAGCCTTGTCAACGTGTCACCGATTCCCATTCAGTACACTAAACAGGACATGTCAAGGTGAAGTGCTTAAATCATCATTGTCGGCAGGTTTCAAGACTTTCTTTGTAGAACAGGTAATTAATGAATATTTTTTAATAGAGTCGTACAGTAAATGAATACTCAAAACCAAGATATTGTGTTAGATCAGATTTTAAATTGTTACAACCATGGCTTGGTTATTGCCGAGTAACTTCCCTTATGTTTTGAGCACCCACTCTTCACAAAGGTCTGACTGCAACTCGGATAATCGCAAGATCTGACGATCACCCAGCCAAGTACAGGACTTGCGGCAAAGGCTAAGGGAAAAAGAACCACCACATGAATCCTAATGGTCCCCTCCATCTTTAATTTTTAAACTCGATGATGAGCAGAACTTGTTTAAGAACAAGCGCCTATATGGACCATCGTCAGACCTTGTGAAATAATAGCATCATTCGAATTCACATCCTACGTGCTTAAAATTGAACTTTATTTCAGCTGACAACCAACGGTTATTACACGGAAGCTTAAAACCTTAGAGAAATCTAGGGAATATTGTCACATCATTTCATTTAATTCACACATGATAATAGTTATTACATTGACAAGGGAGCTTAAAACCTTAGATAAATTTTGGGAATATGGTCACACCAGTTCATTTAATTCACACATGATGACAGTTATTACATTGACAAGGGAGCTTAAAACCTGAGAGAAATCTAGGGAATATGGTCACACCAGTTCATTTAATTCACACATGACGGTCTCTCTTAGTATTATGTGTTCTTTTCAAACAAAGAAAATCAAACCTTTTAAGTCTTAAACAATGTTGGAATATCACTTCTCACATAACGATAACATTATTAGTATTGAATGTATCATTGATCATATTTATAGACTTAGTTCATTTTAAGTGCAGTTGAAACATAAATATTATCCATAATATTTTACACTTTCTCGAAGCACATATATATATTTGCATTTAGGAAAAAAATTAATTCATATTTCATTATTTGAAGTTATAATTTTGTCATGCATGCTTTTCCTCTTAAGTACAGTCAAAGGGTACATCAAAAAGAAGCACATTGCAGTATTCACAAAACACAGGTAAGATGTATAAATTATATAGGTTTTTTCAATCTTTTTTTCTGAAGAAAGTCCCAATGGTTTTTGCCAATAAATATTTTAAAGAACAACATTTTACTATTTGGTTAAATAATTCAAAAGCTGTTCGTAGCGAATAAATAAGAAAGTTTTAAAGTTATCATTGGGCTACAAATTAATAAACGGTCATATATTAATATTAAACAGATGATGTGATAAATGAATTCGTTCACGTTTATCATATCTTGTTTATAAGTGTCGGAACAATGAGAAAAGAGAGCAAAATTATAAGCATCCCTTTTTGTGTCAATTGGAGTGTAGGAATTTTAGAAAGTCTGCGAAAATACATAAATAAAAGACATTTATGCTATAGAATTAGTCTGAACTAAGCGAGATGATTCCATGTATTCTTTTCAGATAAACGTTTAAATTGAATATCTCATTTCATTTTATTTGATTACATCATCGGATGGCTACTCTGATTCAAGTGGTGATTTTCAAAATAATTCAACTTGGATAATGCTTGAATAAAACCAAAGCATCCCTAGTTTTGGTAAAATCAAACTCCTTTATGGAGATCAAGAACATAACTATAGTATAGTGACCTCGTATAACATGATTTTAAAAATTCATAGGAAGCTGATAAACTTATAGCTTCTCACACTGAAATAGCTCTAAATTTATTAAATCCTTGTCTGTCTGTCAACACGTTTTTGTTGACCTACTTACACTGCAACTTCTATTAATGTATAGAAATGCCAGGTTCAGAAGTAATAGTTATTCATGCTCCATAATCATACTATGTTACAGATGGTCTGTACTTATGTTTGTTTGTGTTTATATTTAAACTTTATACGCTATGCATTGAATGCATTATACTCGTGTATGTATCTAAAAATATTTAGTATAGAATAAATCATGATGTAATTGAGAATGGAGATAAGTTAACATCAAAGCTTAATAAGGCCTCTTGTTATGTCAGCATGGCTGTTAAGTAAGAAGCCTCATTTAATCTCGAATTATAGTGGGTTTTTTTATTTTTTATTTTACCATTTTAGATTACAGTGACACAGACAGAAAAACATTTTCAAGATAAAAGTGAGTGATTTAAATATTTCAGTAAGTTAAAAATTTCAGTGCAACCAATATACCAAGTGTCATAAATAGAGGATACTAAACGACCTTCAATTTAATACTATTTTCATTAAACGAGTTAATGATTTTGTATAGAACGAGTGAAAGCGAGTTTGATACCAAATCATTCACGAGATCATTCACTGGGATCTTGTCATGTTTGTGACAAACGTATTCTATCTTAAGACAAGTTTCCAATAAAGTCCTCTTCTCCTTAAAATGTATGGCATTTATTTCAATGAAATAAATAATGCATATAATACATGAACAGCAATTACAACACACTCGACGACCGATAATCTGCTGGTCAACATTCAGAAGGTACCTAAAAAGAATCAGGGCAAGTGAACATCAGGTTATCATTTTAAAATGTTCTCAAATCTAGCATTGTTTTCCATCAAAACAGATTTTATATCTGAATAACTATCATAATGAAACTGCAATTTTTGCGTTAACACATACGCAAACTAATCAAAGATCATTTTAAATTTGAGGGTTAATCTGACCAACCTGTTGACTTATTGCATTTCATATTGTCCGCATTGCTGTTAATCAATATGGACGGCATGTATTGAGTTAATTGACAGCAATTTGATTGTCAATGAATTTGTTTACTACATCGTTTTATAAAATATGCTGTTTTTTATAATTTGTCTATTAATCTTAACGAGTTTTATCAGGTAACTAGTCCACCGCCCTTCATTTCAAATATTTTGGTTCTAGTTGCTAATGTCTTAAGAAATACTAAAGAAAGCATAACAACGATTGAGAATACTCAACCCCTCATTACTGAAGGCGTACCTAAATTGAGAAAGATGAAACAACCGAAAGGTAAACGTTAACACCTTGAATAAATCATGTTTGCTTTGTTCTGTAGTCTTAATGCTACTTGTCCCTAATACCTTATTGTATTTCTGAAATTTGCAACTCAAATGGTCATTGTTTATACAACATTATTCAACAAATATCGGTTAGCAACAATATAAATTCACAAATATCGGTTAGCAACAATATAAATTCACAATTATCGGTGAGCAATAATATAAATTCACAATTATCGGTTAGCAACAATACACATTCACAAATATCGGCTAGCATTAATATAAATTCACAAATATCGGTTAGCAACAATATAAATTCACAAATATCGGTTCGCAACAATATAAATTCACGTAAAGGCTTTTTGGTTTCATAGTTGCATTATTTGAGTATACAGTCAACCGGACCAAAACCCCAAAGAGCATTAGTTTGGTTAGAAACTCCTCTAACAAATGCAATCATTCATAGACAGCTCTAAGTTCAGTTACTTTGGCGGTGTTTAGCAGAAATCAAATGAGTTACAAAACTGTTGACTTTCTTTACGTTTCTGTGTCTTTAGTCACTAAAGTCACCATTTGTTGACATTCATATTGGAAAAAATATATGATGTTTCTAAGGACCACATGAATTTCGCGCACTGTAAATTACAAACAACGTTTATACGACAGTAAAATGGCTAAAGCGATTCTTGAATTAAAGGTTCATTTCATCATATATGCTTGACATCACTTTGTCAGCAAAATGTCAAGGTATTTCTGACCCAAAATGGTTAAAAATGGTACATTTTACATTGTATAATATGATTGCAGTTATACACCTTAATTTGGTATCCATGCATGAAATATTGAAACATGCAACATTATTTTCTTTTATTCTTAGTGATATCAACTTCAGTAGCTTCTGGTGGCAAATCAAATAAGAGAAAGGGAAATAGGGGCAGCGTTGTCAAGAAACCAAAATTAAAAGGTGAGGTGTTAAAAGTAATTCTTGTGACACATTATTTGTGTCAAAACATTATCGAACTGATTGCATCTCATATCATTTCTTAAACCTACATTTTCCCCAATTATGCCCAAAGATTGTTTATTTATCTTTTACCTTAATACCTGTTGATAAATCATAGATACTGGTTAAATTTTCAATCTATCAATAAAGTCTTCAAATAAGTTCGCCATTTTCCTGTTTCAAATGATGCACATGCTACTACCTCATATATCTAAAGACTCAACTTTATGAATCATACTATCTACGTTATACATGTCTTTGGCTTTCACTACCAACTGTCTGCGTTGTCTGCTGTCTGGTAAACTAAGATAAAATATTACTGTGCAATTTATTCAAGGCAGCAGAAGTCATGTATTTATCATACGTTTCCCTGGAAGGTACATGTAGGTGTCAAAAAGTCCCAGTCAACAGTAAAGAAAAGTGTCTTGCCGAGGATAGCTTTGACAATAGCTTCATACGTACACAATTCAGTGTCGAATGCTAGAATCGCGAGAATCAACACAAGAGGGACAAGTTAGGTTATGGAAAAGGCTTACGGAATATCAAGTTCAAGCAGGTTGTTCAAGGTCACTAGCGAGAATTAATGCTTTCCAAACATTATCAAAATCACATCCCCAACATGCTCAATAGGGTTGAGATATGTTTTTTTATGATTCTGCGAAACAAGCACTATCTTCGGTTCTCGATCTCGTATCCTGAACCTCATGTAATTAAAGAAAGGGAAACACATGATCATGTATAATTGCATCTCTGTACAGGATGCCAGTTGGATTACGATCATGGACGAGCATATCGTCCCTGCCATAAGCACAGGTTTAATCCAAAAAAGATTGAATTCCAGAACGCTAACATTGAGTAACTTTCGCGAGGGTCAATTTGATCTAACGTACAGAGACTGCACTTATCTAATCTGATAATAAACTGATTGTAAGCCGATGGGCTTCATTATTCCATGGAAAATCAGGTAAAACTCTAATTGACAAAAGGACAAAATTATATGTAACCAAGAACACTGTTAAATCAATTCTTCGAAATGCACAGTTAATATTTTCTTCCAGTACTGGGAAGATTTGAAATATTTTGCGTCAGCGTACTTCAACACTGTCTGGTTTCAAATAACTATCATGACTTCTATCTCCTTACTATTAACTTTACTAAACCCTTTGACCTTTCAATGGCAATGATCAACTAGACTCATTAAACCTTTAATTAAAAATGTTTTATATGAAGTTGTTGCCATTAAATACGCTTTATCATTTCTTTTAATGAAGTTGTCACATCAAATATACAAGAATTCTTTACAAAAAAGATAATATGAAGTGAACTAAAGGACGAAAAGCTGAAACTAAGATAGCACTTAACATCTTGGCGTCAAATAAAGTAAATAGTGAAATGACCAGTTTTGGGAATGTTATTACATCGTAACTGTTGAATACGTTTAGCAATCTTTGTAGCCTTGCAGAATTTTACCTGTATCTGGATCATTGTCCTTTTAATATATATATATATATATCTTTTCATACTTGACAAAGTTAGCCAAATTAATAATGATAACACTACCAGATATTTCACTTGTCTTTATCGAATATTTTTAAAACGTATCTGAAAATTGTTTTTCAATAATCGCTTACCAAACAGGTAGTAATTCTTGTCATGCTGCTAATTCCAAAGTAAAATTTTTGGGTTTTAGGGTATCTGGTTAAAACAACAAGAAACCTGTACTATTTTGACTTGTCAGCGAGGGGGCACATATTCAGCTTGAGGGGGTTATCATCAATGACTCATGAATCTGTTCATTTCGTCTTCCAAGATGGAAATGTGTATGCTTTCACAAACGGACAACTTAAAGCTGCAATCTTTAGGAAGTACAAGCTTCGCTTTAAAAAGGATGTCGACGTAAAAGGTACTCAGGATCAGCGTTTCATATACTTAATCTTTTGAGCTTTTCGTATAATCTTGACAAGTTATGATTAAAGGGAAATTTGCAAATGATGGAAAATCATATTTGAAACAGATCGCCAATTCATGATATTCAAGATAAATGTGATATAAAGATTCAGATATTCATTAGAAGTGAATTTGTATCTTTTGAAACAACTCCTATTTGAAATACTTGATAAACCTATTCAAGTTTAAAGTGATTTTATAGACGGAAGTAATATCAACCACAAACGTATCTTATTATTCCTTTTATGGTGATGATCACTATGATATGAGTTCACTTCCTGTTTTCTTTGTGTCTCAGCGTTCACCAATAAACAAGTAACACACATGGCACTGGACAGGGAGAACAATGTCGTTGTAACCGTAGTGGAGAAGATAAACAAAGAATATTCCGAAGAAAAATCTTTAAGAGAACTACAAATAGTTGACCTTGTGAATACAAAGCCTACAGTTTTGACTAGGAAACATACATTTTTGGACTTTGTATACATTGATAGATGTGACAGGTGTGTATTTGCAAATCTGATTCATATTTCATTTAGATCTGATTTCAACATGCTTTTATTTTCTATGATTTAATTCTTGGAATAATAATAATCATTATTCAATAGAACAAAAAAATACAACATGTTTGACTATTATTTTCTTATAATTCTTTCTCGGATATAGATACGTCCTATTGTAGCGATAAACCAGAAGCATTCTATCTCCACAGAGGTGTATAAAGTCATAAAATGTTGGCGAGTTTGTTACCCAGAATGAGAGATGCCTAATTGAATGCAATGCTGTCCAGAACATTTTGGCTAATGGATCATGGCAAAGGCATTGTGATATTAACCACTGTTTCCATGCTTGAAAAGTTTTAATAATTGGAATAATTTTAAGAGATGAAACTGCAGGAAACTACATATATGGTTTAATTCGAAAAAGTAATGTCTTGATCTACGTCTATTGGGAGAGGATTGACAGGAGAGGCAGTCTCGTATTGTTGTCTATAACATTCATGTAACAAAAAGACGTAATGAATGTATATTCATTCAAGGGTGATCTTCTACCAAAGTACTGCGGAGTATCTTGCATCCGTCAACTACAGAGGAAAAGACACCATCGAATATAAGGAGATACACCTTCCTGCAGTGAAAAACTTCAAAATTGAAAGTAAATAATGTTCTTACATCCCAGCTAACACAGGACGTAGATACGACGCTGTAGGAAGGTCGTGTTTTGGTAACGTAGTTTTTGGACGTTGCTGGTACGTACTTCGGACGTAAAACATAACGTAATTTCTCAACGTTGTTCCGACGTTGTGTTCTACGTACTTATTACGTAACTATTATGTAGTATTATGACGTCTAGTCTAACGTCCTCACAACGTCCTGATTACGAAGTTTTTACATCACATAAATCAAGGAAAGTTATTGAGAAATATGAAAAATAAATCCATATTAACCCTTGAAATACTAAAACGAGCCCAACGGTCTAGTGAAACCTTTTATTTTGGTTACGTTATTTTGATACGTATCTGAGACGTACTAAGTACGTGAAATATAACGTCATTCCCAACGTTGTTACAACGATAGATTGTACGTACTTTTTACGTAACTTTAACGTTGTTATGTCACGTAAAGTCTAACGTCCTCACAACGTCCTGATAACGTTTACAGAAGGAAAACTATGCCAAAGTTTATGTAATCACAAAAGAAAGATGAATACATGTATATAATTGATTATATTTTTCATTACATATTTATAAGTATTCGATTTATTGATTTAATATGAACGTATATGATAAAAATCATTATATATCAAATAATCCCACACACAAATCATAGGATAAAAACTTGTTTTCATTGAAAATCTGAAAACAGTCAAATATTATATTATTATAGTCATAAATTTACAAATTTAAATAGATAAGTTATATAACTAATCGATCAGTATCCACTCCTTAATGCCATTCTGATTGTTTTCGATAAGTTTAAAATATATTAACTTTGACTAATTGACTCGCGTCATTGTCCGGTTTTCGATCACAATAGCAAATCAAACCTTCTTATTGTTAGGCCTACTATACAAAGTCGCTTAACTTTAAAATGTGAGTTTCTCTCGACAATCGATACTTCCTGATCAAAGGACACTGTTTATAAAGTTGGTCATAAGAATGGGACACCACACAACTCACGGAGTTGCTCTCATGGTCTCAGTTTTGCAAGGCAACCACCAATCGCAATATATTTATAAACGCCGGACAAATAGTCAATAAATATCAATCTTTCCTATTTCAGTTGCAACAATTTTTAGTTTATCGGGTAGGCCTACTTTCTTGTCTCGATTAGTTAGTCCACAACCATGCATTCACTTCAAGTCTTAAAATGCATTTCCAAAAGTGTAGTCGTAAATCATTTGAAATACAGTTAAAGCTGTAGGCCTACATGTCTCATTTTGTTTTCTTTAAACCCAGAAATCTGATAAAACATTGATTAATGAAATACAAAATATTTCTGTCGTAAAAACAGTAGGCCTAATGACATTCTCATTCAATTAGAGTCCGAAATGATAGTTACATCACTTATGTTTTTGTAAGCTTAGCTTGCTTGATCTCTCCATTCGATTATAAATACAATGAAATATTGTCTATCAAGGAAAACACACAAATATGAAGAATATTTAACATATCGCTACGGTTACGTTGTCACGACGTCCTCAAAACGTAATTCATATGTCAAGATGTCCTCACAACGTCCTAGCGACGTGAGCTAGACCTATCTTTTCTCTGTATAATTGAGTTTTGGATTTTGCTAAATGTGGAGGTAATATCTTGATTAGGTAAAGTTAAGATTTTTAATTCAATGATGCATTACTTTTTATGATGTTTGAACACAATACTCTTCTTGAATAAATAAAATAATATAAAGCTTGCTGACTTGTGGACTTGGAAATCTATTTTTGTCTTTACGCGCCAACACAAAATCTTCTGACGTCATCATTTTAGTTATGACGTCATTATCGTCGCCATGTTTGATGTCACGTAAACTTGAAGAGTCGCTACACGCAAGACAGTGTTTTTCTAATTTACCGGCAAAGGATTTACTTTCCCTATCGAAGGTAAGTACCCATTAACGTTAAAACATTATGTCAGTAAAGAAAGTTTAAATGAAGCTTTGAATACCTGTTATTTCAACAAAAGCATTTGAAACAGATTAGAGTAGCCGATGTAAATTGAATTTTAAAAATTGCAGTCACCGTACAGTACAGTTCAGGCTGAAAGTACGTGTACTGTACATTTCGTTTCTATTGTATTGCAATATTTTATCATCTACATTCACTGTTATTTATGTTTTAGTTCGAATCGACAATAACCGATTTACGGTATTCATGCATTTATTATGTAAAATCCTGTGACAAAGGCACTAGAAAGAAAACACGGACAAACTCCTCACCGGGAACCGCATTGCTCAACTTGTATGACGTTGTTTCGTCACATGAGTAGTGAGGAGTTTGGAAAATATTTGATCATTGAAGATCAGCTGTTTTAAAGTTCACTCGGTACAAGGTTGTTTGTTTTGATAATTGCAAGCCTCGTTTTGCTAGCAATGCTCAAAACACTACAGTTTATTCACACAAGTATTCTTGTATCATCGTAAAATTTCTAAAACGTACGTTGATACAGTCACTTGAGGCTTCTTTGCGATGTTTTCACAAACTTTCATGACAGTTTAGCTACAGACCGTGCCAGTTTACTGAGTTTAGTGAGTTATATTCGGGCGTAGACCGAAACTTCTGTCGCAGAATGCTGTAGCCTCGCATATATCCAGTGGGGTTGCAGGTAGAGTTTCTCGATCTAATTCGGACGTTGACGTTGTTTCCATAGACTTGCTTATATTAGTGTAGCATAAATAAAATGCAGTTATTTTCCGTCGGATCCTGATCAATTTTTGCACATTTGTAATGAATCATCCCAGCTACATCCTAATAATTTCTATTTAATCTTTCATCTTTTATTTTAGTAATTTAATCAAATTAATTGTAAGCATGGGTGTGCATATCCGTGAATAAGTTTATTATGGTGCTCTAATGACTATTGGTCACGTTTTCACTGTATGTATATATGTAATTAAACAGCAATTATGAACACCACTCATGCTTGATCTCATCGGTTTGAATTATTGGCCTTAATTTTGCCAAAAAAAGCCTTGAAATTGGCCTTACAATTTGTTTTTTGAGAAATTGTGCGAAGCCTGTACCAAGTCATTGAAAATTATTCTTCTGTACGACATAAACGTGATAGAGTACAGAAATTATGTCATATTTCAGTTATGGAATATCTGAGTATTTTTTTTGATAGCTTAATTCGTATGGGTAACAAAGATTTTAATTTCGCTGCGGGATGTTTCCTTTTGAAGAACCGAATTTCCACGGCGATACTGTCATACATGCATAAAATATCATACTGCGATAGGAATTTTATCATAGGAGCATCGGGTGACGGGTCACAGCTAATTTAAAATAAACAATTATCTAAACGTTTACAATTCAACGAAGATGTGTAATAAATCCCATGATTTCGATAAAAAAGTTGATATTTAATTTTATGAATTTTAATTAATTTCAACTGCATTATATTAACACTAAACTAGCAGGTAAAAATCATTACAATTCTAAGTTTTTCTTTTATTTTACAAAATGGATAAGAAATATGGTAGAAAAGTGTGAATATTTGACAATCTCAATGAAATTCTTCTAGAAAGCTGTTTACTGCGTTTGTGCTTCACGGTATTAATCTAATTTATTACTGAATGTTACGGCTTGCCTTAGGTCACTTGTATGCTTTTCGAAATAACATTTTGTGAGTGGTGTATATAATACTAGTATAAGCTACATAACAAATCAGTAATAATAACAACTCTCTGCAATTATTACAGCTATCAATTCCTAACTCATAGCACTGTTATTGTGTAAATCAGTTTGTGATATACCGGGATTAGGAAATACATCTTTTACAACGGGCCATTTTCATGCTTTTCGGTGCTTTTCTTATTTTCTAGTGGGCAATTTCCTTTTCATCATTCAATAGTAAATTTCAAATTTTTAATGGGACATTTTTTTATCCAATGTGCAACATGGCCCATTGCCCCTGCTTGGCTGCTTTTGTCTTTACAAAAAATCGAGATTGTATATTTTGGTTATTTCCATTTTACAGTTGGCTGACTGACAGATTGTCTGAGAAATGAGAGATCAAGGGACACCGCATAATAACTGAACAGGGATGGAACAATCGAGTTTTTTATCAGGTAATACCATACAAACTTATCATCCAGATATTTATTTTGGAGTGAAAATGGTTCACAGTGATAAATCTACAAAATACTGAGTCAAGGGACTTGTTGTAAAAGTTCTTTAAAAAATACCACGATCAAAATATTCATTTCGCCAAACACAGCTTAATCTTTATATGCCCTGTCAGAAATTCTCGAGTATTTGATGCAGGACTCAGTGGTAAACTATAAATGGTTATTGATATTTACTATTAATTAGCTAAGCACTAATTCTGAGTATTTGATTTTGATGCAGGACTTGAGTCACTCACGGGTATACTGATATAAGCAGTGTAACAGTTTTAGATGATTTTACAAATAATTACCTATTATCTACTTTATGAATTTTAAAGCAGTTAATTCAATTGAAACGAAGACCATTTTAAGTGTTATCGATTTTATATGCATGAGTGGTATTGTTATGGTAAATTGGTAATGATAATCTGTCTTTAATAACTGTTATTTTTAATTTATTTTCACAGGAGGAAGCTTTATTACCAAATGGCGCCAAAGGTTGGTCTTGATGACATTCATATCGAACGTTTGACAGATGAAGTGTATTGAAGAGTCTGAAGACACTGACACTCACTCACCTTTCTTATAGTAATGTTAAATAAACAACATTGAACAAACATCTTATTTGTTATCTATTATCTGTTTATTCTGATTAATTGTTTCAGTTCAATTATCTCCCGTGGACTTGTATTCAATACAATTTATGCCAGGCAGGTTTTAACAAATAATACACCTTTTTGGTATAATTGCCCATATGAATGATTGTATAAATTGTTTGTTTTTGATAATATTGTAAGAACATTTCAATTAGATTGTTGTTTTTTTCCTTTCACGTCGAACAAAGTGCCTGGTATTATTTCTTTTGAATACTGCTTATACGAAACGAATGTGGAAATGTACTTATGTACCATATTAACGCAGAAAATCAAGTTGTAGCAACGTGTTTGGGTGTCTTCAAAATGACATGGTGACAACATTTTAAATCTACGTAAGGAAAACGTAAAATATGACGTCTTTGTGACGTCTCCAGAATGTCGTATTTAGGTAGAAAAACCACGTTGTAGCAACCTGTTTGGGAGTCTACAAAATTACGTTGTGGCAACGTCAGAAATCTACGTAATAAAAACGTAAAACATGACGTTGTTTCAACGTCCCCACAACGTCGTATTCAGGTAGAAAAACCACGTTGTAGCAATCTGTTTGGGAGTCTACACAATTACGTTGTCACAACGTCAGAAAGTACGTAATGACAACGAAAAGTGGACGTTGTGACAACGTTTTTACAACGTAGATTTGTTAGCTGGGATGTTCATCAATGAAATACTTTCTTTTATTCTATGATCAGCAAAGTAATTCTGGGTTTTACCAGTGAATTTTAATAACAATGCAGGCAACTCTGACATATTTGACATTTTGACTTTGATGTTATGTTTTTTTACATTTCATTTGATAACATTTTATCAAGACCAATGTTATTAAGATATGATTGGATTTTTTTAATATATCATAACAAAATTGCACGATTGTGCAAGTAGGTTCCCCCCTTGTTTTTCGTTAGATCACAATATATAAAGACTACTAGTATTTGATTATTATTTAATTTATATTTTTTTTGTCTTTCAGACAAAATCACCAAATGAGTACACCTTTGTGTTAGTGGTTTACTTTTCTTTGTTAATTACTAGTTAAACATACGTACATAAAGCAAACATTTGTATATTTGAACTAATTATCAATGTGTTTCAGATCGTAAAATTACATGCTACACGTGTAGTCAAGGGGAAGAAAAAAACGTGAGATATACCTATGATATGAAATCTAGGAAAACGAGACTAAGAACTATAACTCTCGATTACAAATGTGCTGACTTTGACCACTTCATCAAGGTTCGCCGGAAGCGCATCTATACAGGATTTGAGCAGTTTGTGTCTTTCAATTGTTTTTTTTTCATTTTGAAATAAAGGAAAGAACAACGTCTCGAAGAGCATTATAATGTCATTTGAATGTAATTAATCCTAGACAGATTAGAAATTAAGTGTCTTGGAAAAAAGATCCCAAACTAATTTAAAAATTAAGTGTCTTGAAAACTGACTCCTTACCTATTACAAATTAAGTGTCTTGAAAACTGATCCCAGACCGATTACAAATTAAGTGTCTTGCAATAAAAAATGCCAATGTCATGTTAATGAAAAAGATTTAAAACTGATTATATATATTTCACAAATTAAGTATCTTGAACAAAGTACAAATGTGATGTGAATATACCGTGTGTTTAAAGGTAATTTCAATTTCAATTGAATTAAATATTCATCCCGAGGTGACTTAAACTGTTGCTATTTCAGAATGTTTTGATTTTCGAGAATTGACAAATTTTGACATAGTTTATCACACATGTACACTATGACTACAAACCCTTTTTAGTAGCATCGTTTTTTCTTCTTCGTTTGTTTCGTATTAAGAGATAAAGGTTGTTTAAGATGGCTATAGCAGTGTAGCTTTTAATTATTTTTGGAAGCCTATAGTTTAACAGTTTTATCAAAATCTCCTGCATTGACCATTTCTTCATGTAGCTGCCTGCTTTAGAGACCTACATGTATATTGAGAGTGACATTTTTCGTAATTATTATCAGAAATGATTTCTAAATCAAATCATAATATATGTTTCAACTGAGACTCAAATGTATGAACATGCTCTTAATACGGCAACATATGGTAATATTTTGGAATTGAAGTTGATAGTGGGGTACAAGTGCCTTAAGGGAAATTGTAAATCGTTGATTGTCATGGAGAATGGAAGAGTTAAATGTGTAGGATCATGCTGGAGGCTTGCACAGGGTATCATAAATAGAATAATATTCGATACATAATATAATAATTTATATATAATGATACAAAGTTATATTTGTTCTTATTGAAGAGGTAATATGGTTAACAATCAACATTTTTACCTTTACACAAAATATGTTTTTATTTCATTTCAGGGGCATGATGGTGTTTGAAAAGGGAAACATGTATATCCGATTATCAGATGAGAAAGTAATTCGAGTGTTCTGGCCTCGCTAAAAGATTGTCATTATGAACATTGAATGATGACACTGTTCATATCGACTTTCACAATCGAGCAAATTGACAACAGGCGCGTCTTCTTCACTGGTAAGCCAGAAAACTTAATATCAAATGCTGAAAAGCTTTAAGGCAACACTCGAGTAATGCTCAATCATTGGACCTGTCATATAATTCAAGAAGGTGTGGTTATTTCTTGAGGCTTTATTACCGAACACTTACAGCATTGTTAACAGTAATGATTGGCGCCATCGCGCCTTGTCGTCTGTTTAATAGAAAACATAGACCTGCGCATGTCAGCAAGGTCGCATTAATTACGTAGTGCGAATAAGGAGCAATCATTATCACGTTATAATATACCTATCCCACACAGGAACAACAAACTTTTGTCCTCTTGTTTTCCCCAGTGCTGAAGCACTGATTGGTAATTTCAGTTACATCACAATTTTTGTTTATAAATCAAAACTGGCAACGTTTGATATATCCAAAATACTCCCTTAATGTCACTTAAATGTCTCGGCATTCTCTTCCAACAGAGGTAAAACAAGTCATATCAAGTTGATCTAGTCCTCGTTAGAATAAGATCGAGTTTGTGCCTAAAAAAGGTAGACGTCTGATTGGATACATTCAAACTTTCAAAAAGCGATAATGTTCAAAACTAATCATATTGGCTAAAGAATCACGGCAAATGACTAGTGAAAGGAACTACATATTCAATTCGAAAAGTGCTTAACTGGCTGAATATTTTCAATTAGTTTTTGATTCAAATTTTATTTGCTAAGGGAAACTTCTGGGGTTTACCGCCTCTTTCAAGAGTATTTCACTTATATCGCGGCTGCTAGTATTATGGCAGGGAGAAAGCCCGCAACACTATTGTGGTAATGCATTGCGGTGCCCTGCGAGCATCGGCTGGAACTAGGAAACTTCTGGAAACACGGCATATGGTTTTATTCGAACAGAGGTTTGATCAACATTTAATAACTTGACTTACACTTGGAGGAGAACATGACATATATAGCATGTATGATAATTTCTTTTGTTTTTGTTATTGGGGTCGGCTTCTATCTTGTTACAATGACTTTCACTTTGACCTTGGGGGAACTTTGAATAAAAGAGAGTCATCTTCATGTATGTTGTTCATAAAAACCAATCTTCTAACACAAACGATCCAATCATACAAAACAATGTGAGATACAGTTTACAGTGTTTTATATTGTATCGTTTCTTTTGCCCCTGAGTGTAAGATACACAGCCCATGAACACCTGTTTGAATCACCTTGATCGTGACGAATTCATGTGAAGACTCTACATGACTTCACAAGCTACTCATTTTCGACTATATGCAGTGATACAAAACTATCGATTCAAACCCAGTCTAATTATGTATGATGTTACCATGTTACCATCACTTATCAAGCAACCAACAATGTTTGAATTTAAGTTATTGATAAATAAAAGAATAAATATGAAATATATGTTATTCATGGATGGATTTAATGGCACAGACACAATTAATAATGAGCAAAGTTGAAAACCAACTGATGTATTTAACTGTAAATTGTGACTCTGAAATTTCAAGTCGAGCGGCATTGTTACTTCTGCTTTCCTTGCAAGGTCAAGCTAGGTAATCTGTATGAACTGTTTGCTATGACACTTATGAATTTGATTGGATGTACCAATCGTACATCCTGCTAAACCCTGCTACACATTTACGTATGCATTGGCTATTTAACAATCAGAATTCAATATATTCATCTTCAGGGTAATTAAGGAAACAATGCTGACACGGCATATTCTGTTTTACATCTTGTTGATATACATGTATTGTATGTACTGCTCATAAAAGAGAAGGACGTTTTTCAATTAAGTATTTGTTAAATAGATCAGACGCTTACATCTATGCAGTATAACTGTGACATTTTCTACAACCATTTCCTAGCTTAAAACATTTGTCATTTCAGGGATTTTATAAAGACTGCAATGCTTTGAAATTGAAAGATCAATGTGTTTTCAGTTGCATGCACATCACAACCAACATTTTCAATCAATACCTTGAGTTTAGAAATTAACAAAAAATTAATTGACATTTGTGAATTTTGAAGTAAGGTCATGGCTCCACAAACTGAAGTTGATCAGAACGATGTCATTAACCAGTTCTGATCTGTGACTACAAACAACATTATCCATTGTGTTTCTAGGTACATTGATAACATGTTGACAATAAGTTGATTGAATAACACTTGATTGTGCTGGGTAATGACAACTTTAGAAGTTTGGATGACCACGCCCATCTGGGATTCGACTTTCTCCCTTGGTTCCTTATGTAACATACTAGGGAGGTTTTTGGAAGAAAATCAGAAACATATTTTAACAGTGATTCAATGGGACGCGAAAATCAAGCAAAAACAACCCTTTTTGAGGTCGTTCAATTCCATAAGCAACTGCAATTTTAAAACTAAAATTTCACAAACGATCTCATATTTACGTTTTCATTTAAGTTGGAAATGACATGGTTGAAATTCACACTTTCATTCTCGAAACGTTTAATTGAGCAATATTTATGCATTTTTGTAGAGCTTGCAAAAATGTCATTATCCCGTGACATTTTTGCTGAAACTTAGTCACATGATGACACATTTACTAACTGTCCATTATGTATGTTTGTCACTCCAATAAAGCCGATAAACGGTATAGCAAAAATATTGTGAATCCCCACTGAAAATTTACAAAATTGATCAAATACAGCTCTTTTTTCAGGAATCGTTATTATTCCTTCATTTCCAATGGAAACTTGATTCGGCTTAACAAAGAGGCTGTGAGCATTGTTGACTAGTTGGTATATTCACTGCATGAGAGCCGATATCTGTGACGTTTGACCACCGCCAACGTTGTATCTTAGTGACGTAAGAGATAGCAAACATCAAAGGTCGGCATGTTGTTATGTTCTCGTGCAATTTAAGAACTTGGACAGATCTAATCAGAGATCATCGACTGTTAAGTTGATAGCTATTGGTCAATAAACAGCGACTCATGGCAATTTCATTTTAAGTTATAACGTCAGAATTGGCATGCAAAGGTACGATTTAATTGCGATTGCTGAGCTCTTTATCCAGGCTACCATTTGTATGACTCAAAGATGTGTCAATATGACAAGTAAGAATTGTCCACACATTCCCATTAATGGAAAAACTTCTATGCAGAAATGTGAAATTGAAGCTGCTGACAGAAGACGTAATTCAACGTTTCACCTTTTTTGTTACTCATGGCAGATTTGGAAGATATAACACTCGGCCTCCTCAAACCTGGTACTAAAGTAGTACATTTAAGTACTTTAACGAAATTATTGCAAAAATATCATTTCAACGAATGTCTGAACAATTATTTGGATTTGCTGGTTGTTGACACAAATGATTGATAGATAGGAGGTACTTTGTTTTGAATTTCTATAATTTTTCATTCTTCAATCAGAATCATTACAAAACGGTGCAAAGTTTCTTTTGGAAGTCAGTGTATTTACTGCTCTACTTTCACTTGACAGTGCATGTTGAAAACTGTTCTTCAAGCTTTGGCTATCATCCCTATTACTAAATGATTGAATCTAGTAGTAGTACTAGTACTTTTGAATTGTGCATGGTTTCAATGAAAAAGGGAATGAGTTACTTTAAACATTTAAATTCGCCTCTAATTTGAATCTACGTTTAACACATTTAGACAAAAAATGAAGTATGTCATATCCACTATACATGTATCTATAACCATTAATGTTAATGAATGACATTATAAGGATAGAAAAATGAATAAAATATACAAGCCTACTGAACAATACTGCAATGCTGTGCATAGAAACGTGGGTTCCACAATAAACATAGAAAGAGCAACATAAAATCTCCTCCACAAAAAAAAAACGTAAAACAGACAACGGAATAGGTCGGAACACAAATTGGAAACTATAGTAATGTCAAAAGTATGTACTGTTGCAGGTATAGTAGCATCATTCTAGAGCCAATCAACGTTGAATCAAATCCAGTGCATAAACATTTAATGTTATTTTGTATCGTTCTCAACCCTAACCTTTCAGCTATACCTGGTTTTTTTTAAATTCGATCCCAATAAAGATTGTCTCCACAAATTGTGATTTATATGAGTTTTTGTTTCTGTAATACCTGTATTTTGTTTGTGCCTGTCAAACTATAAAGAAAGAAGGCGCTCACCTGTTTATTCAACGGATATATTACTCAAGCTCTTAATGTCTGTATTCAGATAGTTAAGGCTGCAAATACAGAACGGCTGGCTAAGTTTTTTGCCACTAAATAAAACATTCCCAGCCAATATGGTCATTGAGTGTGCTGCATACTTGACAGACCATTCCACCTTGACTTGATGTCCCTTTAAGTCGAGTGACAGTAAAATGATATTGAATTTATTACTAAGAATATATTGACCAACATCGTCTCTTCCAGTGAACACCAAACCTCTCACAGAACCTAAACCAATGTTATTCACTCTGGATGTGCGTATTTCAAGCTCTGTCCGTCCACGTTGTTTGACCATAGTCATGATTGTCATTTTCCCTCTCGTTATACAGAAAATGTTCCTGATCCCAGACAGTCCACATACTGAATTGCTGATTCCTTGTCTGAAAGTCAAGTTATTCATGTGATTTCCTTGACGGTCCAAATATATGTACCCCGCCGCTAAGGACTTAAATATTGCCATAGCGGCATTAAGCATTAACTCACTCAATCATTGAATATGTGTAATTAATTGCCGACCCGAAGTTAATATTTTTATATTTATTTTACTTGACATTCCACAATATAAATTGCTGCCCCGAAGTCTGAAAGCCAGTATTATTTATGTTATCATGCTAGACAGTCCACATCCTTTTATTGCTAACATGATTTTAAAATCAAATATTATAGATGTTTATCCTAAACAGTATACGAACTAAATAACTGACATGCAGACTGGAAATATACCTAATTTATGTAATGGTGCAATTTGCTTATTATCAAAATTACATAATAATAAAACTAATGATTGGGTCAATACCAGGTTTGTGTTTATCCGAAAAAAATATTGACCAAGGACGAATTTCAATATAATTATCGCACTAATTACAAAAGTGAAAGAACAAAAGCCATAATTTAATTATGTCTGACAGCGGGTCATGATTACACAAGCATGACTCATGAAACGGTTTGAAGTCATCAGACCTTTTTTTTTCAGCAAGACAAAGTCATATAATGCGTTTGATTCTGCTATTTCTGCAAACAGTAGCATGTTGGAAAATATTAACTTGATAAAACTGAATATTAAAAGACTTTAAATACGTAACATGTTTAACATGGTATTTTGCATTCAATTAAGTTTTTATCAAATCGGAGCGAAAGGTTTGGTTTACAGATAAATGTGTTTTGTTAACCAACCTTATCATAACTAAACTCTCTGTGACTTTGAGCTATGAACAACTACCCCTGTTATTAAAATCACATTGTGTATGTGGACAACCATAATACTTTCTACGCACCCAAACTTTCTTATGGTAAATTCCTTGCTTATTTTCTCCATGGAGAGATCTGGTTCAATGTAGATAGTAAGAAGAAGGTTGTAGCCACAGTTGGTACTGTACAAGCACCTGCCATTGCTGTTGACACAGGGACCAGAGAAGATCTGTCTCCGGTACTCCTGTCTCTCACACAGATCCAAGGTTTTATTACTTACTTCTCTGGTGGAGATGTCCAAGAACCCTAACTGCACGAAACACCTTGACACCTTGCAATTGAGCAGAATATAAATAATGTTCGTGTGTATGGAGCTTTCTTGCATGGAAGTAACAGTGCATTTGGATCTGTTCAGGGCTTGAGGTACATTGATGTGGAACTGTGAAGGAGTCACTGAAATATAATGAAGAGCAATATATGGAAGATATACTTAAAAATAGAGCCATGGGCTCTGTAGCTCATCAGGATTTTGATGGAAATAGGTTTTTAAGTTTTAACCCCTGTGAACTAATTTGGGGTCACCGGGTCACGAAATCTACAATTTAGAATCCCCATTGGCCAAGGAGTTTGCACACAACTTTTCAGCTCTCTAGAACTTTTTGAAATGCAGAAGAAGATAAAAAAAAGGTTTTTAAGGTTTTAACCCCCGTGACCCCATTTGGGATCATGGGGTCACAAACCTTCAATTTAGAATCATATTAGCCAAGGAGTCTACACACAACTTTTCAGCTCTCTAGAACTTTTGGAACTGGAGAAGAAACTGAAATTAGGTTTTTAAGGTTTTGACCCCTGTGACACCATTTGGAGTCATGGGGTCACGACATCTACAATTTAGAATCCCCATTGGCCAAGAAGTCGGCGAAACCTCATTATCGGTGGTTGGGCACTTTCTAAGGGAAGTAACTCTGATTAAACCTATGGAAGCTATGCCACTTAGTTCCTTATTCACAAATAAATAACTGATTACAAGTAAATTAAGACATGATAACACTAAGTACGTTTATCATGTTTTCTTATATAGTAATAATGACTTTATCAACAAAGTTCCCTCATCATCTGGGTTATCGTAATTGTGGGCTCACTTGAACTGCTTCCTATATAGAGCCGGGATGACGTGGGCTCACATTTGTTATCATCACGGTACCGACGACTTCGCATATTGACAAGTGTGTAACTGTAGGAAAAGTGATTCATTTGGAAGGGAAACATTCTAGAAACAGTACTTTTATGTTCTCATACGAAATAAACATTACCAATGATTATAATTCTTGTATTTTTTTTTCCATCAGAAACGACATGAACATTCTCCGCGAAAAGGACACAGCTTATGCATTCAATGAGTGATGTCCTGTCATTGGTCACATCAAAGGTCAGGACCTAGGTCAAGGGTCGTGACATTGATTCTCGACCATTTCAGAGATATTGATCACCAAATAATGTATTTCGGTAAATTTTAGATTATCGATCTTGATGGGAAATATCTAGATTGTTGAACCTTTTCCATCAAAAATAATTGAATTTGCCTCGTCAACATTGAATCATTAACATTGTAGAATGTTAATGTGGGCCCACTACGGCAGCTCCTTATAGAGGTCGAAACGAGTGGGCCCACATTTACCCAAAGACTTTATTTGATGATCAATTTCTTTGAAAGGTTCTAATGATGTTGTTGAAACGTTTCCATCAAAATTGATTGATGGAAAATATCGTAGAATGATATGAACCTTTTCCATCAAAATTATTTTAATTTTCCCTCGTCAGTATTTGATTATAAGTATTTTAGAATGTTGAACCTTTTCCATCAAAATTAATTGATGGAAAATATCGTAGAATGATATGAACCTTTTCCATCAAAACTATTTGAATTTGCCTGGTCAGTATTTAATCATAAATATTTTAGAATGTTGAACATATTTCACCAAAACTATTTTAATTAGTCACGTTAGTATGTCATCAGAAATATTTCATATCGGTGAACCTTTTCATCAAAATTACTTGATGGTGAATATTATAGAATGTCAATACATCACAAGCATTACAGAATGTTGAACCTTTAGGCTTTACCTTCAAATCTATTGGATGTGAAACTCTATGTTAATATCTTCTATTGTTATTGGATGGGAAATATTGGAGAATGTAGATATCTTTCCCTCTGAAATGTAATGTCGTTAATATGTCGTACTCCATTTTGAAAAATGTGTGAATTTACGGGAAAATTCGATTTTTGTAATTGTGGTCCCACTGTCGACGGAGCATAAGGGGAATGAAAATCAGTGGGCCCACATTTGAAACAATCACTCTGCAGTTAGAAAAATGTCACACGAACTATCCCAAAACATACTCATAATCTAAGGAAGACTACTCACCCTAAATCACATTAATTGTCGACTGTAAGTGCAATTTTACCCAGAAATCAAAGAAAATGTAACGGAGATAGGATACAAACACGCCATTAGTATCCATTGCGCGCGTGACTACGTCAACAACGGCCGTAGCTCCGCATAAAAGAGGGAAAACAGAGTTACTTCCTTTAGAAAAGGCCCAACCACCGATAATGAGGTTTCGCCAAGAAGTCTCCACATCAAATTTAAGCTCTCTAGAGTCATTGGTTCTGGAGAAGAAGTCGAAAATGTGAAAAGTTTACGGATGGACGGATGAACGGATGAACAGATGGACGGACGCCGGACGCCATGCCATGCCATGCCATAAGCCCATCTGGTCTTTCAGACCTGATGAGCTAAAAACCGTTAAGGTCTAGCAACATTTAGGTTAATCATGATTCTCTTGAAAACGTAGGCAATTAATTCAAAGGTTACTTCTCACACATTAGATCAGTGGGTTAGATGGGAGCTAATCAAGCAAAACCATGAAGTGTAATTCGTCATAAATGTGGTAAACATTCTTTAACAATTATGTAAAGGCTTTCGAATATTCAAGTCATATGATAGAGACTTTGAGTTTTCTAACTGCTTAGTACACGAATACCCTATTCAATTTAATGAATAAAATGATACATTTAAAGAACCTAAAGCAATTTAGTACAAAGGTAGTAGCTCCTTGAGTCTGGAAACACATATGATATTCAGATATCAGGTGTATTCAACAAGAATTTACTTTGCCATTTCAGATCATTATTTTTTAGCAGGTTAACTGTCCCGAAATGATTTATATTCACTCACTGACGTTGCTTCCTCGAGTTTCACTGTTTACACATCGTTTTAGTCCTGTATGAGAGTAAAGTAGGATCATGTCTTCTTTTACTTCTGTTTTACATATCCGGTCTCTCTGAAGTATAAAACCCTCGTCTGGAGATTTTAGTAAACATACATTGAAAGCAAAGGTACAAGAAGCCTATCCATCACCCACAACACAACAACACATTCACTGTCTTAGAGTTGAGGCTGAACCTCAGACATTAACTCTTAGATCTGAGATTAAACGTCAATATTCACTCTTTATATCTGAGGCGGGGCCCCACACATTTCCTCTTTCATATCTGAGGCGGGACCTCACACATTCACTCTCTTAGATCTGAGGCGTTACCTCATACATTCACTCTCTTATATCTGAGGCGTTACCTCATACATTCACTCTCTTATATCTGAGGCGTTACCTCATACATTCACTCTCTTATATCTGAGGCGTTACCTCACACATTCACTCTCTTATATCTGAGGCGTTACCTCATACATTCACTCTCTTATATCTGAGGCGTTACCTCATACATTCACTCTCTTATATCTGAGGCGTTACCTCATACATTCACTCTCTTATATCTGAGGCGTTACCTCACACATTCACTCTCTTATATCTGAGGCGTTAACTCATACATTCACTCTCTTATATCTGAGGCGTTAACTCATACATTCACTCTCTTATATCTGAGGCGTTACCTCATACATTCACTCTCTTATATCTGAGGCTGGACCTCATACATTCACTCTCTTATATCTGAGGCGTTGCCTCATACATTCACTCTCTTATATCTGAGGCGTTACCTCATACATTCACTCTCTTATATCTGAGGCTGGACCTCATACATTCACTCTCTTATATCTGAGGCTGGACCTCATACATTCACTCTTTTATATCTGAGGCGTTACCTCATACATTCACTCTCTTATATCTGAGGCTGGACCTCTTACATTCACTCTTTTAGATCTGAGGTTGACCAATCTAGTTAAAAATAGCTGTTATATTTACATGTCCTCACGTTACATCTAGTTACTAACCCACCTGCTCTGTATCACGTATGCACGGAAATCAGCCAATGAAAAAACTGGCTGATCTCTTTGAATCGGACAATCAAGTTAACACAAGTTGTTAGAATCGAGCAATCTAGTTAAAACTAGCTGTAATGATTATGTCCAAAAGTCATACATTAAATTATTGATATTTATGCTTATAATGTGTAAAATGCAATATAAATTCTTATGAAGCCCGATTAAAAGAGATCAGCAAGTTTGATGATTTCCACGCATGAACGATACAGAACTGGTGGGTTAGTAACTAGATGTAACGTGAGAACTTAGGGCGTATATATCACAGATAGTTTTAACTAGATTGGAGGTGGACATGCAAAGAAGATATGGACATGACACGTAACCATGCATCTGGTTTAATTATCACTTGGAAAGATGGTAGAAGATTATGAAAAGAGGCAAAAAGAATAAAAAAAGTAAAAAGGACGAGATGTACTTTTAATTTCGTCAAGAGAGTTCCAAGTGTAAGAGGAAAGCTGATTAGTATTTTGGAGGGTAAAAGTTATAGAGCAAGTTCATTTACGAAGCCAGTTCAGGAACAGATTATGGATATTCAAAATACAGGGCTGGATATCAACTGTATGAATGTTATCGATATTGATACAAAAGTTCTTTCAAAGACTGATGCACTTAAATACATCGATTTAATCTCAAAATGTCATACTTCAATACAAATACCTAGTTTGATAACAATTTGATACTTTATTGTAGTTGAAATGTCAAAAAAATCTTGGATAAAGGTATTACAATTTTTTTATTGTTTCATATTCATGTTATGTTTATCATGTTTAATAACAAACACTGACGTAAATTGTAACCTCATACCTCACACATTAGAACCTTCCTTATTACTCACCTTGAAAACATCAAGAAGCAGCGAAGTTTCTGGATTAAAAGTTCCTCTTAATATGCAAGTAAGTTGTTGTTTCACAAACATTGGCTGCTGACATCTTTCAAATCTAAAACACAGCTGCGTGCACATCCTTGCACCATATGGCTTTCTAAAGTCAAATCCGGCAGCAATTTTTGTAACATATGTGCAAAACAGTAAAAAATACAGAAGCGTCATTTCAAAGGAATTGATAATTTCTGAACACCTTCAAACTACAAACATATACATGTATAACAGAACTTCATTTCGTTTTAAGCAACTTGAATCTATATCACTGATGCAACTAGATAAGGACATAGTACAAAGCTGTAAATTGATTTAGGCATTTAGGCATTTAATATTCATAATATTTATCATTAAATCTCAAATGCTAAGAAACTTTACATTTATTAAGATACTGGTATGAATACGTGCAGACTTACAGATTTATATGTCTTTATTAGTTGATGAGTATAGTTATCATTGCAGTTTTACTTTAATGGCAGTGTTGTGAATGTTTGAAATGCTATAAAGCTGTTATTGGCTTTTGACATTAGCATAGAAAACATTTTAATGGATATTGTAAATGAGAAACCAGTACCGATGCAGATATAATGTGCAGATTCTAGACAAGGACAAACATATTTCTAACTTGTAAAGCCACAAAGAGTGATTTAAATCTGCCTTGCTTTGTCTTTCTTCACACAGTCCAGACAGTTGATGAGTTGAGCTTTAAAGAGGACATTTGGTATTAGTTTACAAGTTGGGAATCTTAGAATGTCTAGTGGGAAATTGAGAAATATTTTTGAAAGTGTTTGGGGAGTGGACCAAGGTTTAAATATTTTCCTATTTAGAAAAGAATTGATAAACAAGTATTAATACAGATATATTTATCGCAGTACATGTTTGTTACAAGCTATTAGAAATTATTACTCCTTTTTTGATGCTGTAAGAAAGTAAGGGAAACCAAAACTATTTCCCTTATTTTGAGTTTTTCCTTTGAATTGACTAGTTTCGTTCAGATTCGAACACATCAGACTGCTGGGTTGATGCAGGGCCGCCATCACCTATCCCCCTCCAAATCCCAGCATCTCGGGATCAGTCCACAGCAACTTGGACGACCCATGTGTCAAATCAGACTGCAACATCTGCAAAAATCAAAACCATGTTAAAACATTCACTAGTCACTACACAAAAAGATCTTACAGATGTAGGAACGATTTCTCCTGCAAAAGTCGCAATGTAGTCTACTTGCTTAGCTTTAAAAAACCAGTAGCTTTACATTTCAATGGCGAGGGACATTCCACAAGAGATCTCTGTTACAAAATCATATATCAGCTCCAATGGTGAGGGACATTCCACAAGAGATCTCTGTTACAAAATTATCTATCAGCTCCAATGGTGAGGGACGTTCCACAAGAGATCTCTGTTACAAAATCATCTATCAGCTTCAATGGCGAGGGACATTCCACAAGAGATCTCTGTTACAAAATCATCTATCAGCTCCAATGGCGAGGGATTTTCTACAAGAGATCTCTGTTACAAAATTATCTATCAGCTCCAATGGCGAGGGACATTCTACAAGAGATCTCTGTATTACTGTATTAAAATTATCTATCAGCTCCACTCTAATCCCGACTCAAAACATACCACTATTAAACATAGATCGGCAGAATTACGCTGGATCTTTGAGCTGAGAACGATAGCTCCATATGACATCAAAGATAAGATTTAGCCCTGCTCTATTCCCCATCCCCTTCTTTTTAAGGGTACATATAGTTAAAGGTATAGTTGTTACTTTGTATGCTATTTATACATAGACATGAGATTATGCTTGTATTTGTGTTACTGACTGATGAGGGTAAGGCTGTCTTAGTGCTTTGGATAAATAGATAATAGATCCAATGTTACCTTGGTGCTATGGATGAATAGATTTAGTTTAGACTTTATCTTTGTGTTAAGATTCTTAGACAATAGATAAATGTTATCATTGTGCTTGTACTGTTAATGTTTTGGTGTTAGGTTACCTATATTTTCCCCTTTAGGTATCACAAACCATACCTTATAGGAATAAATGATTTTTTACTATTTGTACACTTTAATCTTTGATTATGTCTGACCCTGACATCTTTGGAAGTCGCCAGTTTTATTGAACTACCTTCACTTGATACTTTCTGTTGCTACATGAACGTTTCACCATACTGCATCTACACACAGGTGTTGTCGCTACATGAACGTTTCACCATACTGCATCTACACACAGGTGTTGTCGCTACATGAACGTTTCACCATACTGCATCTACACACAGGTGTTGTTAGCTTTCTTTCTTAAAGCACACTGGTTGTCGTGGCATAACAGAAACATTGATAGCAATGTTCATATCAAAATATATCACAAACAGTCAGATTCGTTTTGATAGAAATACTCCCTTCACAGGGGTAACGCTAAATACTGACACTTTTTGTATATGTGGTTTTATTTGGCAAACACACTTTAGACATCCATGTGTCTAAGACAAGGTTTGCTTATTAACAGTGCTTCTACATACTATAAAGTGACCTTCATGTTCACATCAACTTTCCTCTTCATTCTGATTTTATATTCCATTAATTGAGCACTCTGAGTTAAATGTATTACGAATGTGTTATCGACATCCATCAATGGCGTCACTGTTTTTTCGCCTACCGTGTCCGTCATAAACTTTTTTTTATATCACGAATTTCAAGAACCACTCCATGAGTTGTAGGGTTATCATTTTTTATGATAGACACAAGAATTATTTTATTTGACTTAACAATTGAATTTCATAATTGCTTAAAAACATCCACGACCTGACTATGAAAACAGATATTTGAGTCATCAATAACAGTGAATATATATCAAGGTATAAAGTGACTGATCAAATGTTATCTTGACAGATTTTTAGAGTCACCAACAAACGGAATTAACTTTACATCCCTTCAATATTCTGTAACACAGTCTCTCAGATTAACAAACGACTCTTTATATAAAACAGGATTTTTTGGTTGTATACCAAAACAAACTTCATAAAATTTATAACTCTAAATTGTAGGAATTAATCTCTCATTCTCTCTTTGACAAATTGCATTTCATCTTAAGAAAAATCTGTTTTTAAAAAAGGAACTCTACCCTCTAAAAACATATCAATATATGATGAATATATAAAATGTAAAAGAATTGTCAAAACCTGAACTATATAATAACTTTCCATATGACATTAAATGATCAGTATGACCAGCAGCAAAAGTAATTTATGGGGAACCACACACTTAATCTCATCACTTGGAACTGCACAGGATTAGTGACTGGAGTTTCATATCTAAGAAACGTCTTGCATAAACACTTGATTGATATCTGCGGTCTGAGCGAACACTGGCTATTTGAGAAAGACCTTGACCTTCTAAGCTCAATAAGTATTGATTATATATCATATGGTGTTAGTGACAGTGATCTTCAGGTGCCTTCTTCAAGGAAAGTTGGTAAAGGTGGTGTTGCATTCCTATGGCATCGCAGGCTAGAAAACTCAATAAGTCTTTTGGAAACGCAGATGACGGGAGTAGTTGGACTTGACTGTTGCTTGGACGGGATCAACTACTTATATCTCTTTCAGGTTTATCTTCCTTCTAAGAACAATCCCGTGTCATGCTTCATTAGTTATATTGACAAACTATGCAACTTGTATGATGAATACAATGTTCGAGGAACAGTGATATACCTGGATGACTTTAACAGTAAGCTGCAATCAAGAAGCAGAGACCGCCCACTCTTGAATTTCTTAAAGGTTAATTGTATAAAAAAAATGACGTTTTTTCTTGTTACTTATTAAAATGATGTTCAACTAGTTGAGATTGCTCATAAAACACGTTCAAAAAGGATCTCGGTTATTGAAATAACACATAGATGAACTATTTGACCCTAAACTCCCCTCTAAATTATTCTTGTCAAAAACGTTCGGTCATTGAGGAAAACGGTCCATGACTTATCTCCCTTGAAAAGTGACGTCAGTGATGACACAACATCATGGATTCCCCCGCCATTTCTGACATGTCGTCGCAGGATGACACCTACATGGTTGATCCCAATGATCAAACCGTTGAGCCTTACGCTGGGGAACCAACGAGATCGGCACACCCCACATTCCAGCCAACATTTCGGTTTAACTCTTCGCCGGATTCTTCGGCAGAGGACGCGATTTCTAAACAGGGAAAGCGGCCTGAATGGTAGGTGAGACGTTTTGCAAGGGAACTAACTCTACTGGAATATTTTGTTTCCCCGACACAGAGCTAACGAGTTTGTTCAGCTTTCGTTACTCACTGCAATCAATATCGACAGAAAATAAAGATATCGAGTAATCAAATAGATTTTTTCTTTCAAGAAATATTTCTTTTAAATAATAGTTAGGTCAATGTAATTAATTAAAATAATTTAGGGTACCCTCAAGTTACCTATTTTCGTGGGTCACCTATTTTTCGTCTTATTACAAAGGACGTTATTTCTCATTTACCACTCACTTGTATATCAGTCTAGGTCAATAACATGCTTCCGATTTTCGGGCTAAATTATTTAGCCCAGCCCGCCCAGAGGGTATATGTAGTCATAAATCTAGCTTTTCTTCGTTAATTTTCCAATGTTGTCAATAAAATATCAATCTAAATAACAGCGTGCACATTTTACTGTTTCGGCTGTCATGTTGCATGTAGCACATTTGAGTTTCGAACAATAACAAAGAAACTCTGACCCGGGATTAAAAAAACACAATTTTATTTACAGACGTACATGAATTACAAATCAATCACACAATGCACTTGTTAGTAAAATTCGTTTATCCATTGCATATTCAATTGACATGTCAAGTGAACTGTATGTGAAAATACATAATAAATCTTAATTCCTTTTAATAATTTGACAATACATGATCATCAGAATAGATTTATATTTAATTTTCAAGAGCCAGCGTTGCAGCCATGTATTTTTTCTTTCATAACTTTCTTCAACTCATCATTGATAAGTATCATAATATCAAGGCAAATAGGCTATATAACACTGCAGGCATTGTTGAAAATTTTGAACTAGAAATATCTCACATACAATTTGAATTATATAATTAATATTTATTTCATTGAAATTATCATTTCCAAGTGTGAAGTTTTTTATTTTAAATTCAGATGTGCGATATTCACATAATAAACTAAGTTGATTTTTTAGATCATCAGGCCTTTCAAAGCTGAAATTTTATTGGTAGGTACTGGACTCATCCTGGTACAAAGTGTCAAAGGGATAATATCCCCCCTTTGCCTTATACAGTGGAAATTTCAGAGAAATTAATGGGATTTTAAAAATAATTATAGTAATTTTAAAATTATATATTTTTTGCAATGGGATTTCTTCCCTTTACCAGTAAGTCTAATGTGATATTTCACTATGTCGATGGGTAAAAAATCCCCAAATCTCTGCCCAGTACAACAACCCCTGTAGGTACCTTGCACCTTGGAGATCCAAACTTGTGTAGTCACCAATTTTCACTAAATTATTAATCTTTAAAATAAACTTCTTCTCGGACACCAATAATATGCTCAAAATCAATAACACATCTTTGTAACCTAACCACCCCACCTGACTGGTGAGCTACAGAGTCCACGGCTCTATTGTTTAGTTATCAATTTGGTGATTATGTGATTTGTAACATTTGTTACTCATGATTTGTGAGTCAAATACATTTTTTGTTAATTAATTATTTCCAACAGTAACATGTTCATGACTAACAACTAATAATTCAAAAATTGGTTCCATGATTCTCTTGGGAAGCTTTTGTACTGGTAGTCCCAAACACTGGAATTCGGTTCGATTCCGAGCAGAGGCATTAATAAGGGAATCTTTACTCACTATGACTTATAGTGTTTTTGTTTTATTTTTGTTTTAGCTCATCAGGTCTATAAAGGCCAGATGTGTTACTATGACATGAACCGTTGTCCAGTGCTGACAATTGTCTTCAATAAGTCTTCCGATCCCATATAATCAACCTTCCCTTTAAAATATAGGCGTGGAAGTATTTTCAGAATACATTGTGACATTTTTGTAACACTTACATAAATATCTATATAACTCTTGGCAGAGTGTGGCAGATTTAATCAGGAATCAGTCAACTTGGGAAGCTGAAATTTTCAAAATACCTTCTTTGTTACAATACATGGAACCTGAATTTATAAATTTGTTCCTGATCCCCCTTCAAATATGGGACTGGCAGGGTCTCATCCCCTCAAACCTTATCTTCACACCATAAGTCAATAGTGTTAGGAAAATATTAATATACATGTACTGTATTAATAAATGTAAATGTTAAATATCAGGTTTAAGTAATTATGATGGATTATGGTTATATTTGACCAAGACCCGAATTTATCTTGTTGAAAGTAACATTTCCTTACAGTAATTGACTCATTATTTTGATTTTTCTGAAATGGAATATAAATTTATATATAATTTTATTACCCATATGGTTGAAAATAACAGAGTTAATATTTTCAATATGAGCACATGTGCACATATCACTTTTGTTCATGACGTCACTAAGCGCCGTCGCAAGGAAAGCAGGCCGGTTCTAGCTATTTTTATGATTTTCAAATGGAAAAGAATGGGTAATAAAAAAATTATACACTCGGAAATGTGTCATATGACTTTTATGAAACTCGTGCAAATTTGTATATAACCCTTGCTCTCGCTCGGGCAATACAAAAATTTACACTCATTTCGTAAAAGTCATATGACACACTTCCTGGGGTAATAATCTCTATATAAATAATTATTAATATAATAATTAGGCAACATTAACATATCTCAGGTGTTCGTGCGGCTCATGCACACGGATGGAATCGGAGGTGGAGGAGCTGTGCTGCCAGGACGTGGCCCTGGTCAGGGAGTGACTCCACAGTGCCGCGGTACCCTGCATTGCCGACCACCCTGGCTTCCATGAGGTGTGTCTGGCCACATATGCAATGGAGGCATACCTCAATGAGTATGTGGACACAAATGGTCCACTGGGAGATGACGAGGCAATGCATAGGTATATTGAAGTTCTAAATTAACTCCTAATCCACTAAACCCCAATTTATCCGAGGGAACAAGTTTTATTTTTCACCAGTATCTAAGCCCGGGCAGCCTAGCTTGCCAATTAGCGGCACCATAAATAATTCAGCCACTGGTGCTATAAATGGTAAAATAATATTCAGCAGCTAAAGGGTTAATTGCTTGAGCAAATTAGTCTAGTGAAGCAATGTTTAATCCCCATCCAGGACATAAATTATTTAACCAATCACCTAACTACTGTATTTCACCATTCACACATTTTTTGGGCCATTTTTTCACTATTTTGAATGAAACTTATTTAACTTAAATCTGTTTAGTAGCAAAGCATTAATGATCATTATCTAATTTTCAAGGATTCAAATTTGTGAATTTACACTGTAGAATCCCAAGAAATATGTGCAAAACCTCAAGTAGCACGTGAAGAAAAATGCTCGTATACTGGACCAGTATACGTCAGTAAACCACCCTAATATACTGAGGTATACTAATTAGGAAACCACCCTAATTTACTGACGTATACTGGTCAGTATACTCTGAATTTCCATAGCTCAGTATATCTCAGTATATCTCAGTATATCTCAGTTTACGTCAGGAAGTGCTCATTTAAACAAATTCAAGATACATTTGATTTTTGTGTTATTTATAATGTAGTATTTATATATTGTTTGGTTTATTCCAGCTGCAATTCTTCTAATCGAACTTTTAGTTAGATAAATAGATAAATGTGATAGATAACGTACGACACCATAAACCCAAATGACCTACTCGTTTTTAAATGAGTTGTGTAGTACTGTGTACACAATTGAATTTATCGGCGGGTCAAAATGAGTAATAACATTGATAGGATAGAGTAAAAACCATTAACAGCGAATTAGATTTGAAGGTCATAAACTAAATGATTTTGTAACAATGTTTCAGATTCTGTAATATCGTATGGAAACAGGTCTGAAGTATCGCTAGGGGAGAATGAACAGTTATGAAATAACACTTTTACTGATTTATTCATGACTTAAATTAGCCTTACATAGATATCATCATAATAGAAATTTAAATACCGATGGATATCTATATCAATGCGGCTTATTAAACGTTGAAGCAGTAGCACGTTTTTTGAGAATTTTATATTTAAAAATTTTCACTGATAATTGTATGTTAGCGCTAAATGTACTACTTTGATAGTGTCAAAAATCTCATTACACAAGCCAATCATTCATAGTCAGAGAACAGAGTATGAAGATTGACCTAAAATCCATTGGTGGCCATTTTTTTGTGAACACCTTTAATTCATTTTGTGTAAGAAAAAGAATCACATGGCTAAACTTTACATTATATATTTGAATTATTACTGCTCCATTTGGTTTGAATACATTGCCTTTCAATTGGAACCATTTATTTTCATTTTCCTGACATCACCTTATATTCCCTCTAAAAACGTGCTACTGCCCCTTTAAGCGTTATATTGTGGACTATTCAATATAAAGTGAAATTCATCTTCAACATCGTCTTGGCAATAAACGTGTTGATCTGGATAAGTGGCTAAAATCAAGAATCCTTTTTTTTTCAAATAACTCCCAATAAAAAGTCTCTAATAATCTAAACATTGCAGGATATTGTGAAATATTAATATCAATGGTTGGTGGAATGCTTTTTCATATCATTTTAATAGGTATCCATTGGTTAGAAATCCATTTCCTCTTATGAGGGATTGAAATGTAGAATTATATAACTATGCAATGTATAATGGGCCGGTGGCCTAGTTACTGAATAAACTCTCTCTCTCTATGAGGGATTAAGAATCAGAATGAATTAGTTTACAATCTTACAAATTTAGTTTTTGAAATACATGGCAACCATATATCATTTATACATATTATGTGACATCGGCATTACAGAGTATGCCAAAAGATCGGCTGCATAAACAACATGTGAAACTAACCTTATCGAAAATGAAATCCTCTATATTAAAGCACATAAATCCATCAATGAATAGTGATAACACTATGTTGCAGCACCTTGCAGTCTCTGCCTTACTTCAACAAAAGTTAGGTACAAATGAATATGCAGAAATATAGGGAAAGAAACTTTGCATTGGGTCTTGGTTAACCTCTAACATCTGATTGGATAACTAGATAAGAGAGACCAGTGACAAACAATGCCTCGAGTATTACTCACCTGTCAGCGTGGATTGTCAATACACGTGTCAATCTGTCTAATTGACGCCATAAGCTAATGAGGAAATGGTATCGTCTAATTGACACCAATAGTTAATGAGGGCTGAATGCTACAAAAACAGATTCCAATATACGGCTTACATTGATGAGCTTGTCTTTGAAAAGAGAAATACATTACTGAATATATAGATACAGATATACAGCAACAGATATATAAGTGAAAGATATTTCATTACACCAAAAGTGCCAAAACCTGCTATCATTGTGTTCATATTCAGTTAAAATTTTGTTTGCGGTTTTAAAGAAAGAACACATAAAAATAACCTCAAATATAATTAATATTTCCCTTTTGTTGCATATATCTTTAGCCCAGGTTTTGTTTATAGTTTTGTACAAAAAGAAATGACAACCTCAAATGAATTAAAGATAATGCTCTATTTTGATGCCTGTATGCATCCTTGAAATAATTATGTTCACTAGATTATTATCAAACAAGTTTTAGTTAAAAAAGTTAAATGTATTATTTCGAATTAACTGATTAAAAAATTAAAAAGGCAGAATGCATGTCAGTGCTAAGGGATGTATTGTTTGTCTCTTGTGCCAATTTTGTTGAAGATGAAACATAAAGAAACAAATTCCCTCTCTCTGTTTGATTTTTAGAGGAATTATAGGAAAAGTTTAATGAAATTTAAGACAAAATTACTTTTGTGACTTTGATATTGTTGAAATTGATGAAATTTGGAATTTAATTTTAAACTTTGATGCCAATAATACTTTAAGGAAGAATTTTTTTTATAAAGATTAATGTAACACCGACAATTCTCAAAAGATGTATACTTTTATCATATTAAAAGAAATGAAATTGTTATCCCATTCATACATTTAAATTGATTATGTCATACCCCTTAATGACCAGTTGTAATGCTCCTAATCAGTAATGACTGCCCTCAACTAGAAGTGCTTAATCAATGAACTATGGCAAAGATTGACAAATATGCATGTGGTTTAAACACAAAAGAAGGAACCGGATTGGTTAACAACCAAATGTTTATTTTTATACCGCGCGGAAATATGCATGTTCTAGTTCGCCTCTATAATGTAATAAAAAACATGTTATTGTGTGTATCTATGAATAAAAAATTGAAACTTTATTACCAAGGCCAGGGTGGAAAATGAAAGTTACAGGACGTCAGATTGCTCATGCTCAAAACATTGAGGTCTTGTCTTGGGTTATTTTAGTGCTTTGAATGTGATATCCCCTGTAGTGAAATCCCCTGAAGAAATGTGATTGAAAATACAGAAATTCAAAAACTAATCAAATTTCCACAAATCCGTTTAAAAATCAGTAGCCCAACGTCAGGAATGCATGTGGGTATGAATTAACAGAGACTATATTAAAATCTCGAGTGTTCCTTTGAGTAGTATATTACAACTGCATATCACACTTTAAGTTCTTAAGAAAATAGACTTGATCTACGTACTCTGATTATAGGGCAGTAAATTATTTTATCTTTTTTTTTGTATCAAAATGTTGGAATGTGTTATTACAACACATTAACTGACATATCAGGTTATATGAATTTACAAATGTATTAACTAAGACATTTCAATATTGACGAATTAAATATAATCCAACAATTACCAATACAAGTGCCTGTACCTGAAAACGAAGTACCTGTAGGCAATACACATTTAAAGGGCAGACCCGCGGGGACATATTTACTAACTAGACTTTTATTACAGGGCAATAAAAAGTTCAAAGATACAGAGATAATGACTTGTTGGGTTGGAATGTAGGAAAAAAAGTAACAGGAAAAAAAGTAACAGGAAAAAAAGTAACGGAAAAAAAGTAACAGGAAAATAAGTAACACTTCTTATATAAAGAAACACTTTAGTAGGAAATTGAGTTTGAATTATATAAGGATTAGTGTTGATAATCTTGTGAATAAAGAAGATTATCACACTTAACATCACATTTAACATCAAAGGTACACTTGTTACTTAAAACAACATTATTACATATTGGTACTAACTGTTTCCTTCTCACCTGCTCAATTATATCGACATAAAACTCTCCCTTAATTGATTTACTATACTGGCCTCACTCATTTACTTAATAATTACCTATCAAAACTTAACCCCTTTGATCAGGAAAGCTAATCAACAATATTTAACAAAATAAAAAAAGAATTTAAAAAAATATTTTTTAACAAGCTTAGAGAGGTTTCATCATTTATGATATATAATGTGCACTATAATGTTCAAGTCTATCAGATCTTCAGTATGGAGGTAATAGAAAGTAACAGAGGAGAATACTAAACGCAGTCTTATATACCATAGAAAAAGTTCTCCTGTCCCAAGAAGTCTTTCTGTTCTGAAAATAGTGTCAGGGAGCGACTCCACAGTGCCGCGGTACCCTGCATTGCCGACCACCCTGGCTTCCATGAGGTGTGTCTGGCCACAATGGAGGCATACCTCAATGAGTATGTGGACACAAATGGTCCACTGGGAGATGACGAGGCAATGCATAGGTATATTGAAGTTCTAAATTAACTCCTAATCCACTAAACCCCAATTTATCCGAGGGAACAAGTTTTATTTTTCACCAGTATCTAAGCCCGGGCAGCCTAGCTTGCCAATTAGCGGCACCATAAATAATTCAGCCACTGGTGCTATAAATGGTAAAATAATATTCAGCAGCTAAAGGGTTAATTGCTTGAGCAAATTAGTCTAGTGAAGCAATGTTTAATCCCCATCCAGGACATAAATTATTTAACCAATCACCTAACTACTGTATTTCACCATTCACACATTTTTTGGGCCATTTTTTCACTATTTTGAATGAAACTTATTTAACTTAAATCTGTTTAGTAGCAAAGCATTAATGATCATTATCTAATTTTCAAGGATTCAAATTTGTGAATTTACACTGTAGAATCCCAAGAAATATGTGCAAAACCTCAAGTAGCTCACGTGAAGAAAAATGCTCGTATACTGGACCAGTATACGTCAGTAAACCACCCTAATATACTGAGGTATACTAATTAGGAAACCACCCTAATTTACTGACGTATACTGGTCAGTATACTCTGAATTTCCATAGCTCAGTATATCTCAGTATATCTCAGTATATCTCAGTTTACGTCAGGAAGTGCTCATTTAAACAAATTCAAGATACATTTGATTTTTGTGTTATTTATAATGTAGTATTTATATATTGTTTGGTTTATTCCAGCTGCAATTCTTCTAATCGAACTTTTAGTTAGATAAATAGATAAATGTGATAGATAACGTACGACACCATAAACCCAAATGACCTACTCGTTTTTAAATGAGTTGTGTAGTACTGTGTACACAATTGAATTTATCGGCGGGTCAAAATGAGTAATAACATTGATAGGATAGAGTAAAAACCATTAACAGCGAATTAGATTTGAAGGTCATAAACTAAATGATTTTGTAACAATGTTTCAGATTCTGTAATATCGTATGGAAACAGGTCTGAAGTATCGCTAGGGGAGAATGAACAGTTATGAAATAACACTTTTACTGATTTATTCATGACTTAAATTAGCCTTACATAGATATCATCATAATAGAAATTTAAATACCGATGGATATCTATATCAATGCGGCTTATTAAACGTTGAAGCAGTAGCACGTTTTTTGAGAATTTTATATTTAAAAATTTTCACTGATAATTGTATGTTAACGCTAAATGTATTACTTTGATAGTGTCAAAAATCTCATTACACAAGCCAATCATTCATAGTCAGAGAACAAAGTATGAAGATTTACCTAAAATCCATTGGTGGCCATTTTTTTGTGAACACCTTTAATTCATTTTGTGTAAGAAAAAGAATCACATGGCTAAACTTTACATTATATATTTGAATTATTACTGCTCCATTTGGTTTGAATACATTGCCTTTCAATTGGAACCATTTATTTTCATTTTCCTGACATCACCTTATATTCCCTCTAAAAACGTGCTACTGCCCCTTTAAGCGTTATATTGTGGACTATTCAATATAAAGTGAAATTCATCTTCAACATCGTCTTGGCAATAAACGTGTTGATCTGGATAACTGGCTAAAATCAAGAATCCTTTTTTTTTCAAATAACTCCCAATAAAAAGTCTCTAATAATCTAAACATTGCAGGATATTGTGAAATATTAATATCAATGGTTGGTGGAATGCTTTTTCATATCATTTTAATAGGTATCCATTGGTTAGAAATCCATTTCCTCTTATGAGGGATTGAAATGTAGAATTATATAACTATGCAATGTATAATGGGCCGGTGGCCTAGTTACTGAATAAACTCTCTCTCTCTATGAGGGATTAAGAATCAGAATGAATTAGTTTACAATCTTACAAATTTAGTTTTTGAAATACATGGCAACCATATATCATTTATACATATTATGTGACATCGGCATTACAGAGTATGCCAAAAGATCGGCTGCATAAACAACATGTGAAACTAACCTTATCGAAAATGAAATCCTCTATATTAAAGCACATAAATCCATCAATGAATAGTGATAACACTATGTTGCAGCACCTTGCAGTCTCTGCCTTACTTCAACAAAAGTTAGGTACAAATGAATATGCAGAAATATAGGGAAAGAAACTTTGCATTGGGTCTTGGTTAACCTCTAACATCTGATTGGATAACTAGATAAGAGAGACCAGTGACAAACAATGCCTCGAGTATTACTCACCTGTCAGCGTGGATTGTCAATACACGTGTCAATCTGTCTAATTGACGCCATAAGCTAATGAGGAAATGGTATCGTCTAATTGACACCAATAGTTAATGAGGGCTGAATGCTACAAAAACAGATTCCAATATACGGCTTACATTGATGAGCTTGTCTTTGAAAAGAGAAATACATTACTGAATATATAGATACAGATATACAGCAACAGATATATAAGTGAAAGATATTTCATTACACCAAAAGTGCCAAAACCTGCTATCATTGTGTTCATATTCAGTTAAAATTTTGTTTGCGGTTTTAAAGAAAGAACACATAAAAATAACCTCAAATATAATTAATATTTCCCTTTTGTTGCATATATCTTTAGCCCAGGTTTTGTTTATAGTTTTGTACAAAAAGAAATGACAACCTCAAATGAATTAAAGATAATGCTCTATTTTGATGCCTGTATGCATCCTTGAAATAATTATGTTCACTAGATTATTATCAAACAAGTTTTAGTTAAAAAAGTTAAATGTATTATTTCGAATTAACTGATTAAAAAATTAAAAAGGCAGAATGCATGTCAGTGCTAAGGGATGTATTGTTTGTCTCTTGTGCCAATTTTGTTGAAGATGAAACATAAAGAAACAAATTCCCTCTCTCTGTTTGATTTTTAGAGGAATTATAGGAAAAGTTTAATGAAATTTAAGACAAAATTACTTTTGTGACTTTGATATTGTTGAAATTGATGAAATTTGGAATTTAATTTTAAACTTTGATGCCAATAATACTTTAAGGAAGAATTTTTTTTATAAAGATTAATGTAACACCGACAATTCTCAAAAGATGTATACTTTTATCATATTAAAAGAAATGAAATTGTTATCCCATTCATACATTTAAATTGATTATGTCATACCCCTTAATGGCCAGTTGTAATGCTCCTAATCAGTAATGACTGCCCTCAACTAGAAGTGCTTAATCAATGAACTATGGCAAAGATTGACAAATATGCATGTGGTTTAAACACAAAAGAAGGAACCGGATTGGTAAACAACCAAATGTTTATTTTTATACCGCGCGGAAATATGCATGTTCTAGTTCGCCTCTATAATGTAATAAAAAACATGTTATTGTGTGTATCTATGAATAAAAAATTGAAACTTTATTACCAAGGCCAGGGTGGAAAATGAAAATTACAGGACGTCAGATTGCTAATGCTCAAAACATTGAGGTCTTGTCTTGGGTTATTTTAGTGCTTTGAATGTGATATCCCCTGTAGTGAAATCCCCTGAAGAAATGTGATTGAAAATACAGAAATTCAAAAACTAATCAAATTTCCACAAATCCGTTTAAAAATCAGTAGCCCAACGTCAGGAATGCATGTGGGTATGAATTAACAGAGACTATATTAAAATCTCGAGTGTTCCTTTGAGTAGTATATTACAACTGCATATCACACTTTAAGTTCTTAAGAAAATAGACTTGATCTACGTACTCTGATTATAGGGCAGTAAATTATTTTATCTTTTTTTTTGTATCAAAATGTTGGAATGTGTTATTACAACACATTAACTGACATATCAGGTTATATGAATTTACAAATGTATTAACTAAGACATTTCAATATTGACGAATTAAATATAATCCAACAATTACCAATACAAGTGCCTGTACCTGAAAACGAAGTACCTGTAGGCAATACGCATTTAAAGGGCAGACCCGCGGGGACATATTTACTAACTAGACTTTTATTACAGGGCAATAAAAAGTTCAAAGATACAGAGATAATGACTTGTTGGGTTGGAATGTAGGAAAAAAAGTAACAGGAAAAAAAGTAACAGGAAAAAAAGTAACGGAAAAAAAGTAACAGGAAAATAAGTAACACTTCTTATATAAAGAAACACTTTAGTAGGAAATTGAGTTTGAATTATATAAGGATTAGTGTTGATAATCTTGTGAATAAAGAAGATTATCACACTTAACATCACATTTAACATCAAAGGTACACTTGTTACTTAAAACAACATTATTACATATTGGTACTAACTGTTTCCTTCTCACCTGCTCAATTATATCGACATAAAACTCTCCCTTAATTGATTTACTATACTGGCCTCACTCATTTACTTAATAATTACCTATCAAAACTTAACCCCTTTGATCAGGAAAGCTAATCAACAATATTTAACAAAATAAAAAAAGAATTTAAAAAAATATTTTTTAACAAGCTTAGAGAGGTTTCATCATTTATGATATATAATGTGCACTATAATGTTCAAGTCTATCAGATCTTCAGTATGGAGGTAATAGAAAGTAACAGAGGAGAATACTAAACGCAGTCTTATATACCATAGAAAAAGTTCTCCTGTCCCAAGAAGTCTTTCTGTTCTGAAAATAGTGTCAGGGAGCGACTCCACAGTGCCGCGGTACCCTGCATTGCCGACCACCCTGGCTTCCATGAGGTGTGTCTGGCCACATATGCAATGGAGGCATACCTCAATGAGTATGTGGACACAAATGGTCCACTGGGAGATGACGAGGCAATGCATAGGTATATTGAAGTTCTAAATTAACTCCTAATCCACTAAACCCCAATTTATCCGAGGGAACAAGTTTTATTTTTCACCAGTATCTAAGCCCGGGCAGCCTAGCTTGCCAATTAGCGGCACCATAAATAATTCAGCCACTGGTGCTATAAATGGTAAAATAATATTCAGCAGCTAAAGGGTTAATTGCTTGAGCAAATTAGTCTAGTGAAGCAATGTTTAATCCCCATCCAGGACATAAATTATTTAACCAATCACCTAACTACTGTATTTCACCATTCACACATTTTTTGGGCCATTTTTTCACTATTTTGAATGAAACTTATTTAACTTAAATCTGTTTAGTAGCAAAGCATTAATGATCATTATCTAATTTTCAAGGATTCAAATTTGTGAATTTACACTGTAGAATCCCAAGAAATATGTGCAAAACCTCAAGTAGCTATAGATAAAATATCTGTTCCCAGGGTACACCGATTCCTGGCCTATAGAAAATTCACCTACTGGATATGGAAGAGGTTGGGGCGAGGTAGTCGGAAGGTGATACCTTCATGTGCAGTAAACAGGATAAGGGAATGTTTCCCCTCCAAGAAATACACAGGATTTAATAAATGTTGATCGATAAAAAAAGGTTATTGTTGTTAGCTTTGAATTCATTCACATTATGTGACATATATATCAATATTGTTATCCCTGCCACAATCTCATAATATTGTTATCCCCCGCCACTAACAGACTACTGTTCAGGAAACCTTCGTTTATGAGATTGGATCACTTCAAGTTTTTGTTTTCGGAGGGCCAGGGTGTCTGTGAGACTTGGAGGACCATTGACTTGAAGTGCTTGGTAGGCCCGCTGGCAACTTGGATAGGCCATCCTCACCTCACAGAGTTCTTGATGTAGCTCGGAAACATATTCTGTAAACAATGAACTCATACTAATTAGTCGAACATCGTATGATAATGTAATATGATTACTGCACTAAATTTACAATCGTCAATTCATGTATCAAAGTAGGTATTCTGAAAAGTTCAGCTATCTAGCATTAGAAGTTTCCAGTGAACGCTCAGAATAAGATTTGAGGGCCATCGGAGTGAGACCCTCAGCCACATCCATATTTGAAGGGGGGTCAAAACCAAATGGACAAATTCATTCTCCATGTTGGTAACAAAGAAGGTAATCTGAAAATTTCAGCTTCCTAAGTTGACTGGTTTCGGGTAAGGTTTGAGACCTTGCCACGGATGCCGGAGTCAACGGCCCATGCCATAAGCCCATCTTGTCTGTTAGATCTGATATGCTGATAAGGGATTTACATAATTTTTTTTAAACCATTAATAGTTTTAAATACTTACCAAATGTCTGCTCTGTTTTTTTCACTTTGGCCACAGCCACCCAGTGACGGGCTTTCGGGTACGAGAGCACCCATTGCTCCTCCCCATCTCTGTTCAACGACTGCTCTCTGGTTGAGTTTTCGTTGAAATGTAGCCCTGATAGTTTCAATCTGTGAAAATAAATGACATTAATTAGTAATTACAAGACAAAAGTGAACATAGCTCACATACCCCCATCATTTGTTATCACATTCACTGAGAAAATGTCCCATTTAAAGTTTGAAGTTTACTAATGATATACGAGCAATGACCAATTTAGAATTCTGAAAAATCCCTGAAAATGGCCCATTGTCATTAAATATCAAAGATATCTTTCCCAATCCCTTAATAATTGTCCAAGTTTTTACCTTGCATCCATTCCAGCATAGTGGAAATGGAAAAATTTCGGGGCGAAGTGGCAGATCACATTGTGGAATCCTTCAAGGGATGACGTCTGCCCGATATGTGATGTTTTGCCAATATCGTTTATGAGACACCGAGCCTGCACAACTGCCTCTATTTCTTTGTAGGTGCGTGATCCTGAAACAATATATATTTATCCCAAATAAAAGCAAGCATTTGTATTATTACCCATATGGTTGGAAATAACCGAGTTAATATTTGCAATACGAGCACATGTGCACATATCACTTATGCCTAGCAACGTTTGTTTCAGCACAGGTTGCCGTGTTTCGTCACATGTGACGTCATAAAATTATTGTTCATATATATATAGCGGGCCGACGCAAGGCAAACAGACCGTGTTCTGGCTATTTTCATGCTTTTCAAATGGAATAGAATGGGTAACATTGAAATTATTACCCCGGCATGCGTGTCATATGAAACTCGTGCAAATTTGTGCAAATTTGTGTATAACCCTCGGTAATAATCTCTAATTATCATGCAATTCTTTTTATCCTACCCGTATGGTTTTTTTTACCATGTTTATTATGAACTGACCTTTGGGTATCCAAATTCTCTCTTCAATGTCACCGTGCTGACACTTGGGAAAGAGGGGACTGTGACCCTCATGGACGTTTGAGAGGTGGTTCAACATCGATGACCACTTGGCGATCACAAGGTCACCATCTCCCCCACTGCTCGATGCACACCAGTACAAATGATTAGAAATGGAGTGTGACCACAGACCAATCGCTTCGAGACCTTTCTTTTTTTCAAGCTTCTGTAGCTTTTTGTACACTCCTGAAATACAAAAATCATGATATGATCACTAAAATTTGGAAAATAAGGTGAATGTGAATAAACGTAAAAATAGAGCCATGGGCTCTGTAGCTCATCAGACGTTTGATTAAATTATGTTTTGGGGTCATGGGGTCACGAAATCTACAATCCAGAATCCCCATTTGCCAAGGAGTCTACACACAACTTTTCAGCTCTCTAGACATTTTGGAACTGGAGTAGGAGATGAAAACAGGCTTTAAGATTTTGACCCCTGTGACCCCATTTGGGGTCAAGGGGTCACCAAAACTAATATTTAGAATCGGTATTGGCTAAGGAGTCTACACACAACTTTCAGACCTGATGAGCTAAAAATAGAGCCATGGGCTCTGTAGCTCATCAGGGCATATCATGAAAACATTTGAGTGGGTAAGACCTTGCAACACCCATATTTGAAGGAGGGTGAAGACCAAATTTACATATATTATAATACAGTCTTCATGTAACAAGGAAGCCATTCTGAATATTTCAGCTATATATATCACTCAATGGCATTGAATATAAGCAAACTTACAGTTTTCTGCTTATATTCATTCATAAAAAGGTAATAATAACAATCCACTCCTTGAAAAATATGATTACTTTGAGGCCTGAATTACCTTTCATTCAGTTATTTACCTTTTGCAATATGCCAGGCATCAAACCAGTGGTTTACTGCAGGTTTTTCTTTCCGCATATGTGCCTTCACCTGGCAATGACGGTCCGTGATGAGGTCCCCTACTGTAATGCCATGCCTCTCTAAATTGTCCAGTCCTCGTTTCAGGCCCTCCAGCTCCATAGCGTTGGAATTTGCCACCTCATTGCACTGAAAATGAAGTAATAGAAGTATTTATATCATATTGCTACATCAGCGTATTTGTCTCTGGTTACAAAAAGACATACTAGTGTTATATATCCTGTTGTTGTAACATCATGTATACCTATTACCTTATAAAACTTACATATGTAATTACATACATTTATGCAGATAAGCAGGATGTGGCATCTAATAAAGAGTCTCAAATTATAATATACTAAACAAAATAAGTTAAGGACCACCCAAATTTTAAATAATTAGATATTCCCTAGTTTATTTTAGCTCACCAGGTCCGGCCGTCGATGGCTTTACCTCAACTATTGACAATAACCAAATTTTTAACCTACATGCAACTCATATTTAAACCCTGTTGAGCTACAGAGCCCATGGCTCTATTTTTATAATTTACAAACACAACTATTTATCTTATAATTGGGGTGGTCCTTAACTTATTTTGTTGAGTATAAATATTAACAGAAATTGACTATTTTGTCATTTAATATAACCAATAAAATATGCAAAATGTGACCAACCTGAAGGAGTTGTATGTCTAAAACCTTGTTTCTGTCCACATCCATCAGGGTGTAGCTTCCATATTTTGCTGTAATTAAACAGGATACATTAAAATATGACAATTATAAAGTCTCTTCATTTCAATGTAAAAATGTACAATATACATGAGATTGAAAAACCATGCTACTCCATTATAAAGCATTGTTGATAAGTTTTATAATTAAGCATTTGTGTAGGACTGGATATTCTTTAAATACATCATGTACATGTACAGTAGATGATGTTCCACGGTATTCAAAATGGTGGATTGTATGTTGATATAATGGGGATTGTTTTGTATTAATTGTGACTGAATGTGAAATAGGTCATCTCTGTAAAGAAATTGTAAGACTAGTGAATTTTTTTCCCTACCAGAATATCCGGGTGAGCAGCAGCGTGCATCTCCTGCCAGTCTCACAGGCTTCTCTCTGCATTCCTGAAGAAGTGCGCTTTGCCTTCGCTCCCAGACACGTGACACACATGGCACTAAATAGCTCCTTTGAATTTTTTGGAATGTTGTTTGAGATATGGATAACAAATTTAGAAATGATAAACAACGTAAAGCTTTTGTTGGAGATAAGGAACTGAAGAAAATAGATGAAGCAATGGCCAGGTTGCCAAGTGGTAGCTTATTGTGCATTGGTTGACTGTGCCAAATGTAGTCATGGCTCTTGTCTCCCTGGCACTGCACATGAACACTGACCATGCTTCCACAGAACTTAACAATACGGGCAGTACATGACAAAAAACAAATTCTACAAAATGTGAATAAAGACAAAAGATTGGTGTGAAAGACAATGAACTTCTGTTCCTCCATATGATCGTAGAGTGGCCTGGAAATAAATTGAAACATTAATTTTAGCATTCAAATTTTTTAATGAATATTCATCAACCATTTTATCAACTATTTTACACACTGAATCATTTCTGTATGAAAATGACAATCCAAAACATGGGATGTAGTCCTTCACTAAACCATTTAGTTCTGGAGAAGATGACAATAATATATGTTGGTTTCAGATTCTAAGCTGATGGATGTGACCTCTTATTTGGGGTCAGAGGGTCACGAAATCTCTAAATTAATATCCTCATTAGAGAAGGTAGTTGTATACAAGAATAAAGCTCTCTAGTGTCAATGTGTCTTGATAAGAAGGTTGAAATAGGTTTTTAGGTCGTGACCCTGGTGACCTCTTATTTGGGGTCAGAAGGTCACCAACTCTATAGATCAAGATCCCCATTAGCCAAGGTGCCTGCACAAAACATTTCAGCTTTCTAGAACCAGTGGTTTGGGAGAAAAAGAGGAAAATAGGTTTTAGGTCATGTGATGTGGGGTCATTGGGTCACAAAATCTTTTGGGGTCATGGCGTCACGAAACCTACAATTTAGAATCCCCATTGGCCAAGGAGTCTCCATACAGTCATTCAGCTCAATAGACCTTTTGGAACTGAAGATGATGATGAAAATAGGTTTTTATGGTTAGTTTCCTGTTACATTTCATGCCAAATTAGTATGCACATGAACATACCTATCCTGAAAATCATCAAAATTGACACTGTGATTGCCTGAGGGCACGTATTCTGTATCATCATCAACATCCATCATGTCCTCAAAATGAAAGAACTTGTCCTCTTGCTCGTCCTCCTCCTCCTCCGGCGAACTCTCTCTGGCCTGGTGCTCCGTATCGGATACCTGAAATAACATTTTTGAGTACAAATTGCCTCGAAAATTTAGACAATGTACACAATAACTATGTACACATTGACTGGAAAATTCAGGCACTGCCATTGTCTGATTGTTAAATTTGACTGTGACATATTCATTGTTTATTTAGTTAAACATTTGAATTTCTGCTCTTTTAGATTTTTGATTTTAATAATAAATTATGTTTAAAAAACTAATATTTCATATTGAATCTGTTGTAAATGATTTATGCTTTGATAACTATGAGTGTGACGACACAGAAATTTCTCGATACATAATACAATACATATCACGATATTTCATGATTATTTATATCTACGATATATATCATCACACTTCTAAAGATAACAATAAATATATTATTACATAATACTGTGAGGACTGGTCACAAGTCTGCGGCCGACATTGGGTTGAGGCATGGCACCATGACACATGCAGGCTCTTCTGTGTTCCCACAGATACCATGCAGGTAGACTCAGTCTGTGAAGTCTTACTTCTGTGCTGTACATGCAAGAAAGATAAAAAACAAAAAATGTTATAAATAGGCAAATGCAAGTCATGTGAGATTACTAAAATTCATGATTTTCAATTAAGTTTTGTCTTAGGTCCCAAGGTTTCTGAATGCTTTTCTTTGTAACAAAATTTATAATCACATAATATACTGAAGCTTACTTTAATAGTGTAATTTTTCTTAGTTTACTTATCTTATTTAATATAGTGTGATAAATCTGCATGTCATTATAAATTGTAATAGAAGTATGAATTATTTTACTTAATTTATATTCCTATCAATACATTTATACTTACCAAAGTGAGGTTACTTGTATCTGTGGCAACAGAATACGTTTGTAATCCTACTAGGCCTAGTACGGGTTTAGTACAAGTAAGTGGTGCCATACTCGATGTAATGCTCGCCGTGTCGATCTCCGGAAATCCTGTGTTCTGGTAAAAATGTAATGTAATTTATAAACAATTACATGATATTTTTCAAACTGAATATTAACATGGTAAGTCATTTGTTTGATATTTTGTTCCGGTATTTTCACGATTACTTACTTGACAGCTCGTCGTTGTTGTTGACATGGAAGTGCCGAAATGAGAGTGCTCTCCCTTGCAGTCTAGACTGTCTTTCGGCTCGGCGTCCTGGTTTAATCTGGGCTTGTTTTTGTACGCTGGCAAAAGGGACATTGTCTCAAAACAGCAACGGGAAAAGTGGTCTGAGCATATTCTTGTCGATGCATTGGATGTTGTTCTACATAGAAGATCCCACTTTCGTTTTCTGATCGGTGATTTCGGGAAACGAAATAAATTTGCTCGCTTGTTAATGCTACTGTTTTAACAGTCCGGAAAGCAACAATACACCATCTTATAGTTTAGGGCAATGAATAATAATCTTATCTTATTACCTTAACGCGGCATTGATCGCAAATCTTTGATCATACTACGCCTGAGCAGGTACTCGATGCTGATTGGTTGCTAACGATTTTATGTTGCTACGGGCATCACTTACGTCATAATCAAAGGGAGATAAGTCATGGGGTGTTTTCGTTTGAAATGGAACGTTTTGAAAACTTTAAATTTTATTTCTCATTTGCAAAGTTTATGATTTACATTTATTAAAATTGACAATTGTCAACATTTCACTATCCAATATCAAATATAAATATAGTGATGTTGATGTCAACAAATTTGTTTCATTTTTATGTACCGTTAACCTTTAAATAATAATGCATTGCATCTTCTTTCTTAATGTGAAGAAAGTACTCCAGAAATCCGAAATATTATCCTGTCTATTTCAACGCGCACCTGGCCTTTTCACAACAGGTTATATTAAAATCTGAAATGCAGACTTATACACAAAATAAAGAATATATCCGATAATTCGGGATATTTCTTTCTTCTTTTCGTTGGAACGTTATTATAAACAGGCGTCTAGAATGCACCCCGGGCCCGTTTTTCAGGGGCTCGAAAAGACGTGACGCTCGAAAACAGGCAACGTGGGGATATAGTAATTAATGATGTTTTGACAATAAAGTATTTGAACCCTTATGTTTTTATTTCAAAATGGATGAACTCAACGAACATATATATATGGTTGACTAAATTTTTTATTCAATAAAATGTGGACTATATGTATTTTTTATTCAGTAAATATTGAATAAAATTTTATGAATGTACATATAGTAAATGCTTTAACACTCACACTACATTGTGACGAATCAATATTTGTAATAAATATGTACTTGAAATACAATTTTATGATATATATTTTTTATTTGATTGTCTTTTCTACATCTGTGAATCAAAATACACAATACAAATACAAAATAAGATGAGAATATAATAGTATAATATATTGGAGTGAACCGACCCGGATGAACTGGTTTTGGAGTGAACCGACCCGGGATGAACTGGTTTTGGAGTGAACTGACCCGGAACCCCTTATACAAACGAGTGAACACAACAAATACCTAAAAACACGAGGTCAACATTCAATTAATGATCATTTTTATTAGAAATTACGCTATATAACACATCAATGATTTATTATTCATCGTTTTCTGTTATTTGTCAGTCATAAACCATCAACATAGGAATTGAAACAAAGTAAACAAAATAACAAACAACATAGCAGCACAAACCAAGCGACGTTTATTTAAAAGTGAACATGAATGTCAATAAACTTATCTGTATTTTATATAGTATGAATTACATGTATAAAGAAATTTAACACAGACCCTCTTTATTTATTTACTATAGATAATATCGCCTTAAAATGTGAAACCAACTTACCTTATACAGAGAAATGAATAATCCAAATAGAAATCCAATGTAAAGGCCTTTCTCAATGTGTGTTTCAACGGTATCCATTCCTAAACTAAGCACTGTGGGTAAGTTAATGTGACCCCTTGGCATTTTAGAGATTTAGAGAATGACATTGAGTCATTCATGACAGCAAGCAATCAGTCATGAATGGGCACCAATTTGACAACTGTCACTAATGTATGGTTAAAACAACACTGAGTTTGGAGAAGAAAAGTCTTGTTTGTTTTTAAACAGGCTGTAAAATGGTTTATTTACTTATCATGTAACAAGCTTGATTAAAACAAAACTTATATAATTACATTTAAATAACTTTATTGATGTATTTGGTTGATGAAATTACTCCATTCACTCAATTATCAATAAATTTAGATATAAAACATTACTAATTACAAATAAATATAAATACAATTCAAACACAATTATTCAAATACAATTTTATCTTATCACAATTAAAAATACCATCTCAAATACTATATTAAACCTTTTTACTTCAATATAATTTCCCATACATAATATATTCTTTCTATCTCTTTCAGGTACCACGCCATTTCACAGCACTATTTATTTACTGACTATTCATAAAATCAGCCCCCCCCCCTCACTCTATTCCAAATTCTAAATTAATTTTAACCACTTTAGAACTTTTATTAATTGTATTTGGGTGCCTAAGACCTATTCTAAATTTCATGCCCCTTTTTTTGGAAATAACTCAGGCTTAGACCCAACGTCGGCGACATCACCGTATGGTGAAGAAGACGTTAAACCCCAATCCAACAACAACTTTATTGATGTATTTGGTTGATGAAATGTTTATGTGTATGAAAGGTTTACCAAATGTGTAGCTTTCAGTAATATTCAACAACTTAGGACTCTTAAAACAGAGAGATCAAAAATTATTTTGAACATAAAACACCTAGAACAAATTTGACATATTGATGAATTAAAAAAAAATTATTGAAAGGATCTTAGAGTTTAACTCCAGGAAGAAAACATGCCCTTTCCTGAAATGAAGACATTGATAAAGAGGAAGATGGAAATAAGATTCAGGCTGAGAGTTTAGAGTCATTGTTGGTGAAAGTTTTTTCTGTGAATGATAAATAGCATTTAATTGCAATAGCAATTACGTTGAATTGTCATAACATAATTTTTACTGTAGAAATTTTATTTTGTATTTCCATTAAGTTACCACTCAAAACCAATAGAAATTCCAAGTTGGGACGGCCATGTCTGAGAGTTTGGAGTCATTTACGATTAAAGTTTATTTTTCTGTAAGTATGAAATAGCATTTAATTACATTAAACATTCAAGTTGTAATATAATATTTTACTGTGACAATTTTATTTTTTATATCTAATGAGTTAACAGTCAAAACCGATGGAAATTCCAAGTTGGGACGGCCATGTCTGAGAGTTTGGAGTCATTTACGATTAAAGTTTATTTTTCTCTAAGTATAAAATAGGATTTAATCACATAAAACATTCAAGTTGTATTGCAGTAATATGATATTTTACTGTGAAAATTTAATTTTTTATTTATAATGAGTTATGAGTCAAAACTGATAGAAATTCCAAGTTGGGACGGCCATGTCTGAGAGTTTGAAGTCATTTACGATTAAAGTTTATTTTTCTGTAAGTATGAAATAGTATTTAGTTACATTAAACATTCAAGTTGTATTGTCGTAATATAATATTTTACTGTCAAAATTTTATTTTTTATTTTTAATGAGTTAACAGTCAAAACCGATAGAAATTCCAAGTTGGGACGGCCATGTCTGAGAGTTTGGAGTCATTTACGATTAAAGTTTATTTTTCTGTAAGTATAAAATAGTATTTAATTACATAAAACATTCAAGTTGTATTGTCGTAATATAATATTTTACTGTCAAAATTTTATTTTTTTATTTTAAATGAGTTATGAGTCAAAACCGATAGAAATTCCAAGTTGGGACGGCCATGTCTGAGAGTTTGGAGTGATTTACGATTAAAGTGTATTTTTCTGTAAGTATGAAATAGCATTTAATTACATTAAACATTCAAGTTGTATCGTCGTAATATAATATTTTACTGTAAAAATTTTATTTTTTATATTAAATAAGTTCTGAGTCAAAACCGATAGAAATTCCAAGTTGGGACGGCCATATCTGAGAGTTTGGAGTCAATTATGGTTAAAGTTTATTTTTCTGTAAGTATAAAATAGTATTTATTTACATAAAACATTCAAGTTGTATTGTCGTAATATAATATTTTACTGTGAAAATTTTATTTTTTATTTATAATGAGTTATGAGTCAAAACTGATAGAAATTCCAAGTTGGGACGGCCATGTCTGAGAGTTTGGAGTCAATTATGGTTAAAGTTTATTTTTCTCTAAGTATGAAATAGTATTTAATTACATAAAACATTCAAGTTGTATTGTTGTAATGTAATATTTTACTGCCAAAATCTTATTTTTTATTTTTAATGAGTTAACAGTCAAAACCGATAGAAATTCCAAGTTGGGACGGCCATGTCTGAGAGTTTGGAGTCATTTACGATTAAAGTTTATTTTTCTGTAAGTATGAAATAGTATTTAATTACATAAAACATTCAAGTTGTATTGTCGTAATATAATATTTTACTGTCAAAATCTTATTTTTTATTTTTAATGAGTTAACAGTCAAAACCGATAGAAATTCCAAGTTGGGATGGCCATGTCTGAGAGTTTGGAGTCATTTACGATTAAAGTTTATTTTTCTCTAAGTATGAATTAGTATTTAATTACATAAAACATTCAAGTTGTATTGTCGTAATATAATATTTTACTGTCAAAATTTTATTTTTTATTTTTGATGAGTTAACAGTCAAAATGATGGAAATTCCAAGTTGGGACGGCCATGTCTGAGAGTTTGGAGTCATTTACGATTAAAGTTTATTTTTCTGTAAGTATGAAATAGCATTTAATTACATTAAACATTCAAGTTGTATCGTCGTAATATAATATTTTACTGTAAAAAAATTATTTTGTATATTTAATGAGTTCTGAGTCAAAACCGATAGAAATTCCAAGTTGGGACGGCCATGTCTGAGAGTTTGGAGTCAATTATGGTTAAAGTTTATTTTTCTGTAAGTATAAAATAGTATTTATTTACATAAAACATTCAAGTTGTATTGTCGTAATATAATATTTTACTGTCAAAATTTTATTTTTTATATTTAATGAGTTATGAGTCAAAACCGATGGAAATTCCAAGTTGGGACGGCCATGTCTGAGAGTTTGGAGTCATTTACGATTAAAGTTTATTTTTCTGTAAGTATAAAATAGTATTCAATTACATAAAACATTCAAGTTGTATTGTCGTAATATAATATTTTTCTGTGAAAATTTTATTTTTTATATTTAATGAGTTATGAGTCAAAACCGATGGAAATTCCAAGTTGGGACGGCCATGTCTGAGAGTTTGGAGTCATTTACGATTAAAGTTTATTTTTTTCTAAGTATAAAATAGGATTTAATCACATAAAACATTCAAGAAGTATTGTCGTAATATAATATTTTACTGTCAAAATTTTATTTTTTATTTTTAATGAGTTAACAGTCAAAACCGATAGAAATTCCAAGTTGGGACGGCCATGTCTGAGAGTTTGGAGTCATTTACGATTAAAGTTTATTTTTCTGTAAGTATGAAATAGCATTTAATTACATTAAACATTCAAGTTGTATCGTCGTAATATAATATTTTACTGTACAAATTTTATTTTTTATATTTAATGAGTTCTGAGTCAAAACCGATAGAAATTCCAAGTTGGGACGGCCATATCTGAGAGTTTGGAGTCAATTATGGTTAAAGTTTTTTTTTCTGTAAGTATAAAATAGTATTTATTTACATAAAACATTCAAGTTGTATTGTCGTAATATAATATTTTATTGTGAAAATTTTATTTTTTATTTATAATGAGTTATGACTCAAAACTGATAGAAATTCCAAGTTGGGACGGCCATGTCTGAGAGTTTGGAGTCAATTATGGTTAAAGTTTATTTTTCTCTAAGTATGAAATAGTATTTAATTACATAAAACATTCAAGTTGTATTGTTGTAATGTAATATTTTACTGCCAAAATCTTATTTTTTATTTTTAATGAGTTAACAGTCAAAACCGATAGAAATTCCAAGTTGGGACGGCCATGTCTGAGAGTTTGGAGTCATTTACGATTAAAGTTTATTTTTCTGTAAGTATGAAATAGTATTTAATTACATAAAACATTCAAGTTGTATTGTCGTAATATAATATTTTACTGTCAAAATTTTATTTTTTATTTTTAATGAGTTAACAGTCAAAACTGATAGAAATTCCAAGTTGGGACGGCCATGTCTGAGAGTTTGGAGTCATTTACGATTAAAGTTTATTTTTCTGTAAGTATGAAATAGCATTTAATTACATTAAACATTCAAGTTGTATTGTCGTAATATAATATTTTACTGTCAAAATTTTATTTTTTATTTATAATGAGTTATGAGTCAAAACTGATAGAAATTCCAAGTTGGGACGGCCATGTCTGAGAGTTTGGAGTCAATTATGGTTAAAGTTTATTTTTCTCTAAGTATGAAATAGTATTTAGTTACATTAAACATTCAAGTTGTATTGTCGTAATATAACATTTTACTGTCAAAATTTTATTTTTTATTTTTAATGAGTTAACAGTCAAAACCGATAGAAATTCCAAGTTGGGACGGCCATGTCTGAGAGTTTGGAGTCATTTACGATTAAAGTTTATTTTTCTGTAAGTATAAAATAGTATTCAATTACATAAAACATTCAAGTTGTATCGTCGTAATATAATATTTTACTGTAAAAATTTTATTTTTTATATTTAATGAGTTAACAGTCAAAACCGATAGAAATTCCAAGTTGGGACGGCCATATCTGAGAGTTTGGAGTCAATTATGGTTAAAGTTTATTTTTCTGTAAGTATAAAATAGTATTTATTTACATAAAACATTCAAGTTGTATTGTCGTAATATAATATTTTACTGTGAAAATTTTATTTTTTATTTATAATGAGTTATGAGTCAAAACTGATAGAAATTCCAAGTTGGGACGGCCATGTCTGAGAGTTTGGAGTCAATTATGGTTAAAGTTTATTTTTCTCTAAGTATGAAATAGTATTTAATTACATAAAACATTCAAGTTGTATTGTTGTAATGTAATATTTTACTGCCAAAATCTTATTTTTTATTTTTAATGAGTTAACAGTCAAAACCGATAGAAATTCCAAGTTGGGACGGCCATGTCTGAGAGTTTGGAGTCATTTACGATTAAAGTTTATTTTTCTGTAAGTATGAAATAGTATTTAATTACATAAAACATTCAAGTTGTATTGTCGTAATATAATATTTTACTGTCAAAATCTTATTTTTTATTTTTAATGAGTTAACAGTCAAAACCGATAGAAATTCCAAGTTGGGATGGCCATGTCTGAGAGTTTGGAGTCATTTACGATTAAAGTTTATTTTTCTCTAAGTATGAATTAGTATTTAATTACATAAAACATTCAAGTTGTATTGTCGTAATATAATATTTTACTGTCAAAATTTTATTTTTTATTTTTGATGAGTTAACAGTCAAAATGATGGAAATTCCAAGTTGGGACGGCCATGTCTGAGAGTTTGGAGTCATTTACGATTAAAGTTTATTTTTCTGTAAGTATGAAATAGCATTTAATTACATTAAACATTCAAGTTGTATCGTCGTAATATAATATTTTACTGTAAAAAAATTATTTTGTATATTTAATGAGTTCTGAGTCAAAACCGATAGAAATTCCAAGTTGGGACGGCCATGTCTGAGAGTTTGGAGTCAATTATGGTTAAAGTTTATTTTTCTGTAAGTATAAAATAGTATTTATTTACATAAAACATTCAAGTTGTATTGTCGTAATATAATATTTTACTGTCAAAATTTTATTTTTTATATTTAATGAGTTATGAGTCAAAACCGATGGAAATTCCAAGTTGGGACGGCCATGTCTGAGAGTTTGGAGTCATTTACGATTAAAGTTTATTTTTCTGTAAGTATAAAATAGTATTCAATTACATAAAACATTCAAGTTGTATTGTCGTAATATAATATTTTTCTGTGAAAATTTTATTTTTTATATTTAATGAGTTATGAGTCAAAACCGATGGAAATTCCAAGTTGGGACGGCCATGTCTGAGAGTTTGGAGTCATTTACGATTAAAGTTTATTTTTTTCTAAGTATAAAATAGGATTTAATCACATAAAACATTCAAGAAGTATTGTCGTAATATAATATTTTACTGTCAAAATTTTATTTTTTATTTTTAATGAGTTAACAGTCAAAACCGATAGAAATTCCAAGTTGGGACGGCCATGTCTGAGAGTTTGGAGTCATTTACGATTAAAGTTTATTTTTCTGTAAGTATGAAATAGCATTTAATTACATTAAACATTCAAGTTGTATCGTCGTAATATAATATTTTACTGTAAAAATTTTATTTTTTATATTTAATGAGTTCTGAGTCAAAACCGATAGAAATTCCAAGTTGGGACGGCCATATCTGAGAGTTTGGAGTCAATTATGGTTAAAGTTTTTTTTTCTGTAAGTATAAAATAGTATTTATTTACATAAAACATTCAAGTTGTATTGTCGTAATATAATATTTTATTGTGAAAATTTTATTTTTTATTTATAATGAGTTATGACTCAAAACTGATAGAAATTCCAAGTTGGGACGGCCATGTCTGAGAGTTTGGAGTCAATTATGGTTAAAGTTTATTTTTCTCTAAGTATGAAATAGTATTTAATTACATAAAACATTCAAGTTGTATTGTTGTAATGTAATATTTTACTGCCAAAATCTTATTTTTTATTTTTAATGAGTTAACAGTCAAAACCGATAGAAATTCCAAGTTGGGACGGCCATGTCTGAGAGTTTGGAGTCATTTACGATTAAAGTTTATTTTTCTGTAAGTATGAAATAGTATTTAATTACATAAAACATTCAAGTTGTATTGTCGTAATATAATATTTTACTGTCAAAATTTTATTTTTTATTTTTAATGAGTTAACAGTCAAAACTGATAGAAATTCCAAGTTGGGACGGCCATGTCTGAGAGTTTGGAGTCATTTACGATTAAAGTTTATTTTTCTGTAAGTATGAAATAGCATTTAATTACATTAAACATTCAAGTTGTATTGTCGTAATATAATATTTTACTGTCAAAATTTTATTTTTTATTTATAATGAGTTATGAGTCAAAACTGATAGAAATTCCAAGTTGGGACGGCCATGTCTGAGAGTTTGGAGTCAATTATGGTTAAAGTTTATTTTTCTCTAAGTATGAAATAGTATTTAGTTACATTAAACATTCAAGTTGTATTGTCGTAATATAACATTTTACTGTCAAAATTTTATTTTTTATTTTTAATGAGTTAACAGTCAAAACCGATAGAAATTCCAAGTTGGGACGGCCATGTCTGAGAGTTTGGAGTCATTTACGATTAAAGTTTATTTTTCTGTAAGTATAAAATAGTATTCAATTACATAAAACATTCAAGTTGTATCGTCGTAATATAATATTTTACTGTCAAAATTTTATTTTTTATATTTAATGAGTTAACAGTCAAAACCGATAGAAATTCCAAGTTGGGACGGCCATATCTGAGAGTTTGGAGTCAATTATGGTTAAAGTTTATTTTTCTGTAAGTATAAAATAGTATTTATTTACATAAAACATTCAAGTTGTATTGTCGTAATATAATATTTTACTGTGAAAATTTAATTTTTTATATTTAATGAGTTATGAGTCAAAACCGATGGAAATTCCAAGTTGAGACGGCAATGTCTGAGAGTTTGGAGTCATTTACGATTAAAGTTTATTTTTCTGTAAGTATAAAATAGTATTTAATTACATAAAACATTCAAGTTGTATTGTTGTAATGTAATATTTTACTGCCAAAATCTTATTTTTTATTTTTAATGAGTTAACAGTCAAAACCGATAGAAATTCCAAGTTGGGACGGCCATGTCTGAGAGTTTGGAGTCATTTACGATTAAAGTTTATTTTTCTGTAAGTATGAAATAGTATTTAATTACATAAAACATTCAAGTTGTATTGTCGTAATATAATATTTTACTGTCAAAATCTTATTTTTTATTTTTAATGAGTTAACAGTCAAAACCGATAGAAATTCCAAGTTGGGATGGCCATGTCTGAGAGTTTGGAGTCATTTACGATTAAAGTTTATTTTTCTCTAAGTATGAATTAGTATTTAATTACATAAAACATTCAAGTTGTATTGTCGTAATATAATATTTTACTGTCAAAATTTTATTTTTTATTTTTGATGAGTTAACAGTCAAAATGATGGAAATTCCAAGTTGGGACGGCCATGTCTGAGAGTTTGGAGTCATTTACGATTAAAGTTTATTTTTCTGTAAGTATGAAATAGCATTTAATTACATTAAACATTCAAGTTGTATCGTCGTAATATAATATTTTACTGTAAAAAAATTATTTTGTATATTTAATGAGTTCTGAGTCAAAACCGATAGAAATTCCAAGTTGGGACGGCCATGTCTGAGAGTTTGGAGTCAATTATGGTTAAAGTTTATTTTTCTGTAAGTATAAAATAGTATTTATTTACATAAAACATTCAAGTTGTATTGTCGTAATATAATATTTTACTGTCAAAATTTTATTTTTTATATTTAATGAGTTATGAGTCAAAACCGATGGAAATTCCAAGTTGGGACGGCCATGTCTGAGAGTTTGGAGTCATTTACGATTAAAGTTTATTTTTCTGTAAGTATAAAATAGTATTCAATTACATAAAACATTCAAGTTGTATTGTCGTAATATAATATTTTTCTGTGAAAATTTTATTTTTTATATTTAATGAGTTATGAGTCAAAACCGATGGAAATTCCAAGTTGGGACGGCCATGTCTGAGAGTTTGGAGTCATTTACGATTAAAGTTTATTTTTTTCTAAGTATAAAATAGGATTTAATCACATAAAACATTCAAGAAGTATTGTCGTAATATAATATTTTACTGTCAAAATTTTATTTTTTATTTTTAATGAGTTAACAGTCAAAACCGATAGAAATTCCAAGTTGGGACGGCCATGTCTGAGAGTTTGGAGTCATTTACGATTAAAGTTTATTTTTCTGTAAGTATGAAATAGCATTTAATTACATTAAACATTCAAGTTGTATCGTCGTAATATAATATTTTACTGTAAAAATTTTATTTTTTATATTTAATGAGTTCTGAGTCAAAACCGATAGAAATTCCAAGTTGGGACGGCCATATCTGAGAGTTTGGAGTCAATTATGGTTAAAGTTTTTTTTTCTGTAAGTATAAAATAGTATTTATTTACATAAAACATTCAAGTTGTATTGTCGTAATATAATATTTTATTGTGAAAATTTTATTTTTTATTTATAATGAGTTATGACTCAAAACTGATAGAAATTCCAAGTTGGGACGGCCATGTCTGAGAGTTTGGAGTCAATTATGGTTAAAGTTTATTTTTCTCTAAGTATGAAATAGTATTTAATTACATAAAACATTCAAGTTGTATTGTTGTAATGTAATATTTTACTGCCAAAATCTTATTTTTTATTTTTAATGAGTTAACAGTCAAAACCGATAGAAATTCCAAGTTGGGACGGCCATGTCTGAGAGTTTGGAGTCATTTACGATTAAAGTTTATTTTTCTGTAAGTATGAAATAGTATTTAATTACATAAAACATTCAAGTTGTATTGTCGTAATATAATATTTTACTGTCAAAATTTTATTTTTTATTTTTAATGAGTTAACAGTCAAAACTGATAGAAATTCCAAGTTGGGACGGCCATGTCTGAGAGTTTGGAGTCATTTACGATTAAAGTTTATTTTTCTGTAAGTATGAAATAGCATTTAATTACATTAAACATTCAAGTTGTATTGTCGTAATATAATATTTTACTGTCAAAATTTTATTTTTTATTTATAATGAGTTATGAGTCAAAACTGATAGAAATTCCAAGTTGGGACGGCCATGTCTGAGAGTTTGGAGTCAATTATGGTTAAAGTTTATTTTTCTCTAAGTATGAAATAGTATTTAGTTACATTAAACATTCAAGTTGTATTGTCGTAATATAACATTTTACTGTCAAAATTTTATTTTTTATTTTTAATGAGTTAACAGTCAAAACCGATAGAAATTCCAAGTTGGGACGGCCATGTCTGAGAGTTTGGAGTCATTTACGATTAAAGTTTATTTTTCTGTAAGTATAAAATAGTATTCAATTACATAAAACATTCAAGTTGTATCGTCGTAATATAATATTTTACTGTAAAAATTTTATTTTTTATATTTAATGAGTTAACAGTCAAAACCGATAGAAATTCCAAGTTGGGACGGCCATATCTGAGAGTTTGGAGTCAATTATGGTTAAAGTTTATTTTTCTGTAAGTATAAAATAGTATTTATTTACATAAAACATTCAAGTTGTATTGTCGTAATATAATATTTTACTGTGAAAATTTAATTTTTTATATTTAATGAGTTATGAGTCAAAACCGATGGAAATTCCAAGTTGAGACGGCAATGTCTGAGAGTTTGGAGTCATTTACGATTAAAGTTTATTTTTCTGTAAGTATAAAATAGTATTCAATTACATAAAACATTCAAGTTGTATTGTCGTAATATAATATTTTACTGTGAAAATTTTATTTTTTATTCATAATGAGTTATGAGTCAAAACTGATAGAAATTCCAAGTTGGGAAGGCCATGTCTGAGAGTTTGGAGTCAATTATGGCTAAAGTTTATTTTTCTCTAAGTATGAAATAGTATTTAGTTACATTAAACATTCAAGTTGTATTGTCGTAATATAATATTTTACTGTGAAAATTGTATTTTTTATTTATAATAAGTTATGAGTCAAAACTGATAGAAATTCCAAGTTGGGACGGCCATGTCTGAGAGTTTGGAGTCATTTACGATTAAAGTTTATTTTTCTGTAAGTATGAAATAGCATTTAATTACATTAAACATTCAAGTTGTATTGTCGTAATATAATATTTTACTGTGAAAATTTTATTTTTTATTTATAATGAGTTATGAGTCAAAACTGATAGAAATTCCAAGTTGGGACGGCCATGTCTGAGAGTTTGGAGTCAATTATGGTTAAAGTTTATTTTTCTCTAAGTATGAAATAGTATTTAGTTACATTAAACATTCAAGTTGTATTGTCGTAATATAATATTTTACTGTCAAAATTTTATTTTTTATTTTTAATGAGTTAACAGTCAAAACCGATAGAAATTCCAAGTTGGGACGGCCATGTCTGAGAGTTTGGAGTCATTTACGATTAAAGTTTATTTTTCTGTAAGTATAAAATAGTATTCAATTACATAAAACATTCAAGTTGTATTGTCGTAATATAATATTTTACTGTGAAAATTTTATATTTTATATTTAATGAGTTAACAGTCAAAACCGATGGAAATTCCAAGTTGGGACGGCCATGTCTGAGAGTTTGGAGTCATTTACGATTAAAGTTTATTTTTTTCTAAATATAAAATAGGATTTAATCACATAAAACATTCAAGTTGTATTGTAGTAATATGATATTTTACTGTGAAAATTTTATTTTTTATTTATAATGAGTTATGAGTCAAAACTGATAGAAATTCCAAGTTGGGACGGCCATGTCTGAGAGTTTGAAGTCATTTACGATTAATGTTTATTTTTCTGTAAGTATGAAATAGTATTTAGTTACATTAAACATTCAAGTTGTATTGTCGTAATATAATATTTTACTGTCAAAATTTTATTTTTTATTTTCAATGAGTTATGAGTCAAAACCGATAGAAATTCCAAGTTGGGACGGCCATGTCTGAGAGTTTGGAGTCATTTACGATTAAAGTTTATTTTTCTGTAAGTATGAAATAGCATTTAATTACATTAAACATTCAAGTTGTATCGTCGTAATATAATATTTTACTGTAAAAAATTTATTTTTTATATTTAATGAGTTCTGAGTCAAAACCGATAGAAATTCCAAGTTGGGACGGCCATATCTGAGAGTTTGGAGTCAATTATGGTTAAAGTTTATTTTTCTGTAAGTATAAAATAGTATTTATTTACATAAAACATTCAAGTTGTATTGTCGTAATATAATATTTTATTGTGAAAATTGTATTTTTTATTTATAATGAGTTATGACTCAAAACTGATAGAAATTCCAAGTTGGGACGGCCATGTCTGAGAGTTTGGAGTCAATTATGGTTAAAGTTTATTTTTCTGTAAGTATAAAATAGTATTCAATTACATAAAACATTCAAGAAGTATTGTCGTAATATAATATTTTACTGTCAAAATTTTATTTTTTATTTTTAATGAGTTAACAGTCAAAACCGATAGAAATTCCAAGTTGGGACGGCCATGTCTGAGAGTTTGGAGTCATTTACGATTAAAGTTTATTTTTCTGTAAGTATGAAATAGCATTTAATTACATTAAACATTCAAGTTGTATCGTCGTAATATAATATTTTACTGTAAAAATTTTATTTTTTATATTTAATGAGTTCTGAGTCAAAACCGATAGAAATTCCAAGTTGGGACGGCCATATCTGAGAGTTTGGAGTCAATTATGGTTAAAGTTTATTTTTCTGTAAGTATAAAATAGTATTTATTTACATAAAACATTCAAGTTGTATTGTCGTAATATAATATTTTATTGTGAAAATTTTATTTTTTATTTATAATGAGTTATGACTCAAAACTGATAGAAATTCCAAGTTGGGACGGCCATGTCTGAGAGTTTGGAGTCAATTATGGTTATAGTTTATTTTTCTCTAAGTATGAAATAGTATTTAATTACATAAAACATTCAAGTTGTATTGTTGTAATGTAATATTTTACTGCCAAAATCTTATTTTTTATTTTTAATGAGTTAACAGTCAAAACCGATAGAAATTCCAAGTTGGGACGGCCATGTCTGAGAGTTTGGAGTCATTTACGATTAAAGTTTATTTTTCTGTAAGTATGAAATAGTATTTAATTACATAAAACATTCAAGTTGTATTGTCGTAATATAATATTTTACTGTCAAAATTTTATTTTTTATTTTTAATGAGTTAACAGTCAAAACTGATAGAAATTCTAAGTTGGGACGGCCATGTCTGAGAGTTTGGAGTCATTTACGATTAAAGTTTATTTTTCTGTAAGTATGAAATAGCATTTAATTACATTAAACATTCAAGTTGTATTGTCGTAATATAATATTTTACTGTCAAAATTTTATTTTTTATTTTTAATGAGTTAACAGTCAAAACTGATAGAAATTCCAAGTTGGGACGGCCATGTCTGAGAGTTTGGAGTCATTTACGATTAAAGTTTATTTTTCTGTAAGTATGAAATAGCATTTAATTACATTAAACATTCAAGTTGTATTGTCGTAATATAATATTTTACTGTGAAAATTTTATTTTTTATTTATAATGAGTTATGAGTCAAAACTGATAGAAATTCCAAGTTGGGACGGCCATGTCTGAGAGTTTGGAGTCAATTATGGTTAAAGTTTATTTTTCTCTAAGTATGAAATAGTATTTAGTTACATTAAACATTCAAGTTGTATTGTCGTAATATAACATTTTACTGTCAAAATTTTATTTTTTATTTTTAATGAGTTAACAGTCAAAACCGATAGAAATTCCAAGTTGGGACGGCCATGTCTGAGAGTTTGGAGTCATTTACGATTAAAGTTTATTTTTCTGTAAGTATAAAATAGTATTCAATTACATAAAACATTCAAGTTGTATCGTCGTAATATAATATTTTACTGTAAAAATTTTATTTTTTATATTTAATGAGTTAACAGTCAAAACCGATAGAAATTCCAAGTTGGGACGGCCATATCTGAGAGTTTGGAGTCAATTATGGTTAAAGTTTATTTTTCTGTAAGTATAAAATAGTATTTATTTACATAAAACATTCAAGTTGTATTGTCGTAATATAATATTTTACTGTGAAAATTTTATTTTTTATATTTAATGAGTTATGAGTCAAAACCGATGGAAATTCCAAGTTGAGACGGCCATGTCTGAGAGTTTGGAGTCATTTACGATTAAAGTTTATTTTTCTGTAAGTATAAAATAGTATTCAATTACATAAAACATTCAAGTTCTATTGTCGTAATATAATATTTACTGTGAAAATTTTATTTTTTATTCATAATGAGTTATGAGTCAAAACTGATAGAAATTCCAAGTTGGGAAGGCCATGTCTGAGAGTTTGGAGTCAATTATGGCTAAAGTTTATTTTTCTCTAAGTATGAAATAGTATTTAGTTACATTAAACATTCAAGTTGTATTGTCGTAATATAATATTTTACTGTGAAAATTTTATTTTTTATTTATAATGAGTTATGAGTCAAAACTGATAGAAATTTCAAGTTGGGACGGCCATGTCTGAGAGTTTGGAGTCAATTATGGTTAAAGTTTATTTTTCTCTAAGTATGAAATAGTATTTAGTTACATTAAACATTCAAGTTGTATTGTCGTAATATAATATTTTATTGTGAAAATTTTATTTTTTATTTATAATGAGTTATGACTCAAAACTGATAGAAATTCCAAGTTGGGACGGCCATGTCTGAGAGTTTGGAGTCAATTATGGTTATAGTTTATTTTTCTCTAAGTATGAAATAGTATTTAATTACATAAAACATTCAAGTTGTATTGTTGTAATGTAATATTTTACTGCCAAAATCTTTTTTTTTATTTTTAATGAGTTAACAGTCAAAACCGATAGAAATTCCAAGTTGGGACGGCCATGTCTGAGAGTTTGGAGTCATTTACGATTAAAGTTTATTTTTCTGTAAGTATGAAATAGTATTTAATTACATAAAACATTCAAGTTGTATTGTCGTAATATAATACTTTACTGTCAAAATTTTATTTTTTATTTTTAATGAGTTAACAGTCAAAACTGATAGAAATTCCAAGTTGGGACGGCCATGTCTGAGAGTTTGGAGTCATTTACGATTAAAGTTTATTTTTCTGTAAGTATGAAATAGCATTTAATTACATTAAACATTCAAGTTGTATTGTCGTAATATAATATTTTACTGTCAAAATTTTATTTTTTATTTTTAATGAGTTAACAGTCAAAACTGATAGAAATTCCAAGTTGGGACGGCCATGTCTGAGAGTTTGGAGTCATTTACGATTAAAGTTTATTTTTCTGTAAGTATGAAATAGCATTTAATTACATTAAACATTCAAGTTGTATTGTCGTAATATAATATTTTACTGTGAAAATTTTATTTTTTATTTATAATGAGTTATGAGTCAAAACTGATAGAAATTCCAAGTTGGGACGGCCATGTCTGAGAGTTTGGAGTCAATTATGGTTAAAGTTTATTTTTCTCTAAGTATGAAATAGTATTTAGTTACATTAAACATTCAAGTTGTATTGTCGTAATATAACATTTTACTGTCAAAATTTTATTTTTTATTTTTAATGAGTTAACAGTCAAAACCGATAGAAATTCCAAGTTGGGACGGCCATGTCTGAGAGTTTGGAGTCATTTACGATTAAAGTTTATTTTTCTGTAAGTATAAAATAGTATTCAATTACATAAAACATTCAAGTTGTATCGTCGTAATATAATATTTTACTGTAAAAATTTTATTTTTTATATTTAATGAGTTAACAGTCAAAACCGATAGAAATTCCAAGTTGGGACGGCCATATCTGAGAGTTTGGAGTCAATTATGGTTAAAGTTTATTTTTCTGTAAGTATAAAATAGTATTTATTTACATAAAACATTCAAGTTGTATTGTCGTAATATAATATTTTACTGTGAAAATTTTATTTTTTATATTTAATGAGTTATGAGTCAAAACCGATGGAAATTCAAAGTTGAGACGGCCATGTCTGAGAGTTTGGAGTCATTTACGATTAAAGTTTATTTTTCTGTAAGTATAAAATAGTATTCAATTACATAAAACATTCAAGTTCTATTGTCGTAATATAATATTTTACTGTGAAAATTTTATTTTTTATTCATAATGAGTTATGAGTCAAAACTGATAGAAATTCCAAGTTGGGAAGGCCATGTCTGAGAGTTTGGAGTCAATTATGGCTAAAGTTTATTTTTCTCTAAGTATGAAATAGTATTTAGTTACATTAAACATTCAAGTTGTATTGTCGTAATATAATATTTTACTGTGAAAATTTTATTTTTTATTTATAATGAGTTATGAGTCAAAACTGATAGAAATTCCAAGTTGGGACGGCCATGTCTGAGAGTTTGGAGTCAATTATGGTTAAAGTTTATTTTTCTCTAAGTATGAAATAGTATTTAGTTACATTAAACATTCAAGTTGTATTGTCGTAATATAATATTTTACTGTCAAAATTTTATTTTTTATTTTTAATGAGTTAACAGTCAAAACCGATAGAAATTCCAAGTTGGGACGGCCATGTCTGAGAGTTTGGAGTCATTTACGATTAAAGTTTATTTTTCTGTAAGTATAAAATAGTATTCAATTACATAAAACATTCAAGTTGCATTGTCGTAATATAATATTTTACTGTGAAAATTTTATATTTTATATTTAATGAGTTAACAGTCAAAACCGATGGAAATTCCAAGTTGGGACGGCCATGTCTGAGAGTTTGGAGTCATTTACGATGAAAGTTTATTTTTTTCTAAATATAAAATAGGATTTAATCACATAAAACATTCAAGTTGTATTGTAGTAATATGATATTTTACTGTGAAAATTTTATTTTTTATTTATAATGAGTTATGAGTCAAAACTGATAGAAATTCCAAGTTGGGACGGCCATGTCTGAGAGTTTGAAGTCATTTATGATTAATGTTTATTTTTCTGTAAGTATGAAATAGTATTTAGTTACATTAAACATTCAAGTTGTATTGTCGTAATATAATATTTTACTGTCAAAATTTTATTTTTTATTTTCAATGAGTTAACAGTCAAAACCGATAGAAATTCCAAGTTGGGACGGCCATGTCTGAGAGTTTGGAGTCATTTACGATTAAAGTTTATTTTTCTGTAAGTATAAAATAGTATTTAATTACATAAAACATTCAAGTTGTATTGTCGTAATATAATATTTTACTGTCAAAATTTTATTTTTTATTTAAAATGAGTTATGAGTCAAAACCGATAGAAATTCCAAGTTGGGACGGCCATGTCTGAGAGTTTGGAGTCATTTACGATTAAAGTTTATTTTTCTGTAAGTATGAAATAGCATTTAATTACATTAAACATTCAAGTTGTATCGTCGTAATATAATATTTTACTGTCAAAATTTTATTTTTTATATTTAATGAGTTATGAGTCAAAACCGATGGAAATTCCAAGTTGAGACGGCCATGTCTGAGAGTTTGGAGTCATTTACGATTAAAGTTTATTTTTCTGTAAGTATAAAATAGTATTCAATTACATAAAACATTCAAGTTGTATTGTCGTAATATAATATTTTACTGTGAAAATTTTATTTTTTATTCATAATGAGTTATGAGTCAAAACTGATAGAAATTCCAAGTTGGGACGGCCATGTCTGAGAGTTTGGAGTCAATTATGGTTAAAGTTTATTTTTCTCTAAGTATGAAATAGTATTTAGTTACATTAAACATTCAAGTTGTATTGTCGTAATATAATATTTTACTGTCAAAATTTTATTTTTTATTTTTAATGAGTTAACAGTCAAAACCAATAGAAATTCAAAGTTGGGACGGCCATGTCTGAGAGTTTGGAGTCATTTACGATTAAAGTTTATTTTTCTGTAAGTATAAAATAGTATTCAATTACATAAAACATTCAAGTTGTATTGTCGTAATATAATATTTAACTGTGAAAATTTTATTTTTTATATTTAATGAGTTATGAGTCAAAACCGATGGAAATTCCAAGTTGGGACGGCCATGTCTGAGAGTTTGGAGTCATTTACGATTAAAGTTTATTTTTTCTAAGTATAAAATAGGATTTAATCACATAAAACATTCAAGTTGTATTGTAGTAATATAATATTTTACTGTGAAAATTTTATTTTTTATTTATAATGAGTTATGAGTCAAAACTGATAGAAATTCCAAGTTGGGACGGCCATGTCTGAGAGTTTGGAGTCAATTATGGTTAAAGTTTATTTTTCTCTAAGTATGAAATAGTATTTAGTTACATTAAACATTCAAGTTGTATTGTCGTAATATAATATTTTACTGTCAAAATTTTATTTTTTATTTTTAATGAGTTAACAGTCAAAACCGATAGAAATTCCAAGTTGGGACGGCCATGTCTGAGAGTTTGGAGTCATTTACGAATAAAGTTTATTTTTCTGTAAGTATAAAATAGTATTTAATTACATAAAACATTCAAGTTGTATTGTCGTAATATAATATTTTACTGTCAAAATTTTATTTTTTATTTTAAATGAGTTATGAGTCAAAACCGATAGAAATTCCAAGTTGGGACGGCCATGTCTGAGAGTTTGGAGTCATTTACGATTAAAGTTTATTTTTCTGTAAGTATGAAATAGCATTTAATTACATTAAACATTCAAGTTGTATCGTCGTAATATAATATTTTACTGTAAAAAATTTATTTTTTATATTTAATGAGTTCTGAGTCAAAACCGATAGAACTTCCAAGTTGGGACGGCCATATCTGAGAGTTTGGAGTCAATTATGGTTAAAGTTTATTTTTCTGTAAGTATAAAATAGTATTTAATTACATAAAACATTCAAGTTGTATTGTCGTAATATAATATTTTACTGTCAAAATTTTATTTTTTATTTTAAATGAGTTATGAGTCAAAACCGATAGAAATTCCAAGTTGGGACGGCCATGTCTGAGAGTTTGGAGTCATTTACGATTAAAGTTTATTTTTCTGTAAGTATAAAATAGTATTCAATTACATAAAACATTCAAGTTGTATTGTCCTAATATAATATTTTACTGTGAAAATTTTATTTTTTATATTTTATGAGTTATGAGTCAAAACCGATGGAAATTCCAAGTTGAGACGGCCATGTCTGAGAGTTTGGAGTCATTTACGATTAAAGTTTATTTTTCTGTAAGTATAAAATAGTATTCAATTACATAAAACATTCAAGTTGTATTGTCGTAATATAATATTTTACTGTGAAAATTTTATTTTTTATTTATAATGAGTTATGAGTCAAAATTGATAGATATTCCAAGTTGGGACGGCCATGTCTGAGAGTTTGGAGTCAATTATGGTTAAAGTTTATTTTTCTCTAAGTATGAAATAGTATTTAGTTACATTAAACATTCAAGTTGTATTGTTGTAATATAATATTTTACTGTCAAAATCTTATTTTTTATTTTTAATGAGTTAACAGTCAAAACCGATAGAAATTCCAAGTTGGGACGGCCATGTCTGAGAGTTTGGAGTCATTTACGATTAAAGTTTATTTTTCTGTAAGTATGAAATAGCATTTAATTACATTAAACATTCAAGTTGTATCGTCGTAATATAATATTTTACTGTGAAAATTTTATTTTTTATAATTAATGAGTTCTGAGTCGAAACCGATAGAAATTCCAAGTTGGGACGGCCATGTCTGAGAGTTTGGAGTCAATTATGGTTAAAGTTTATTTTTCTGTAAGTATAAAATAGTATTTATTTACATAAAACATTCAAGTTGTATTGTCGTAATATAATATTTTACTGTGAAAATTTTATTTTTTATATTTAATGAGTTATGAGTCAAAACCGATGGAAATTCCAAGTTGGGACGGCCATGTCTGAGAGTTTGGAGTCATTTACGATTAAAGTTTATTTTTTTCTAAGTATAAAATAGGATTTAATCACATAAAACATTCAAGTTGTATTGTAGTAATATGATATTTTACTGTGAAAATTTTATTTTTTATTTATAATGAGTTATGAGTCAAAACTGATAGAAATTCCAAGTTGGGACGGCCATGTCTGAGAGTTTGAAGTCATTTACGATTAATGTTTATTTTTCTGTAAGTATGAAATAGTATTTAGTTACATTAAACATTCAAGTTGTATTGTCGTAATAAAATATTTTACTGTCAAAATTTTATTTTTTATTTTTAATGAGTTAACAGTCAAAACCGATAGAAATTCCAAGTTGGGACGGCCATGTCTGAGAGTTTGGAGTCATTTACGATTAAAGTTTATTTTTCTGTAAGTATAAAATAGTATTTAATTACATAAAACATTCAAGTTGTATTGTCGTAATATAATATTTTACTGTCAAAATTTTATTTTTTATTTTAAATGAGTTATGAGTCAAAACCGATAGAAATTCCAAGTTGGGACGGCCATGTCTGAGAGTTTGGAGTCATTTACGATTAAAGTTTATTTTTCTGTAAGTATAAAATAGTATTCAATTACATAAAACATTCAAGTTGTATTGTCGTAATATAATATTTTACTGTGAAAATTTTATTTTTTATATTTAATGAGTTATGAGTCAAAACCGATGGAAATTCCAAGTTGAGACGGCCATGTCTGAGAGTTTGGAGTCATTTACGATTAAAGTTTATTTTTCTGTAAGTATAAAATAGTATTCAATTACATAAAACATTCAAGTTGTATTGTCGTAATATAATATTTTACTGTGAAAATTTTATTTTTTATTTATAATGAGTTATGAGTCAAAATTGATAGAAATTCCAAGTTGGGACGGCCATGTCTGAGAGTTTGGAGTCAATTATGGTTAAAGTTTATTTTTCTCTAAGTATGAAATAGTATTTAGTTACATTAAACATTCAAGTTGTATTGTTGTAATATAATATTTTACTGTCAAAATCTTATTTTTTATTTTTAATGAGTTAACAGTCAAAACCGATAGAAATTCCAAGTTGGGACGGCCATGTCTGAGAGTTTGGAGTCATTTACGATTAAAGTTTATTTTTCTGTAAGTATGAAATAGCATTTAATTACATTAAACATTCAAGTTGTATCGTCGTAATATAATATTTTACTGTGAAAATTTTATTTTTTATATTTAATGAGTTCTGAGTCGAAACCGATAGAAATTCCAAGTTGGGACGGCCATGTCTGAGAGTTTGGAGTCAATTATGGTTAAAGTTTATTTTTCTGTAAGTATAAAATAGTATTTATTTACATAAAACATTCAAGTTGTATTGTCGTAATATAATATTTTACTGTCAAAATTTTATTTTTTATATTTAATGAGTTATGAGTCAAAACTGATGGAAATTCCAAGTTGGGACGGCCATGTCTGAGAGTTTGAAGTCATTTACGATTAAAGTTTATTTTTCTGTAAGTATGAAATAGTATTTAGTTACATTAAACATTCAAGTTGTATTGTCGTAATATAATATTTTACTGTCAAAATTTATTTTTTTATTTTAAATGAGTTAACAGTCAAAACCGATAGAAATTCCAAGTTGGGACGGCCATGTCTTAGAGTTTGGAGTCATTTACGATTAAAGTTTATTTTTCTCTAAGTATGAAATAGTATTTAATTACATAAAACATTCAAGTTGTATTGTCGTAATATAATATTTTACTGTCAAAATCTTATTTTTTATTTTTAATGAGTTAACAGTCAAAACTGATAGAAATTCCAAGTTGGGACGGCCATGTCTGAGAGTTTGGAGTCATTTACGATTAAAGTTTATTTTTCTGTAAGTATAAAATAGTATTTAATTACATAAAACATTCAAGTTGTATTGTCGTATTATAATATTTTACTGTCAAAATTTTATTTTTTATTTTTAATGAGTTAACAGTCAAAACTGATAGAAATTCCAAGTTGGGACGGCCATGTCTGAGAGTTTGGAGTCATTTACGGTTAAAGTTTATTTTTCTGTAAGTATGAAATAGTATTTAGTTACATTAAACATTCAAGTTGTATTGTCGTAATAAAATATTTTACTGTCAAAATTTTATTTTTTATTTTTAATGAGTTAACAGTCAAAACCGATAGAAATTCCAAGTTGGGACGGCCATGTCTGAGAGTTTGGAGTCATTTACGATTAAAGTTTATTTTTCTGTAAGTATAAAATAGTATTTAATTACATAAAACATTCAAGTTGTATTGTCGTAATATAATATTTTACTGTCAAAATTTTATTTTTTATTTTAAATGAGTTATGAGTCAAAACCGATAGAAATTCCAAGTTGGGACGGCCATGTCTGAGAGTTTGGAGTCATTTACGATTAAAGTTTATTTTTCTGTAAGTATAAAATAGTATTCAATTACATAAAACATTCAAGTTGTATTGTCGTAATATAATATTTTACTGTGAAAATTTTATTTTTTATATTTAATGAGTTATGAGTCAAAACCGATGGAAATTCCAAGTTGAGACGGCCATGTCTGAGAGTTTGGAGTCATTTACGATTAAAGTTTATTTTTCTGTAAGTATAAAATAGTATTCAATTACATAAAACATTCAAGTTGTATTGTCGTAATATAATATTTTACTGTGAAAATTTTATTTTTTATTTATAATGAGTTATGAGTCAAAATTGATAGAAATTCCAAGTTGGGACGGCCATGTCTGAGAGTTTGGAGTCAATTATGGTTAAAGTTTATTTTTCTCTAAGTATGAAATAGTATTTAGTTACATTAAACATTCAAGTTGTATTGTTGTAATATAATATTTTACTGTCAAAATCTTATTTTTTATTTTTAATGAGTTAACAGTCAAAACCGATAGAAATTCCAAGTTGGGACGGCCATGTCTGAGAGTTTGGAGTCATTTACGATTAAAGTTTATTTTTCTGTAAGTATGAAATAGCATTTAATTACATTAAACATTCAAGTTGTATCGTCGTAATATAATATTTTACTGTGAAAATTTTATTTTTTATATTTAATGAGTTCTGAGTCGAAACCGATAGAAATTCCAAGTTGGGACGGCCATGTCTGAGAGTTTGGAGTCAATTATGGTTAAAGTTTATTTTTCTGTAAGTATAAAATAGTATTTATTTACATAAAACATTCAAGTTGTATTGTCGTAATATAATATTTTACTGTCAAAATTTTATTTTTTATATTTAATGAGTTATGAGTCAAAACTGATGGAAATTCCAAGTTGGGACGGCCATGTCTGAGAGTTTGAAGTCATTTACGATTAAAGTTTATTTTTCTGTAAGTATGAAATAGTATTTAGTTACATTAAACATTCAAGTTGTATTGTCGTAATATAATATTTTACTGTCAAAATTTATTTTTTTATTTTAAATGAGTTAACAGTCAAAACCGATAGAAATTCCAAGTTGGGACGGCCATGTCTTAGAGTTTGGAGTCATTTACGATTAAAGTTTATTTTTCTCTAAGTATAAAATAGTATTCAATTACATAAAACATTCAAGTTGTATTGTCGTAATATAATATTTTACTGTCAAAATTTTATTTTTTATTTTTAATGAGTTAACAGTCAAAACCGATAGAAATTCCAAGTTGGGACGGCCATGTCTGAGAGTTTGGAGTCATTTACGATTAAAGTTTATTTTTCTGTAAGTATGAAATAGCATTTAATTACATAAAACATTCAAGTTGTATTGTCGTAACAGTCAAAACTGATAGAAATTCCAAGTTGGGACGGCCATGTCTGAGAGTTTGGAGTCATTTACGATTAAAGTTTATTTTTCTCTAAGTATGAAATAGTATTTAATTACATAAAACATTCAAGTTGTATTGTCGTAATATAATATTTTACTGTCAAAATCTTATTTTTTATTTTCAATGAGTTTACAGTCAAAACCGATAGAAATTCCAAGTTGGGAGAGAGTTTGGAGTCATTAACGATTAAGTTTATTTTTTTGTAAGTATGAAATAGCATTTAATGACATTAACTTTACAGACTTTAACCATAAATGACTCCAAACTCTCAGACATGGCCGTCCCAACTTGGAATTTCCATCGGTTTTGACTCATAACTCATTAAATATAAAAAATAAAATTTTCACAGTAAAATATTATATTACGACAATACAACTTGATTGTTTTATGTTATTAATTCCTATTTTATACTTAGATAAAAATAAACATTAATCGTAAATGACTCCAAACTCTCAGACGTGGCCATCCCAACTTGGAATTTCTATCGGTTTTGACTCATAACTCATTAAAAATGAAAAATAAAATTTTGACAGTAAAATATTATATTACGACAATACAACTTCAATGTTTTATGTAACTAAATACTATTTTATACTTAGAGAAAAATAAAATTTAACCATAATTGACTCCAAACTCTCAGACATGGCCGTCCCAACTTGAAATTTCTATTAGTTTTGACTCAGAACTCATTAAAAATTAAATTTTCACAGTAAAATATTATATTACGACGATACAACTTGAATATTTTATGTAACTAAATACTATTTCATACTTACAGAAAAATAAACTTTAATCGTAAATGACTTCAAACTCTCAGACATGGCCGTCCCAACTTGGAATTTCCATCGGTTTTGACTCATAACTCATTAAATATAAAAAATAAAATTTTCACAGTAAAATATTATATTACGACAATACAACTTGAATGTTTTATGTAATTGAATACTATTTCATACTTAGAGAAAAATAAACTTTAATCGTAAATGACCCCAAACTCTCAGACATGGCCGTCCCAACTTGGAATTTCTATCGGTTTTGACTGTTAACTCATTAAAAATAAAAAATAAGATTTTGACAGTAAAATATTATATTACGACAATACAACTTGAATATTTTATGTAACTAAATACTATTTCATACTTACAGAAAAATAAACTTTAATCGTAAATGACTTCAAACTCTCAGACATGGCCGTCCCAACTTGGAATTTCTATCAGTTTTGACTCATAACTCATTATAAATAAAAAATAAAATTTTCACAGTAAAATATCATATTACTACAATACAACTTGAATGTTTTATGTGATTAAATCCTATTTTATACTTACAGAAAAATAAACTTTAATCGTAAATGACTCCAAACTCTCAGACATGGCCGTCCCAACTTGGAATTTCCATCGGTTTTGACTCATAACTCATTAAATATAAAAAATAAAATTTTCACAGTAAAATATTATATTACGACAATACAACTTGAATGTTTTATGTAATTGAATACTATTTTATACTTACAGAAAAATAAACTTTAATCGTAAATGACCCCAAACTCTCAGACATGGCCGTCCCAACTTGGAATTTCTATCAGTTTTGACTGTAAACTCATTAAAAATAAAACATAAAATTTTGACAGTAAAATATTATATTACAACAATACAACTTGAATGTTTTATGTAATTAAATACTATTTCATACTTACAGAAAAATAAACTTTAATCGTAAATGACTCCAAACTCTCAGACATGGCCGTCCCAACTTGGAATTTCTATCGGTTTTGACTGTTAACTCATTAAAAATAAAAAATAAGATTTTGACAGTAAAATATTATATTACGACAATACAACTTGAATGTTTTATGTAATTAAATACTATTTCATACTTAGAGAAAAATAAACTTTAATCGTAAATGACTCCAAACTCTCAGACATGGCCGTCCCAACTTGGAATTTCTATCGTTTTTGACTTTTAACTCATTAAAAATAAAAAATAAAATTTTGACAGTAAAATATTATATTACGACAATACAACTTGAATGTTTAATGTAACTAAATACTATTTCATACTTACAGAAAAATAAACTTTAATCGTAAATGACTTCAAACTCTCAGACATGGCCGTCCCAACTTGGAATTTCTATCAGTTTTGACTCATAACTCATTATAAATAAAAAATAAAATTTTCACAGTAAAATATCATATTACTACAATACAACTTGAATGTTTTATGTGATTAAATCCTATTTTATACTTAGAGAAAAATAAACTTTAATCGTAAATGACTCTAAACTCTCAGACATGGCCGTCCCAACTTGGAATTTCCATCGGTTTTGACTCATAACTCATTAAATATAAAAAATAAAATTGTCACAGTAAAATATTATATTACGACAATACAACTTGAATGTTTTATGTAATTGAATACTATTTTATACTTACAGAAAAATAAACTTTAATCGTAAATGACTCCAAACTCTCAGACATGGCCGTCCCAACTGGGAATTTCCATCGGTTTTGACTCATAACTCATTAAATATAAAAAATAAAATTTTGACAGTAAAATATTATATTACGACAATACAACTTGAATGTTTTATGTAAATAAATACTATTTTATACTTACAGAAAAATAAACTTTAACCATAATTGACTCCAAACTCTCAGACATGGCCGTCCCAACTTGGAATTTCTATCGGTTTTGACTGTAAACTCATTAAAAATAAAAAATAAAATTTTTACAGTAAAATATTATATTACGACGATACAACTTGAATGTTTAATGTAATTAAATGCTATTTCATACTTACAGAAAAATAAACTTTAATCGTAAATGACTCCAAACTCTCAGACATGGCCGTCCCAACTTGGAATTTCTATCAGTTTTGACTGTTAACTCATTAAAAATAAAAAATAAAATTTTGACAGTAAAATATTATATTACGACAATACAACTTGAATGTTTTATGTAATTAAATACTATTTCATACTTAGAGAAAAATAAACTTTAATCGTAAATGACTCCAAACTCTCAGACATGGCCGTCCCAACTTGGAATTTCTATCGCTTTTGACTGTAAACTCATTAAAAATAAAAAATAAAATTTTGACAGTAAAATATTATATTACGACAATACAACTTGAATGTTTAATGTAACTAAATACTATTTCATACTTACAGAAAAATAAACTTTAACCGTAAATGACTCCAAACTCTCAGACATGGCCGTCCCAACTTGGAATTTCTATCAGTTTTGACTGTTAACTCATTAAAAATAAAAAATAAAATTTTGACAGTAAAATATTATAATACGACAATACAACTTGAATGTTTTATGTAATTAAATACTATTTTATACTTACAGAAAAATAAACTTTAATCGTAAATGACTCCAAACTCTCAGACATGGCCGTCCCAACTTGGAATTTCTATCAGTTTTGACTGTTAACTCATTAAAAATAAAAAATAAGATTTTGACAGTAAAATATTATATTACGACAATACAACTTGAATGTTTTATGTAATTAAATACTATTTCATACTTAGAGAAAAATAAACTTTAATCTTAAATGACTCCAAACTCTCAGACATGGCCGTCCCAACTTGGAATTTTCATCGGTTTTGACTCATAACTAATTAAATATAAAAAATAAAATTTTCACAGTAAAATATTATATTACGACAATACAACTTGAATGTTTTATGTAATTGAATACTATTTTATACTTACAGAAAAAAAAACTTTAATCGTAAATGACTCCAAACTCTCAGACATGGCCGTCCCAACTTGGAATTTCTATCAGTTTTGACTGTTAACTCATTAAAAATAAAACATAAAATTTTGACAGTAAAATATTATATTACGACAATACAACTTGAATATTTTATGTAATTAAATACTATTTCATACTTAGGGAAAAATAAACTTTAATCGTAAATGACTCCAAACTCTCAGACATGGCCGTCCCAACTTGGAATTTCTATCGGTTTTGACTGTTAACTCATTAAAAATAAAAAATAAGATTTTGACAGTAAAATATTATATTACGACAATACAACTTGAATGTTTTATGAAATTAAATACTATTTCATACTTAGAGAAAAATAAACTTTAATCGTAAATGACTCCAAACTCTCAGACATGGCCGTCCCAACTTGGAATTTCTATCGGTTTTGACTTTTAACTCATTAAAAATAAAAAAATAAAATTTTGACAGTAAAATATTATATTACGACAATACAACTTGAATGTTTAATGTAACTAAATACTATTTCATACTTACAGAAAAATAAACTTTAATCGTAAATGACTTCAAACTCTCAGACATGGCCGTCCCAACTTGGAATTTCTATCAGTTTTGACTCATAACTCATTATAAATAAAAAATAAAATTTTCACAGTAAAATATCATATTACTACAATACAACTTGAATGTTTTATGTGATTAAATCCTATTTTATACTTAGAGAAAAATAAACTTTAATCGTAAATGACTCTAAACTCTCAGACATGGCCGTCCCAACTTGGAATTTCCATCGGTTTTGACTCATAACTCATTAAATATAAAAAATATAATTGTCACAGTAAAATATCATATTACGAGAATACAACTTGAATGTTTTATGTAATTGAATACTATTTTATACTTACAGAAAAAAAAACTTTAATCGTAAATGACTCCAAACTCTCAGACATGGCCGTCCCAACTTGGAATTTCTATCGTTTTTGACTTTTAACTCATTAAAAATAAAAAATAAAATTTTGACAGTAAAATATTATATTACGACAATACAACTTGAATGTTTAATGTAACTAAATACTATTTCATACTTACAGAAAAATAAACTTTAATCGTAAATGACTTCAAACTCTCAGACATGGCCGTCTCAACTTGGAATTTCTATCAGTTTTGACTGTTAACTCATTAAAAATAAAAAATAAAATTTTCACAGTAAAATATTTTATTACGACAATACAACTTGAATGTTTTATGTGATTAAATCCTATTTTATACTTAGAGAAAAATAAACTTTAATCGTAAATGACTCTAAACTCTCAGACATGGCCGTCCCAACTTGGAATTTCCATCGGTTTTGACTCATAACTCATTAAATATAAAAAATAAAATTGTCACAGTAAAATATTATATTACGACAATACAACTTGAATGTTTTATGTAATTGAATACTATTTTATACTTACAGAAAAATAAACTTTAATCGTAAATGACTCCAAACTCTCAGACATGGCCGTCCCAACTTGGAATTTCCATCGGTTTTGACTCATAACTCATTAAATATAAAAAATAAAATTTTGACAGTAAAATATTATATTACGACAATACAACTTGAATGTTTTATGTAAATAAATACTATTTTATACTTACAGAAAAATAAACTTTAACCATAATTGACTCCAAACTCTCAGACATGGCCGTCCCAACTTGGAATTTCTATCGGTTTTGACTGTAAACTCATTAAAAATAAAAAATAAAATTTTTACAGTAAAATATTATATTACGACGATACAACTTGAATGTTTAATGTAATTAAATGCTATTTCATACTTACAGAAAAATAAACTTTAATCGTAAATGACTCCAAACTCTCAGACATGGCCGTCCCAACTTGGAATTTCTATCAGTTTTGACTGTTAACTCATTAAAAATAAAAAATAAAATTTTGACAGTAAAATATTATATTACGACAATACAACTTGAATGTTTTATGTAATTAAATACTATTTCATACTTAGAGAAAAATAAACTTTAATCGTAAATGACTCCAAACTCTCAGACATGGCCGTCCCAACTTGGAATTTCTATCGCTTTTGACTGTAAACTCATTAAAAATAAAAAATAAAATTTTGACAGTAAAATATTATATTACGACAATACAACTTGAATGTTTAATGTAACTAAATACTATTTCATACTTACAGAAAAATAAACTTTAATCGTAAATGACTCCAAACTCTCAGACATGGCCGTCCCAACTTGGAATTTCTATCAGTTTTGACTGTTAACTCATTAAAAATAAAAAATAAAATTTTGACAGTAAAATATTATATTACGACAATACAACTTGAATGTTTTATGTAATTAAATACTATTTTATACTTACAGAAAAATAAACTTTAATCGTAAATGACTCCAAACTCTCAGACATGGCCGTCCCAACTTGGAATTTCTATCAGTTTTGACTGTTAACTCATTAAAAATAAAAAATAAGATTTTGACAGTAAAATATTATATTACGACAATACAACTTGAATGTTTTATGTAATTAAATACTATTTCATACTTAGAGAAAAATAAACTTTAATCGTAAATGACTCCAAACTCTCAGACATGGCCGTCCCAACTTGGAATTTCCATCGGTTTTGACTCATAACTAATTAAATATAAAAAATAAAATTTTGACAGTAAAATATTATATTACGACAATACAACTTGAATGTTTTATGTAATTGAATACTATTTTATACTTACAGAAAAAAAAACTTTAATCGTAAATGACTCCAAACTCTCAGACATGGCCGTCCCAACTTGGAAGTTCTATCGGTTTTGACTCAGAACTCATTAAATATAAAAAATAAAATTTTTACAGTAAAATATTATATTACGACGATACAACTTGAATGTTTAATGTAATTAAATGCTATTTCATACTTACAGAAAAATAAACTTTAATCGTAAATGACTCCAAACTCTCAGACATGGCCGTCCCAACTTGGAATTTCTATCGGTTTTGACTCATAACTCATTTAAAATAAAAAATAAAATTTTGACAGTAAAATATTATATTACGACAATACAACTTGAATGTTTTATGTAATTAAATACTATTTCATACTTAGGGAAAAATAAACTTTAATCGTAAATGACTCCAAACTCTCAGACATGGCCGTCCCAACTTGGAATTTCTATCGGTTTTGACTGTTAACTCATTAAAAATAAAAAATAAGATTTTGACAGTAAAATATTATATTACGACAATACAACTTGAATGTTTTATGTAATTAAATACTATTTCATACTTAGAGAAAAATAAACTTTAATCGTAAATGACTCCAAACTCTCAGACATGGCCGTCCCAACTTGGAATTTCTATCGGTTTTGACTTTTAACTCATTAAAAATAAAAAAATAAAATTTTGACAGTAAAATATTATATTACGACAATACAACTTGAATGTTTAATGTAACTAAATACTATTTCATACTTACAGAAAAATAAACTTTAATCGTAAATGACTTCAAACTCTCAGTCATGGCCGTCCCAACTTGGAATTTCTATCAGTTTTGACTCATAACTCATTATAAATAAAAAATAAAATTTTCACAGTAAAATATCATATTACTACAATACAACTTGAATGTTTTATGTGATTAAATCCTATTTTATACTTACAGAAAAATAAACTTTAATCGTAAATGACTCTAAACTCTCAGACATGGCCGTCCCAACTTGGAATTTCCATCGGTTTTGACTCATAACTCATTAAATATAAAAAATATAATTGTCACAGTAAAATATTATATTACGACAATACAACTTGAATGTTTTATGTAATTGAATACTATTTTATACTTACAGAAAAAAAAACTTTAATCGTAAATGACTCCAAACTCTCAGACATGGCCGTCCCAACTTGGAATTTCTATCGTTTTTGACTTTTAACTCATTAAAAATAAAAAATAAAATTTTGACAGTAAAATATTATATTACGACAATACAACTTGAATGTTTAATGTAACTAAATACTATTTCATACTTACAGAAAAATAAACTTTAATCGTAAATGACTTCAAACTCTCAGACATGGCCGTCCCAACTTGGAATTTCTATCAGTTTTGACTGTTAACTCATTAAAAATAAAAAATAAAATTTTCACAGTAAAATATTATATTACGACAATACAACTTGAATGTTTTATGTGATTAAATCCTATTTTATACTTAGAGAAAAATAAACTTTAATCGTAAATTACTCTAAACTCTCAGACATGGCCGTCCCAACTTGGAATTTCCATCGGTTTTGACTCATAACTCATTAAATATAAAAAATAAAATTGTCACAGTAAAATATTATATTACGACAATACAACTTGAATGTTTTATGTAATTGAATACTATTTTATACTTACAGAAAAATAAACTTTAATCGTAAATGACTCCAAACTCTCAGACATGGCCGTCCCAACTTGGAATTTCTATCAGTTTTGACTGTTAACTCATTAAAAATAAAACATAAAATTTTGACAGTAAAATATTATATTACGACAATAAAACTTGAATGTTTTATGTAATTAAATACTATTTCATACTTAGGGAAAAATAAACTTTAATCGTAAATGACTCCAAACTCTCAGACATGGCCGTCCCAACTTGGAATTTCTATCGGTTTTGACTGTTAACTCATTAAAAATAAAAAATAAGATTTTGACAGTAAAATATTATATTACGACAATACAACTTGAATGTTTTATGTAATTAAATACTATTTCATACTTAGAGAAAAATAAACTTTAATCGTAAATGACTCCAAACTCTCAGACATGGCCGTCCCAACTTGGAATTTCTATCGGTTTTGACTGTAAACTCATTAAAAATAAAAAATAAAATTTTGACAGTAAAATATTATATTACGACAATACAACTTGAATGTTTAATGTAACTAAATACTATTTCATACTTACAGAAAAATAAACTTTAATCGTAAATGACTCCAAACTCTCAGACATGGCCGTCCCAACTTGGAATTTCTATCAGTTTTGACTGTTAACTCATTAAAAATAAAAAATAAAATTTTCACAGTAAAATATTATATTACGACAATACAACTTGAATGTTTTATGTAATTAAATACTATTTCATACTAAGAGAAAAATAAACTTTAATCGTAAATGACTCCAAACTCTCAGACATGGCCGTCCCAACTTGGAATTTCTATCAGTTTTGACTGTTAACTCATTAAAAATAAAAAATTAGATTTTGACAGTAAAATATTATATTACGACAATACAACTTGAATGTTTTATGTAATTAAATACTATTTCATACTTAGAGAAAAATAAACTTTAATCGTAAATGACTCCAAACTCTCAGACATGGCCGTCCCAACTTGGAATTTCCATCGGTTTTGACTCATAACTCATTAAAAATAAAAAATAAAATTTTGACAGTAAAATATTATATTACGACAATACAACTTGAATGTTTTATGTAATTAAATACTATTTTATACTTACAGAAAAATAAACTTTAATCGTAAATGACTCCAAACTCTCAGACATGGCCGTCCCAACTTGGAATTTCTATCAGTTTTGAATGTTAACTCATTAAAAATAAAAAATAAAATTTTGACAGTAAAATATTATATTACGACAATACAACTTGAATGTTTTATGTAATTAAATACTATTTCATACTTAGAGAAAAATAAACTTTAATCGTAAATGACTCCAAACTCTCAGACATGGCCGTCCCAACTTGGAATTTCTATCAGTTTTGACTGTTAACTCATTAAAAATAAAAAATAAGATTTTGACAGTAAAATATTATATTACGACAATACAACTTGAATGTTTTATGTAATTAAATACTATTTCATACTTAGAGAAAAATAAACTTTAATCGTAAATGACTCCAAACTCTCAGACATGGCCGTCCCAACTTGGAATTTCCATCGGTTTTGACTCATAACTCATTAAATATAAAAAATAAAATTTTCACAGTAAAATATTTTATTACGACAATACAACTTGAATGTTTTATGTAATTGAATACTATTTTATACTTACAGAAAAAAAAACTTTAATCGTAAATGACTCCAAACTCTCAGACATGGCCGTCCCAACTTGGAATTTCTATCAGTTTTGACTGTTAACTCATTAAAAATAAAACATAAAATTTTGACAGTAAAATATTATATTATGACAATACAACTTGAATGTTTTATGTAATTAAATACTATTTCATACTTAGGGAAAAATAAACTTTAATCGTAAATGACTCCAAACTCTCAGACATGGCCGTCCCAACTTGGAATTTCTATCGGTTTTGACTGTTAACTCATTAAAAATAAAAAATAAGATTTTGACAGTAAAATATTATATTACGACAATACAACTTGAATGTTTTATGTAATTAAATACTATTTCATACTTAGAGAAAAATAAACTTTAATCGTAAATGACTCCAAACTCTCAGACATGGCCGTCCCAACTTGGAATTTCTATCGGTTTTGACTTTTAACTCATTAAAAATAAAAAATAAATTTTTGACAGTAAAATATTATATTACGATAATACAACTTGAATGTTTAATGTAACTAAATACTATTTCATACTTACAGAAAAATAAACTTTAATCGTAAATGACTTCAAACTCTCAGACATGGCCGTCCCAACTTGGAATTTCTATCAGTTTTGACTCATAACTCATTATAAATAAAAAATAAAATTTTCACAGTAAAATATCATATTACTACAATACAACTTGAATGTTTTATGTGATTAAATCCTATTTTATACTTAGAGAAAAATAAACTTTAATCGTAAATGACTCTAAACTCTCAGACATGGCCGTCCCAACTTGGAATTTCCATCGGTTTTGACTCATAACTCATTAAATATAAAAAATAAAATTGTCACAGTAAAATATTATATTACGACAATACAACTTGAATGTTTTATGTAATTGAATACTATTTTATACTTACAGAAAAAAAAACTTTAATCTTAAATGACTCCAAACTCTCAGACATGGCCGTCCCAACTTGGAATTTCTATCAGTTTTGACTGTTAACTCATTAAAAATAAAACATAAAATTTTGACAGTAAAATATTATATTACGACAATAAAACTTGAATGTTTTATGTAATTAAATACTATTTCATACTTAGGGAAAAATAAACTTTAATCGTAAATGACTCCAAACTCTCAGACATGGCCGTCCCAACTTGGAATTTCTATCGGTTTTGACTGTTAACTCATTAAAAATAAAAAATAAGATTTTGACAGTAAAATATTATATTACGACAATACAACTTGAATGTTTTATGTAATTAAATACTATTTCATACTTAGAGAAAAAAAAACTTTAATCGTAAATGACTCCAAACTCTCAGACATGGCCGTCCCAACTTGGAATTTCTATCAGTTTTGACTGTTAACTCATTAAAAATAAAACATAAAATTTTGACAGTAAAATATTATATTACGACAATACAACTTGAATGTTTTATGTAATTAAATACTATTTCATACTTAGGGAAAAATAAACTTTAATCGTAAATGACTCCAAACTCTCAGACATGGCCGTCCCAACTTGGAATTTCTATCGGTTTTGACTGTTAACTCATTAAAAATAAAAAATAAGATTTTGACAGTAAAATATTATATTACGACAATACAACTTGAATGTTTTATGTAATGAAATACTATTTCATACTTAGAGAAAAATAAACTTTAATCGTAAATGACTCCAAACTCTCAGACATGGCCGTCCCAACTTGGAATTTCTATCGGTTTTGACTGTAAACTCATTAAAAATAAAAAATAAAATTTTGACAGTAAAATATTATATGACGACAATACAACTTGAATGTTTAATGTAACTAAATACTATTTCATACTTAGAGAAAAATAAACTTTAATCGTAAATGACTCCAAACTCTTAGACATGGCCGTCCCAACTTGGAATTTCTATCAGTTTTGACTGTTAACTCATTAAAAATAAAAAATAAGATTTTGAGAGTAAAATATTATATTACGACAATACAACTTGAATGTTTTATGTAATTAAATACTATTTCATACTTAGAGAAAAATAAACTTTAATCGTAAATGACTCCAAACTCTCAGACATGGCCGTCCCAACTTGGAATTTCCATCGGTTTTGACTCATAACTCATTAAATATAAAAAATAAAATTTTCACAGTAAAATATTATATTACGACAATACAACTTGAATGTTTTATGTAATTGAATACTATTTTATACTTACAGAAAAATAAACTTTAATCGTAAATGACCCCAAACTCTCAGACATGGCCGTCCCAACTTGGAATTTCTATCAGTTTTGACTGTTAACTCATTAAAAATAAAACATAAAATTTTGACAGTAAAATATTATATTATGACAATACAACTTGAATGTTTTATGTAATTAAATACTATTTCATACTTAGGGAAAAATAAACTTTAATCGTAAATGACTCCAAACTCTCAGACATGGCCGTCCCAACTTGGAATTTCTATCGGTTTTGACTGTTAACTCATTAAAAATAAAAAATAAGATTTTGACAGTAAAATATTATATTACGACAATACAACTTGAATGTTTTATGTAATTAAATACTATTTCATACTTAGAGAAAAATAAACTTTAATCGTAAATGACTCCAAACTCTCAGACATGGCCGTCCCAACTTGGAATTTCTATCGGTTTTGACTTTTAACTCATTAAAAATAAAAAATAAATTTTTGACAGTAAAATATTATATTACGATAATACAACTTGAATGTTTAATGTAACTAAATACTATTTCATACTTACAGAAAAATAAACTTTAATCGTAAATGACTTCAAACTCTCAGACATGGCCGTCCCAACTTGGAATTTCTATCAGTTTTGACTCATAACTCATTATAAATAAAAAATAAAATTTTCACAGTAAAATATCATATTACTACAATACAACTTGAATGTTTTATGTGATTTAATCCTATTTTATACTTACAGAAAAATAAACTTTAATCGTAAATGACTCTAAACTCTCAGACATGGCCGTCCCAACTTGGAATTTCCATCGGTTTTGACTCATAACTCATTAAATATAAAAAATAAAATTGTCACAGTAAAATATTATATTACGACAATACAACTTGAATGTTTTATGTAATTGAATACTATTTTATACTTACAGAAAAAAAAACTTTAATCGTAAATGACTCCAAACTCTCAGACATGGCCGTCCCAACTTGGAATTTCTATCAGTTTTGACTGTTAACTCATTAAAAATAAAACATAAAATTTTGACAGTAAAATATTATATTACGACAATACAACTTGAATGTTTTATGTAATTAAATACTATTTTATACTTACAGAAAAATAAACTTTAATCGTAAATGACTCCAAACTCTCAGACATGGCCGTCCCAACTTGGAATTTCTATCGGTTTTGACTGTTAACTCATTAAAAATAAAAAATAAGATTTTGACAGTAAAATATTATATTACGACAATACAACTTGAATGTTTTATGTAATTAAATACTATTTCATACTTAGAGAAAAATAAACTTTAATCGTAAATGACTCCAAACTCTCAGACATGGCCGTCCCAACTTGGAATTTCTATCGGTTTTGACTGTTAACTCATTAAAAATAAAAAATAAAATTTTGACAGTAAAATATTATATGACGACAATACTACTTGAATGTTTAATGTAACTAAATACTATTTCATACTTAGAGAAAAATAAACTTTAATCGTAAATGACTCCAAACTCTTAGACATGGCCGTCCCAACTTGGAATTTCTATCAGTTTTGACTGTTAACTCATTAAAAATAAAAAATAAGATTTTGAGAGTAAAATATTATATTACGACAATACAACTTGAATGTTTTATGTAATTAAATACTATTTCATACTTAGAGAAAAATAAACTTTAATCGTAAATGACTCCAAACTCTCAGACATGGCCGTCCCAACTTGGAATTTCCATTGGTTTTGACTCATAACTCATTAAATATAAAAAATAAAATTTTCACAGTAAAATATTATATTACGACAATACAACTTGAATGTTTAATGTAACTAAATACTATTTCATACTTACAGAAAAATAAACTTTAATCGTAAATGACTCCAAACTCTCAGACATGGCCGTCCCAACTTGGAATTTCTATCGGTTTTGACTGTTAACTCATTAAAAATAAAAAATAAAATTTTGACAGTAAAATATTATATTACGACAATACAACTTGAATGTTTAATGTAACTAAATACTATTTCATACTTACAGAAAAATAAACTTTAACCATAATTGACTCCAAACTCTCAGACATGGCCGTCCTAACTTGGAATTTCTATCAGTTTTGACTCAGAACTCATTAAATATAAAAAAAAAAATTATTTACAGTAAAATATTATATTACGACGATACAACTTGAATGTTTAATGTAATTAAATGCTATTTCATACTTACAGAAAAATAAACTTTAATCGTAAATGACTCCAAACTCTCAGACATGGCCGTCCCAACTTGGAATTTCTATCGGTTTTGACTGTTAACTCATTAAAAATAAAAAATAAAATTTTGACAGTAAAATATTATATTACGACAATACAACTTGAATGTTTAATGTAACTAAATACTATTTCATACTTACAGAAAAATAAACTTTAACCATAATTGACTCCAAACTCTCAGACATGGCCGTCCCAACTTGGAATTTCCATCGGTTTTGACTCATAACTCATTAAATATAAAAAATAAAATTTTCACAGTAAAATATTATATTACGACAATACAACTTGAATGTTTTATGTAATTGAATACTATTTTATACTTACAGAAAAATAAACTTTAATCGTAAATGACTCCAAACTCTCAGACATGGCCGTCCCAACTTGGAATTTCCATCGGTTTTGACTGATAACTCATTATAAATAAAAAATAAAATTTTCACAGTAAAATATCATATTACTACAATACAACTTGAATGTTTTATGTGATTAAATCCTATTTTATACTTAGAGAAAAATAAACTTTGATCGTAAATGACTCTAAACTCTCAGACATGGCCGTCCCAACTTGGAATTTCCATCGGTTTTGACTCATAACTCATTAAATATAAAAAATGAAATTGTCACAGTAAAATATTATATTACGACAATACAACTTGAATGTTTTATGTAATTGAATACTATTTTATACTTACAGAAAAAAAAACTTTAATCGTAAATGACTCCAAACTCTCAGACATGGCCGTCCCAACTTGGAATTTCTATCAGTTTTGACTGTTAACTCATTAAAAATAAAACATAAAATTTTGACAGTAAAATATTATATTACGACAATACAACTTGAATGTTTTATGTAATTAAATACTATTTCATACTTAGGGAAAAATAAACTTTAATCGTAAATGACTCCAAACTCTCAGACATGGCCGTCCCAACTTGGAATTTCTATCGGTTTTGACTGTTAACTCATTAAAAATAAAAAATAAGATTTTGACAGTAAAATATTATATTACGACAATACAACTTGAATGTTTTATGTAATTAAATACTATTTCATACTTAGAGAAAAATAAACTTTAATCGTAAATGACTCCAAACTCTCAGACATGGCCGTCCCAACTTGGAATTTCTATCGGTTTTGACTGTAAACTCATTAAAAATAAAAAATAAAATTTTGACAGTAAAATATTATATGACGACAATACAACTTGAATGTTTAATGTAACTAAATACTATTTCATACTTAGAGAAAAATAAACTTTAATCGTAAATGACTCCAAACTCTTAGACATGGCCGTCCCAACTTGGAATTTCTATCAGTTTTGACTGTTAACTCATTAAAAATAAAAAATAAGATTTTGAGAGTAAAATATTATATTACGACAATACAACTTGAATGTTTTATGTAATTAAATACTATTTCATACTTAGAGAAAAATAAACTTTAATCGTAAATGACTCCAAACTCTCAGACATGGCTGTCCCAACTTGGAATTTCCATCGGTTTTGACTCATAACTCATTAAATATAAAAAATAAAATTTTCACAGTAAAATATTATATTACGACAATACAACTTGAATGTTTAATGTAACTAAATACTATTTCATACTTACAGAAAAATAAACTTTAACCATAATTGACTCCAAACTTTCAGACATGGCCGTCCTAACTTGGAATTTCTATCAGTTTTGACTCAGAACTCATTAAATATAAAAAAATAAATTATTTACAGTAAAATATTATATTACGACGATACAACTTGAATGTTTAATGTAATTAAATGCTATTTCATACTTACAGAAAAATAAACTTTAATCGTAAATGACTCCAAACTCTCAGACATGGCCGTCCCAACTTGGAATTTCTATCGGTTTTGACTGTTAACTCATTAAAAATAAAAAATAAAATTTTGACAGTAAAATATTATATTACGACAATACAACTTGTATGTTTAATGTAACTAAATACTATTTCATACTTACAGAAAAATAAACTTTAACCATAATTGACTCCAAACTCTCAGACATGGCCGTCCCAACTTGGAATTTCCATCGGTTTTGACTCATAACTCATTAAATATAAAAAATAAAATTTTCACAGTAAAATATTATATTACGACAATACAACTTGAATGTTTTATGTAATTGAATACTATTTTATACTTACAGAAAAATAAACTTTAATCGTAAATGACTCCAAACTCTCAGACATGGCCGTCCCAACTTGGAATTTCCATCGGTTTTGACTCATAACTCATTAAAAATAAAAAATAAAATTTTGACAGTAAAATATTATATTACGACAATACAACTTGAATGTTTAATGTAACTAAATACTATTTCATACTTACAGAAAAATAAACTTTAACCATAATTGACTCCAAACTCTCAGACATGGCCGTCCCAACTTGGAATTTCCATCGGTTTTGACTCATAACTCATTAAATATAAAAAATAAAATTTTCACAGTAAAATATTATATTACGACAATACAACTTGAATGTTTTATGTAATTGAATACTATTTTATACTTACAGAAAAATAAACTTTAATCGTAAATGACTCCAAACTCTCAGACATGGCCGTCCCAACTTGGAATTTCTATCGGTTTTGACTGTTAACTCATTAAAAATAAAAAATAAGATTTTGACAGTAAAATATTATATTACGACAATACAACTTGAATGTTTTATATAATTAAATACTATTTCATACTTAGAGAAAAATAAACTTTAATGGTAAATGACTCCAAACTCTCAGACATGGCCGTCCCAACTTGGAATTTCCATCGGTTTTGACTCATAACTCATTAAAATATAAAAAATAAAATTTTCACAGTAAAATATTATATTACGACAATACAACTTGAATGTTTAATGTAACTAAATACTATTTCATACTTACAGAAAAATAAACTTTAACCATAATTGACTCCAAACTTTCAGACATGGCCGTCCTAACTTGGAATTTCTATCAGTTTTGACTCAGAACTCATTAAATATAAAAAAATAAATTATTTACAGTAAAATATTATATTAAGACGATACAACTTGAATGTTTAATGTAATTAAATGCTATTTCATACTTACAGAAAAATAAACTTTAATCGTAAATGACTCCAAACTCTCAGACATGGCCGTCCCAACTTGGAATCTCTATCGGTTTTGACTGTTAACTCATTAAAAATAAAAAATAAAATTTTGACAGTAAAATATTATATTACGACAATACAACTTGAATGTTTAATGTAACTAAATACTATTTCATACTTACAGAAAAATAAACTTTAACCATAATTGACTCCAAACTCTCAGACATGGCCGTCCCAACTTGGAATTTCCATCGGTTTTGACTCATAACTCATTAAATATAAAAAATAAAATTTTCACAGTAAAATATTATATTACGACAATACAACTTGAATGTTTTATGTAATTGAATACTATTTTATACTTACAGAAAAATAAACTTTAATCGTAAATGACTCCAAACTCTCAGACATGGCCGTCCCAACTTGGAATTTCCATCGGTTTTGACTCATAACTCATTAAAAATAAAAAATAAAATTTTGACAGTAAAATATTATATTACGACAATACAACTTGAATGTTTAATGTAACTAAATACTATTTCATACTTACAGAAAAATAAACTTTAACCATAATTGACTCCAAACTCTCAGACATGGCCGTCCCAACTTGGAATTTCCATCGGTTTTGACTCATAACTCATTAAATATAAAAAATAAAATTTTCACAGTAAAATATTATATTACAACAATACAACTTGAATGTTTTATGTAATTGAATACTATTTTATACTTACAGAAAAATAAACTTTAATCGTAAATGACCCCAAACTCTCAGACATGGCCGTCCCAACTTGGAATTTCTATCGGTTTTGACTGTTAACTCATTAAAAATAAAAAATAAGATTTTGACAGTAAAATATTATATTACGACAATACAACTTGAATGTTTTATGTAATTAAATACTATTTCATACTTAGAGAAAAATAAACTTTAATCGTAAATGACTCCAAACTCTCAGACATGGCCGTCCCAACTTGGAATTTCTATCGTTTTTGACTTTTAACTCATTAAAAATAAAAAATAAAATTTTGACAGTAAAATATTATATTACGACAATACAACTTGAATGTTTTATATAATTAAATACTATTTCATACTTAGAGAAAAATAAACTTTAATGGTAAATGACTCCAAACTCTCAGACATGGCCGTCCCAACTTGGAATTTCCATCGGTTTTGACTCATAACTCATTAAATATAAAAAATAAAATTTTCACAGTAAAATATTATATTACGACAATACAACTTGAATGTTTAATGTAACTAAATACTATTTCATACTTACAGAAAAATAAACTTTAACAATAATTGACTCCAAACTTTCAGACATGGCCGTCCTAACTTGGAATTTCTATCAGTTTTGACTCAGAACTCATTAAATATAAAAAAATAAATTATTTACAGTAAAATATTATATTACGACGATACAACTTGAATGTTTAATGTAATTAAATGCTATTTCATACTTACAGAAAAATAAACTTTAATCGTAAATGACTCCAAACTCTCAGACATGGCCGTCCCAACTTGGAATCTCTATCGGTTTTGACTGTTAACTCATTAAAAATAAAAAATAAAATTTTGACAGTAAAATATTATATTACGACAATACAACTTGAATGTTTAATGTAACTAAATACTATTTCATACTTACAGAAAAATAAACTTTAACCATAATTGACTCCAAACTCTCAGACATGGCCGTCCCAACTTGGAATTTCCATCGGTTTTGACTCATAACTCATTAAATATAAAAAATAAAATTTTCACAGTAAAATATTATATTACGACAATACAACTTGAATGTTTTATGTAATTGAATACTATTTTATACTTACAGAAAAATAAACTTTAATCGTAAATGACTCCAAACTCTCAGACATGGCCGTCCCAACTTGGAATTTCCATCGGTTTTGACTCATAACTCATTAAAAATAAAAAATAAAATTTTGACAGTAAAATATTATATTACGACAATACAACTTGAATGTTTAATGTAACTAAATACTATTTCATACTTACAGAAAAATAAACTTTAACCATAATTGACTCCAAACTCTCAGACATGGCCGTCCCAACTTGGAATTTCCATCGGTTTTGACTCATAACTCATTAAATATAAAAAATAAAATTTTCACAGTAAAATATTATATTACGACAATACAACTTGAATGTTTTATGTAATTGAATACTATTTTATACTTACAGAAAAATAAACTTTAATCGTAAATGACTCCAAACTCTCAGACATGGCCGTCCCAACTTGGAATTTCCATCGGTTTTGACTCATAACTCATTAAAAATAAAAAATAAAATTTTGACAGTAAAATATTATATTACGACAATACAACTTGAATGTTTAATGTAACTAAATACTATTTCATACTTACAGAAAAATAAACTTTAACCATAATTGACTCCAAACTCTCAGACATGGCCGTCCCAACTTGGAATTTCCATCGGTTTTGACTCATAACTCATTAAATATAAAAAATAAAATTTTCACAGTAAAATATTATATTACAACAATACAACTTGAATGTTTTATGTAATTGAATACTATTTTATACTTACAGAAAAATAAACTTTAATCGTAAATGACTCCAAACTCTCAGACATGGCCGTCCCAACTTGGAATTTCTATCGGTTTTGACTGTTAACTCATTAAAAATAAAAAATAAGATTTTGACAGTAAAATATTATATTACGACAATACAACTTGAATGTTTTATATAATTAAATACTATTTCATACTTAGAGAAAAATAAACTTTAATGGTAAATGACTCCAAACTCTCAGACATGGCCGTCCCAACTTGGAATTTCCATCGGTTTTGACTCATAACTCATTAAATATAAAAAATAAAATTTTCACAGTAAAATATTATATTACGACAATACAACTTGAATGTTTAATGTAACTAAATACTATTTCATACTTACAGAAAAATAAACTTTAACCATAATTGACTCCAAACTTTCAGACATGGCCGTCCTAACTTGGAATTTCTATCAGTTTTGACTCAGAACTCATTAAATATAAAAAAATAAATTATTTACAGTAAAATATTATATTACGACGATACAACTTGAATGTTTAATGTAATTAAATGCTATTTCATACTTACAGAAAAATAAACTTTAATCGTAAATGACTCCAAACTCTCAGACATGGCCGTCCCAACTTGGAATCTCTATCGGTTTTGACTGTTAACTCATTAAAAATAAAAAATAAAATTTTGACAGTAAAATATTATATTACGACAATACAACTTGAATGTTTAATGTAACTAAATACTATTTCATACTTACAGAAAAATAAACTTTAACCATAATTGACTCCAAACTCTCAGACATGGCCGTCCCAACTTGGAATTTCCATCGGTTTTGACTCATAACTCATTAAATATAAAAAATAAAATTTTCACAGTAAAATATTATATTACGACAATACAACTTGAATGTTTTATGTAATTGAATACTATTTTATACTTACAGAAAAATAAACTTTAATCGTAAATGACTCCAAACTCTCAGACATGGCCGTCCCAACTTGGAATTTCCATCGGTTTTGACTCATAACTCATTAAAAATAAAAAATAAAATTTTGACAGTAAAATATTATATTACGACAATACAACTTGAATGTTTAATGTAACTAAATACTATTTCATACTTACAGAAAAATAAACTTTAACCATAATTGACTCCAAACTCTCAGACATGGCCGTCCCAACTTGGAATTTCCATCGGTTTTGACTCATAACTCATTAAATATAAAAAATAAAATTTTCACAGTAAAATATTATATTACGACAATGCAACTTGAATGTTTTATGTAATTGAATACTATTTTATACTTACAGAAAAATAAACTTTAATCGTAAATGACTCCAAACTCTCAGACATGGCCGTCCCAACTTGGAATTTCCATCGGTTTTGACTCATAACTCATTAAAAATAAAAAATAAAATTTTGACAGTAAAATATTATATGACGACAATACAACTTGAATGTTTAATGTAATTAAATACTATTTCATACTTAGAGAAAAATAAACTTTAATCGTAAATGACTCCAAACTCTCAGACATGGCCGTCCCAACTTGGAATTTCTATCGGTTTTGACTGTTAACTCATTAAAAATAAAAAATCAGATTTTGACAGTAAAATATTATATTACGACAATACAACTTGAATGTTTTATGTAATTAAATACTATTTAATACTTAGAGAAAAATAAACTTTAATCGTAAATGACTCCAAACTCTCAGACATGGCAGTCCCAACTTGGAATTTCTATCGGTTTTGACTGTTAACTCATTAAAAATAAAAAATAAAATTTTGACAGTAAAATATTATATTACGACAATACAACTTGAATGTTTAATGTAACTAAATACTATTTCATACTTACAGAAAAATAAACTTTAACCATAATTGACTCCAAACTCTCAGACATGGCCGTCCCAACTTGGAATTTCTATCAGTTTTGACTCAGAACTCATTAAATATAAAAAATAAATTTTTTACAGTAAAATATTATATTACGACGATACAACTTGAATGTTTAATGTAATTAAATGCTATTTCATACTTACAGAAAAATAAACTTTAATCGTAAATGACTCCAAACTCTCTGACATTGCCGTCCCAACTTGGAATTTCTATCGGTTTTGACTCATAACTCATTTAAAATGAAAAATAAAATTTTGACAGTAAAAAATTATATTACGACAATACAACTTGAATGTTTTATGTAATTAAATACTATTTCATACTTAGAGAAAAATAAACTTTAATCGTAAATGACTCCAAACTCTCAGACATGGCCGTCCCAACTTGGAATTTCTATCGGTTTTGACTGTAAACTCATTAAAAATAAAAAATAAAATTTTGACAGTAAAATATTATATTACAACAATACAACTTGAATGTTTAATGTAACTAAATACTATTTCATACTTACAGAAAAATAAACTTTAATCGTAAATGACTCCAAACTCTCAGACATGGCCGTCCCAACTTGGAATTTCTATCGGTTTTGACTCTTAACTCATTAAAAATAAAAAATAAAATTTTGACAGTAAAATATTATATTACGACAATACAACTTGAATGTTTAATGTAACTAAATACTATTTCATACTTACAGAAAAATAAACTTTAATCGTAAATGACTCCAAACTCTCAGACATGGCCGTCCCAACTTGGAATTTCTATCAGTTTTGACTGTTAACTCATTAAAAATAAAAAATAAAATTTTGACAGTAAAACATTATATTACGACAATACAACTTGAATGTTTAATGTAACTAAATACTATTTCATACTTACAGAAAAATAAACTTTAATCGTAAATGACTTCAAACTCTCAGACATGGCCGTCCCAACTTGGAATTTCTATCAGTTTTGACTCATAACTCATTATAAATAAAAAATAAAATTTTCACAGTAAAATATCATATTACTACAATACAACTTGAATGTTTTATGTGATTAAATCCTATTTTATACTTAGAGAAAAATAAACTTTAATCGTAAATGACTCCAAACTCTCAGACATGGCCGTCCCAACTTGGAATTTCCATCGGTTTTGACTCATAACTCATTAAATATAAAAAATAAAATTTTCACAGTAAAATATTATATTACGACAATACAGCTTGAATGTTTTATGTAATTGAATACTATTTTATACTTACAGAAAAATAAACTTTAATCGTAAATGACTCCAAACTCTCAGACATGGCCGTCCCAACTTGGAATTTCCATCGGTTTTGACTCATAACTCATTAAATATAAAAAATAAAATTTTCACAGTAAAATATTATATTACGACAATACAACTTGAATGTTTTATGTAATTAAATACTATTTTATACTTACAGAAAAATAAATTTTAACCATAATTGACTCCAAACTCTCAGACATGGCCGTCCCAACTTGGAATTTCTATCGGTTTTGACTCATAACTCATTTAATATAAAAAATAAAATGTTCACAGTAAAATATTATATTACGACGATACAACTTGAATGTTTAATGTAATTAAATGCTATTTCATACTTACAGAAAAATAAACTTTAATCGTAAATGACTCCAAACTCTCAGACATGGCCGTCCCAACTTGGAATTTCTATCGGTTTTGACTGTTAACTCATTAAAAATAAAAAATAAAATTTGGACAGTAAAATATTATATTACGACAATACAACTTGAATGTTTAATGTAACTAAATACTATTTCATACTTACAGAAAAATAAACATTAATCGTAAATGACTTCAAACTCTCAGACATGGCCGTCCCAACTTGGAATTTCCATCGGTTTTGACTCATAACTCATTAAATATAAAAAATAAAATTTTCACAGTAAAATATTATATTACGACAATACAACTTGAATGTTTTATGTAATTGAATACTATTTTATACTTACAGAAAAATAAACTTTAATCGTAAATGACTCCAAACTCTCAGACATGGCCGTCCCAACTTGGAATTTCTATCAGTTTTGACTGTTAACTCATTAAAAATAAAAAATAAGATTTTGACAGTAAAATATTATATTACGACAATACAACTTGAATGTTTTATGTAATTAAATACTATTTCATACTTAGAGAAAAATAAACTTTAATCGTAAATGACTCCAAACTCTCAGACATGGCCGTCCCAACTTGGAATTTCTATCGGTTTTGACTGATAACTCATTAAAAATAAAAAATAAGATTTTGACAGTAAAATATTATATTACGACAATACAACTTGAATGTTTTATATAATTAAATACTATTTCATACTTAGAGAAAAATAAACTTTAATGGTAAATGACTCCAAACTCTCAGACATGGCCGTCCCAACTTGGAATTTCTATCGGTTTTGACTGTTAACTCATTAAAAATAAAAATAAAATTTTGACAGTAAAATATTATATTACGACAATACAACTTGAATGTTTAATGTAACTAAATACTATTTCATACTTACAGAAAAATAAACTTTAACCATAATTGACTCCAAACTCTCAGACATGGCCGTCCCAACTTGGAATTTCTATCAGTTTTGACTGTTAACTCATTAAAAATAAAAAATAAAATGTTCACAGTAAAATATTATATTACGACAATACAACTTGAATGTTTTATGTGATTAAATCCTATTTTATACTTACAGAAAAATAAACTTTAATCGTAAAAGACTCCAAACTCTCAGACATGGCCGTCCCAACTTGGAATTTCCATCGGTTTTGACTCATAACTCATTAAATATAAAAAATAAAATTTTCACAGTAAAATATTATATTACGACAATACAACTTGAATGTTTAATGTAACTAAATACTATTTCATACTTACAGAAAAATAAACTTTAATCGTAAATGACTCCAAACTCTCAGACATGGCCGTCCCAACTTGGAATTTCTATCGGTTTTGACTCTTAACTCATTAAAAATAAAAAATAAAATTTTGACAGTAAAATATTATATTACGACAATACAACTTGAATGTTTAATGTAACTAAATACTATTTCATACTTACAGAAAAATAAACTTTAATCGTAAATGACTCCAAACTCTCAGACATGGCCGTCCCAACTTGGAATTTCTATCAGTTTTGACTGTTAACTCATTAAAAATAAAAAATAAAATTTTGACAGTAAAACATTATATTACGACAATACAACTTGAATGTTTAATGTAACTAAATACTATTTCATACTTACAGAAAAATAAACTTTAATCGTAAATGACTTCAAACTCTCAGACATGGCCGTCCCAACTTGGAATTTCTATCAGTTTTGACTCATAACTCATTATAAATAAAAAATAAAATTTTCACAGTAAAATATCATATTACTACAATACAACTTGAATGTTTTATGTGATTAAATCCTATTTTATACTTAGAGAAAAATAAACTTTAATCGTAAATGACTCCAAACTCTCAGACATGGCCGTCCCAACTTGGAATTTCCATCGGTTTTGACTCATAACTCATTAAATATAAAAAATAAAATTTTCACAGTAAAATATTATATTACGACAATACAGCTTGAATGTTTTATGTAATTGAATACTATTTTATACTTACAGAAAAATAAACTTTAATCGTAAATGACTCCAAACTCTCAGACATGGCCGTCCCAACTTGGAATTTCCATCGGTTTTGACTCATAACTCATTAAATATAAAAAATAAAATTTTCACAGTAAAATATTATATTACGACAATACAACTTGAATGTTTTATGTAATTAAATACTATTTTATACTTACAGAAAATAAATTTTAACCATAATTGACTCCAAACTCTCAGACATGGCCGTCCCAACTTGGAATTTCTATCGGTTTTGACTCATAACTCATTTAATATAAAAAATAAAATGTTCACAGTAAAATATTATATTACGACGATACAACTTGAATGTTTAATGTAATTAAATGCTATTTCATACTTACAGAAAAATAAACTTTAATCGTAAATGACTCCAAACTCTCAGACATGGCCGTCCCAACTTGGAATTTCTATCGGTTTTGACTCATAACTCATTTAAAATAAAAAATAAAATTTTGACAGTAAAATATTATATTACGACAATACAACTTGAATGTTTTATGTAATTAAATACTATTTTATACTTACAGAAAAATAAACTTTAATCGTAAATGACTCCAAACTCTCAGACATGGCCGTCCCAACTTGGAATTTCTATCGGTTTTGACTGTTAACTCATTAAAAATAAAAAATAAAATTTGGACAGTAAAATATTATATTACGACAATACAACTTGAATGTTTAATGTAACTAAATACTATTTCATACTTACAGAAAAATAAACATTAATCGTAAATGACTTCAAACTCTCAGACATGGCCGTCCCAACTTGGAATTTCCATCGGTTTTGACTCATAACTCATTAAATATAAAAAATAAAATTTTCACAGTAAAATATTATATTACGACAATACAACTTGAATGTTTTATGTAATTGAATACTATTTTATACTTACAGAAAAATAAACTTTAATCGTAAATGACTCCAAACTCTCAGACATGGCCGTCCCAACTTGGAATTTCTATCAGTTTTGACTGTTAACTCATTAAAAATAAAAAATAAGATTTTGACAGTAAAATATTATATTACGACAATACAACTTGAATGTTTTATGTAATTAAATACTATTTCATACTTAGAGAAAAATAAACTTTAATCGTAAATGACTCCAAACTCTCAGACATGGCCGTCCCAACTTGGAATTTCTATCGGTTTTGACTGATAACTCATTAAAAATAAAAAATAAGATTTTGACAGTAAAATATTATATTACGACAATACAACTTGAATGTTTTATATAATTAAATACTATTTCATACTTAGAGAAAAATAAACTTTAATGGTAAATGACTCCAAACTCTCAGACATGGCCGTCCCAACTTGGAATTTCTATCGGTTTTGACTGTTAACTCATTAAAAATAAAAATAAAATTTTGACAGTAAAATATTATATTACGACAATACAACTTGAATGTTTAATGTAACTAAATACTATTTCATACTTACAGAAAAATAAACTTTAACCATAATTGACTCCAAACTCTCAGACATGGCCGTCCCAACTTGGAATTTCTATCAGTTTTGACTGTTAACTCATTAAAAATAAAAAATAAAATGTTCACAGTAAAATATTATATTACGACAATACAACTTGAATGTTTTATGTGATTAAATCCTATTTTATACTTACAGAAAAATAAACTTTAATCGTAAAAGACTCCAAACTCTCAGACATGGCCGTCCCAACTTGGAATTTCCATCGGTTTTGACTCATAACTCATTAAATATAAAAAATAAAATTTTCACAGTAAAATATTATATTACGACAATACAACTTGAATGTTTTATGTAAATAAATACTATTTTATACTTACAGAAAAATAAATTTTAACCATAATTGACTCCAAACTCTCAGACATGGCCGTCCCAACTTGGAATTTCTATTGGTTTTGACTCATAACTCATTAAATATAAAAAATAAAATGTTCACAGTAAAATATTATATTACGACGATACAACTTGAATGTTTAATGTAATTAAATGCTATTTCATACTTAGAGAAAAATAAACTTTAATCGTAAATGACTCCAAACTCTCAGACATGGCCGTCCCAACTTGGAATTTCTATCGGTTTTGACTCATAACTCATTTAAAATAAAAAATAAAATTTTGACAGTAAAATATTATATTACGACAATACAACTTGAATGTTTTATGTAATTAAATACTATTTTATACTTACAGAAAAATAAACTTTAATCGTAAATGACTCCAAACTCTCAGACATGGCCGTCCCAACTTGGAATTTCTATCGGTTTTGACTGTTAACTCATTAAAAATAAAAAATAAAATTTGGACAGTAAAATATTATATTACGACAATACAACTTGAATGTTTAATGTAACTAAATACTATTTCATACTTACAGAAAAATAAACATTAATCGTAAATGACTTCAAACTCTCAGACATGGCCGTCCCAACTTGGAATTTCTATCAGTTTTGACTCATAACTCATTATAAATAAAAAATAAAATTTTCACAGTAAAATATCATATTACTACAATACAACTTGAATGTTTTATGTGATTAAATCCTATTTTATACTTAGAAAAAAATAAACTTTAATCGTAAATGACTCCAAACTCTCAGACATGGCCGTCCCAACTTGGAATTTCCATCGGTTTTGACTCATAACTCATTAAATATAAAAAATAAAATTTTCACAGTAAAATATTATATTACGACAATACAACTTGAATGTTTTATGTAATTAAATACTATTTTATACTTACAGAAAAATAAACTTTAATCGTAAATGACTCCAAACTCTCAGACATGGCCGTCCCAACTTGGAATTTCTATCAGTTTTGACTGTTAACTCATTAAAAATAAAAAATAAGATTTTGACAGTAAAATATTATATTACGACAATACAACTTGAATGTTTTATGTAATTAAATACTATTTCATACTTAGAGAAAAATAAACTTTAATCGTAAATGACTCCAAACTCTCAGACATGGCCGTCCCAACTTGGAATTTCTATCGGTTTTGACTGATAACTCATTAAAAAGAAAAAATAAGATTTTGACAGTAAAATATTATATTACGACAATACAACTTGAATGTTTTATATAATTAAATACTATTTCATACTTAGAGAAAAATAAACTTTAATGGTAAATGACTCCAAACTCTCAGACATGGCCGTCCCAACTTGGAATTTCTATCGGTTTTGACTGTTAACTAATTAAAAATAAAAATAAAATTTTGACAGTAAAATATTATATTACGACAATACAACTTGAATGTTTAATGTAACTAAATACTATTTCATACTTACAGAAAAATAAACTTTAATCGTAATTGACTCCAAACTCTCAGACATGGCCGTCCCAACTTGGAATTTCTATCAGTTTTGACTGTTAACTCATTAAAAATAAAAAATAAAATTTTCACAGTAAAATATTATATTACGACAATACAACTTGAATGTTTTATGTGATTAAATCCTATTTTATACTTACAGAAAAATAAACTTTAATCGTAAAAGACTCCAAACTCTCAGACATGGCCGTCCCAACTTGGAATTTCCATCGGTTTTGACTCATAACTCATTAAATATAAAAAATAAAATGTTCACAGTAAAATATTATATTACGACGATACAACTTGAATGTTTAATGTAATTAAATGCTATTTCATACTTACAGAAAAATAAACTTTAATCGTAAATGACTCCAAACTCTCAGACATGGCCGTCCCAACTTGGAATTTCTATCGGTTTTGACTCATAACTCATTTAAAATAAAAAATAAAATTTTGACAGTAAAATATTATATTACGACAATACAACTTGAATGTTTTATGTAATTGAATACTATTTTATACTTACAGAAAAATAAACTTTAATCGTAAATGACTCCAAACTCTCAGACATGGCCGTCCCAACTTGGAATTTCCATCGGTTTTGACTCATAACTCATTAAATATAAAAAATAAAATTTTCACAGTAAAATATTATATTACGACAATACAACTTGAATGTTTTATGTAAATAAATACTATTTTAGACTTACAGAAAAATAAATTTTAACCATAATTGACTCCAAACTCTCAGACATGGCCGTCCCAACTTGGAATTTCTATTGGTTTTGACTCATAACTCATTAAATATAAAAAATAAAATGTTCACAGTAAAATATTATATTACGACGATACAACTTGAATGTTTAATGTAATTAAATGCTATTTCATACTTACAGAAAAATAAACTTTAATCGTAAATGACTCCAAACTCTCAGACATGGCCGTCCCAACTTGGAATTTCTATCGGTTTTGACTGTTAACTCATTAAAAATAAAAATAAAATTTTGACAGTAAAATATTATATTACGACAATACAACTTGAATGTTTAATGTAACTAAATACTATTTCATACTTACAGAAAAATAAACTTTAATCGTAATTGACTCCAAACTCTCAGACATGGCCGTCCCAACTTGGAATTTCTATCAGTTTTGACTGTTAACTCATTAAAAATAAAAAATAAAATTTTCACAGTAAAATATTATATTACGACAATACAACTTGAATGTTTTATGTAAATAAATACTATTTTATACTTACAGAAAAATAAATTTTAACCATAATTGACTCCAAACTCTCAGACATGGCCGTCCCAACTTGGAATTTCTATTGGTTTTGACTCATAACTCATTAAATATAAAAAATAAAATGTTCACAGTAAAATATTATATTACGACGATACAACTTGAATGTTTAATGTAATTAAATGCTATTTCATACTTACAGAAAAATAAACTTTAATCGTAAATGACTCCAAACTCTCAGACATGGCCGTCCCAACTTGGAATTTCTATCGGTTTTGACTCATAACTCATTTAAAATAAAAAATAAGATTTTGACAGTAAAATATTATATTACGACAATACAACTTGAATGTTTTATGTAATTGAATACTATTTTATACTTACAGAAAAATAAACTTTAATCGTAAATGACTCCAAACTCTCAGACATGGCCGTCCCAACTTGGAATTTCCATCGGTTTTGACTCATAACTCATTAAATATAAAAAATAAAATTTTCACAGTAAAATATTATATTACGACAATACAACTTGAATGTTTTATGTAAATAAATACTATTTTAGACTTACAGAAAAATAAATTTTAACCATAATTGACTCCAAACTCTCAGACATGGCCGTCCCAACTTGGAATTTCTATTGGTTTTGACTCATAACTCATTAAATATAAAAAATAAAATGTTCACAGTAAAATATTATATTACGACGATACAACTTGAATGTTTAATGTAATTAAATGCTATTTCATACTTACAGAAAAATAAACTTTAATCGTAAATGACTCCAAACTCTCAGACATGGCCGTCCCAACTTGGAATTTCTATCGGTTTTGACTCATAACTCATTTAAAATAAAAAATAAAATTTTGACAGTAAAATATTATATTACGACAATACAACTTGAATGTTTTATGTAATTGAATACTATTTTATACTTACAGAAAAATAAACTTTAATCGTAAATGACTCCAAACTCTCAGACATGGCCGTCCCAACTTGGAATTTCCATCGGTTTTGACTCATAACTCATTAAATATAAAAAATAAAATTTTCACAGTAAAATATTATATTACGACAATACAACTTGAATGTTTTATGTAAATAAATACTATTTTAGACTTACAGAAAAATAAATTTTAACCATAATTGACTCCAAACTCTCAGACATGGCCGTCCCAACTTGGAATTTCTATTGGTTTTGACTCATAACTCATTAAATATAAAAAATAAAATGTTCACAGTAAAATATTATATTACGACGATACAACTTGAATGTTTAATGTAATTAAATGCTATTTCATACTTACAGAAAAATAAACTTTAATCGTAAATGACTCCAAACTCTCAGACATGGCCGTCCCAACTTGGAATTTCTATCGGTTTTGACTCATAACTCATTTAAAATAAAAAATAAAATTTTGACAGTAAAATATTATATTACGACAATACAACTTGAATGTTTTATGTAATTAAATACTATTTTATACTTACAGAAAAATAAACTTTAATCGTAAATGACTCCAAACTCTCAGACATGGCCGTCCCAACTTGGAATTTCTATCGGTTTTGACTGTTAACTCATTAAAAATAAAAAATAAAATTTTGACAGTAAAATATTATATTACGACAATACAACTTGAATGTTTAATGTAACTAAATACTATTTCATACTTACAGAAAAATAAACATTAATCGTAAATGCCTTCAAACTCTCAGACATGGCCGTCCCAACTTGGAATTTCTATCGGTTTTGACTGTTAACTCATTAAAAATAAAAAATAAAATTTTCACAGTAAAATATCATATTACTACAATACAACTTGAATGTTTAATGTAATTAAATGCTATTTCATACTTACAGAAAAATAAACTTTAATCGTAAATGACTCCAAACTCTCAGACATGGCCGTCCCAACTTGGAATTTCTATCGGTTTTGATTCATAACTCATTTAAAATGAAAAATAAAATTTTGACAGTAAAAAATTATATTACGACAATACAACTTGAATGTTTTATGTAATAAAATACTCTTTTATACTTACAGAAAAATAAACTTTAATCGTAAATCACTCCAAACTCTCAGACATGGCCGTCCCAACTTGGAATTTCTATCGGTTTTGACTCTTAACTCATTAAAAATAAAAAATAAAATTTTGACAGTAAAACATTATATTACGACAATACAACTTGAATGTTTAATGTAACTAAATACTATTTCATACTTAGAGAAAAATAAACTTTAATCGTAAATGACTCCAAACTCTCAGACATGGCCGTCCCAACTTGGAATTTCTATCGGTTTTGACTGTAAACTCATTAAAAATAAAAAATAAAATTTTGACAGTAAAATATTATATGACGACAATACAACTTGAATGTTTAATGTAACTAAATACTATTTCATACTTAGAGAAAAATAAACTTTAAACGTAAATGACTCCAAACTCTCAGACATGGCCGTCCCAACTTGGAATTTCTATCAGTTTTGACTGTTAACTCATTAAAAATAAAAAATAAGATTTTGAGAGTAAAATATTATATTACGACGATACAACTTGAATGTTTAATGTAATTAAATACTATTTCATACTTACAGAAAAATAAACTTTAACCATAATTGACTCCAAACTCTCAGACATGGCCGTCCCAACTGGGAATTTCCATCGGTTTTGACTCATAACTCATTAAATATAAAAAATAAAATTTTCACAGTATAATATTATATTACGACAATACAACTTGAATGTTTTATGTAATTGAATACTATTTTATACTTACAGAAAAATAAACTTTAATCGTAAATGACTCCAAACTCTCAGACATGGCCGTCCCAACTTGGAATTTCCATCGGTTTTGACTCATAACTCATTAAAAATAAAAAATAAAATTTTGACAGTAAAATATTATATGACGACAATACAACTTGAATGTTTTATGTAATTGAATACTATTTTATACTTACAGAAAAATAAACTTTAATCGTAAATGACTCCAAACTCTCAGACATGGCCGTCCCAACTTGGAATTTCCATTGGTTTTGACTCATAACTCATTAAAAATAAAAAATAAGATTTTGAGAGTAAAATATTATATTACGACAATACAACTTGAATGTTTTATGTAATTAAATACTATTTCATACTTAGAGAAAAATAAACTTTAATCGTAAATGACTCCAAACTCTCAGACATGGCCGTCCCAACTTGGAATTTCTATCGGTTTTGACTGTTAACTCATTAAAAATTAAAAATAAGATTTTGACAGTAAAATATTATATTACGACAATACAACTTGAATGTTTTATGTAATTAAATACTATTTAATACTTAGAGAAAAATAAACTTTAATCGTAAATGACTCCAAACTCTCAGACATGGCAGTCCCAACTTGGAATTTCTATCGGTTTTGACTGTTAACTCATTAAAAATAAAAAATAAAATTTTGACAGTAAAATATTATATTACGACAATACAACTTGAATGTTTAATGTAACTAAATACTATTTCATACTTACAGAAAAATAAACTTTAACCATAATTGACTCCAAACTCTCAGACATGGCCGTCCCAACTTGGAATTTCTATCAGTTTTGACTCAGAACTCATTAAATATAAAAAATAAATTTGTTACAGTAAAATATTATATTACGACGATACAACTTGAATGTTTAATGTAATTAAATGCTATTTCATACTTACAGAAAAATAAACTTTAATCGTAAATGACTCCAAACTCTCAGACATGGCCGTCCCAACTTGGAATTTCTATCGGTTTTGACTCATAACTCATTTAAAATGAAAAATAAAATTTTGACAGTAAAAAATTATATTACGACAATACAACTTGAATGTTTTATGTAATAAAATACTATTTTATACTTACAGAAAAATAAACTTTAATCGTAAATGACTCCAAACTCTCAGACATGGCCGTCCCAACTTTTAATTTCTATCGGTTTTGACTCTTAACTCATTAAAAATAAAAAATAAAATTTTGACAGTAAAACATTATATTACGACAATACAACTTGAATGTTTAATGTAACTAAATACTATTTCATACTTACAGAAAAATAAACTTTAATCGTAAATGACTTCAAACTCTCAGACATGGCCGTCCCAACTTGGAATTTCTATCGGTTTTGACTGTAAACTCATTAAAAATAAAAAATAAAATTTTGACAGTAAAATATTATATGACGACAATACAACTTGAATGTTTAATGTAACTAAATACTATTTCATACTTAGAGAAAAATAAACTTTAATCGTAAATGACTCCAAACTCTCAGACATGGCCGTCCCAACTTGGAATTTCTATCAGTTTTGACTGTTAACTCATTAAAAATAAAAAATAAGATTTTGAGAGTAAAATATTATATTACGACGATACAACTTGAATGTTTAATGTAATTAAATGCTATTTCATACTTACAGAAAAATAAACTTTAATCGTAAATGACTCCAAACTCTCAGACATGGCCGTCCCATCTTGGAATTTCTATCGGTTTTGACTGTTAACTCATTAAAAATAAAAAATAAAATTTTGACAGTAAAATATTATATTACGACAATACAACTTGAATGTTTAATGTAACTAAATACTATTTCATACTTACAGAAAAATAAACTTTAACCATAATTGACTCCAAACTCTCAGACATGGCCGTCCCAACTGGGAATTTCCATCGGTTTTGACTCATAACTCATTAAATATAAAAAATAAAATTTTCACAGTATAATATTATATTACGACAATACAACTTGAATGTTTTATGTAATTGAATACTATTTTATACTTACAGAAAAATAAACTTTAATCGTAAATGACTCCAAACTCTCAGACATGGCCGTCCCAACTTGGAATTTCCATTGGTTTTGACTCATAACTCATTAAAAATAAAAAATAAGATTTTGAGAGTAAAATATTATATTACGACAATACAACTTGAATGTTTTATGTAATTAAATACTATTTAATACTTAGAGAAAAATAAACTTTAATCGTAAATGACTCCAAACTCTCAGACATGGCAGTCCCAACTTGGAATTTCTATCGGTTTTGACTGTTAACTCATTAAAAATAAAAAATAAAATTTTGACAGTAAAATATTATATTACGACAATACAACTTGAATGTTTAATGTAACTAAATACTATTTCATACTTACAGAAAAATAAACTTTAACCATAATTGACTCCAAACTCTCAGACATGGCCGTCCCAACTCTGAATTTCTATCAGTTTTGACTCAGAACTCATTAAATATAAAAAATAAATTTGTTACAGTAAAATATTATATTACGACGATACAACTTGAATGTTTAATGTAATTAAATGCTATTTCATACTTACAGAAAAATAAACTTTAATCGTAAATGACTCCAAACTCTCAGACATGGCCGTCCCAACTTGGAATTTCTATCGGTTTTGACTCATAACTCATTTAAAATGAAAAATAAAATTTTGACAGTAAAAAATTATATTACGACAATACAACTTGAATGTTTTATGTAATAAAATACTATTTTATACTTACAGAAAAATAAACTTTAATCGTAAATGACTCCAAACTCTCAGACATGGCCGTCCCAACTTTTAATTTCTATCGGTTTTGACTCTTAACTCATTAAAAATAAAAAATAAAATTTTGACAGTAAAACATTATATTACGACAATACAACTTGAATGTTTAATGTAACTAAATACTATTTCATACTTACAGAAAAATAAACTTTAATCGTAAATGACTTCAAACTCTCAGACATGGCCGTCCCAACTTGGAATTTCTATCGGTTTTGACTGTAAACTCATTAAAAATAAAAAATAAAATTTTGACAGTAAAATATTATATGACGACAATACAACTTGAATGTTTAATGTAACTAAATACTATTTCATACTTAGAGAAAAATAAACTTTAATCGTAAATGACTCCAAACTCTCAGACATGGCCGTCCCAACTTGGAATTTCTATCAGTTTTGACTGTTAACTCATTAAAAATAAAAAATAAGATTTTGAGAGTAAAATATTATATTACGACGATACAACTTGAATGTTTAATGTAATTAAATGCTATTTCATACTTACAGAAAAATAAACTTTAATCGTAAATGACTCCAAACTCTCAGACATGGCCGTCCCATCTTGGAATTTCTATCGGTTTTGACTGTTAACTCATTAAAAATAAAAAATAAAATTTTGACAGTAAAATATTATATTACGACAATACAACTTGAATGTTTAATGTAACTAAATACTATTTCATACTTACAGAAAAATAAACTTTAACCATAATTGACTCCAAACTCTCAGACATGGCCGTCCCAACTTGGAATTTCCATCGGTTTTGACTCATAACTCATTAAATATAAAAAATAAAATTTTCACAGTATAACATTATATTACGACAATACAACTTGAATGTTTTATGTAATTGAATACTATTTTATACTTACAGAAAAATAAACTTTAATCGTAAATGACTCCAAACTCTCAGACATGGCCGTCCCAACTTGGAATTTCCATCGGTTTTGACTCATAACTCATTAAAAATAAAAAATAAAATTTTGACAGTAAAATATTATATGACGACAATACAACTTGAATGTTTTATGTAATTGAATACTATTTTATACTTACAGAAAAATAAACTTTAATCGTAAATGACTCCAAACTCTCAGACATGGCCGTCCCAACTTGGAATTTCCATTGGTTTTGACTCATAACTCATTAAAAATAAAAAATAAGATTTTCACAGTATAACATTATATTACGACAATACAACTTGAATGTTTTATGTAATTGAATACTATTTTATACTTACAGAAAAATAAACTTTAATCGTAAATGACTCCAAACTCTCAGACATGGCCGTCCCAACTTGGAATTTCTATCGGTTTTGACTGTTAACTCATTAAAAATAAAAAATAAGATTTTGACAGTAAAATATTATATTACGACAATACAACTTGAATGTTTTATGTAATTAAATACTATTTAATACTTAGAGAAAAATAAACTTTAATCGTAAATGACTCCAAACTCTCAGACATGGCAGTCCCAACTTGGAATTTCTATCGGTTTTGACTGTTAACTCATTAAATATAAAAAATAAATTTGTTACAGTAAAATATTATATTACGACGATACAACTTGAATGTTTAATGTAATTAAATGCTATTTCATACTTACAGAAAAATAAACTTTAATCGTAAATGACTCCAAACTCTCAGACATGGCCGTCCCAACTTTTAATTTCTATCGGTTTTGACTCTTAACTCATTAAAAATAAAAAATAAAATTTTGACAGTAAAACATTATATTACGACAATACAACTTGAATGTTTAATGTAACTAAATACTATTTCATACTTACAGAAAAATAAACTTTAATCGTAAATGACTTCAAACTCTCAGACATGGCCGTCCCAACTTGGAATTTCTATCAGTTTTGACTCATAACTCATTATGAATAAAAAATAAAATTTTCACAGTAAAATATCATATTACTACAATACAACTTGAATGTTTTATGTGATTAAATCCTATTTTATACTTAGAGAAAAATAAACTTTAATCGTAAATGACTCCAAACTCTCAGACATGGCCGTCCCAACTTGGAATTTCCATCGGTTTTGACTCATAACTCATTAAATATAAAAAATAAAATTTTCACAGTAAAATATTATATTACGACAATACAACTTGAATGTTTTATGTAATTGAATACTATTTTATATTTACAGAAAAATAAACTTTAATCGTAAATGACTCCAAACTCTCAGACATGGCCGTCCCAACTTGGAATTTCTATCAGTTTTGACTGTTAACTCATTAAAAATAAAAAAGAAGATTTTGAGAGTAAAATATTATATTACGAAGATACAACTTGAATGTTTAATGTAATTAAATGCTATTTCATTCTTACAGAAAAATAAACTTTAATCGTAAATGACTCCAAACTCTCAGACATGGCCGTCCCAACTTGGAATTTCTATCGGTTTTGACTCATAACTCATTTAAAATAAAAAATAAAATTTTGACAGTAAAATATTATATTACGACAATACAACTTGAATGTTTTATGTAATTAAATACTATTTAATACTTACAGAAAAATAAACTTTAATCGTAAATGACTCCAAACTCTCAGACATGGCCGTCCCAACGTGGAATTTCTATCGGTTTTGACTGTTAACTCATTAAAAATAAAAAATAAAATTTTGACAGTAAAACATTATATAACGACAATACAACTTGAATGTTTAATGTAACTAAATACTATTTCATACTTACAGAAAAATAAACTTTAATCGTAAATGACTCCAAACTCTCAGACATGGCCGTCCCAACTTGGAATTTCCATCGGTTTTGACTCATAACTCATTAAAAATAAAAAATAAAATTTTGACAGTAAAATATTATATGACGACAATACAACTTGAATGTTTTATGTAATTGAATACTATTTTATACTTACAGAAAAATAAACTTTAATCGTAAATGACTCCAAACTCTCAGACATGGCCGTCCCAACTTGGAATTTCCATTGGTTTTGACTCATAACTCATTAAAAATAAAAAATAAGATTTTCACAGTATAACATTATATTACGACAATACAACTTGAATGTTTTATGTAATTGAATACTATTTTATACTTACAGAAAAATAAACTTTAATCGTAAATGACTCCAAACTCTCAGACATGGCCGTCCCAACTTGGAATTTCTATCGGTTTTGACTGTTAACTCATTAAAAATAAAAAATAAGATTTTGACAGTAAAATATTATATTACGACAATACAACTTGAATGTTTTATGTAATTAAATACTATTTAATACTTAGAGAAAAATAAACTTTAATCGTAAATGACTCCAAACTCTCAGACATGGCAGTCCCAACTTGGAATTTCTATCGGTTTTGACTGTTAACTCATTAAATATAAAAAATAAATTTGTTACAGTAAAATATTATATTACGACGATACAACTTGAATGTTTAATGTAATTAAATGCTATTTCATACTTACAGAAAAATAAACTTTAATCGTAAATGACTCCAAACTCTCAGACATGGCCGTCCCAACTTTTAATTTCTATCGGTTTTGACTCTTAACTCATTAAAAATAAAAAATAAAATTTTGACAGTAAAACATTATATTACGACAATACAACTTGAATGTTTAATGTAACTAAATACTATTTCATACTTACAGAAAAATAAACTTTAATCGTAAATGACTTCAAACTCTCAGACATGGCCGTCCCAACTTGGAATTTCTATCAGTTTTGACTCATAACTCATTATGAATAAAAAATAAAATTTTCACAGTAAAATATCATATTACTACAATACAACTTGAATGTTTTATGTGATTAAATCCTATTTTATACTTAGAGAAAAATAAACTTTAATCGTAAATGACTCCAAACTCTCAGACATGGCCGTCCCAACTTGGAATTTCCATCGGTTTTGACTCATAACTCATTAAATATAAAAAATAAAATTTTCACAGTAAAATATTATATTACGACAATACAACTTGAATGTTTTATGTAATTGAATACTATTTTATATTTACAGAAAAATAAACTTTAATCGTAAATGACTCCAAACTCTCAGACATGGCCGTCCCAACTTGGAATTTCTATCAGTTTTGACTGTTAACTCATTAAAAATAAAAAAGAAGATTTTGAGAGTAAAATATTATATTACGAAGATACAACTTGAATGTTTAATGTAATTAAATGCTATTTCATTCTTACAGAAAAATAAACTTTAATCGTAAATGACTCCAAACTCTCAGACATGGCCGTCCCAACTTGGAATTTCTATCGGTTTTGACTCATAACTCATTTAAAATAAAAAATAAAATTTTGACAGTAAAATATTATATTACGACAATACAACTTGAATGTTTTATGTAATTAAATACTATTTAATACTTACAGAAAAATAAACTTTAATCGTAAATGACTCCAAACTCTCAGACATGGCCGTCCCAACGTGGAATTTCTATCGGTTTTGACTGTTAACTCATTAAAAATAAAAAATAAAATTTTGACAGTAAAACATTATATAACGACAATACAACTTGAATGTTTAATGTAACTAAATACTATTTCATACTTACAGAAAAATAAACTTTAATCGTAAATGACTTCAAACTCTCAGACATGGCCGTCCCAACTTGGAATTTCTATCAGTTTTGACTCATAACTCATTATAAATAAAAAATAAAATTTTCACAGTAAAATATTATATTACTACAATACAACTTGAATGTTTTATGTGATTAAATACTATATCATACTTAGAGAAAAATAAACTTTAATCGTAAATGACTCCAAACTCTCAGACATGGCCGTCCCAACTTGGAATTTCTATCGGTTTTGACTGTAAACTCATTAAAAATAAAAAATATAATTTTGACAGTAAAACATTATATGACGACAATACAACTTGAATGTTTAATGTAACTAAATACTATTTCATACTTACAGAAAAATAAACTTTAATCGTAAATGACTTCAAACTCTCAGACATGGCCGTCCCAACTTGGAATTTCTATCAGTTTTGACTCATAACTCATTATAAATAAAAAATAAAATTTTCACAGTAAAATATCATATTACTACAATACAACTTGAATGTTTTATGTGATTAAATCCTATTTTATACTTAGAGAAAAACAAACTTTAATCGTAAATGACTCTAAACTCTCAGACATGGCCGTCCCAACTTGGAATTTCCATCGGATTTGACTCATAACTCATTAAATATAAAAAATAAAATTGTCACAGTAAAACATTATATTACGACAATACAACTTGAATGTTTAATGTAACTAAATACTATTTCATACTTACAGAAAAATAAACTTTAATCGTAAATGACTTCAAACTCTCAGACATGGCCGTCCCAACTTGGAATTTCTATCGGTTTTGACTGTAAACTCATTAAAAATAAAAAATAAAATTTTGACAGTAAAATATTATATGACGACAATACAACTTGAATGTTTAATGTAACTAAATACTATTTCATACTTAGAGAAAAATAAACTTTAATCGTAAATGACTCCAAACTCTCAGACATGGCCGTCCCAACTTGGAATTTCTATCAGTTTTGACTGTTAACTCATTAAAAATAAAAAATAAGATTTTGAGAGTAAAATATTATATTACGACGATACAACTTGAATGTTTAATGTAATTAAATGCTATTTCATACTTACAGAAAAATAAACTTTAATCGTAAATGACTCCAAACTCTCAGACATGGCCGTCCCATCTTGGAATTTCTATCGGTTTTGACTGTTAACTCATTAAAAATAAAAAATAAAATTTTGACAGTAAAATATTATATTACGACAATACAACTTGAATGTTTAATGTAACTAAATACTATTTCATACTTACAGAAAAATAAACTTTAACCATAATTGACTCCAAACTCTCAGACATGGCCGTCCCAACTTGGAATTTCCATCGGTTTTGACTCATAACTCATTAAATATAAAAAATAAAATTTTCACAGTATAACATTATATTACGACAATACAACTTGAATGTTTTATGTAATTGAATACTATTTTATACTTACAGAAAAATAAACTTTAATCGTAAATGACTCCAAACTCTCAGACATGGCCGTCCCAACTTGGAATTTCCATCGGTTTTGACTCATAACTCATTAAAAATAAAAAATAAAATTTTGACAGTAAAATATTATATGACGACAATACAACTTGAATGTTTTATGTAATTGAATACTATTTTATACTTACAGAAAAATAAACTTTAATCGTAAATGACTCCAAACTCTCAGACATGGCCGTCCCAACTTGGAATTTCCATTGGTTTTGACTCATAACTCATTAAAAATAAAAAATAAGATTTTGAGAGTAAAATATTATATTACGACAATACAACTTGAATGTTTTATGTAATTAAATACTATTTCATACTTAGAGAAAAATAAACTTTAATCGTAAATGACTCCAAACTCTCAGACATGGCCGTCCCAACTTGGAATTTCTATCGGTTTTGACTGTTAACTCATTAAAAATAAAAAATAAGATTTTGACAGTAAAATATTATATTACGACAATACAACTTGAATGTTTTATGTAATTAAATACTATTTAATACTTAGAGAAAAATAAACTTTAACTATAATTGACTCCAAACTCTCAGACATGGCCGTCCCAACTTGGAATTTCTATCGGTTTTGACTGTTAACTCATTAAATATAAAAAATAAATTTGTTACAGTAAAATATTATATTACGACGATACAACTTGAATGTTTAATGTAATTAAATGCTATTTCATACTTACAGAAAAATAAACTTTAATCGTAAATGACTCCAAACTCTCAGACATGGCCGTCCCAACTTTTAATTTCTATCGGTTTTGACTCTTAACTCATTAAAAATAAAAAATAAAATTTTGACAGTAAAACATTATATTACGACAATACAACTTGAATGTTTAATGTAACTAAATACTATTTCATACTTACAGAAAAATAAACTTTAATCGTAAATGACTTCAAACTCTCAGACATGGCCGTCCCAACTTGGAATTTCTATCAGTTTTGACTCATAACTCATTATGAATAAAAAATAAAATTTTCACAGTAAAATATCATATTACTACAATACAACTTGAATGTTTTATGTGATTAAATCCTATTTTATACTTAGAGAAAAATAAACTTTAATCGTAAATGACTCCAAACTCTCAGACATGGCCGTCCCAACTTGGAATTTCCATCGGTTTTGACTCATAACTCATTAAATATAAAAAATAAAATTTTGACAGTAAAATATTATATGACGACAATACAACTTGAATGTTTTATGTAATTGAATACTATTTTATACTTACAGAAAAATAAACTTTAATCGTAAATGACTCCAAACTCTCAGACATGGCCGTCCCAACTTGGAATTTCCATTGGTTTTGACTCATAACTCATTAAAAATAAAAAATAAGATTTTGAGAGTAAAATATTATATTACGACAATACAACTTGAATGTTTTATGTAATTAAATACTATTTCATACTTAGAGAAAAATAAACTTTAATCGTAAATGACTCCAAACTCTCAGACATGGCCGTCCCAACTTGGAATTTCTATCGGTTTTGACTGTTAACTCATTAAAAATAAAAAATAAGATTTTGACAGTAAAATATTATATTACGACAATACAACTTGAATGTTTTATGTAATTAAATACTATTTAATACTTAGAGAAAAATAAACTTTAACTATAATTGACTCCAAACTCTCAGACATGGCCGTCCCAACTTGGAATTTCTATCAGTTTTGACTGTTAACTCATTAAAAATAAAAAAGAAGATTTTGAGAGTAAAATATTATATTACGAAGATACAACTTGAATGTTTAATGTAATTAAATGCTATTTCATTCTTACAGAAAAATAAATTTTAATCGTAAATGACTCCAAACTCTCAGACATGGCCGTCCCAACTTGGAATTTCTATCGGTTTTGACTCATAACTCATTTAAAATAAAAAATAAAATTTTGACAGTAAAATATTATATTACGACAATACAACTTGAATGTTTTATGTAATTAAATACTATTTAATACTTACAGAAAAATAAACTTTAATCGTAAATGACTCCAAACTCTCAGACATGGCCGTCCCAACGTGGAATTTCTATCGGTTTTGACTGTTAACTCATTAAAAATAAAAAATAAAATTTTGACAGTAAAACATTATATAACGACAATACAACTTGAATGTTTAATGTAACTAAATACTATTTCATACTTACAGAAAAATAAACTTTAATCGTAAATGACTTCAAACTCTCAGACATGGCCGTCCCAACTTGGAATTTCTATCAGTTTTGACTCATAACTCATTATAAATAAAAAATAAAATTTTCACAGTAAAATATTATATTACTACAATACAACTTGAATGTTTTATGTGATTAAATACTATATCATACTTAGAGAAAAATAAACTTTAATCGTAAATGACTCCAAACTCTCAGACATGGCCGTCCCAACTTGGAATTTCTATCGGTTTTGACTGTAAACTCATTAAAAATAAAAAATATAATTTTGACAGTAAAACATTATATGACGACAATACAACTTGAATGTTTAATGTAACTAAATACTATTTCATACTTACAGAAAAATAAACTTTAATCGTAAATGACTTCAAACTCTCAGACATGGCCTTCCCAACTTGGAATTTCTATCAGTTTTGACTCATAACTCATTATAAATAAAAAATAAAATTTTCACAGTAAAATATCATATTACTACAATACAACTTGAATGTTTTATGTGATGAAATCCTATTTTATACTTAGAGAAAAATAAACTTTAATCGTAAATGACTCCAAACTCTCAGACATGGCCGTCCCAACTTGGAATTTCCATCGGTTTTGACTCATAACTCATTAAATATAAAAAATAAAATTTTGACAGTAAAATATTATATTACGACAATACAACTTGAATGTTTTATGTAATTGAATACTATTTTATACTTACAGAAAAATAAACTTTAATCGTAAATGACTCCAAACTCTCAGACATGGCCGTCCCAACTTGGAATTTCCATCGGTTTTGACTCATAACTCATTAAATATAAAAAATAAAATTTTCACAGTAAAATTTTATATTACGACAATACAACTTGAATGTTTTATGTAAATAAATACTATTTTATACTTACAGAAAAATAAACTTTAACCATAATTGACTCCAAACTCTCAGACATGGCCGTCCCAACTTGGAATTTCTATCAGTTTTGACTCATAACTCATTAAATATAAAAAATAAAATGTTCACAGTAAAATATTATATTACGACGGTACAACTTGAATGTTTAATGTAATTAAATCCTATTTTATACTTAGAGAAAAATAAACTTTAATCGTAAATGACTCCAAACTCTCAGACATGGCCGTCCCAACTTGGAATTTCCATCGGTTTTGACTCATAACTTATTAAAAATAAAAAATAAAATTTTGACAGTAAAATATTATATTACGACAATACAACTTGAATGTTTTATGTAATTAAATACTATTTCATACTTACAGAAAAATAAACTTTAATCGTAAATGACTCCAAACTCTCAGACATGGCCGTCCCAACTTGGAATTTCTATCGGTTTTGACTGTAAACTCATTAAAAATAAAAAATAAAATTTTGACAGTAAAATATTATATGACGACAATACAACTTGAATGTTTAATGTAACTAAATACTATTTCATACTTAGAGAAAAATAAACTTTAATCGTAAATGACTCCAAACTCTCAGACATGGCCGTCCCAACTTGGAATTTCTATCAGTTTTGACTGTTAACTCATTAAAAATAAAAAATAAAATTTTGAGAGTAAAATATTATATTACGACGATACAACTTGAATGTTTAATGTAATTAAATGCTATTTCATACTTACAGAAAAATAAACTTTAATCGTAAATGACTCCAAACTCTCAGACATGGCCGTCCCAACTTGGAATTTCTATCGGTTTTGACTGTTAACTCATTAAAAATTAAAAATAAAATTTTGACAGTAAAATATTATATTACGACAATACAACTTGAATGTTTAATGTAATTAAATACTATTTCATACTTACAGAAAAATAAACTTTAACTATAATTGACTCCAAACTCTCAGACATGGCCGTCCCAACTTGGAATTTCTATCAGTTTTGACTCATAACTCATTATAAATAAAAAATAAAATTTTCACAGTAAAATATTATATTACTACAATACAACTTGAATGTTTTATGTGATTAAATACTATATCATACTTAGAGAAAAATAAACTTTAATCGTAAATGACTCCAAACTCTCAGACATGGCCGTCCCAACTTGGAATTTCTATCGGTTTTGACTGTAAACTCATTAAAAATAAAAAATAAAATTTTGACAGTAAAACATTATATGACGACAATACAACTTGAATGTTTAATGTAACTAAATACTATTTCATACTTACAGAAAAATAAACTTTAATCGTAAATGACTTCAAACTCTCAGACATGGCCGTCCCAACTTGGAATTTCTATCGGTTTTGACTGTAAACTCATTAAAAATAAAAAATAAAATTTTGACAGTAAAATATTATATGACGACAATACAACTTGAATGTTTAATGTAACTAAATACTATTTCATACTTAGAGAAAAATAAACTTTAATCGTAAATGACTCCAAACTCTCAGACATGGCCGTCCCAACTTGGAATTTCTATCAGTTTTGACTGTTAACTCATTAAAAATAAAAAATAAAATTTTGAGAGTAAAATATTATATTACGACGATACAACTTGAATGTTTAATGTAATTAAATGCTATTTCATACTTACAGAAAAATAAACTTTAATCGTAAATGACTCCAAACTCTCAGACATGGCCGTCCCAACTTGGAATTTCTATCGGTTTTGACTGTTAACTCATTAAAAATAAAAAATAAAATTTTGACAGTAAAATATTATATTACGACAATACAACTTGAATGTTTAATGTAATTAAATACTATTTCATACTTACAGAAAAATAAACTTTAACTATAATTGACTCCAAACTCTCAGACATGGCCGTCCCAACTTGGAATTTCTATCAGTTTTGACTCATAACTCATTATAAATAAAAAATAAAATTTTCACAGTAAAATATTATATTACTACAATACAACTTGAATGTTTTATGTGATTAAATACTATATCATACTTAGAGAAAAATAAACTTTAATCGTAAATGACTCCAAACTCTCAGACATGGCCGTCCCAACTTGGAATTTCTATCGGTTTTGACTGTAAACTCATTAAAAATAAAAAATAAAATTTTGACAGTAAAACATTATATGACGACAATACAACTTGAATGTTTAATGTAACTAAATACTATTTCATACTTACAGAAAAATAAACTTTAATCGTAAATGACTTCAAACTCTCAGACATGGCCGTCCCAACTTGGAATTTCTATCAGTTTTGACTCATAACTCATTATAAATAAAAAATAAAATTTTCACAGTAAAATATCATATTACTACAATACAACTTGAATGTTTTATGTGATGAAATCCTATTTTATACTTAGAGAAAAATATACTTTAATCGTAAATGACTCCAAACTCTCAGACATGGCCGTCCCAACTTGGAATTTCCATCGGTTTTGACTCATAACTCATTAAATATAAAAAATAAAATTTTGACAGTAAAATATTATATTACGACAATACAACTTGAATGTTTTATGTAATTGAATACTATTTTATACTTACAGAAAAATAAACTTTAATCGTAAATGACTCCAAACTCTCAGACATGGCCGTCCCAACTTGGAATTTCCATCGGTTTTGACTCATAACTCATTAAATATAAAAAATAAAATTTTCACAGTAAAATTTTATATTACGACAATACAACTTGAATGTTTTATGTAAATAAATACTATTTTATACTTACAGAAAAATAAACTTTAACCATAATTGACTCCAAACTCTCAGACATGGCCGTCCCAACTTGGAATTTCTATCAGTTTTGACTCATAACTCATTAAATATAAAAAATAAAATGTTCACAGTAAAATATTATATTACGACGATACAACTTGAATGTTTAATGTAATTAAATCCTATTTTATACTTAGAGAAAAATAAACTTTAATCGTAAATGACTCCAAACTCTCAGACATGGCCGTCCCAACTTGGAATTTCCATCGGTTTTGACTCATAACTCATTAAATATAAAAAATAAAATTTTCACAGTAAAATATTATATTACGACAATACAACTTGAATGTTTTATGTAATTGAATACTAGTTTATACTTACAGAAAAATAAACTTTAATCGTAAATGACTCCAAACTCTCAGACATGGCCGTCCCAACTTGGAATTTCCATCGGTTTTGACTCATAACTTATTAAAAATAAAAAATAAAATTTTGACAGTAAAATATTATATTACGACAATACAACTTGAATGTTTTATGTAATTAAATACTATTTCATACTTACAGAAAAATAAACTTTAATCGTAAATGACTCCAAACTCTCAGACATGGCCGTCCCAACTTGGAATTTCTATCGGTTTTGACTGTAAACTCATTAAAAATAAAAAATAAAATTTTGACAGTAAAATATTATATGACGACAATACAACTTGAATGTTTAATGTAACTAAATACTATTTCATACTTAGAGAAAAATAAACTTTAATCGTAAATGACTCCAAACTCTCAGACATGGCCGTCCCAACTTGGAATTTCTATCAGTTTTGACTGTTAACTCATTAAAAATAAAAAATAAAATTTTGAGAGTAAAATATTATATTACGACGATACAACTTGAATGTTTAATGTAATTAAATGCTATTTCATACTTACAGAAAAATAAACTTTAATCGTAAATGACTCCAAACTCTCAGACATGGCCGTCCCAACTTGGAATTTCTATCGGTTTTGACTGTTAACTCATTAAAAATTAAAAATAAAATTTTGACAGTAAAATATTATATTACGAAGATACAACTTGAATGTTTAATGTAATTAAATACTATTTCATACTTACAGAAAAATAAACTTTAACCATAATTGACTCCAAACTCTGAGACATGGCCGTCCCAACTTGGAATTTCCATCGGTTTTGACTCATAACTCATTAAATATAAAAAATAAAATTTTCACAGTAAAATATTATATTACGACAATACAACTTGAATGTTTTATGTAATTGAATACTATTTTATACTTACAGAAAAATAAACTTTAATCGTAAATGACTCCAAACTCTCAGACATGGCCGTCCCAACTTGGAATTTCTATCAGTTTTGACTCATAACTCATTAAATATAAAAAATAAAATGTTCACAGTAAAATATTATATTACGACGGTACAACTTGAATGTTTAATGTAATTAAATCCTATTTTATACTTAGAGAAAAATAAACTTTAATCGTAAATGACTCCAAACTCTCAGACATGGCCGTCCCAACTTGGAATTTCTATCGGTTTTGACTCATAACTCATTAAATATAAAAAATAAAATTTTCACAGTAAAATATTATATTACGACAATACAACTTGAATGTTTTATGTAATTGAATACTAGTTTATACTTACAGAAAAATAAACTTTAATCGTAAATGACTCCAAACTCTCAGACATGGCCGTCCCAACTTGGAATTTCCATCGGTTTTGACTCATAACTTATTAAAAATAAAAAATAAAATTTTGACAGTAAAATATTATATTACGACAATACAACTTGAATGTTTTATGTAATTAAATACTATTTCATACTTACAGAAAAATAAACTTTAATTGTAAATGACTCCAAACTCTCAGACATGGCCGTCCCAACTTGGAATTTCTATCGGTTTTGACTGTAAACTCATTAAAAATAAAAAATAAAATTTTGACAGTAAAATATTATATGACGACAATACAACTTGAATGTTTAATGTAACTAAATACTATTTCATACTTAGAGAAAAATAAACTTTAATCGTAAATGACTCCAAACTCTCAGACATGGCCGTCCCAACTTGGAATTTCTATCAGTTTTGACTGTTAACTCATTAAAAATAAAAAATAAAATTTTGAGAGTAAAATATTATATTACGACGATACAACTTGAATGTTTAATGTAATTAAATGCTACTTCATACTTACAGAAAAATAAACTTTAATCGTAAATGACTCCAAACTCTCAGACATGGCCGTCCCAACTTGGAATTTCTATCGGTTTTGACTGTTAACTCATTAAAAATAAAAAATAAAATTTTGACAGTAAAATATTATATTACGACAATACAACTTGAATGTTTAATGTAATTAAATACTATTTCATACTTACAGAAAAATAAACTTTAACCATAATTGACTCCAAACTCTCAGACATGGCCGTCCCAACTTGGAATTTCTATCAGTTTTGACTCATAACTCATTATAAATAATAAATAAAATTTTCACAGTAAAATATTATATTACTACAATACAACTTGAATGTTTTATGTGATTAAATACTATATCATACTTAGAGAAAAATAAACTTTAATCGTAAATGACTCCAAACTCTCAGACATGGCCGTCCCAACTTGGAATTTCTATCGGTTTTGACTGTAAACTCATTAAAAATAAAAAATAAAATTTTGACAGTAAAACATTATATGACGACAATACAACTTGAATGTTAAATGTAACTAAATACTATTTCATACTTACAGAAAAATAAACTTTAATCGTAAATGACTTCAAACTCTCAGACATGGCCGTCCCAACTTGGAATTTCTATCAGTTTTGACTCATAACTCATTATAAATAAAAAATAAAATTTTCACAGTAAAATATCATATTACTACAATACAACTTGAATGTTTTATGTGATGAAATCCTATTTTATACTTAGAGAAAAATAAACTTTAATCGTAAATGACTCCAAACTCTCAGACATGGCCGTCCCAACTTGGAATTTCCATCGGTTTTGACTCATAACTCATTAAATATAAAAAATAAAATTTTGACAGTAAAATATTATATTACGACAATACAACTTGAATGTTTTATGTAATTGAATACTATTTTATACTTACAGAAAAATAAACTTTAATCGTAAATGACTCCAAACTCTCAGACATGGCCGTCCCAACTTGGAATTTCCATCGGTTTTGACTCATAACTCATTAAATATAAAAAATAAAATTTTCACAGTAAAATTTTATATTACGACAATACAACTTGAATGTTTTATGTAAATAAATACTATTTTATACTTACAGAAAAATAAACTTTAACCATAATTGACTCCAAACTCTCAGACATGGCCGTCCCAACTTGGAATTTCTATCAGTTTTGACTCATAACTCATTAAATATAAAAAATAAAATGTTCACAGTAAAATATTATATTACGACGATACAACTTGAATGTTTAATGTAATTAAATCCTATTTTATACTTAGAGAAAAATAAACTTTAATCGTAAATGACTCCAAACTCTCAGACATGGCCGTCCCAACTTGGAATTTCCATCGGTTTTGACTCATAACTCATTAAATATAAAAAATAAAATTTTCACAGTAAAATATTATATTACGACAATACAACTTGAATGTTTTATGTAATTGAATACTAGTTTATACTTACAGAAAAATAAACTTTAATCGTAAATGACTCCAAACTCTCAGACATGGCCGTCCCAACTTGGAATTTCCATCGGTTTTGACTCATAACTTATTAAAAATAAAAAATAAAATTTTGACAGTAAAATATTATATTACGACAATACAACTTGAATGTTTTATGTAATTAAATACTATTTCATACTTACAGAAAAATAAACTTTAATCGTAAATGACTCCAAACTCTCAGACATGGCCGTCCCAACTTGGAATTTCTATCGGTTTTGACTGTAAACTCATTAAAAATAAAAAATAAAATTTTGACAGTAAAATATTATATGACGACAATACAACTTGAATGTTTAATGTAACTAAATACTATTTCATACTTAGAGAAAAATAAACTTTAATCGTAAATGACTCCAAACTCTCAGACATGGCCGTCCCAACTTGGAATTTCTATCAGTTTTGACTGTTAACTCATTAAAAATAAAAAATAAAATTTTGAGAGTAAAATATTATATTACGACGATACAACTTGAATGTTTAATGTAATTAAATGCTATTTCATACTTACAGAAAAATAAACTTTAATCGTAAATGACTCCAAACTCTCAGACATGGCCGTCCCAACTTGGAATTTCTATCGGTTTTGACTGTTAACTCATTAAAAATTAAAAATAAAATTTTGACAGTAAAATATTATATTACGACAATACAACTTGAATGTTTAATGTAATTAAATACTATTTCATACTTACAGAAAAATAAACTTTAACCATAATTGACTCCAAACTCTCAGACATGGCCGTCCCAACTTGGAATTTCCATCGGTTTTGACTCATAACTCATTAAATATAAAAAATAAAATTTTCACAGTAAAATATTATATTACGACAATACAACTTGAATGTTTAATGTAATTGAATACTATTTTATACTTACAGAAAAATAAACTTTAATCGTAAATGACTCCAAACTCTCAGACATGGCCGTCCCAACTTGGAATTTCCATCGGTTTTGACTCATAACTCATTAAAAATAAAAAATAAAATTTTGACAGTAAAATATTATATGACGACAATACAACTTGAATGTTTTATGTAATTGAATACTATTTTATACTTACAGAAAAATAAACTTTAATCGTAAATGACTCCAAACTCTCAGACATGGCCGTCCCAACTTGGAATTTCTATCAGTTTTGACTGTTAACTCATTAAAAATAAAAAATAAGATTTTGAGAGTAAAATATTATATTACGAAGATACAACTTGAATGTTTAATGTAATTAAATGCTATTTCATTCTTACAGAAAAATAAACTTTAATCGTAAATGACTCCAAACTCTCAGACATGGCCGTCCCAACTTGGAATTTCTATCGGTTTTGACTCATAACTCATTTAAAATAAAAAATAAAATTTTGACAGTAAAACATTATATTACGACAATACAACTTGAATGTTTAATGTAACTAAATACTATTTCATACTTACAGAAAAATAAACTTTAATCGTAAATGACTCCAAACTCTCAGACATGGCCGTCCCAACTTGGAATTTCTATCAGTTTTGACTCATAACTCATTATGAATAAAAAATAAAATTTTCACAGTAAAATATCATATTACTACAATACAACTTGAATGTTTTATGTGATTAAATCCTATTTTATACTTAGAGAAAAATAAACTTTAATCGTAAATGACTCCAAACTCTCAGACATGGCCGTCCCAACTTTGAATTTCCATCGGTTTTGACTCATAACTCATTAAATATAAAAAATAAAATTTTCACAGTAAAATATTATATTACGACAATACAACTTGAATGTTTTATGTAATTGAATACTATTTTATACTTACAGAAAAATAAACTTTAATCGTAAATGACTCCAAACTCTCAGACATGGCCGTCCCAACTTGGAATTTCCATCGGTTTTGACTCATAACTCATTAAATATAAAAAATAAAATTTTCACAGTAAAATATTATATTACGACAATACAACTTGAATGTTTTATGTAATTGAATACTATTTTATACTTAGAGAAAAATAAACTTTAATCGTAAATGACTCCAAACTCTCAGACATGGCCGTCCCAACTTGGAATTTCCATCGGTTTTGACTCATAACTTATTAAAAATAAAAAATAAAATTTTGACAGTAAAATATTATATTACGACAATACAACTTGAATGTTTTATGTAACTAAATACTATTTCATACTTAGAGAAAAATAAACTTTAATCGTAAATGACTCCAAACTCTCAGACATGGCCGTCCCAACTTGGAATTTCTATCAGTTTTGACTGTTAACTCATTAAAAATAAAAAATAAGATTTTGAGAGTAAAATATTATATTACGACGATACAACTTGAATGTTTAATGTAATTAAATGCTATTTCATACTTACAGAAAAATAAACTTTAATCGTAAATGACTCCAAACTCTCAGACATGGCCGTCCCAACTTGGAATTTCTATCGGTTTTGACTGTTAACTCATTAAAAATTAAAAATAAAATTTTGACAGTAAAATATTATATTACGACAATACAACTTGAATGTTTAATGTAATTAAATACTATTTCATACTTACAGAAAAATAAACTTTAACCATAATTGACTCCAAACTCTCAGACATGGCCGTCCCAACTTGGAATTTCCATCGGTTTTGACTCATAACTCATTAAATATAAAAAATAAAATTTTCACAGTAAAATATTATATTACGACAATACAACTTGAATGTTTTATGTAATTGAATACTATTTTATACTTACAGAAAAATAAACTTTAATCGTAAATGACTCCAAACTCTCAGACATGGCCGTCCCAACTTGGAATTTCCATCGGTTTTGACTCATAACTCATTAAAAATAAAAAATAAAATTTTGACAGTAAAATATTATATGACGACAATACAACTTGAATGTTTTATGTAATTGAATACTATTTTATACTTACAGAAAAATAAACTTTAATCGTAAATGACTCCAAACTCTCAGACATGGCCGTCCCAACTTGGAATTTCCATCGGTTTTGACTCATAACTCATTAAATATAAAAAATAAAATTTTCACAGTAAAATATTATATTACGACAATACAACTTGAATGTTTTATGTAAATAAATACTATTTTATACTTACAGAAAAATAAACTTTAACCATAATTGACTCCAAACTCTCAGACATGGCCGTCCCAACTTGGAATTTCTATCAGTTTTGACTCATAACTCATTAAATATAAAAAATAAAATGTTCACAGTAAAATATTATATTACGACGATACAACTTGAATGTTTAATGTAATTAAATCCTATTTTATACTTAGAGAAAAATAAACTTTAATCGTAAATGACTCCAAACTCTCAGACATGGCCGTCCCAACTTGGAATTTCCATCGGTTTTGACTCATAACTCATTAAATATAAAAAATAAAATTTTCACAGTAAAATATCATATTACTACAATACAACTTGAATGTTTTATGTGATTAAATCCTATTTTATACTTAGAGAAAAATAAACTTTAATCGTAAATGACTCCAAACTCTCAGACATGGCCGTCCCAACTTGGAATTTCCATCGGTTTTGACTCATAACTCATTAAATATAAAAAATAAAATTTTCACAGTAAAATATTATATTACGACAATACAACTTGAATGTTTTATGTAATTGAATACTATTTTATACTTACAGAAAAATAAACTTTAATCGTAAATGACTCCAAACTCTCAGACATGGCCGTCCCAACTTGGAATTTCTATCGGTTTTGACTGTAAACTCATTAAAAATTAAAAATAAAATTTTGACAGTAAAATATTATATGACGACAATACAACTTGAATGTTTAATGTAATTAAATACTATTTCATACTTAGAGAAAAATAAACTTTAATCGTAAATGACTCCAAACTCTCAGACATGGCCGTCCCAACTTGGAATTTCTATCAGTTTTGACTGTTAACTCATTAAAAATAAAAAATAAGATTTTGAGAGTAAAATATTATATTACGACAATACAACTTGAATGTTTTATGTAATTAAATACTATTTCATACTTACAGAAAAATAAACTTTAATCGTAAATGACTCCAAACTCTCAGACATGGCCGTCCCAACTTGGAATTTCTATCGGTTTTGACTGTAAACTCATTAAAAATAAAAAATAAAATTTTGACAGTAAAATATTATATGACGACAATACAACTTGAATGTTTAATGTAACTAAATACTATTTCATACTTAGAGAAAAATAAACTTTAATCGTAAATGACTCCAAACTCTCAGACATGGCCGTCCCAACTTGGAATTTCTATCAGTTTTGACTGTTAACTCATTAAAAATAAAAAATAAGATTTTGAGAGTAAAATATTATATTACGACGATACAACTTGAATGTTTAATGTAATTAAATGCTATTTCATACTTACAGAAAAATAAACTTTAATCGTAAATGACTCCAAACTCTCAGACATGGCCGTCCCAACTTGGAATTTCTATCGGTTTTGACTGTTAACTCATTAAAAATTAAAAATAAAATTTTGACAGTAAAATATTATATTACGACAATACAACTTGAATGTTTAATGTAATTAAATACTATTTCATACTTACAGAAAAATAAACTTTAACCATAATTGACTCCAAACTCTCAGACATGGCCGTCCCAACTTGGAATTTCCATCGGTTTTGACTCATAACTCATTAAATATAAAAAATAAAATTTTCACAGTAAAATATTATATTACGACAATACAACTTGAATGTTTTATGTAATTGAATACTATTTTATACTTACAGAAAAATAAACTTTAATCGTAAATGACTCCAAACTCTCAGACATGGCCGTCCCAACTTGGAATTTCCATCGGTTTTGACTCATAACTCATTAAAAATAAAAAATAAAATTTTGACAGTAAAATATTATATGACGACAATACAACTTGAATGTTTTATGTAATTGAATACTATTTTATACTTACAGAAAAATAAACTTTAATCGTAAATGACTCCAAACTCTCAGACATGGCCGTCCCAACTTGGAATTTCCATTGGTTTTGACTCATAACTCATTAAAAATAAAAAATAAAATTTTGACAGTAAAATATTATATTACGACAATACAACTTGAATGTTTTATGTAATTAAATACTATTTCATACTTAGAGAAAAATAAACTTTAATCGTAAATGACTCCAAACTCTCAGACATGGCCGTCCCAACTTGGAATTTCTATCAGTTTTGACTGTTAACTCATTAAAAATAAAAAATAAGATTTTGACAGTAAAATATTATATTACGACAATACAACTTGAATGTTTTATGTAATTAAATACTATTTAATACTTAGAGAAAAATAAACTTTAATCGTAAATGACTCCAAACTCTCAGACATGGCAGTCCCAACTTGGAATTTCTATCGGTTTTGACTGTTAACTCATTAAAAATAAAAAATAAAATTTTGACAGTAAAATATTATATTACGACGATACAACTTGAATGTTTAATGTAACTAAATACTATTTCATACTTACAGAAAAATAAACTTTAACCATAATTGACTCCAAACTCTCAGACATGGCCGTCCCAACTTGGAATTTCTATCAGTTTTGACTCAGAACTCATTAAATATAAAAAATAAATTTTTTTACAGTAAAATATTATATTACGACGATACAACTTGAATGTTTAATGTAATTAAATGCTATTTCATACTTACAGAAAAATAAACTTTAATCGTAAATGACTCCAAACTCTCAGACATGGCCGTCCCAACTTGGAATTTCTATCGGTTTTGACTCATAACTCATTTAAAATGAAAAATAAAATTTTGACAGTAAAAAATTATATTACGACAATACAACTTGAATGTTTTATGTAATAAAATACTATTTTATACTTACAGAAAAATAAACTTTAATCGTAAATGACTCCAAACTCTCAGACATGGCCGTCCCAACTTGGAATTTCTATCGGTTTTGACTCTTAACTCATTAAAAATAAAAAATAAAATTTTGACAGTAAAACATTATATTACGACAATACAACTTGAATGTTTAATGTAACTAAATACTATTTCATACTTACAGAAAAATAAACTTTAATCGTAAATGACTTCAAACTCTCAGACATGGCCGTCCCAACTTGGAATTTCCATCGGTTTTGACTCATAACTCATTAAATATAAAAAATAAAATTTTCACAGTAAAATATTATATTACGACAATACAACTTGAATGTTTCATGTAATTGAATACTATTTTATACTTACAGAAAAATAAACTTTAATCGTAAATGACTCCAAACTCTCAGACATGGCCGTCCCAACTTGGAATTTCCATCGGTTTTGACTCATAACTCATTAAAAATAAAAAATAAAATTTTGACAGTAAAATATTATATGACGACAATACAACTTGAATGTTTTATGTAATTGAATACTATTTTATACTTACAGAAAAATAAACTTTAATCGTAAATGACTCCAAACTCTCAGACATGGCCGTCCCAACTTGGAATTTCCATTGGTTTTGACTCATAACTCATTAAAAATAAAAAATAAGATTTTGAGAGTAAAATATTATATTACGACAATACAACTTGAATGTTTTATGTTATTAAATACTATTTCATACTTAGAAAAAAAATAAACTTTAATCGTAAATGACTCCAAACTCTCAGACATGGCCGTCCCAACTTGGAATTTCTATCGGTTTTGACTGTTAACTCATTAAAAATAAAAAATAAGATTTTGACAGTAAAATATTATATTACGACAATACAACTTGAATGTTTTATGTAATTAAATACTATTTAATACTTAGAGAAAAATAAACTTTAATCGTAAATGACTCCAAACTCTCAGACATGGCAGTCCCAACTTGGAATTTCTATCGGTTTTGACTGTTAACTCATTAAAAATAAAAAATAAAATTTTGACAGTAAAATATTATATTACGACAATACAACTTGAATGTTTAATGTAACTAAATACTATTTCATACTTACAGAAAAATAAACTTTAACCATAATTGACTCCAAACTCTCAGACATGGCCGTCCCAACTTGGAATTTCTATCAGTTTTGACTCAGAACTCATTAAATATAAAAAATAAAAATTTTTACAGTAAAATATTATATTACGACGATACAACTTGAATGTTTAATGTAATTAAATGCTATTTCATACTTACAGAAAAATAAACTTTAATCGTAAATGACTCCAAACTCTCAGACATGGCCGTCCCAACTTGGAATTTCTATCGGTTTTGACTCATAACTCATTTAAAATGAAAAATAAAATTTTGACAGTAAAAAATTATATTACGACAATACAACTTGAATGTTTTATGTAATAAAATACTATTTCATACTTACAGAAAAATAAACTTTAATCGTAAATGACTCCAAACTCTCAGACATGGCCGTCCCAACTTGGAATTTCTATCGGTTTTGACTCTTAACTCATTAAAAATAAAAAATAAAATTTTGACAGTAAAACATTATATTACGACAATACAACTTGAATGTTTAATGTAACTTAATACTATTTCATACTTACAGAAAAATAAACTTTAATCGTAAATGACTTCAAACTCTCAGACATGGCCGTCCCAACTTGGAATTTCTATCAGTTTTGACTCATAACTCATTATGAATAAAAAATAAAATTTTCACAGTAAAATATCATATTACTACAATACAACTTGAATGTTTTATGTGATTTAATCCTATTTTATACTTAGAGAAAAATAAACTTTAATCGTAAATGACTCCAAACTCTCAGACATGGCTGTCCCAACTTGGAATTTCCATCGGTTTTGACTCATAACTCATTAAATATAAAAAATAAAATTTTCACAGTAAAATATTATATTACGACAATACAACTTGAATGTTTTATGTAATTGAATACTATTTTATACTTACAGAAAAATAAACTTTAATCGTAAATGACTCCAAACTCTCAGACATGGCCGTCCCAACTTGGAATTTCCATCGGTTTTGACTCATAACTCATTAAATATAAAAAATAAAATTTTCACAGTAAAATATTATATTACGACAATACAACTTGAATGTTTTATGTAATTGAATACTATTTTATACTTACAGAAAAATAAACTTTAATCGTAAATGACTCCAAACTCTCAGACATGGCCGTCCCAACTTGGAATTTCTATCGGTTTTGACTGTAAACTCATTAAAAATTAAAAATAAAATTTTGACAGTAAAATATTATATGACGACAATACAACTTGAATGTTTAATGTAATTAAATACTATTTCATACTTAGAGAAAAATAAACTTTAATCGTAAATGACTCCAAACTCTCAGACATGGCCGTCCCAACTTGGAATTTCTATCAGTTTTGACTGTTAACTCATTAAAAATAAAAAATAAGATTTTGAGAGTAAAATATTATATTACGACAATACAACTTGAATGTTTTATGTAATTAAATACTATTTCATACTTAGAGAAAAATAAACTTTAATAGTAAATGACTCCAAACTCTCAGACATGGCCGTCCCAACTTGGAATTTCTATTGGTTTTGACTGTTAACTCATTAAAAATAAAAAATAAGATTTTGACAGTAAAATATTATATTACGACAATACAACTTGAATGTTTTATGTAATTAAATACTATTTAATACTTAGAGAAAAATAAACTTTAATCGTAAATGACTCCAAACTCTCAGACATGGTAGTCCCAACTTGGAATTTCTATCGGTTTTGACTGTTAACTCATTAAAAATAAAAAATAAAATTTTGACAGTAAAATATTATATTACGACAATACAACTTGAATGTTTAATGTAACTAAATACTATTTCATACTTACAGAAAAATAAACTTTAACCATAATTGACTCCAAACTCTCAGACATGGCCGTCCTAACTTGGAATTTCTATCAGTTTTGACTCAGAACTCATTAAATATAAAAAATAAATTATTTACAGTAAAATATTATATTACGACGATACAACTTGAATGTTTAATGTAATTAAATGCTATTTCATACTTACAGAAAAATAAACTTTAATCGTAAATGACTCCAAACTCTCAGACATGGCCGTCCCAACTTGGAATTTCTATCGGTTTTGACTGTTAACTCATTAAAAATAAAAAATAAAATTTTGACAGTAAAATATTATATTACGACAATACAACTTGAATGTTTAATGTAACTAAATACTATTTCATACTTACAGAAAAATAAACTTTAACCATAATTGACTCCAAACTCTCAGACATGGCCGTCCCAACTTGGAATTTCCATCGGTTTTGACTCATAACTCATTAAATATAAAAAATAAAATTTTCACAGTAAAATATTATATTACGACAATACAACTTGAATGTTTTATGTAATTGAATACTATTTTATACTTACAGAAAAATAAACTTTAATCGTAAATGACTCCAAACTCTCAGACATGGCCGTCCCAACTTGGAATTTCCATTGGTTTTGACTCATAACTCATTAAAAATAAAAAATAAAATTTTGACAGTAAAATATTTTATGACGACAATACAACTTGAATGTTTTATGTAATTAAATACTATTTCATACTTAGAGAAAAATAAACTTTAACCATAATTGACTCCAAACTCTCAGACATGGCCGTCCCAACTTGGAATTTCTATCGGTTTTGACTCATAACTCATTTAAAATGAAAAATAAAATTTTGACAGTAAAAAATTATATTACGACAATACAACTTGAATGTTTTATGTAATAAAATACTATTTTATACTTACAGAAAAATAAACTTTAATCGTAAATGACTCCAAGCTCTCAGACATGGACGTCCCAACTTGGAATTTCTATCGGTTTTGACTGTAAACTCATTAAAAATAAAAAATAAAATTTTGACAGTAAAATATTATATGACGACAATACAACTTGAATGTTTAATGTAACTAAATACTATTTCATACTTAGAGAAAAATAAACTTTAATCGTAAATGACTCCAAACTCTCAGACATGGCCGTCCCAACTTGGAATTTCTATCAGTTTTGACTGTTAACTCATTAAAAATAAAAAATAAGATTTTGAGAGTAAAATATTATATTACGACAATACAACTTGAATGTTTTATGTAATTAAATACTATTTCATACTTAGAGAAAAATAAACTTTAATCGTAAATGACTCCAAACTTTCAGACATGGCCGTCCCAACTTGGAATTTCTATCGGTTTTGACTGTTAACTCATTAAAAATAAAAAATAAGATTTTGACAGTAAAATATTATATTACGACAATACAACTTGAATGTTTTATGTAATTTAATACTATTTAATACTTAGAGAAAAATAAACTTTAATTGTAAATGACTCCAAACTCTCAGACATGGCAGTCCCAACTTGGAATTTCTATCGGTTTTGACTGTTAACTCATTAAAAATAAAAAATAAAATTTTGTCAGTAAAATATTATATTACGACAATACAACTTGAATGTTTAATGTAACTAAATACTATTTCATACTTACAGAAAAATAAACTTTAACCATAATTGACTCCAAACTCTCAGACATGGCCGTCCCAACTTGGAATTTCTATCAGTTTTGACTCAGAACTCATTAAATATAAAAAATAAATTTTTTACAGTAAAATATTATATTACGACGATACAACTTGAATGTTTAATGTAATTAAATGCTATTTCATACTTACAGAAAAATAAACTTTAATCGTAAATGACTCCAAACTCTCAGACATGGCCGTCCCAACTTGGAATTTCTATCGGTTTTGACTCATAACTCATTTAAAATAAAAAATAAAATTTTGACAGTAAAACATTATATTACGACAATACAACTTGAATGTTTAATGTAACTAAATACTATTTCATACTTACAGAAAAATAAACTTTAATCGTAAATGACTTCAAACTCTCAGACATGGCCGTCCCAACTTGGAATTTCTATCAGTTTTGACTCATAACTCATTAAATATAAAAAATAAAATGTTCACAGTAAAATATCATATTACTACAATAAAACTTGAATGTTTTATGTGATTAAATCCTATTTTATACTTAGAGAAAAATAAACTTTAATCGTAAATGACTCCAAACTCTCAGACATGGCCGTCCCAACTTGGAATTTCCATCGGTTTTGACTCATAACTCATTAAATATAAAAAATAAAATTTTCACAGTAAAATATTATATTACGACAATACAACTTGAATGTTTTATGTAATTGAATACTATTTTATACTTACAGAAAAATAAACTTTAATCGTAAATGACTCCAAACTCTCAGACATGGCCGTCCCAACTTGGAATTTCCATCGGTTTTGACTCATAACTCATTAAATATAAAAAATAAAATTTTCACAGTAAAATATTATATTACGACAATACAACTTGAATGTTTTATGTAAATAAATACTATTTTATACTTACAGAAAAATAAACTTTAACCATAATTGACTCCAAACTCTCAGACATGGCAGTCCCAACTTGGAATTTCTATCGGTTTTGACTGTTAACTCATTAAAAATAAAAAATAAAATTTTGTCAGTAAAATATTATATTACGACAATACAACTTGAATGTTTAATGTAACTAAATACTATTTCATACTTACAGAAAAATAAACTTTAACCATAATTGACTCCAAACTCTCAGACATGGCCGTCCCAACTTGGAATTTCTATCAGTTTTGACTCAGAACTCATTAAATATAAAAAATAAATTTTTTACAGTAAAATATTATATTACGACGATACAACTTGAATGTTTAATGTAATTCAATGCTATTTCATACTTACAGAAAAATAAACTTTAATCGTAAATGACTCCAAACTCTCAGACATGGCCGTCCCAACTTGGAATTTCTATCGGTTTTGACTCATAACTCATTTAAAATAAAAAATAAAATTTTGACAGTAAAACATTATATTACGACAATACAACTTGAATGTTTAATGTAACTAAATACTATTTCATACTTACAGAAAAATAAACTTTAATCGTAAATGACTTCAAACTCTCAGACATGGCCGTCCCAACTTGGAATTTCTATCAGTTTTGACTCATAACTCATTATAAATAAAAAATAAAATTTTCACAGTAAAATATCATATTACTACAATACAACTTGAATGTTTTATGTGATTAAATCCTATTTTATACTTAGAGAAAAATAAACTTTAATCGTAAATGACTCCAAACTCTCAGACATGGCCGTCCCAACTTGGAATTTCCATCGGTTTTGACTCATAACTCATTAAATATAAAAAATAAAATTTTCACAGTAAAATATTATATTACGACAATACAACTTGAATGTTTTATGTAATTGAATACTATTTTATACTTACAGAAAAATAAACTTTAATCGTAAATGACTCCAAACTCTCAGACATGGCCGTCCCAACTTGGAATTTCCATCGGTTTTGACTCATAACTCATTAAATATAAAAAATAAAATTTTCACAGTAAAATATTATATTACGACAATACAACTTGAATGTTTTATGTAAATAAATACTATTTTATACTTACAGAAAAATAAACTTTAACCATAATTGACTCCAAACTCTCAGACATGGCCGTCCCAACTTGGAATTTCTATCGGTTTTGACTCATAACTCATTAAATATAAAAAATAAAATGTTCACAGTAAAATATTATATTACGACGATACAACTTGAATGTTTAATGTAATTAAATGCTATTTCATACTTACAGAAAAATAAACTTTAATCGTAAATGACTCCAAACTCTCAGACATGGCCGTCCCAACTTGGAATTTCTATCAGTTTTGACTGTTAACTCATTAAAAATAAAAAATAAGATTTTGACAGTAAAATATTATATTACGACAATACAACTTGAATGTTTTATGTAATTAAATACTATTTAATACTTAGAGAAAAATAAACTTTTATCGTAAATGACTCCAAACTCTCAGACATGGCCGTCCCAACTTGGAATTTCTATCGGTTTTGACTGATAACTCATTAAAAATAAAAAATAAGATTTTGACAGTAAAATATTATATTACGACAATACAACTTGAATGTTTTATGTAATTAAATACTATTTCATACTTAGAGAAAAATAAACTTTAATCGTAAATGACTCCAAACTCTCAGACATGGCCGTCCCAACTTGGAATTTCTATCGGTTTTGACTCAGAACTCATTAAACATAAAAAATAAAAATTTTACAGTAAAATATTATATTACGAAGATACAACTTGAATGTTTAATGTATTTAAATGCTATTTCATTCTTACAGAACAATAAACTTTAATCGTAAATGACTCCAAACTCTCAGACATGGCCGTCCCAACTTGGAATTTCTATCGGTTTTGACTCATAACTCATTTAAAATAAAAAATAAAATTTTGACAGTAAAATATTATATTACGACAATACAACTTGAATGTTTTATGTAATTAAATACTATTTTATACTTACAGAAAAATAAACTTTAATCGTAAATGACTCCAAACTCTCAGACATGGCCGTCCCAACGTGGAATTTCTATCGGTTTTGACTGTAAACTCATTAAAAATAAAAAATAAAATTTTGACAGTAAAACATTATATGACGACAGTACAACTTGAATGTTTAATGTAACTAAATACTATTTCATACTTACAGAAAAATAAACTTTAATCGTAAATGACTTCAAACTCTCAGACATGGCCGTCCCAACTTGGAATTTCTATCGGTTTTGACTCATAACTCATTTAAAATAAAAAATAAAATTTTGACAGTAAAATATTATATTACGACAATACAACTTGAATGTTTTATGTAATTAAATACTATTTTATACTTACAGAAAAATAAACTTTAATCGTAAATGACTCCAAACTCTCAGACATGGCCGTCCCAACGTGGAATTTCTATCGGTTTTGACTGTTAACTCATTAAAAATTAAAAATAAAATTTTGACAGTAAAACATTATATAACGACAATACAACTTGAATGTTTAATGTAACTAAATACTATTTCATACTTACAGAAAAATAAACTTTAATCGTAAATGACTTCAAACTCTCAGACATGGCCGTCCCAACTTGGAATTTCTATCAGTTTTGACTCATAACTCATTATAAATAAAAAATAAAATTTTCACAGTAAAATAATATATTACTACAATACAACTTGAATGTTTTATGTGATTAAATACTATTTCATACTTAGAGAAAAATAAACTTTAATCGTAAATGACTCCAAACTCTCAGACATGGCCGTCCCAACTTGGAATTTCTATCGGTTTTGACTGTAAACTCATTAAAAATAAAAAATAAAATTTTGACAGTAAAACATTATATTACGACAATACAACTTGAATGTTTAATGTAACTAAATACTATTTCATACTTACAGAAAAATAAACTTTAATCGTGAATGACTTCAAACTCTCAGACATGGCCGTCCCAACTTGGAATTTCTATCAGTTTTGACTCATAACTCATTAAAAATAAAAAATAAAATTTTCACAGTAAAATATCATATTACTACAATACAACTTGAATGTTTTATGTGATTAAATCCTATTTTATACTTAGAGAAAAATAAACTTTAATCGTAAATGACTCCAAACTCTCAGACATGGCCGTCCCAACTTGGAATTTCCATCGGTTTTGACTCATAACTCATTAAATATAAAAAATAAAATTTTCACAGTAAAATATTATATTACGACAATACAACTTGAATGTTTTATGTAAATAAAAATACTATTTTATACTTACAGAAAAATAAACTTTAACCATAATTGACTCCAAACTCTCAGACATGGCCGTCCCAACTTGGAATTTCTATCGGTTTTGACTCATAACTCATTAAATATAAAAAATAAAATGTTCACAGTAAAATATTATATTACGACGATACAACTTGAATGTTTAATGTAATTAAATGCTATTTCATACTCACAGAAAAATAAACTTTAATCGTAAATGACTCCAAACTCTCAGACATGGCCGTCCCAACTTGGAATTTCTATCGGTTTTGACTCATAACTCATTAAAAATAAAAAATAAGATTTTGACAGTAAAATATTATATTACGACAATACAACTTGAATGTTTTATGGAATTAAATACTATTTCATACTTAGAGAAAAATAAACTTTAATCGTAAATGACTCCAAACTCTCAGACATGGCCGTCCCAACTTGGAATTTCTATCGCTTTTGACTGTTAACTCATTAAAAATAAAAATAAAATTTTGACAGTAAAATATTATATTACGACAATACAACTTGAATGTTTAATGTAACTAAATACTATTTCATACTTACAGAAAAATAAACTTTAACCATAATTGACTCCAAACTCTCAGACATGGCCGTCCCAACTTGGAATTTCTATCAGTTTTGACTCATAACTCATTATAAATAAAAAATAAAATTTTCACAGTAAAATATTATATTACGACAATACAACTTGAATGTTTTATGTAATTGAATACTATTTTATACTTACAGAAAAATAAACTTTAATCGTAAATGACTCCAAACTCTCAGACATGGCCGTCCCAACTTGGAATTTCCATCGGTTTTGACTCATAACTCATTAAATATAAAAAATAAAATTTTCACAGTAAAATATTATATTACGACAATACAACTTGAATGTTTTATGTAAATAAATACTATTTTATACTTACAGAAAAATAAACTTTAACCATAATTGACTCCAAACTCTCAGACATGGCCGTCCCAACTTGGAATTTCTATCGGTTTTGACTCAGAACTCATTAAATATAAAAAATAAATTTTTTACAGTAAAATATTATATTACGACGATACAACTTGAATGTTTAATGTAATTAAATGCTATTTCATACTTACAGAAAAATAAACTTTAATCGTAAATGACTCCAAACTCTCAGACATGGCCGTCCCAACTTGGAATTTCTATCGGTTTTGACTCATAACTCATTAAATATAAAAAATAAAATTTTCACAGTAAAATATTATATTACGACAATACAACTTGAATGTTTTATGTAATTAAATACTATTTCATACTTAGAGAAAAATAAACTTTAATCGTAAATGACTCCAAACTCTCAGACATGGCCGTCCCAACTTGGAATTTCTATCGGTTTTGACTCATAACTCATTAAAAATAAAAAATAAGATTTTGACAGTAAAATATTATATTACGACAATACAACTTGAATGTTTTATGGAATTAAATACTATTTCATACTTAGAGAAAAATAAACTTTAATCGTTAATGACTCCAAACTCTCAGACATGGCCGTCCCAACTTGGAATTTCTATCGGTTTTGACTGTTAACTCATTAAAAATAAAAATAAAATTTTGACAGTAAAATATTATATTACGACAATACAACTTGAATGTTTAATGTAACTAAATACTATTTCATACTTACAGAAAAATAAACTTTAACCATAATTGACTCCAAACTCTCAGATATGGCCGTCCCAACTTGGAATTTCTATCAGTTTTGACTCAGAACTCATTAAATATAAAAAATAAATTTTTTACAGTAAAATATTATATTACGACGATACAACTTGAATGTTTAATGTAATTCAATGCTATTTCATACTTACAGAAAAATAAACTTTAATCGTAAATGACTCCAAACTCTCAGACATGGCCGTCCCAACTTGGAATTTCTATCGGTTTTGACTCATAACTCATTTAAAATAAAAAATAAAATTTTGACAGTAAAACATTATATTACGACAATACAACTTGAATGTTTAATGTAACTAAATACTATTTCATACTTACAGAAAAATAAACTTTAATCGTAAATGACTTCAAACTCTCAGACATGGCCGTCCCAACTTGGAATTTCTATCAGTTTTGACTCATAACTCATTATAAATAAAAAATAAAATTTTCACAGTAAAATATCATATTACTACAATACAACTTGAATGTTTTATGTGATTAAATCCTATTTTATACTTAGAGAAAAATAAACTTTAATCGTAAATGACTCCAAACTCTCAGACATGGCCGTCCCAACTTGGAATTTCCATCGGTTTTGACTCATAACTCATTAAATATAAAAAATAAAATTTTCACAGTAAAATATTATATTACGACAATACAACTTGAATGTTTTATGTAATTGAATACTATTTTATACTTACAGAAAAATAAACTTTAATCGTAAATGACTCCAAACTCTCAGACATGGCCGTCCCAACTTGGAATTTCCATCGGTTTTGACTCATAACTCATTAAATATAAAAAATAAAATTTTCACAGTAAAATATTATATTACGACAATACAACTTGAATGTTTTATGTAAATAAATACTATTTTATACTTACAGAAAAATAAACTTTAACCATAATTGACTCCAAACTCTCAGACATGGCCGTCCCAACTTGGAATTTCTATCGGTTTTGACTCATAACTCATTAAATATAAAAAATAAAATGTTCACAGTAAAATATTATATTACGACGATACAACTTGAATGTTTAATGTAATTAAATGCTATTTCATACTTACAGAAAAATAAACTTTAATCGTAAATGACTCCAAACTCTCAGACATGGCCGTCCCAACTTGGAATTTCTATCAGTTTTGACTGTTAACTCATTAAAAATAAAAAATAAGATTTTGACAGTAAAATATTATATTACGACAATACAACTTGAATGTTTTATGTAATTAAATACTATTTAATACTTAGAGAAAAATAAACTTTTATCGTAAATGACTCCAAACTCTCAGACATGGCCGTCCCAACTTGGAATTTCTATCGGTTTTGACTGATAACTCATTAAAAATAAAAAATAAGATTTTGACAGTAAAATATTATATTACGACAATACAACTTGAATGTTTTATGTAATTAAATACTATTTCATACTTAGAGAAAAATAAACTTTAATCGTAAATGACTCCAAACTCTCAGACATGGCCGTCCCAACTTGGAATTTCTATCGGTTTTGACTCAGAACTCATTAAACATAAAAAATAAAAATTTTACAGTAAAATATTATATTACGAAGATACAACTTGAATGTTTAATGTATTTAAATGCTATTTCATTCTTACAGAACAATAAACTTTAATCGTAAATGACTCCAAACTCTCAGACATGGCCGTCCCAACTTGGAATTTCTATCGGTTTTGACTCATAACTCATTTAAAATAAAAAATAAAATTTTGACAGTAAAATATTATATTACGACAATACAACTTGAATGTTTTATGTAATTAAATACTATTTTATACTTACAGAAAAATAAACTTTAATCGTAAATGACTCCAAACTCTCAGACATGGCCGTCCCAACGTGGAATTTCTATCGGTTTTGACTGTTAACTCATTAAAAATAAAAAATAAAATTTTGACAGTAAAACATTATATAACGACAATACAACTTGAATGTTTAATGTAACTAAATACTATTTCATACTTACAGAAAAATAAACTTTAATCGTAAATGACTTCAAACTCTCAGACATGGCCGTCCCAACTTGGAATTTCTATCAGTTTTGACTCATAACTCATTATAAATAAAAAATAAAATTTTCACAGTAAAATAATATATTACTACAATACAACTTGAATGTTTTATGTGATTAAATACTATTTCATACTTAGAGAAAAATAAACTTTAATCGTAAATGACTCCAAACTCTCAGACATGGCCGTCCCAACTTGGAATTTCTATCGGTTTTGACTGTAAACTCATTAAAAATAAAAAATAAAATTTTGACAGTAAAACATTATATTACGACAATACAACTTGAATGTTTAATGTAACTAAATACTATTTCATACTTACAGAAAAATAAACTTTAATCGTGAATGACTTCAAACTCTCAGACATGGCCGTCCCAACTTGGAATTTCTATCAGTTTTGACTCATAACTCATTAAAAATAAAAAATAAAATTTTCACAGTAAAATAATATATTACTACAATACAACTTGAATGTTTTATGTGATTAAATACTATTTCATACTTAGAGAAAAATAAACTTTAATCGTAAATGACTCCAAACTCTCAGACATGGCCGTCCCAACTTGGAATTTCTATCGGTTTTGACTGTAAACTCATTAAAAATAAAAAATAAAATTTTGACAGTAAAACATTATATTACGACAATACAACTTGAATGTTTAATGTAACTAAATACTATTTCATACTTACAGAAAAATAAACTTTAATCGTGAATGACTTCAAACTCTCAGACATGGCCGTCCCAACTTGGAATTTCTATCAGTTTTGACTCATAACTCATTAAAAATAAAAAATAAAATTTTCACAGTAAAATATCATATTACTACAATACAACTTGAATGTTTTATGTGATTAAATCCTATTTTATACTTAGAGAAAAATAAACTTTAATCGTAAATGACTCCAAACTCTCAGACATGGCCGTCCCAACTTGGAATTTCCATCGGTTTTGACTCATAACTCATTAAATATAAAAAATAAAATTTTCACAGTAAAATATTATATTACGACAATACAACTTGAATGTTTTATGTAAATAAAAATACTATTTTATACTTACAGAAAAATAAACTTTAACCATAATTGACTCCAAACTCTCAGACATGGCCGTCCCAACTTGGAATTTCTATCGGTTTTGACTCATAACTCATTAAATATAAAAAATAAAATGTTCACAGTAAAATATTATATTACGACGATACAACTTGAATGTTTAATGTAATTAAATGCTATTTCATACTCACAGAAAAATAAACTTTAATCGTAAATGACTCCAAACTCTCAGACATGGCCGTCCCAACTTGGAATTTCTATCGGTTTTGACTCATAACTCATTAAAAATAAAAAATAAGATTTTGACAGTAAAATATTATATTACGACAATACAACTTGAATGTTTTATGGAATTAAATACTATTTCATACTTAGAGAAAAATAAACTTTAATCGTAAATGACTCCAAACTCTCAGACATGGCCGTCCCAACTTGGAATTTCTATCGGTTTTGACTGTTAACTCATTAAAAATAAAAATAAAATTTTGACAGTAAAATATTATATTACGACAATACAACTTGAATGTTTAATGTAACTAAATACTATTTCATACTTACAGAAAAATAAACTTTAACCATAATTGACTCCAAACTCTCAGACATGGCCGTCCCAACTTGGAATTTCTATCAGTTTTGACTCATAACTCATTATAAATAAAAAATAAAATTTTCACAGTAAAATATTATATTACGACAATACAACTTGAATGTTTTATGTAATTGAATACTATTTTATACTTACAGAAAAATAAACTTTAATCGTAAATGACTCCAAACTCTCAGACATGGCCGTCCCAACTTGGAATTTCCATCGGTTTTGACTCATAACTCATTAAATATAAAAAATAAAATTTTCACAGTAAAATATTATATTACGACAATACAACTTGAATGTTTTATGTAAATAAATACTATTTTATACTTACAGAAAAATAAACTTTAACCATAATTGACTCCAAACTCTCAGACATGGCCGTCCCAACTTGGAATTTCTATCGGTTTTGACTCAGAACTCATTAAATATAAAAAATAAATTTTTTACAGTAAAATATTATATTACGACGATACAACTTGAATGTTTAATGTAATTAAATGCGATTTCATACTTACAGAAAAATAAACTTTAATCGTAAATGACTCCAAACTCTCAGACATGGCCGTCCCAACTTGGAATTTCCATCGGTTTTGACTCATAACTCATTAAATATAAAAAATAAAATTTTCACAGTAAAATATTATATTACGACAATACAACTTGAATGTTTTATGTAATTAAATACTATTTCATACTTAGAGAAAAATAAACTTTAATCGTAAATGACTCCAAACTCTCAGACATGGCCGTCCCAACTTGGAATTTCTATCGGTTTTGACTCATAACTCATTAAAAATAAAAAATAAGATTTTGACAGTAAAATATTATATTACAACAATACAACTTGAATGTTTTATGGAATTAAATACTATTTCATACTTAGAGAAAAATAAACTTTAATCGTTAATGACTCCAAACTCTCAGACATGGCCGTCCCAACTTGGAATTTCTATCGGTTTTGACTGTTAACTCATTAAAAATAAAAATAAAATTTTGACAGTAAAATATTATATTACGACAATACAACTTGAATGTTTAATGTAACTAAATACTATTTCATACTTACAGAAAAATAAACTTTAACCATAATTGACTCCAAACTCTCAGACATGGCCGTCCCAACTTGGAATTTCTATCGGTTTTGACTCAGAACTCATTAAATATAAAAAATAAATTTTTTACAGTAAAATATTATATTACGACGATACAACTTGAATGTTTAATGTAATTAAATGCTATTTCATACTTACAGAAAAATAAACTTTAATCGTAAATGACTCCAAACTCTCAGACATGGCCGTCCCAACTTGGAATTTCCATCGGTTTTGACTCATAACTCATTAAATATAAAAAATAAAATTTTCACAGTAAAATATTATATTACGACAATACAACTTGAATGTTTTATGTAATTAAATACTATTTCATACTTAGAGAAAAATAAACTTTAATCGTAAATGACTCCAAACTCTCAGACATGGCCGTCCCAACTTGGAATTTCTATCGGTTTTGACTCATAACTCATTAAAAATAAAAAATAAGATTTTGACAGTAAAATATTATATTACGACAATACAACTTGAATGTTTTATGGAATTAAATACTATTTCATACTTAGAGAAAAATAAACTTTAATCGTTAATGACTCCAAACTCTCAGACATGGCCGTCCCAACTTGGAATTTCTATCGGTTTTGACTGTTAACTCATTAAAAATAAAAATAAAATTTTGACAGTAAAATATTATATTACGACAATACAACTTGAATGTTTAATGTAACTAAATACTATTTCATACTTACAGAAAAATAAACTTTAACCATAATTGACTCCAAACTCTCAGATATGGCCGTCCCAACTTGGAATTTCTATCAGTTTTGACTCATAACTCATTATAAATAAAAAATAAAATTTTCACAGTAAAATATTATATTACGACAATACAACTTGAATGTTTTATGTAATTGAATACTATTTTATACTTACAGAAAAATAAACTTTAATCGTAAATGACTCCAAACTCTCAGACATGGCCGTCCCAACTTGGAATTTCCATCGGTTTTGACTCATAACTCATTAAATATAAAAAATAAAATTTTCACAGTAAAATATTATATTACGACAATACAACTTGAATGTTTTATGTAACTAAATACTATTTCATACTTACAGAAAAATAAACTTTAACCATAATTGACTCCAAACTCTCAGACATGGCCGTCCCAACTTGGAATTTCTATCAGTTTTGACTCATAACTCATTATAAATAAAAAATAAAATTTTCACAGTAAAATATTATATTACGACAATACAACTTGAATGTTTTATGTAATTGAATACTATTTTATACTTACAGAAAAATAAACTTTAATCGTAAATGACTCCAAACTCTCAGACATGGCCGTCCCAACTTGGAATTTCCATCGGTTTTGACTCATAACTCATTAAATATAAAAAATAAAATTTTCACAGTAAAATATTATATTACGACAATACAACTTGAATGTTTTATGTAAATAAATACTATTTTATACTTACAGAAAAATAAACTTTAACCATAATTGACTCCAAACTCTCAGACATGGCCGTCCCAACTTGGAATTTCTATCGGTTTTGACTCAGAACTCATTAAATATAAAAAATAATTTTTTTACAGTAAAATATTATATTACGACGATACAACTTGAATGTTTAATGTAATTAAATGCTATTTCATACTTACAGAAAAATAAACTTTAATCGTAAATGACTCCAAACTCTCAGACATGGCCGTCCCAACTTGGAATTTCCATCGGTTTTGACTCATAACTCATTAAATATAAAAAATAAAATTTTCACAGTAAAATATTATATTACGACAATACAACTTGAATGTTTTATGTAATTAAATACTATTTCATACTTAGAGAAAAATAAACTTTAATCGTAAATGACTCCAAACTCTCAGACATGGCCGTCCCAACTTGGAATTTCTATCGGTTTTGACTCATAACTCATTAAAAATAAAAAATAAGATTTTGACAGTAAAATATTATATTACGACAATACAACTTGAATGTTTTATGGAATTAAATACTATTTCATACTTAGAGAAAAATAAACTTTAATCGTTAATGACTCCAAACTCTCAGACATGGCCGTCCCAACTTGGAATTTCTATCGGTTTTGACTGTTAACTCATTAAAAATAAAAATAAAATTTTGACAGTAAAATATTATATTACGACAATACAACTTGAATGTTTAATGTAACTAAATACTATTTCATACTTACAGAAAAATAAACTTTAACCATAATTGACTCCAAACTCTCAGATATGGCCGTCCCAACTTGGAATTTCTATCAGTTTTGACTCATAACTCATTATAAATAAAAAATAAAATTTTCACAGTAAAATATTATATTACGACAATACAACTTGAATGTTTTATGTAATTAAATACTATTTCATACTTAGAGAAAAATAAACTTTAATCGTAAATGACTCCAAACTCTCAGACATGGCCGTCCCAACTTGGAATTTCTATCGGTTTTGACTGTTAACTCATTAAAAATAAAAATAAAATTTTGACAGTAAAATATTATATTACGACAATACAACTTGAATGTTTAATGTAACTAAATACTATTTCATACTTACAGAAAAATAAACTTTAACCATAATTGACTCCAAACTCTCAGACATGGCCGTCCCAACTTGGAATTTCTATCGGTTTTGACTGTTAACTCATTTAAAATAAAAAATAAAATTTTGACAGTAAAACATTATATAACGACAATACAACTTGAATGTTTAATGTAACAAAATACTATTTCATACTTACAGAAAAATAAACTATAATCGTAAATGACTTCAAACTCTCAGACATGGCCGTCCCAACTTGGAATTTCTATCAGTTTTGACTCATAACTCATTATAAATAAAAAATAAAATTTTCAAAGTAAAATATGATATTACTACAATACAACTTGAATGTTTTATGTAATTGAATACTATTTTATACTTAGAGAAAAATAAACTTTAATCGTAAATGACTTCAAACTCTCAGACATGGCCGTCCCAACTTGGAATTTCTATCGGTTTTGACTCATAACTCATTAAATATAAAAAATAAAATTTTCACAGTAAAATATTATATTACGACAATACAACTTGAATGTTTTATGTAAATAAATACTATTTTATACTTACAGAAAAATAAACTTTAACCATAATTTACTCCAAACTCTCAGACATGGCCGTTCCAACTTGGAATTTCTATCGGTTTTGACTGTTTACTCATTAAAAATAAAAAATAAGATTTTGACAGTAAAATATTATATTACGACAATACAACTTGAATGTTTTATGTAATTAAATACTATTTCATACTTACAGAAAAATAAACTTTAATCGTAAATGACTCCAAACTCTCAGACATGGCCGTCCCAACTTGGAATTTCTATCGGTTTTGACTGTTTACTCATTAAAAATAAAAAATAAGATTTTGACAGTAAAATATTATATTACGACAATACAACTTGAATGTTTTATGTAATTAAATACTATTTCATACTTAGAGAAAATTAAACTTTAATCGTAAATGACTCCAAACTCTCAGACATGGCCGTCCCAACTTGGAATTTCTATCGTTTTTGACTGTTAACTCATTAAATATAAAAAATAAAATGTTCACAGTAAAATATTATATTACGACAATACAACTTGAATGTTTTATGTAAATAAATACTATTTTATACTTACAGAAAAATAAACTTTAACCATAATTGACTCCAAACTCTCAGACATGGCCGTCCCAACTTGGAATTTCTATCGGTTTTGACTCAGAACTCATTAAATATAAAAAATAAAAATTTTACAGTAAAATATTATATTACGACGATACAACTTGAATGTTTAATGTAATTAAATGCTATTTCATACTTACAGAAAAATAAACTTTAATCGTAAATGACTCCAAACTCTCAGACATGGCCGTCCCAACATGGAATTTCTATAGGTTTTGACTCATAACTCATTTAAAATAAAAAATAAAATTTTGACAGTAAAATATTATATTACGACAATACAACTTGAATGTTTTATGTAATTAAATACTATTTTATACTTAGAGAAAAATAAACTTTAATCGTAAATGACTCCAAACTCTCAGACATGGCCGTCCCAACTTGGAATTTCTATCGGTTTTGACTGTTAACTCATTAAATATAAAAAATAAAATTTTGACAGTAAAACATTATATTACGACAATACAACTTGAATGTTTAATGTAACTAAATACTATTTCATACTTACAGAAAAATAAACTTTAATCGTAAATGACTTCAAACTCTCAGACATGGCCGTCCCAACTTGGAATTTCTATCAGTTTTGACTGTAAACTCATTATAAATAAAAAATAAAATTTTCACAGTAAAATATCATATTACTACAATACAACTTGAATGTTTTATGTGATTAAATCCTATTTTATACTTAGAGAAAAATAAACTTTAATCGTAAATGACTCCAAACTCTCAGACATGGCCGTCCCAACTTGGAATTTCCATCGGTTTTGACTCATAACTCATTAAATATAAAAAATAAAATTTTCACAGTAAAATATTATATTACGACAATACAACTTGAATGTTTTATGTAAATAAATACTATTTTATACTTACAGAAAAATAAACTTTAACCATAATTGACTCCAAACTCTCAGACATGGCCGTCCCAACTTGGAATTTCTATCGGTTTTGACTCAGAACTCATTAAATATAAAAAATAAAATTTGTACAGTAAAATATTATATTACGACGATACAACTTGAATGTTTAATGTAATTAAATGCTATTTCATACTTACAGAAAAATAAACTTTAATCGTAAATGACTCCAAACTCTCAGACATGGTCGTCCCAACTTGGAATTTCTATCAGTTTTGACTGTTAACTCATAAAAAATAAAAATAAAATTTTGACAGTAAAATATTATATTACGACAATACAACTTGAATGTTTTATGTAATTAAATACTATTTCATACTTAGAGAAAAATAAACTTTAATCGTAAATGACTCCAAACTCTCAGACATGGCTGTCCCAACTTGGAATTTCTATCGGTTTTGACTGTAAACTCATTAAAAATAAAAAATAAAATTTTCAAAGTAAAATATTATATTACGACAATACAACTTGAATGTTTAATGTAAATAAATCCTATTTTATACTTAGAGAAAAATAAACTTTAACCGTAAATGACTCCAAACTCTCAGACATGGCCATCCCAACTTGGAATTTCTATCGGTTTTGACTGTTAACTCATTAAAAATAAAAAATAAAATTTTGACAGTAAAATATTATATTACGACAATACAACTTGAATGTTTTATGTAACTAAATACTATTTCATACTTAGAGAAAAATAAACTTTAACCATAATTGACTCCAAACTCTCAGACATGGCCGTCCCAACTTGGAATTTCTATCAGTTTTGACTCAAAACTCATTAAAAATAAAAAATAAAATTTTCAAAGTAAAATATTATATTACGACAATACAACTTGAATGTTTAATGTAATTAAATGCTATTTCATACTTACAAAAAAATAAACTTTAATCGTAAATGACTCCAAACTCTCAGACATGGCCGTCCCAACTTGGAATTTCTATCGCTTTTGACTCATAACTCATTAAATATAAAAAATAAAATTTTTACAGTAAAATATTATATTACGACGATACAACTTGAATGTTTAATGTAATTAAATGCTATTTCATACTTACAGAAAAATAAACTTTAAACCTAAATGACTCCAAACTCTCAGACATGGCCGTCCCAACTTCGAATTTCTATCAGTTTTGACTGTTAACTCATTAAAAATAAAAAATTAAATTTTCAAAGTAAAATATTATATTACGACAATACAACTTGAATGTTTAATGTAAATAAATCCTATTTTATACTTAGAGAAAAATAAACTTTAACCGTAAATGACTCCAAACTCTCAGACATGGCCGTCCCAACTTGGAATTTCTATCGGTTTTGACTCAGAACTCATTAGATATAAAAAATAAAATTGTCACAGTAAAATATTATATTACAACTTGAATGTTTAATGTAATTAAATGCTATTTCATACTTACAGAAAAATAAACTTTAATCGTAAATGACTCCAAACTCTCAGACATGGTCGTCCCAACTTGGAATTTCTATCGGTTTTGACTGTTAACTCTTTAAAAATAAAAAATAAAATTTTGACAGTAAAATATTATATTACGACAATACAACTTGAATATTTTATGTAACTAAATACTATTTCATACTTAGAGAAAAATAAACTTTAACCATAATTGACTCCAAACTCTCAGACATGGCCGTCCCAACTTGGAATTTCTATCAGTTTTGACTCATAACTCATTAAAAATAAAAAATAAAATTTTCAAAGTAAAATATTATATTACGACAATACAACTTGAATGTTTAATGTAATTAAATGCTATTTCATACTTACAAAAAAATAAACTTTAATCGTAAATGACTCCAAACTCTCAGACATGGCCGTCCCAACTTGGAATTTCTATCGGTTTTGACTCATAGCTCAATAAAAATATAAAATAAAATTTTGACAGTAAAATATCATATAACGACAATACAACTTGAATGTTTTATGTAATTAAATACTATTTCATACTTAGAGAAAAATAAACTTTAATCGTAAATGACTCCAAACTCTCAGACATGGCCATCCCAACTTGGAATTTCTATCGGTTTTGACTGTTAACTCATTAGATATAAAAAATAAAATTGTCACAGTAAAATATTATATTACAACTTGAATGTTTTATGTAATTAAATACTATTTCATACTTAGAGAAAAATAAACTTTAATCATGTTTATAGAATACCAGCGAACATTGAGTCTTTCGAAATGAAGTCAAAGGCTTGCATTCACTATTAACGTTTGCTTGAGTCGTCACACTAGTCTTATAAGATAGTTGTACTGGTGGTCCTTCTGTCATATTTTAGTTGAATAACCTGTTAACCACTTCTCTTTACCTATTATTGTAAGTTGTGAGCCATATTATCTATATCTGAAGCTATTCAAACTATGACATTGAATATATCATGAACGTGAGTTGTCCAATCAAAATGCTTTCTTAAACCTTTCGTCATATCTACATTTGTATGTCTGGAAGCAGTTTGTATCATTTATTCAAGATTGAGAATATTTACTTGATAGAATATAGTTCAAGTAATAAAAAAACTATTAAAGATAGATTGAAATGCTATATGCCAACTTTCGGGATTCATGAAGTAGTGATAACAATTTCACGTGGACTCAACTTTAAATTTCTGAAATCGACCTAGAAACGGCTTAATTACGACTGTATAAATAACACCGCCTAATTAGGCCGGCGAACAGAATAAAACGCACTGAAGCGTGACTGCCTCGTGACGTGTTAGTAGGTGATGTGATATCCCGTTGTGTGCTCTCGTTATATAAAACAACACAAGCTGACAGTACTGCTTAATGTTTAACTGTCGATTAAACACCCTAAACAACATCCAAACATCTCAAACCTTCAATAAATCGGTAGTTTATTTATTCAACTGACAATTTGTATTGATGAAAATGTAAGACCCTGATTAAAAACGAAGTTGTGAGCATAATGCGACAGCATATAGATGCTCTCGCTTTGCCCAATGTTGTCATAAGACTGCACGTGAGAACCCGGAAGTATTTGCGTCATAAACAATTGCTCACGTGTGAACAGTTGTTTCTGTTATTGAATATTACTTTAATAGCACAACAGAAAGGATGTTATTATACACTTACATTTTTTTTACATTTAAAGCATTTTAAAAAAAAATGCCTTTGACTTCATTTTGAAACAGGATAAACAATATACGTTTTTCTTAGTTATTTCATTTAGTGATAGACACGTTACAATTCTCAATGAAAGGCATGTATTGAATGATGACTGATGTCTTATTTAAAACATTATTTTAATAGGGCATTTCACTGACAATCTTAATGTTTTCACTCTTGTACATAGAGGAGATATTTTTCACAACAATACTCGATACATGGCCCAACAGAACGAAGATTTATTAAATGAACCTTATCCAAAATAATTATCAGATGGAGCAAAATAGTATTCCTAATTTCAACAGGTTATAATTTACCAATCGGCGAGAAAAGGGATGTTAAGGAATTTAACTTTTATTTTTTTTAGATTTTATTTCTTTATCATATTCGTTCTTTTAAACATTCGGTGAAATAAATTCGTTATACCATTTACACTCGGAGTCAAGGGGATATATCAGCCTCTCACCTTTGGCTCGTCGAATTACACCAAGTTAGAGGCTGATATATCCCCATAACCCCGCGTCTGAATGGTATAACTTACATCATATTGAGAAAGCGACAAGAAAGCATTCGATTTGCTCATCGTCTTAAGCTTATACGTACTTCGGATAACCCATTTAGGATTGGTACAGTGTGCTTATCCTTATCTGATTAAACTTGCATGACAACTTATTTAGCTTACGGCAAGAATAAAGATAACATTTAAACATCATGATTTCGAGTCTCTTAATGTACAATAAGAAATATCAATCTTAATATCTTAAAGAATATTGCATTCGCCTCATAACAACAAAAATAATATGCAAAACATAGCCGAAGCTTTTTATTTATTCGCTTGACCTTCAATGTTGAAATTGATATTGTCGACTGATATTTGCACTGATATTGTAGATGAAACAATTTTCTGCGATTCTGTTGGATCAGTTTGCAATGCAAGTCTCGAACCTGTAGCGCCGATCTCTGAAACATGATGAAATCATTATAATATTCAAATACTCTGTAGCATTTTCATATTTAATGCCTCCACCAAATCATTTGTTATTTTCATATTCCTGTCAATATCCATATCCCTGTAGCAGATAACCGTGTAGTAATCAATATGTAAAGGTGTTTGATTAAAAAAAATCAATTTCTTCACAATAGTCTTGTTTGATCAAATGGTATAAAAGAAGAACAGATATATACATACGGAAAAACGTTAAGCACCCCCTAAATTCGAAAACAAAAAATGATGCTATGGAACAGTTACTGTACCGTGAATAAATTTATGACTCTTTTACATAAAAATGTTGATTTTGTGATAATTTCTTCAAAGAAAGTTCGTCCATGTAGACAATGTATGAAAATTATGATTGAATTTGAAATGGTACTGAAATTTCACCCAAAATAAGTTTTGCTGTAGTGCCAAAACTAGCAATAGCCAATGGGTTTCAGACATCAAAAATAACGTTTGTGTTACCAACTTGACTTCCACACATCAAATGATCTCTTATCTTACAAAATAAGGAAGTAACTGGTCGTTGAAATGGCATCCCTTTTTCCAACAGTTATTGTCAATAATTGACGAAATGGCCGGAATAATACGATTTTGGAATAATCTTTGGATTCTTTTGAGTTCAATCTGTTAATCAAACACTTCTTATTGATTTCTAGGGGTAATTTCAGTTGGCACTGATCATCTTTTCTTATTACACCATTTTCCTTGAATTTTGTTTTTTGGAGATTTTGCGACTAAATTTTTTATTCTAAAGGGCTCGAAAGAATTGAATTACCCACATCACAACTACCAATAACAACTTTCTTTTATCAGACCAATGAAACTTGTTTTTTTATATAAAACTGCAACAATTTTATGAATGCAAATATCAAAAAAATGCGAACCGTTTTCTGGATGAAACTTTCTTCCATTAACTACTAAATTATGGTTCTATTATACCATACGATTATTTCTACACTAACATCGCCCTCTTTTTGATCAGGCAACTTTTGTTGCTGAAAAAACGTGAGGATGCTTAACTTTTTACCGTATGTATATTTATCTAATTATTGGAACATAACGCTTATATTATACGTCTTATTACAGATAGAAACTCACTTGTCACACTACAAAAATAATTTGTTTCGTCAATTAACTTTAAACTGTTTGTTATTTCGCCTAATAAGACTGAATTCAGTACAGTAAACATTGAAGCTTACAACTCTTCCCAAAGATTGTTAAATATATATTTTCCTGAACATTAAACGAGCAATAGCCCTTTTTTGGCAAACAAAGAGATATCACGCAAACGAAAATATATGTCACAAATTGTAAGAACAATTTTTAATCAAGAGTGGGTGTTCTTAAGTGAAATTTTACATTTTCAGTTTCGTAACGTGATATCGTTTCCCAATGATCAAATCAAAGTTCTTCTCGTTTAAATGGATACGATTTCGCTAGATATTTGAAAATTTGATATAGACTACAAACGTGAAAAAATAGGAGAAATAGTAATACTTGATGTTATTACAGCAGTACTATTTGTGTATCCAGAAGTAGCAGTAGTAGTATTACCAGTCGTAGCAGTAGTACTAGTAGTATTACCATACGTAGTAGTAGTAGTAGTAGTAGTAGTAGTAGTAGCCGTAGCAGTAGCAGTAGCAGTAGCAGTAGTAGTAAAAGTAGTAGTAGTAATAATAATAATAATAATAATAATAATAATACTAATAATAATAATAATAATAGAAGTAGAAGTAGTAGTTGTAGTAGTAGTAAAAGTAGTAATAGTAGTAGTAGTAGTAGTAGTAGTAGTAGTAGTGGAAACATCAGCAGCAGCAGTATTATTAGTAAGGCTGCAGCAGAAGAACTAGTAGTAAATAGTTCATGCAGTGTAGTAGTGGTGGTGTTAGTATTAATTGTTTTAGTGGAAGTATTGGTAATAGCAGTAGTAGTAGGAGTAAAATAAGTAGTAGGAGTAGGGGTAGGAGTAGGAGCAACATAAGTAGTAGCAATTGGAGTAATAGAAGTTAAGCGGTAGAAGTAAGAGTAATATAACTTCTAGCACTAGAAGTAGGAGTAAAAGAAGTAGTAGGAGTAGGAGCAATAGAAATATTAGGAGTAGGATTAATTGAAACAGTATGAATATGAGAAGGAGTAATAAACGTAACATGAGTAGAATAGGATTAATAGAAGTAGAAGGAGTAGGAGTACTCTTATACTTATACGTGTACTTAACACTATATCAATAACAAAACCTTTTAGAAAAGCAAATTTTAGATCTGATATTTGAAATAGCCAACTCTCCTTTGTTATCTGATAAGTAATTGAAGTACTATAGGGAGTATGGCTGTCGCAATAATAGTAGCACCAGCAGCAATACTATTATTAGTAAAGATGGTAGTAGCAATAATAGTGACACCAACAGCACAGTATCAGTAATAAAAGAAGAATCAGTCTAAATATATACAATGAAGTACACTGTACGTACTCTCGATGGTTATCATGAAGGCTAGCAACCCCCTTGAGAACTCGGTTTGAAAGCACATGGTAGTAAAAGTAGGCGTCATAATCATTGACGAAGCCTGTAGTGAAGGCACAATGGGTCAACGTCTTCACTGAAAAAACGATGAGATGGGCATTATTATATATTCAGTTCATTAGTTGGTATCCAATTTATAAAAAAAATCATGGAAAATTTAAAAGTGACCGTAAAATTAATAGTGATAATTTTTCAAAAACCCGTTTTGGCAACATGAAGGTATAGTCACGTCAGGTAGAAAATCGTTAGGTACAAACTTGACATTTCTAAAGCAGAGTGAAAGACAGTTAAGCGTAGTTATTATCAATGTTTATCGTTCGCATAATTTCGGTTTTCGGTAATTTACAAGTTTGTTTTTAGATTTCCATGGAAAACAAATTATTACCACAACTACCTATGAACCTTCATTTCAATTGTTATATCTTTTGAATTTCTATCATCGTGTATGACATTAAGTTCCTATCAGAGCCATAAAAATCACGAAATGGCTCAATAAACATTATGGCTGCTTATATCTCTATCTGCCACATCTGCTTATGGACGTGGAAAACTAAAAATGTCATTTTGGTGTACATGTATGTTGAGCATGTCAAGCGTTATTCGAAGTGTTACTTTATCTAGCACGTTTAGCTTGGGGAATTCAGGGAACTACAAAAGGAAAATAAATACAAGACGGTATTTTTCAATTGATACAATTTCTAGGGTTGGTTGAACAGTTAAAAAACAAATAATTTTAAAAGATATGCACATTAAATGACCACATACAGCTTTTGCTCGAAATCTAGCTCTACGACTAACCAAAACTGGATAGCGAATTGATTAATAAGACAATTTTAAATACGGTAAGATTAATTTTAGGAAATATATGAACAAATAAAATTCAAAACAAATTCAAAGACATAAAAACTCACAACTGGAACAGCAGTAGAACTTGAATCGCCTGTCTTCTCTGCTGTTGCTATGGAAACTTGCCATGCCACTGATTATTCCATTACCGGGACATTGGAACAGGACGAGATCATCGAAATCGTTCACATAAGCTGAAAAAGATGACATTTGACTGTTTGTTATAACTAGTTAAAACCCTCAGTACCTCACAGTATGAAACATTCGGGATATTTCAGTCGTACGAACATAGCATTAGACCGTCGTTTTTGTTGACCCAGCGAACTTGAGGAATTATTGGTATTGTATTAATATGTAACCTTACATGTCTACAAGATGTTAAATGTGCTTTAAAATTACCAATAATGACTGTTGCAACAAAAACTTGTCAGTTGGTTCAAAGGAATTACGTCTTAAAGTTACTAAATAATTTTCTTTGTCATTTTCTGACACGTGCCAAGTAGTCATTCGTACATTTTGACTCACAAAGGAAAGAATTCAGAGTGTTTTAAAGGGGCAGTAGCCCGTTTTTTTTGGATAATTTTATATTTAAAAGTTTTCACTGATAATTGTAAGTTAATGCTAAATGTATTATTTTGACAAAGTCAAAAATCTCATTACACAAGCAAATCATCCATTGTCAGAGGACAAAGTATGAATATATGCATAAAAACCATTGACGTTTAGTTAGTTTAGTTAGTTTAAATACATCATCTTTCAATTAGAACCATTACTTCTCATTTTCATGACATTCATGATATTCCCCTTAAAAAGCGTACTACTGCCCCTTTAAATATTATTTAACTAGTTTTGATTGAATATTATTAATTCAAACATGTGCAAGTCTTATTTTGACAGAAAACTATCATGTCTTCGAAGTCTTTGGCAAACATGATAACAGCAATATTTCCTGATTTAAAGAACTATTTATCCAGAAAAACGTTCTGTGCTTAGAAAACAATTCCTAATGATATCAGTTGAATGAGTGAATGAATTAAGATAAGGGACTTCATCATTTTTTCGCTTAGAAAAGATTTATACAAGGTCACGCTTAAACAATAAACGCCTCTTTCTCATTCCAGTTCTGACACTCACTGCTTATTTCCTTGGCAACCTGGTTCCCGGGCCTCGCTGCGCGTGCGCTATGCGAAGCGAGGCCCGGGAACCAGATTGATGTCGGTGACAACAACAGTCTGATTAAAATCGACCGCACTCCGAGGAATATAATTAATATCAAAAATAGTGTCTCTATCTGGATTCGAACCAGCCGGAATTTCCTCACCGTATCGGTCTGAATGCACCCGCCTCTACCGCATGTAGCTATAACCAGTTAAGCGCAGACAAACCAAGTCATAAGTTTTCCAATTACATCCTTGTTTTTAAATAGCTTTTAGCGGCGATTGTGTATAACGAATGGTTCACTGGAGATATCTGTCCCTAGATTGATATCGGAAGCTTTTGCTCTGCGCTCCTTAGGATTGGCTTGAGTCAGAACATGTGGGTAATAGGGATGCCTTCAGACTGTGAATGAGAGAAAAGCCGGGCTGGGTGAAGTTTGAACCCCGCTAGAGATAATATTTTTCATTTTTTTACCTCGAATCACAGTCGATGTTAATCAGACTGACAACAATTTCCTCACCCGACCACCTGCAGTATCCAAGGCCCGTGGTATTTTGGCAGCCGAATCCGTACTGTCTGTCCTCACGTCTGTTGTTGTGTTGACTGTAGATGTTGCTGATGCTCTGTCCAGTAGGACAAGAGAAAGTGAAGGCTTTGTCGTAGTCGTTTGCATATCCTTGACATACAGCTGCTTGTACGAGGAGGCATAGCACTAACTCCTATGAATACAAATGAGAAATCGAGTTTAAATGCAATGATTAAATTTAGGGTAAGGTGATATATTTTTGGTGGGGTGCGCCCTTTTTGTAACAAGTTTAGTTTTCATCCTTATTATATTCCGTATAAAATAATTTGACTAGGAATTATTACAAATACGAATTTAGTTACACTCTTGGAAGGGGTGGACGTCCTGTTGGTTATTTGTTTCAAGTTGACGAGCATCATGCAGAATACTAAATATTCTTTAATTTCTATATTCTATATGTTAAGTGCGGGATTTTCTGGATATCCAACTTCTTTATTCAACGGTAGCGACGTTTCGGTATATCATATTTTTGAAAACGATATGAACCAGACTGAAATGTCGCTGTTCTTTAAAAAAAAAGAATCGAAATTGGACATAATTTAATGTTGTTCTTTATTACCTTAAACACCTCTATAATGTTAGTCAAGTTCATATAAAAGTACATTTGCCGAAGCCAATGTGGCGATTCAAACACTACGAGATCTACTTATGTGTGAGAGTTCAGACACTGATGTGTTCGATTTATGATTTATTCGCTGGTCCCTTGGAGTTCGTGATATCCGAGTTCTATTGTATATAATACATGTACATACTTATTTAACTTTAAACTTCCTTTTTTTTAATATGTGCTCTGAGAGGTCCCGCGTCCCGTCCTTTGAAATTATTTAAGATAAAGATAATTAACAAAGTATTATTATTTTATTGATCAACGTTTAAGATGAGATTGGATTTAACTGACTTACAAATTGAAACAAGAGCCATCAGGAGAGATGGCTTATCCCCCCAATACTCCCTGCAATTTGAAAACACCAATTTCATTGAGCTAGCCCTAATGGTTTAACAATTCTGCTCCCGAAACGAATTTCTAAATTGCGTTTCCATGGAAACAGGAAAAATGAAATTTTCAAGGAAGTTGAAAATCCGTAAAGGCACAACTATAGGTCATGATAGGTCAATATGCTAAGTTTTATTGAGCGAGGCCAAACTGTTTTCGAGTTCTACTCCGGAAACACATTTCTATGTTGCGTTTCCATGAAAACCGGAAAATACAAAATTCCAGAAAGGCACAACTACATGGGATGATAAGTTAATTTACCAAGTTTTCATTGAGCTAACTGTAACGGTTCTCAAACTCTACTCCGGAAACAATGTCATCACAGACCGTGGCAGACAGACGGACAGACGGACGCGCACACGGAGCTAACGGGATAAAAATGTTTCAAGATTCGGAAGCCAATTATTGAACTGTTAAAAAACAGCTATCAGTAAAGAAACCTAAGTCAAAGTCATTTTCAAAGGTTTTAAATACAACATTTTTTGATGGTTTTCTGATGCGGGTTACACATACCAAGTATTGATATTTGATCGCTGAGTGACTAGTAATAATTTCACATACTGAAAGAAGAAAGAATTAACGCATAATACAGATAAGACAATTCTCGATATATGTGTTGAATTAGTATTTGATGTGTGCATCAATGGTCAAATGCAAGTGTAAATTTCAATGGACTGTTCAAAAACTGAAATGGTTTGTCAAGCTATTTAAGTGAAAGACAATAATTGTGATTTACACTTACTAAAATCTGCATATATAGATAAATTTTGATAACACATATCTACTTCTCCGACAACTGTACCTAATCTAGTCTGTCGTGTTTTTCACTTACATATCACAAGAAACGTTTCTTTTCAGATAATACGAACAAAAAGTGGTATCTTCTCTGATTATATAATCTTGACCTTGTATTACGCGACAATCGCACGCAAATTTCTTCAACTACAATGTAGCATGGTTCCTCGGTAGCTGAACAGGTAATATAAGAGCACTGCTTGATTACGTGGAGGTCCCTGGTTCAAATTCCGCTTTCGTTGTTCATAAATCTTAACTTTCTTGTTTGATGAAAAATTCTAATTTTACAAGTCCAAATGTTTGCGATTGTTTACAACCTTATAACCCACCAAGGTTATGAGATAATCATCCTACGCAGATGGAGCTCACGGCATATAACATTCAACTAAAATAAAGGCAATAACTTCCCAAGGGGTGTAAAGGGTGTAAATACCTATAAGAAGGTAGCTACGAGTTAAAACCAATTGAAAAAAGAAGGGATATAACTGCCCAAGGGGTGTAAGTAAGAGTAGTGTCTCATAAGCCCTACGCGGCTGGTTGTCAATTTTTTTTAAAATAGCTTTTCTAAATACATACTATGTTTTTAACATGTAACTGGTGAGTAACACTTAGATATTTATGTATGTCTGTCTGTCTGTCATGTTTGATTAAAACAAGTACCTATATACCACATCTAGTCCACACTTTATCATTTGTTTGGTCGAGTCCATTATGCCAGGCAGGTAACTCTCTGTGTTGTTTTAACAACCTGTAGGGGAACTTGGATGTACGGTTAAACAGATGTATAGATTTGGGATATGGTCTAAGTTATATCTGCTAAGAAAATAGTGTTACTCTCCGGGTTCCAGTTCCTTTGAGAAATTCCGAAGTTGTTTTGTGTAAAAAGTCGACACAAATTGTTTGTAAAATTAACCTTATGAAAAACATTGTTTTAACAAACAGTATTTTGAAATTTGAATTTTACAACGAAATTGTTCATGTAAATGTCAAGTTTGTGCATTTTTTACCCTAGATATTATAGTATGTGACAGTAACAAATTTGGTTTTGGTAAGAAGATAAATTTAAAAATCTTTCATAATCGAACGGACGCAGGTAATAATAATAATAATAATAATAATAATAATAATAATAATAATAATTATAATAATAATAATAATAATAATAATAATAATAATAATAAATATAGTCGCAAGCGACGACAAACGGATTCAGCGCTGTATGGTGTTAAATGTAATGCACAAATGTAATGATTTCAGTCAAAAGCTTATGGGTTATAATCTTTTGATGATTAACGCAATTTGCAAACAAACAGTTATCAAATGCATTTAAAACGCATGCAGGGTTGACAATATTCAAAGGTCCGTAACTCAATGTAAATGTAGTAACTGAATTTATTGTTAATTTTTAAAAGATTTTGTATTCTTTTGGCTTTCTAATGATATATGGAACAATGATTTGTCTCCTGTCACTGATGAGTAACGATTTTTTAAACATACCTATATTGTACGCATTCAAAACGAAAGCAGAATTGACAATATTCAAAGGGCCGTAACTCAATGTAAAACAAATAAAGAAATTTACTGTCAAATTTATAAAAGATCTATAGACTTTTGGCTTTCATATGATGTATAGAACAAAGCGTTATCGTACGTCGTTGATTCGCTACGATATTTCAAACATACCCACCAAAACACCAAATGTCCAAAATGCAAAGTTTGACCTCTGACCCTGACCGGAAATGACTGTTCGCGAGCGATTTTATTCTTTTATCTTAAAGGGCTTGCCAATGTCTAACTCTCATGCAAAAATCATAAAATTCTATGGTCTGGGTTTTGAGTTATCTGCCCTTGAAGTTTGCGATTTTTACATTTGGGTCAACTTTGAAAAATCACAGCAAGAAAAGTATTAAAGTTAGAACTTTGTAGAAGTCAAATTCAGAACTACAATGCTTCAGCTAGATTGAGTATAAATTTCAGCTCTCTAGTGCAAGTATCTTCAGAGAAGAAGATTTTCAAAGGTGGGTGGGGTCAGAAATGGTCGAAAATGCACTAAAAGCAAGATGGCGGCCAAACCACGTGACCTACGAATTTGCCATGATTTGTTTTTTTGCAGCATTTTTGATTGCGCATCTTTTTAAAAAAATTTCAAGTCTCTAAGTGCATTTTGAAAAAAAAATCAATGTTAAATTTTCGACTTTGGATTCGAACTGGACCTTTAATGTATGGACCGATTTGGCCCAAAAGCTTATTGTCGCCATTCCTCAACATGGTCTACCAGCATGTGAAATTTGGCTTTGATAGCATCAGCCGTTTGGGCTGAATCCTGCTCACAAAAATCGGTAAATAATAAAAAAAAACACGCCAATAACAATAAGGATTCAGCCTTATGGCTGAATCCTTAAATATAGTTGCAAAGCAACAATGACAGGATTCAGCCGAATATATGAGCTCTTTTGACCATTTGAAGCCTTTTGATGTATTGTTTTAGGTCGAAAATACGATTTCTAGCTGCCACATACTTATTCACAGAGCAAACAAATATATAGTAACACAATGTCAGTATTTCAAACACGGCAAATGTGAAAATAAAGAAGCAAATTTATCAAAGAAAACCAATTTGAATATTATTCTTTTTTCAAATTCCAAAACCAAAGCAAAGCCTAGCACTGTGAGTCGGAGCGTGTAAATGCCCGTGTTTTGCATGCATTTCGCCTTGCAATGTACAACCCTACGGTCTCTCCAATCCATGAATGAACTCATTGACGACTACTTTAGGGAGAGGTGCACAGATATAATCCTTATATTTTCAAATAGAAGAATCCCAGCATAGACATGCTGAAGAGCGGTTCAGATGTTGGAAGAAACGTGCATGAAAAATAATGAAATATTCTTTCTGAGATGTAATCATTGGGTTATTGGTTTGAAGCACACTAGAAAAGGGATGCGCGGAGCCTCTCAATTTGGTTTACTATAAAAGTAAACAAAGCTAATAGGCAAGATTCAGAAGCTGCAAACATCATCTTTCCATGTAAAATACACTGACATTTTGATTCCTGGCACATTCAGGACATAACAGGGCGTGGAGGCACAGTTATTGAAAAATAGGAGGGGTGCTCTTTCAGACGCGTAATGATACACAAAATCTGCCATATATGGAGACACCTTATAAGGGTTGATACTACGATAGCGTAGTGAAAACCGATCTCCATGTAAATTTCTTACTATCAAAGTTGTGAACCCCCATCCTTCTTTCGCACTCGTTTCTCTTGAACGGGTTGGCGAAATTTCAAATGATTTATACCATTGCAAAGGGCGAAGAACCAGCTTCAATGCAATGTGTCATTTGTACATTTGAACGAAAAAGTAAAGAAACGGTAAACGATGCGAAATCTGTCTCAAATATCAAGTTTTATCTCGAGATGACTGAGGGTACTTGTCTTTCAGCATTGATATATCCCGAACCAATAAAGATATGTTCATATTCTTTCCACCAGTGTGTAGAGGAGAGAATTGTCTAAATTTGCATTTATAGTTAGATAATGAGCATGAAAACGTATAGAAATGGTGAGCGATGCGACATCTGTCGCGAATAACACATTTTCCATCAGAATGAGCAATGCCCTTGCGGCCTTTTTACATGTACCTCCCGAACCAATAAAGATATCGGCATATTTCTTTCGTCAGTGTGTAGAGGAGAGAATTGTCTTCATTTGCATATATTATTTGTGTATGAGCATGAAAAAGTAAAGAAACGGTGAGCGATGCGACATCTGCCGCAAATAACGCATTTTCCATCCAAATTAGCAATCCCCTTGCGCCCTCTATGCATGTACCTCCCGAACCATTAAGGATATCTTCATATTTTTTTCACCAGTGTATAGAGGAGAGAATCGTCTTCATTTGCATATATTATTTGTTTATGAGCATGAAAAAGTAAAGAAATGGTGAGCGATGCGACATCTGTTGCAAATATCAAACTCTATCTCAAGAAATAGATAATTTAGCTTAATACTCGTTTACTGTTAATATTTTTATAATGAGGTACTACACAAAGTATTTGTGTCTTTAACAAGCGCATCCATTGATGTATAGTATGTTAACCCTTACGATGCGGCTATATATTTTTGCTCTACTAGCCCACGTGGCGACATTGTTTTGTCCGGAGCGCGTGTGAACGATGTCTTATATTTCGCTTGCCGCTTCTTCATTTCTGTGCGCGCATAGGCAAATGATACATGGAAATAAAGACAATTCTTTTCTCTATAAGTTGATATATAAATTATAAAATTATCGCTAATGGTTCGTGAGTTATGAGTGCCGCAAGATGCGCGAGTTAATTACAAGTTCAATTAGCGAACGCCGGAGCGCAAGTAGAGCGCTCACCGCTTCTTCATTTCTGTGCGCGCATAGGCAAATGATACATGGAAATAAAGACAATTCTTTTCTCTACAAGTTGATATAAAAATTATAAAATTATCTCTAATGGTTCGTGAGATATGAATGCCGCAAGGTGCGCGAGGTAAATGCAAGTTATATTAGCGATAGCCGGAGCGCAACTAGCGCGTGTGAACGATGTCTTATATTTCGCTTGCCGCTTCTTTATTCCTGTCCGCGCATAAACATATGAAACATGGAAATAAAGACAATTCTTTTCTCTACAAGTTGATATAGAAATTATAAAATTATCTCTAATGGTTCTTGAGGTATGAGTGCCGCAAGATGCGCGAGTTAATTACAAGTTCAATTAGCGAACGCCGGAGCGCAAGTAGAGCGCGCACCGCTTCTTCATTTCTGTACGCGCATAGACAAATGATACATGGAAATAAAGACATTTCTTTTCTCTACAAGTTGACATAACAATTATAAAATTATCTCTAATGGTTCGTGAGATATGTCTGTTGTTGATTGATGAGTTACGCATTTTGCAAATATACAGTTATCAAATGCATTCAAAACGCATGCAGTGTTGACAATATTCAAAGATCCGTAACTCAATGTAAAATAAACATCTGAATTTGTTGTTAATTTTTTTGAAAATCTATAGACTTTTGGCTTTCATATGATATATAGAACAATGTGTTATCTTACGTCGTTGATTCGCTACGATGTCTTAAACATACCCACTGAAACACCACATGTCCAAAATGCAAAGTTTGACCTCTGACCCTGACCGATAATGACTGTTCGAGAGCGATTTTATTCTTTTATCTCAAAGACCTTGCTAATGTCTAATTCTCATGCAAAAATCATCAAATTCGACTGGGAGGTTTTTGAGTTATCTGCCCTTGAATATTGCAAAATGTGCAAACTTTGAAGATTTTTATAAAAAAAACTATTTCGATTTTTTAAGTTTTGAAACAAACCTGTTATAGGCCAATGCCTCAGCTACATTATGTGTAAGCTTTCTAGTATCAGCAGTTGCCGAGTGGTGATTCCTGAAAGGTGCCTGGGGTCGGACTTTTGAAAAAAATGAAGAAAATTCAAGATGGCGGCCAAACCACGTAACCTACGAATTTGCCATGATTTCGTTTTTTGCAGCATTTTTGATTGCGCATCTTTTAAAAAATTTTTAGGTCTCTTAGTGCATTTTGAAAAAAAAATCAATGTTAAATTTTCGATTTTGGAATCGAACTGGACCTTTAATGTATGGGCCGAATTGTCCCAAAAGCTTATTGTCGCCATTCCTCAACAAGGTCTTCCAGCCTGTGAAATTTGGCTTTGATAGCATCAGCCGTTTGGGCTGAAATTTGACCACAAAATTCGTGGAATAATACAAAAAAACACGCCAATAACAATAAGGATTCAGCCTTATGGCTGAATCCTTAATAATAAAAACTAAGGTTGCTCAGGCAACTCTCACGGTCTTCAGACCGCTGTGCACTTCGTAAGGTTCATTTCAATGTATCACAATGCTGGAGTGTCATTATGCATCGTCTTGAGCAAGCTGCATGTCTCTGGAAGTCCATTTCCGGTCAAAATGTGCAAGGTCGTACAGTAAATTTAAAATGGCGCCTAAACCACGTGACCTACGAAGTCGTCATGATTGCCTTCTTGTAGTGTTAGATGGCACGAAAGCGCTCAAACATACATATTATATAGCTGAAGCCTCTTCCTTTGGTACGTTAGCCTCAGAAGTAAAATATCATCAAATTCCCTGGCTAAGTTTTTGAGTTATCTACCCTTGAAGTTTCCAATGTTTAGATTTTGGTCAACTTTGAAAGGTCACAGCAACAAAATTATGAGAGTCATTCTCAAAACAAGGTGCAATTCTAGCCACATTTAAAAAAAAAAATTATGAAACATTTTGGTATTTTATTTTTGCAAAAGGGTAGATGTATATCAAAGACATGTGAAAAATCTAAAATCGATGCTTAATGATGTTCAGTAAGTCTGAGGCTGATTAATTTAATAAGTGTTTGAGATCATGAGTGTCTTTCCTGTAACAATACTGTTTTGACTGAGAAATCCGAAATAAATGTTTTCTCTTAAAACATTCTATTTAGGTCAGTTTATTTTGTTCTTTTACACCACTTACACACAATAAACCTTGACATTAAACTGCTTTTGAAGTTAAAATTAAGGGAACAGCTGTGCTCATATGTAAACAGAGGACTAGTTTACTCTTTTAAAACCTATAGATGTCAATATAAATGATTGAAACAAAATTATTTCAACTGAATTGGACATCTACTTAGTTTAATTTCATTTCAGGATATTATCAACATGTTATCATTATTAATTAGGACCTATTTAAAAGAATTAATGGAGTTACAGGAAAGACATTCATGTTATGTGAAAGACACTTTATGTGACTTGGAAGGCAAATAGACAAAATATTTATAATGTGTACTGAAATTTCAAAATATTGGGTAGTTGCATTAGTTGAGAACATTTGATTATTGAAAACATTTCTCATAGTATCTTTAAGTTATCAATAGAGTTTGATTTTGAAGAAAAAAGTTGTGTTGCCAATAATTGTTACAGGAAAGACATCAAATGTTACGAAAGAGACAATTCATTAAGTTTATCCATTTTCAAAGTAACTGCATTGATTATGACATGTAAGACTACCGTTATAGAGGGAAGAACCAAGGGGCCTCACATCTATACCAATTTAGTAACTGATATGTAGTCTATCTTCTTTTTGTTATTCTCCTTTTTCCATTTTGGGTATTTCTACTATATATGATCAGATTATTAACTTCGAGATTTGTCCTCTTTGTATTTTGACACCAGTAATCATGCACACATTCTTTACTGTAACGGAGTCAAGTCTTTGCAATAACAAGTTTTGAACAAGTCCATGCCATGTAAATACATGCCTTCTATCTTACAATATGTAATAATAGACATTAAACTTTTACAAAATGTTTTTGAAATATGTGATGAAAAAGTAAATGTTAAGTTCTTGTATTCATTAAATAAAACAAATAGTGATGAACTGTCTTTGCTGTAACAATGTTATCTTTCCTGTAACAAACCTTGTTGTTACAGGAAAGACTGTTACATTAAAGACAATATATCTTTGACACTACAATTAAAGATAATGACTGATCCCTTCAGCAAGCCAAACCTAAGGCTTGTGTTGCTTTCAACAACCCAGATTTCATGAACTGATGATAAGTTACACAAACATAACAGTAGTTTTGAAATATGAGTTACAGAAAATACACTGGGAATTTCTACTCTCTAAAATCAGAACTTCAACTAATTTTTTTTATAAAAAAGTATATGTCTGAAGCCTAGGTTAAAGTGTTTGCTTGGTCAATCAGAAACTAACATTGAGCATGACAAGAAATATATTTTCCAGAAATCAAGGGATCATAAATTATTTCATGATAATATGGTACCGTTACAGGAAAGACAACATTTTCTGACAAATATAAAAAGTGAAAATTAATATTAAAATATACTCTTTATAAGGTTTGATTAATGTAGGGAATATTATAATAGATGTTTCTATCAACGATCAGTGGGAAAAAAAACAATCCCAAACTTATTCGCCAAATGACACACTCTTGTAGTTTTAAATTCCCTTGATGGGACATGGAAAATTACCTCTTCTGATTTTTTTGAAAATCATATAAAAAATCAAATTGAGCACTAACTTATGTTTGATAGTGTTCTTTTGTTTATCAAATATATAAGCTTCCATCAGAAAGTGAAATATTATCAAATTTAAATGTTATTTATTAAATAAAGATGATAGAAAGTGGCGGACAGGAATTGTCCATATTTTTAAGAATGACTCATGAACGTTAGGACCTTTAATTTCATAAGCTTTACACTACAATGCTTCACCTACATTGTGTATGAATTTCAGCTCTCTATTGCAAGTATCTTCGGAGAAGAAGATTCTCAAAGGTACATGGGGTCTGGAAATTTTGACTTATCATGTAATTTGATACGTCCAATCGACCGGAAATGACTGTTCGCGAGCGATTTTATTCTTGATTCTTGTAGACCTTGCCAATGTCTAACTCTCATGCAAAAATCATGAAATCATGAAATGAGGCTTTTGAGCTATGAGCCCTTGAAGTTTGCGATTGTTCGTTTTTGGTCAACTTTGAAAGGTCACAGTGATCTGAGTATCCTATAGAAAACTGTGCTTCAGCTACGTTATGTCTAAATTTCAGCTCTCTAGTGCAAGCCTCTTCAGAGGAGAAGGTTTTCAAAGGCGGTAGGGGTCGAAAATGGTAGAAAACGGTAAAAATTGCACTAAAAGCAAAATGGCGGCCAAGTCACGTGACTTAGAGATTTTTCATGATTGACTTTTTTCTTCCTCAAGTCAATGCGCATCTTCATTTGAAATTTCGAGTCTTTAAGTGCATCTTGAAAATTTTGCCCATGTTAAATTTTCGAATTTGTAATGGCCGTAAACCGGAAACGTAAGTAGATATCCGGAAACGGGGTTCCATTGTATAGGGTTCAGCACAGAGGCTGTCATTTGCTTCAGTAGTTTTTGACCCCGTTCCATCATTGCCAAATTCAACATAACAGCTGAAAGGGATCAGGTTAAGAAATCTGGCAAGAAACTCAAAGGTAAACCCTACAGCATATTTGAACAGTTTCCTGAGGAGATAAGTTCATACAGGAGGGAAGTACTCATGCCTCTACAGAGAGAAGTCAGGAGCCAAAATAAACAGGCCCACATTGTGATTGACAAACTGTACGTAGAAAATAGGTTGCACCCTGTACCCACTCCACCCTACCGAGTCCCATCCCACCTCAAGACTCCCAGCCTGACTGACAGACCCTCCCACAGCTAGGGGGACGGCGGTGGTAGTGAGAGTGACTCTCAGGATCAGTGTGACACTGAAGGACCAGATACAACTCTAAAATGTGTTAGTCTTAATGTGTGTGGCCTAAGGAGAAGATTAGAATATCCAGAATTTAAAGAATTTGTTGATAAACATGATTTAATTTGCCTACAAGAGACCAAAACAGATGCATTAGATGATATACACATTAATGGTTATACAATTTCATTGAAAAACAGAAGAAACTTCATTAGACGTTCTGGTGGATTAGGTTTAGCAGTTAAAGACCACTTGTTACCTTATGTCACTTTATTAGATTTAGAAAATGATGCAGTTCTTTGGGTTAAACTAACAGGCTCTTTGTTCAACTTAGCCCAAGATGTATATTTAGGTATTGTATATATACCCCCTGAATGCTCTAGATTTTCTAGTGAAGAAATGTTTGAATCTATTGAACATAATCTCACATCAATAGCTACCCAATCAGAGTGGATCATCCTTACTGGGGATTTCAATGCAAGGACAAAATCTTTATCAGATTGTTGTTTCTTTGATAAACACTTATCTAAAGAATTAGATATTGATGACATGAGAACAGATCTGGACTCAGAATCTATGCTTGATGATCTAGGTATCCCAATAAACAGAGCATCTCAAGACATAGGTCAACCAAATAACTATGGTTTCAGATTAATTGAATTGTGTAAAAGTTATAATTTGTTAATATGCAATGGTAGAATTGGTATGGATAAACACCAAGGTAAAACAACATGTAAAGATGTCAGTACAGTAGATTATGTCATTTCATCACCAAATGCATTACCTTTATTTCATGATTTTAATATTGCTGATTTTTGTCCTATGCTATCTGATGTGCACAAACCTATCCACTTCACCCTACATACAGCAGGTGAACACTATCCAATCAAATGTCATGAACATACTCAAGCTTCTGATCACACAAACATTTCTGACAGCAAACCAGGTAAATTCACCTATGATAAAGCTGATATTTTCCTTGAAAACATTCCATATGATTGTGTAAACATGCTCTGTGAGAAAGCTAGGTCATTGCGGGAAGGTCAAGGTAACCCAGTTGAGGTTATGAATGAAATAGCTCACGAGGTCACGCACGTGCTGGTTGATTCTGCACGAAAAACATTTGGTGAATGGCCTTATAGGGATAACAAAAGTACTCGTAGTATAAAGAAAAGATTATCAAAACCATGGTTTGGTTCAGACTGTAAGAAGAAACGCAAGTCATTCCATAAGGCAAAAGCCACTTATAACAAGAATAGAACAGATACAAATAAAATCACGTTTCGGAAAGCTAGTAAAGAATACAAGAAAACTATGAATAAGTATATGAAGAAAGAGAAAGATTTCATTGCAAACCAGTTACGTAAAACGCAGCATTCATCACCAAAACACTATTGGAAATTACTGAAAGGTATACAAAAAGAAGAAAGTTGTCCAATTACATTAGATGAATTTTATGACCATTTCAAACACGTTAATGAATGTATCATCGAAGGCGACATAGACCCAGATGGAATGAAAGATCCGCCACAATGTGATACTAGTGTACTTAATAACGATATAACAGCAAACGAAATAGTTTTTGCTATCCAGAAACTAAAGAAAAATAAAACGCCTGGCTTAGACTTTATCTTGAATGAACACTTGTCCTCAGCCGTACCAAAATTGCTTTCTTTTTATGTCGAATATTTTAATGCGGTACTTGAAACTGGAGTATTGCCTCAAGCATGGCTTACTGGCACTATTAAACCTATCTATAAGAAATCGGGAAACCGTACTGACCCCGCCTCATATAGACCGATCTCAATTTTGAGCTGCTTTGGTAAACTTTTTACTAGCATCCTTAATGAGAGATTAAATAAATTTTGTGATGATAATGAATTAATATCACATGCTCAATCCGGTTTTAGAAAAGGCTTCTCAACCACCGATAATGTGTTTATAATTCACAATTTGATAAATCGTTTGAAGAAATGCAAAAAGAAACTCTTTTGTGCTTTTATAGATTTTTCTAAAGCATTTGACAAAGTTTCGAGAATCGGGTTGTGGACCAAATTAAGTCGAACTGGCATAAGTGGGAATTTTTTTACTTTAATACAAAATATGTATAATGATATTAAATCTTGTGTAATGGTAGAGTCTGAAAGATCAGATTTTTTCAATTGTTTTTCAGGAGTTCGCCAAGGAGAAAACTTGTCTCCTCTTTTATTTTCACTATTTCTGAACGACATTGAATGTCACCTAACAGATCAAGAATGTGTTGGCGTTGTATTAGAAACGAACAATGACGATTTCATCGTTTATTTCAAACGATACAGTCCTTCTCTCCGAAACCCATGATGATTTACAACATTCACTGAATTCATTTGCTGTATATTGTAATAAATGGAAACTTCAGGTAAATACTAGCAAAACAAAGATAATTGTATTTGGTGCCGGACCGGCAGCACGTTACAAGAAATCATTCTGTTTATTTGATAAGAAAATAGAAATTGTAGATACTTACAAATATCTAGGTACTATGCTACATAGAAATGGTCGTATGAATTTTGCTGTAAAACACATAGCTGATCTCGGTATGAAAGCATCAATAGCATTACTTAAACGTGCCAGAAATATAAAATTGCCACTTGATCTACTTCTAACTGCATTCGATAGATTAGTTGTACCAATTTTGTTGTATGGATGTGAAATATGGGGACATGAGAACACTGAAACGATAGAAAGAGTACACCTGAAATTCCTCAAATTAGCCACTGGTCTAAGGTTTAGTACACCAAATTTCATGGTGTACGGGGAACTTGGGAGAGAACCGATTCAGCTTCAAATTTCGAAACGACTTATCTCATATTGGTGCAAATTGATATTTTCACATCCATGCAATAAAATAGCATCCTTTATTCTTCAATATATTTCAAATGAAAACACAACACCAGCAAACTATGCCTGGTTAGATCATATTAAACACATTCTTTGTAAATGTGGACTGCCCGATGTTTTTGATAACCCACGTCTCTACTCAAGTTCATGGATCCTCTCTAATGTTGAAACAATCTTAAAAGACCAATTTTTACAATCATGGAGGAGCGACATAAACAATTCTTCTAAAGGGGTTTATTATAAAATTCTGAAACGCTCTCCTACATTTGAACATTACCTACTTCTCCCTGATGAAATTTCTAAACCGATCCTTAAATTTAGAACTTGTAACCATAAACTCCCAATAGAAACTGGCAGGTGGCAAAATATCCCAAAAGAACAAAGATTTTGTAATTTATGTGATTCAGATTTGATTGGAGACGAATACCACTATTTACTCAAATGTAACTATTTTACTGATTTACGAAAGTCACTGATACACGAATATTATTTTTCCTGGCCCAGTTTATTAAAGTTCGAGAAATTGTTCTCAGGTAAAATTTCTAGTCTCAAAAAACTTTCCAAATACATAAAGGTTGTTTGTGAACACTTTTGATTGTATTCTATGTTGCATGCAGTTATCTTGTTGTACATGTTGTATATATTGTATTATCTTTTACTCATGTACCACCGAAAGTGGACCAATTGGAGTAATAAAGAGTGATGATGATGAGCAATCGCGAAGACAAAATCGTGGAAAATAATAATAATAATAATAATAATAATAAAAATAATAATAATAAAATGAAAATTAATGGTTCCAATTGAAAGACAATGTATTTAAACCAAATGGAGCAGTAATAATTCAAAGATATAATGTGAAGTTTAGCCATGCGATACTTTTTTCTTACACAAAATGAATTAAAGGTGTTAACATAAATGGCCGCAAATGGGTTTTATCTAAATCTTCATACGTTGTCCCCTTACTATGTTTGATTGGTTGTGTAATGATGTTTTGACACTATTAAGCATTTACTTACAATTATCAGTGAAAAACAAGATTTATCAAAAAACGTTCTAATGCCCCTTAAAAAGAACCCAAGAATCCATTGGTAAATGAGCCAGATGATGACAACATGAATACGTGCAGACACGTGCAGTAGACTAGGAGAAATACTCTGACTGTGTCCCATTCAAGAATCATATACACTGAATTCCAAAAGAAACTTTTCAATTTTAAACTGAAATTTCGGAAACGATCTCCCATTAACGTTTTCATTTAAGTTGACAATGACATTGTTTAAACCCACACTTTAAAGTTTAAAATTTTAAATTGAGCAATATTCATGTATTTTTGCAGAAATGGCCAAATGTCATAATCACGTGACGTTTCCGCTGGAACTTAGCCCCTTGACCAAAAAGTTTATAACTGTCCATAATGAATGTTTGTCACTCGAGTAGTGAAAAGAACACCTTAAAACCAGTAAACGGTATAGCAAATATATCGCAAATCCCTCTGAAAATTGACAAACTTGATATAAAACAGCCCTTTTTACAAGAATCGGTAGTGTTTCTTCATTTCTAATGGTAACTTGATACGACTATACAGAGAGCTTGCCAGGTTTCCTGACAACCCTAAAACACAACAAACAGTTGTTTTTTCATTGCATGAAAGCCGATATCTGTGACGTTAGACCACCGTCAACGTTGTCTTTCAGTGACATCAGAGATAGCAAATATCAGAGGTCGGCATGTTGTTATGTTCTCATGCACATTATAACCTTGGACAGATCTAATCAGAGTTCATCGATTACTAAGTTGATAGCTATTGGTTACTAAACATTGACACATGGCAATTTCATTCAAAGTCATAACGTCAGAATTGGCATGCAATAACAAGATTTATTTGCGATTGTTGAGCTTTTAATGCCGGGTACGATTTGTACGACTCAAAGATGTGTTAATATGACAAGTCAGACTTGTGTCCACACATTCCCATTCATGGAAAAGCTTCGTGTAAGTTGAAATGTGAAGTTGAACACTCGGGCTGCTCAAAGCTGATACTAAATTAGCATATTTTAGTACTTTAGCGAAATTATTGCGAAAACATCATTTCAACAAACGTCTGAACAACCAAAATTTTGACCCCTGCCCACTACAGATCAAATAAGTGCAAAACTGGGTTTCCCACCTTTAATTTAGATTCGATGGATGTTTAAAATGATTGATTAATAAAAGGTACTTTGTTATGAATTTCTATCGTTTATCAATTTTCAATCAGAATCTTTACAAAATGGTGCAATGTTTCTTTTGGAAGTCAGTGTAGTAGAAAGTTTGTTAAAAAGCAAAAACAGAATTAATAATATCATACAGTATTTTTCAAGCTAAGGATAACTCAGCGCAAGGACCCAAGACAGAATATGTTATTTCGTATCCCATAAACGGGACAATCGATTGGTAAGCTACCGCTGGTCACTCACGGAAACAAGGTCAATGAAAGTTGTTGGCAGTGTGGGACGTTCTACTCACAGCCTATAGGGGTTTCTCCTCATAGAGAGAGAGAGAGACCCATCTCAGTTGATCAATATATTGATTGCTTAGTGGCAAGTAATCCTTGATGTATCGTAAATGCAATTGATGTCAAAATAGAATTTATCATTGTTTATATTATATGGATGTATAGATTCGATGGCAATAGTTTATAGAGAAAAAGCTCTCATCATTTAGAAAACATATTAAGTTGTAGAGGCATAAGAAATATGATAATGAATTACCATAAATTAAATATGTTCCCTTAAATAGTGGTATGGGCCCTGAGCTCGGGGCTCTTGGATTTACACCCTCTATGATCACTGATGTCTATGTACGACGAAAGAAATACATAATGGGAGATCAAAAGAAAGGGTTCTGTTTTATTTGATGTTGTCTGCCTGTGAGACGAACTAGATGACATGAATGAAAGGTGCTCAAACCAAAGGAGCTATATATCCCCACACGCAAGAAGGATTCAAAATAACACTAAAGCAAAATAGTGATACAAGTCAAATCAAGTCAAAGGCCAATATACAAAAGTACAATGCAAAATTATAAAACACACAAATGAAATCTATAGTGTTTCTAAATGCAGATTTCTTTTAGTGAAGGCATGGTAAATTAAATATTGTAAACATTTGAGAAGATTATCCTGAGATGTACACAACAGAGCTTTACATTTATAAATCGATGGCGCTTGCCAGAAGAATTTTTTCTCTCAAGTCTTTGCAAAAATAACAAACGAGGGTGAAATGATATTCGCATATAGGACATATAGGACATATACGTAAAACATATTCAATCGATTGCCATCTACCCTTATCATAATTCAGTGGTAAGACATTACACCTTAATTTTGTGTAAGTCGAGCGCACCTTATTACCAACAACAATTTATAAGTATATTTCTGGTTCTAATTTGAATTTATATTCTCTGCATCACATATCTCCAACTGTTACAAAAAGAAGACTTCCATCTTTGAGAAAATTTATTTATTAATGCATTTTTGAAGACACGGAAAAAGGCAAATTCATCACCAAGAGACTGATTTATCCATACATATCCAAACCAATGGGAAAACAATATATATGTTGTGAAGGAAACCTAACTGGGTTTACCACATTCATCATATTACATCAGCATGTTAAACGCTTTCATTGGTAATCTGCTATCGCCCATTTTAAGCAATTTGATAATTTGAATAACGTTATATGCGCAAATAAGAATTTATATAGATTGGGAAGCAATCGCACTCGCCATATTCAAAACATTAGGGGTTTGTTTCCTACTCGCAAAAATCGTTTGCAGGCTAGAAAATGGACCCTTTTCAATTCAAATTGAATAATTCCCCACATTTCACAGCCATATAATAATATCGGCAGGACTTTGGTATCAAAAAAATTAAAATATGTTTTAGTATGAGCCATTTCCAATCTTATTCAATTTCACAAGCGTTCATTAAGTATTCTTTTGCCCGGGTTGCCAAGTCTGAAATACATGTTTTCATTTTCAAATAACATGAAAACTAGACACCCAAATATTTATAACTATTTACAGTGGCGATCCTGTTTCCTTTACAAAACCATTTCTCCTTCTGTGAGAGAATGCCTCCTTTTCTGAAAACCACAATTTGCGTTTTGTCGGGGTTAACAGTTAATTCCTAATTGTCTGAGTAGGATTCAAGAATATTCAACTGGTTTTAAAGACCAACTATCGATTCAGATACTAGAATGACGTCATCTGCAAATAGCCGTAGAAATATTTCATACAAATTGGGGAATAACTGTACCCCGTGTTTACCACTTAGGTTTACAGACTTTGACAATTCACCAATGAAAAGTGAGAATAACAACGGGCTAAGAATACATCCTTGGTGAACTCCATTTGGACAATTGAATAAATTGTTAAAATTCGTAAAATCTGAGAAAGGACACTTAACACAGCCTTGTACAGATTTATAGGTCGCTTTGAGCGCTGGCATCATCCCCCCCACGCCCCCACCCCCCGCCCCCCACACCGTTCTGCAAATCCAGGCAAATCCATAATTGAAAATCAAACGCTTTTTTAAAATCGATATAGGCTACATAAAGTTGTTCTCCTTCTTTCATAAAACATTTTTCAACGATTGCATTGAGTGAGAACATATGGTCTATAGTTGAGTAACCAGCTCGAAAACCTGCCTGTGATTCTGGGATCCTATCTTATAGATCTGTCCAGAATTTAAGCCTACCTTTAAGCACAACAGTGTAGATTTTACTTAGGGATACTAAGCAATGATATTCCCCTGTAGTTATCAGGGTTATTTACATCTCCTCTCTTGTGTATCTCTCTCAGTCCATCCAGCCTCGTTAGGACTGAGCGTGACATGACTGCACGAGTTGTATGCTCCCCAAGAGTTGAGATGGTGAAAGATATGTCATCAATACTGATATTCAATGATCGAGTGAAAACCAGAGCGCATTTATACAGCTCTCTGAGCTGTATATTTGCGCTATAAAGTAATTAGTAGTAGTAAAGTAGTACATCGCTCTGTATAGTAAAGTTTAACTCGGTGAGTTGTTGGCATCATAGATACCAAATTTTGTAAATAATGTTATTTGACAGACTGTTTTGGAAACGTTACTAGAATGAAAATAGAGAAAATCACCATACCAGGTCCTCCCATTTATAAACAGGTCTCGATTAAAGTTTGATGATAATACTGGAAGAGCAATATGATGACGTCACGGTGAAAGTTCACGATGTTTGCTTGTTGGTCTTAAGTAACAGTACTTACAATATTTATGATTAGTGAAACGTCACATCAGCGAAAAAAGAGAGTATAGTTTTTTGTTTTAGACACTTAGTCACTTTGTTTTTCTGAAGTGAACAAACGGTTAGTTGTATAAAATATTTCCGTTCATGAGTGTTTGATGATTGGTTGGCACGCTAGACCAATTTCATTGCATTCCTTGATTGCTAATGGTTATCAAATAAAAGTCATTTTAACTTGTGATAACTTTATTTTGCCAATGAGTTTATATTTCTTATTGTAAGACCGATTGGTAATATTTCTCTCCTAGGTGGTTATTAATGATAAATTGGAGTCTTTTCGATTATATTTTTTTAATTAGAAAAAAAAACAATCATTGCTTGTGGAATATAAGTACCTTTTGTCATCATCTCTAATAATGATGTACATTGCAGGATAATTTCTTTAACCATTTACATTATTTAATTTACCATATCTTCACTGAAATAAATCTTTAATTAGAAATTCTAAATTTGATTTGCATAACATTAATTTTGTTAATCTCTTCTGTGTATATGTCTGAGCTCTCGTTGCAAATATACTCCTTTACAAGCCGCTACGTGGGGTTAAAAACTCGAGCATATTACATTCCGCCAACTCTGGCACTGTTTCGTGGAACATGATGTTCATTATCTATATGGTGACCAGACATTACGGTCAAGGTCACCGTGTCAGTCACGAAGAGATTGATATTCTCCGTCTCACTTTTGTTAGGTCTTTCTGTTAGTTCATTAACATTTTGACATGTCACTTCTATGTCGAAGGCGAGATGAGGTCGCGACGTTGTGAAAACTGCGTTGTTTCAACTTGGGTACTTTCACATAATGTCAAACATGCGTCAGGTGACAGAATATTATGGATTTTCAAGTGATGTAAGATGTGGGTCTGTTTTTCTCCAATTCAGACATTGCAGTTACACGAGAAGCTGATTAGCTTGACACTTTACCATACACAGTGTATACATACTCTCAAGGCCCAAACATAGTCTGCTATCCAGACCATGAAGCGAAACAAATAAACGAGCCTTCTTAAGTCTAGACAATGTTGGCAAGTCTAGATGCCTCAGGATTGTTCAGGGCTCCTTTTTATTTTCATATAAAATATTTTTAATACAAATTTTAGTAAAAAAAATCCTTTTTTCAGGGACTATATGTTAGTCTAGACCCAAAGAGAACAAGCCAAGAAGCAGTTGGGGACGATGATGAAGACGAAACAAATGTTATACCAGTTATATATATAAGTTACAAGTATACCAGCAGCAGTTTCAGTCCATCCAGCAGGTCCTGGAGTTGGAGGATGAGACGCAGCTCTTTGAGATGTACCAGTCGTCTGCAGACGGGGGGAGTCGAGAGAACAGACGTAGTGAAAATTAGTTTTCAACACGACCTTGTCCAGTTAAAGTAACATATCGAAATGGTAGATGTTAAAGTTGGCAAGAAGGTTTTGAAAACTCAGAAGACTTGCGAATTAGATTTGACTGCATTGCCTGTTCTAGATGAAGTCATTGATGCTAAACTTAATGCGAAAGAAAGATGTCATATTTCAAATTGTTTGGTAATGGACATAACATGTCGGCAAGTCACAATTTTCTTTGATAACTGTTCCACAAATGTAAAATCATTTTACAAAAGGAGAGAAACGTGTTACAGTACAATCAAACTGTCTGGATTGCCTTGAGGTATGACGGTTATCAATGACTGTAAGGTAGCTGCAACTCTATGTAGCAGGGTCACAAAGACAACACGATGTGAATGCAGGGTTTGAGTTCGGTTTATTCCGAGTGGCAAGGATTATGCGGATACACAATCAAAACCCTGAAACAATTATGACAACAATATAAAATCAATCTAATAACAATATTATGCATGTTTACACTACATGCATGTTCACCTTATAGAACGGATGGAATACCTTTACATTTAAAATGATAATACAACAGAATGCAAAAGATTACATTTGCATCAAAACATTACAAGTTATAAGTTATAAATTATACAATCAACTTCACCATGTTCAGGGGCGACAACTCCTGACATGAGCATAAAAACATATTGAGTATCTATGATGACAATCGCCGCATTACATATTCACCTTTAGGGTTTTACATAAAGGTACAACAATACTTTATGTATTTCAATACATAAACCTTATATATGTATATGATATTTACATTATGATACAAGACATTTTGTACATACCCTATGTATGGCACAGGGGCCCGTGTACCGGCCTAACTGCCATAGCAGACGATGCTTAAATGCTGTAAATAATTAAGATGCGTTAAAACCAATTGTACATAAAGACACAAATGATAAACATGAAAGATGTACTATTTTACACTTTAGAAACCTTATGATGTTATACTTTGCCATTATTTGTGCAAAGTATGAAATCACTAATAAAACTACATTCACTCAAAGCATACTCACAGTGCCTCGCTTTAATACTATATTTAAGATTAATATGATTAAAAGATAGTTATGTTACATGTTAAAATAGATACTTTATGTTACCCGTGTGCTGATTACAACACACGCTAATTACCCTGGCGGCTATACTTACATTATTTGATAAATGATATATTTATGATTATTTGTATTTGCGTTATTGCTACATTAGATATATAAACATTATTTAAGATATTTGATTTACTAACCTGATTTATATCGTTATAAATGTCTGCAACTATAACACGTCTGTCCTGTCGGGTGACTGTGTGACGTGTCAGGGTGCGCGGTGCTCATGCATAGAAAAAGCGTGCAGATTTGAATAAGCCAATCATGACGGGTGCTGTCATGGTCGGGTGAACACTATAGTAATATGACTAAAACTTGAGTAATTGATTATACAAATAATTTCTGCTGTTCCAGCAATGATGCAAAGCTGAAATAAAGTAACTTATTAAAACATGTGAATAAATTACTAGAATAATTCAGCTGTTATACTAAGCTGAAATAAAGTTATATATTAAGATATGTATTTACATGACTATTTCAGCGCCTCTTAAATGCTGAAATAAAGATAGAGGATTAATGACTATTTACAAATCTTAAAAGCTAATTAGCACTAATTAATTACAACACACGGACATACATAGTATGTCCCTGTCACACACTTCCCTCCCCAGGAGAATGATGTCCTCATCATTCCGGCTTGCTGTGTACCATATCCATTATAGCTCTGGAGATGTGGGTAGGCATCACATCAAAGGCTCCAGCATCATACAATGTCCTAAGATACTCTGCTCTCTCCATCCAGGCTGTGGGGGATGCAGATGCAGACATCACGACATCACCATAGCGCTGTGGTGCTCTTCTCTGCCTTGTCGATCGTCTCAGAGCTCGGGGTGGTATCTGTGGCAATAACCGTCTCCTTCGTCTCTGTGGTGGTGGCAATACAGAAGGTTCCTCTTCAGGTATTCCATCAGGCTCAGGTGATGGACTTCCAGGGGGCACCTCACACATCTTTGGAGTTGTCTCTTCTTCCACAGAATGTTCTTCGGTAGCGTCAGCCTCTTGAGGAAGAACTACGGATTGTTCTGTTTCTGTGGGCAACTCTTCTCCTGTTGTCAGCTCAGCCTCTTCCATTGTGGATGGAAGTGCAGGTTGTTCCCCTGTGAAGGTTTCCTCAATAACCGTAGGTATTACTTCTCTGAGTGTTTCCCCTAGATCCTGAGGTTCTTCCCTTATTGCTTCTTGTTCTGGTTCTTGAGGATCTAGATGTCCAGAATCAGGCACATCTCCAGATTCATCCCTCTGTTCCGATTCATCCAACTGAACTCTCTGCTCCAATGCTGGTTCAGTACACACTGAAGTTTCCTCCTGTTCCAATGGTATTGGCTGTACCTGTGGTATGGCGGTCTCTTCAGTATCCTCTGTGCTCACCTCGGTTGGCCTTGCAGCTGTGTCATCAGTTGCTACCGCAGGTCTGGATGAGAAGACTAGGATATCTTCTGGTTCTTCTTCCTCGCTTTCCTCACTTTCCTGGATTAATACATCCTCAGACACACTTGGGATGTTCACAGGCTTTGGTTTCTTTTCCTTTGATACGGTTGGTGCCTTGACTTGTTCCTGGAGTGGTAATGAACCTATTGGGAGAAGAAGATTCCTGTGGAGAGTTCTTCTTGGTCCATCTCCATTTTCCTTGGCTACAGTGAAGACGGGTATGGAGGTGTTAGGCTGATGGAGTACAGTGTACACTTCCTCCTCCCACTTGTCTGCCAGCTTGTGCTTTCCATCGAAGGCTACTCTCTTTACCAAGACTCGATCTCCAACTTCCAAAGTTGCTGCTCTGGTCCTGAGATCATAGTTGGTCTTTTGTCTAGCTTGAGAAGCACCAGTATTCTTCACTGCTAAGTCATAGGCAGTCTTCAGTCGATCCTGAAGTGCTTTCGTGTATTTGGATATCGATGATGACTTGGTGTTGGTTATTTCCAATCCAAATGCTAGGTCAATGGGGAGTCGAGGGTGGCGTCCAAACATTAGAAAGAATGGCGACTGTCCAGTGGTCTCATGTCTAGTACAGTTGTATGAGTGTACCAAGGGTCCCACGAAGCTCTTCCAGTCTTTCTTCTTGTCCGGATCCAGAGTCCCCAACATGCTTAGTAGAGTCCTGTTAAAGCGCTCCGTTATCCCATTGCCCATTGGATGGTATGGCGTTGTTCTGGACTTGTCCATCCCAGTGAGAGAACATAGTTCTGTCATCAGTTTTCCTACAAAGTTTTGACCTTGGTCAGAATGGATCCTTTTGGGTAAGCCATAGTGCACAACAAAATTATTAAAAAACACATCTGCGGTGGTTTTGGCTGTCATGTTCTTGGTAGGGTAGGCTTGGGCGTACTTGGTGAAGTGATCTGTTACAACAAGGATGTGCTGTTGTCCACCTTTAGAGGGTTCCAGTGTTAAAAAGTCCATACACACCAGCTCCAGTGGCTGTGACGTTTGAATGCTCACTAAAGGTGCCCTTGTTGTTGTTGATTTACGCCGAAGACATCTGTTGCACTGTTGGATATGGCTGTCAATGTCCTTTGTCATACCTGGCCAAAAGAATCGATCCCGTATCAATGATAGAGTTCTGTCTCGTCCTGGATGTCCAGCATCATCATGAAGACTACGCAGAGCTGATAGTCGACATCTCCTGGGCAGAACCAGTTGCTCTTGTTCCTCGCCATCTACGGTGATGACACGAAACAGCACTCCTCTTCTGATCCTTAAGCTCTGAAACGCCTTGGAGTAGGTGACAACTTCAGGGTCTCCTATGTGCTCAATCCTATCCAATCTTTTGCCTGCTTTTACGTGGTCCACGATGATGGATAAGACTGGATCCTTGCCTTGAGCTTTCCTCCAATCACGTGCATTGTTTTCACATATGTCCTCTGTTAGTAGTGTTTCATCCTCCTTGGCAATGTTGGTAGAAAAGCAAAGACTCTCAATCAAGTTGGTGGCATTAGCAAGATTGCAGATGGCTTGCACCGATTCTGTGGGAATCTGATCCTCCTGAGTCTTGCACAACCCTGGGAGTCTCGACAGGGTGTCGGCATCGATGTTTGCTTTTCCTAGTCTGTATCTTATGGTGAAGTTATATCCAGACAAGGCGGCCAGCCATCGATGTCCAGTGGCATCCAGTTTTGCTGTAGTGAGAACATACGTAAGTGGATTATTGTCCGTCACTACTTCAAAATAGTGTCCATATAGGTAGTCATGGAACTTTTCCGTCACTGCCCATTTCAGTCCAAGAAACTCAAGCTTGTGGGCGGAATAATTCCTCTCAGACTTGTTCAATGACCTGCTTGCATAAGCGATGACCTTCAGATGCCCATCCTCTTCTTGATACAGAACTGAGCCTAGTCCACGACCACTTGCATCAATATGAAGCTCGAATGGTTTCCTGTAATCGGCGTAACCTAGCACTGGGGGCGAGGTTAGTCGTTTCTTAAGTTCCTGGAAGGCACATTCCTGATCTGGTCCCCAAATCCAGTCACTAAAGTCCTGTGGTTTTCGAGACTTTGCCTTCTTGGTTGGGCCTTGAGGTATCAACATGGATAATGGTCTGGCAATCGTAGAGAAGTCCTTTACGAATTTCCGGTAATATCCTGCAAAACCAAGGAACTTCCTGACTTGATCCGGGTTCTCTGGAGTTGGCCAATCTGTGATCTTATTTACCTTGTCTGGGTCAGTCTCAATGCCGTTCTCAGAGAGGATATACCCTACATACTTCACTCGACGCTTGAAGAACTTACATTTCTTGGGAGCTAGTTTCAGACCTGATTCCTGGAGTCGGCGAAATACAAGTTCTAGCCTTTCCATGTGTTCTTCATATGTCCTGGAAAATATGATCAGGTCGTCCAAATAGATGAGGCAGATCCTCAGGTTCAATCCAGCAAGGCATTCCTCCATGAGACGTTGGTACGTGGCTGGGGCATTACAGAGTCCAAAGGGCATTCGGTTATATTCGTAGAAGCCTAGGGGACCGACTGTGAAGGCTGTTCTCTCCTTGTGATCCTCGTATAGCTCTACTTGGTGGTAACCGCTCTTCATATCCAGCACCGAGAAGTATTTCATACCACCTAAATGGTCCAAAAGTTCCTCTATTCTCGGCAGAGCATACGAATCTTTGATACTTCGTTGATTAAGCTGGCGAAAGTCGATACACATGCGCAATTTACCGTCTTTCTTACGTGCTAGAACCACATTGGATGCCCAGGGACTATGAGACTTTCGAATAACTCCAGCGCTGAGAAGTTGAGTAAGGTGACTCTGGACTTCTTCGTACATGGCGGGTGGTATTCGTCTGTGTCTCTGTTTGAAGGGGGTGTCATCTGTTAGGTTGATCCTATGCTGAACAGCTGAGGAATGTCCCAAGTCGTCATCACTCTTGGAGAATATGTCCTGGAACTTGAGGATGAGTCCGAGTCCTTGGTCAACTTGACTATCAGTGAGTCCCTGTAGGTCGACATCAATATCTTTGAAGAGTGTGTCCTTGTCCACTGGTAGACCTGTGACTGGTTCCTTAAGAGTGACTGGTTGTAACTCGCATAATAGTGCTTTGGGTGGCACAACAACAGTTCTTGTAGTGACATTTGAGATGTGCACGTCAATTGTTCCTGGCGAGTTGGCATCATAATCAACAATGACTGGTGCAATATCAAGATCTGGTGTGAGTTTGCTGTCCTCTGTTGACTGAAGAAGTGCACAGACCTTGGGAAACTGAATGGCTTTAGTTAGTTGACCTTTTATTACCACTTTGCTGTTTGGACTAATCAAAACTCCAGTTGGTTCACAGCTCCTGACATAGGCCAGTCTCCAGTTGTTCTGTCTTATTCTCTTGTCCTGTAATACTATCGTTCGGAATGCCAGGTAGTATGGTGTAAACAAGTCTGCTTTCTGGAGAAACTTGGTGCCATAACTTGTCTTGCATTCTTCAAGTAGAGGCTTGAGGACGTTGGTTCCCAGTAGCACTGGTACTCGCTTGTTGTACTGGGTGTCAGGCACTACAAGAAGAAGACATGACTTTGGAGAGACTGAAGAACCGCTGGTCTGAATCACGACTTCCACATATCCTAAGTAAGGAAGATTCTCACCTCCAGCACATTCGATGTTTAGTACGTCTCCTAACGGGTGAATTGGTATGTGACTGAGATGACTCCTGTGGAAAGATTCTGACATTATTGAGACTGTGGCTCCTGTGTCCAACAGAGCTGGTACTGGTATGTCCTCCACAACAATGTCCACTTCAGTTGAATGTCCTACAAGACCATCCGGTATCTGTGAAGTGGGGCGATCTTGTAAACCTATAGGCGGCCCCTTCCCATAGGCCTGCGATAGTTTAAAGGCCTCCTCATGTGATCCAATCTGACCGTACATCCATAGTGCAAATGGCCTGTATATCCACAGTTCCAACACACAGCATCCTCCCTAGCTTGCCTGTAACGCTGGTCCTGGTTGAATGCAGGGTTAGGATCACTGTCGACTTGTCCCTCATGTGGTTGAAAACCCAACTGTTGTGGTTCCTGAGGTGGCGCTGAGTATGGGGCTGTGTCGTATGGAACTGTATGAGGTTGAGCTCCGGTATGGGTTACTCCAGGCGAATCCGAATACCATGTTCCATATGGTGTAGGTTCAAAGTATCCCGGTCCAGGTGGCACAGAATCAAAGTTCACTTGACCTCTTCCCCCTCTTCCTGAAAAGCGAGGTCCACCTCTTCTACCCTTGGTAAACCTCTGTCCTCGACTTGGCTGAGCAAAGGAAGACTGAGACTGCTGGCCCTTCTTCAACTCTGATACCTCCGTGGTGAGTGCCTTGACCATAGCTTGTAGGTTGTCCATCCCCTTCTTCCATTCCGGCTGAGATGTGGAAGCCATCTTCACAGATGCATGCTGCTTGGAATCCACTTTAGCTTGATCCCCTTCTATTTCTCTGAGAGCCTTAAGGAGATCGTTCAGGTTTGTGGTCTTGTCAAACTTGTACCCTGACAAACCTTTCAGCTCTGGTCTCAAGCCACTCCACAACATGTTCCTGAGCATTTCATCCTTCTTCTCTGCGCTGATGAACTCGTTCTCCATTGCCTTTGACAGAAGCAGCTCCAGTCGACAACACCAGGATGTGACAGATTCCTTGTCCTTTTGTCGTGCACTGTAAAAGTTGGACATCCTGCTTTCAGTTCTGTCGACCTCTCCGAACATACTCTGGAACTTGGATAACAAAGTAGCTGTACTTGTCTGTGGTCCAAGATTCCTGGCAATCATAGCCGCTTCTCCCTTCAATGAACGTCTGATAACTTCATGTAGGTTATCCTCGGAGAGCTTTGTCCTCTTGTTCATAAGACAGGCGACTTCGTATCTCCACTGTTCATAATCTGAATCTTTACCAGAGTCCCCACTAAAGTATGATAACTTGGGCAGCTGTTGATACAGTAGAGTAGGATCCAGCGTCGAAGAAGGCGTAGCTGTAACATAACCCTGCGCTGTAGCCGGTGTTGACGTAACATGTTGGTAAGGAGCACGAGTCGAAAACTGACTAACACGGTGCAGGCCACGTGAAGTCGAAAACTGAGTTGCAGATGGTGAAGGGAAGTGGAAGTCCTCATCAGTTATTGGAGCATTCTGTTCCTCAAGTTCCTCTTGCTTAAGTGCTGAATAGGAATTAAACCAAGCTTCAAACTCTTCAGGGGAATCTGCCTTCGGTTTCACGTTCTTCCTCCTGAACATCTCTAACATGTTATGAACTTCCTCATTTGTGAAATCCATCGTTGAATATGAATATGAACAGATCTCCCAATGAAATATATTTAAACACACACACAATACTCACAATATAATCGAACGATGAAAATATATGCTCACAATCCAACGATGAAAAGGATATAAATTCACATTTATAATAACTATACACCTTTTTTTCACACTAATCCATCGACGAATATTATGTCAACACATTTTAGAAGCATATTCCACCGATGAAATCCACACAACACAAATGAGAAGTGAGAATTAAACTGAAGATTGTAAGTGTAGATTACGATAAATGATTTGTGTTTAGCAGCAGTAATTATTGTAATTAATATGAACTAGAAATTTAACTAAAGATTACCAGTATTAATTAAGCTAATTAATATATTGGATGTGTGAAATTAAGTTGAGATATGACTGTACGCAAGCGCTTATGTAGGCATTGTGTATACAAGTGTTGATGCAAACTAACTAATCTTACTTTAAGATATACACAAGTTGATAACAACTTGCACTAATTAAACTAAGTTGGAATTATACTTATAACTAAATCTAAACAATTACTAAGAGATCCTGGAAGAAAATATATTTGTTAATAATTATGTTATAGAGAGGGAATGCATGATTGTTTACCTGAAAGAAAACAACAATTTATGAATATCAGTATTGAAGAAAGAAACAACAAACACAGTGCAGTTGCTTATGTGTGCATTGCAAATATAGTGAACTGTCAATGTACTGTCGAGTCAACCGTCACTAACTAATATTATTTATACACTAAGTTTTATTTAGAAATAAATTGAGTGAAAGTTATGTTGAGGCTTAATAAAAAGAAGCAACACAGACACACATGTCAACCATCCATCATAAATGCACAACTATGGCAAGAAATAATGAAATAGAGTACTGCAGTACGATAACTTATCTACACACTATCACATTTAATACCAAATAATGAATAATTTTCTAACTACACTTTATTTGGAGAGATAACCTAAACACTATGCAATAATGTTGTTGAACTATTATCCAAACAGGCAAATATGCTATAAATACAAGTGATTACATTTCAGTTACATACCAAAAACTGAAATACAAAGTTGGATGTAAACAAAACCTTGTGCAAATAAACAATATGGCCGACACTTATTACAAAATGTCAACAAACAATATGGCCGACTGTAATTACAAATGTCAACAAACAATATGGCCGACACAAAATGTAAACAATGAACAAATTCAAAGATTACATGAAAACAATTGCAAAATATACAGTCTATGAGCTCAAATATAATATGATATAAGGCGCCAATAAAGTCAATAGCTAGCTAGCATCAATATAAGTCACAATACCGCGGTTATATGAATGTCCGATTGTTAACAATCACAAGTTCCGAATCCTGGGGGTGAAGGAGTCACGTGACGCAAACCCGGGGGTAGCGCATCTCCGCTAGGCAGTGTCCATCGGTGAGGCTTTCCTAAGTCCACAAAACACTGGGGGCTCCATTTTGTAGCAGGGTCACAAAGACAACACGATGTGAATGCAGGGTTTGAGTTCGGTTTATTCCGAGTGGCAAGGATTATGCGGATACACAATCAAAACCCTGAAACAATTATGACAACAATATAAAATCAATCTAATAACAATATTATGCATGTTTACACTACATGCATGTTCACCTTATAGAACGGATGGAATACCTTTACATTTAAAATGATAATACAACAGAATGCAAAAGATTACATTTGCATCAAAACATTACAAGTTATAAGTTATAAATTATACAATCAACTTCACCATGTTCAGGGGCGACAACTCCTGACATGAGCATAAAAACATATTGAGTATCTATGATGACAATCGCCGCATTACATATTCACCTTTAGGGTTTTACATAAAGGTACAACAATACTTTATGTATTTCAATACATAAACCTTATATATGTATATGATATTTACATTATGATACAAGACATTTTGTACATACCCTATGTATGGCACAGGGGCCCGTGTACCGGCCTAACTGCCATAGCAGACGATGCTTAAATGCTGTAAATAATTAAGATGCGTTAAAACCAATTGTACATAAAGACACAAATGATAAACATGAAAGATGTACTATTTTACACTTTAGAAACCTTATGATGTTATACTTTGCCATTATTTGTGCAAAGTATGAAATCACTAATAAAACTACATTCACTCAAAGCATACTCACAGTGCCTCGCTTTAATACTATATTTAAGATTAATATGATTAAAAGATAGTTATGTTACATGTTAAAATAGATACTTTATGTTACCCGTGTGCTGATTACAACACACGCTAATTACCCTGGCGGCTATACTTACATTATTTGATAAATGATATATTTATGATTATTTGTATTTGCGTTATTGCTACATTAGATATATAAACATTATTTAAGATATTTGATTTACTAACCTGATTTATATCGTTATAAATGTCTGCAACTATAACACGTCTGTCCTGTCGGGTGACTGTGTGACGTGTCAGGGTGCGCGGTGCTCATGCATAGAAAAAGCGTGCAGATTTGAATAAGCCAATCATGACGGGTGCTGTCATGGTCGGGTGAACACTATAGTAATATGACTAAAACTTGAGTAATTGATTATACAAATAATTTCTGCTGTTCCAGCAATGATGCAAAGCTGAAATAAAGTAACTTATTAAAACATGTGAATAAATTACTAGAATAATTCAGCTGTTATACTAAGCTGAAATAAAGTTATATATTAAGATATGTATTTACATGACTATTTCAGCGCCTCTTAAATGCTGAAATAAAGATAGAGGATTAATGACTATTTACAAATCTTAAAAGCTAATTAGCACTAATTAATTACAACACACGGACATACATAGTATGTCCCTGTCACATCTACCTGAATCTAAGCGCATCAGCACGGTTGCTCTGACAACGGCTGGATTGGAACTTCTTTCTTCAATTAAAACAAGTAAGAAATACAGGGGTCTATCAACTCTTGGCCAATCAACACTGGTGGTGGGTTCTTATGATCCACCGTCTGTTGATCTCATTGACACTTTTAAAGACCTTCTCTAAACTTTCTCTCACAGGACAGAGCTTCATAGCTCCTCATTACATCCATGTCAGTAGACAAGGCACTATCCTGGTGTCGGACTACCGGCTGAAGTCTGTCATCTGTTTAACACAGTCTGTAGACGTTGTTTTCACATACACACCTACTGGAGACAGAGCCCTGAGCTACCCATGGGGAATCACATCCACCAGTACAGGAGACATTCTCATAGCTGACCGGTACAAACACAAAGTGACTCACCTCCATGAATCCGGAGAATTTATCAGAGACATTCTAACTGGGCAAAGTGGTTTCAATTTTCCAACTGGCCTTTGTTTTGATTGAGACAAACTATGTGTTGCATTGCAGTCTAAGGGCTTACACAAATACCGATTTGGTGCATGTCAGTGACATTGTTGAAATGTCATCATACCTATAATCTTACTCAGAGGAATACTTGTAACTTGATATTTCCATCGATATGTATAACTAATGTTAAGTTTAGATATGCCTGATTCATGAACTGTGGTTCTGGATTCTGATTTATGCCAAACTGCTGTTTGTTGATGTAAGACTGCTTCTTGTTGATGTGAGACTGCTGCTTGTTGATGTAAGACTGTTCCTGGTTAATGTTAATGTAAGACTGCTGCTTGTGGATGTAAGACTGCTTCTTGTTGATGTGAGACTGCTGCTTGTTGATGTAAGACCGTTTCTGGTTAATGTTAATGTAAGACTGCTGCTTGTGGATGTAAGACTGCTGCTAGTTGATGTAAAACTGCTGCTTGTTGATGTAAGACTGCTGCTTGTTGATGTAAGACTGCTTCTCGTTAATGTAAGACTGCTTCTTGTTGATGTAAGATTGCTGCTAGTTGATGTAAGACTGCTTCTTGTTGATGTAAGACTGCTGCTTGTTGATGTAAGACTGTTTCTCGTTAATGTAAGACTGCTGCTTGTTGATGTAAGATTGCTGCTAGTTGATGTAAGACTGCTTCTTGTTGATGTAAGACTGCTGCTTGTTGATGTAAGACTGCTGCTTGTTGATGTAAGACTGTTTCTGGTTAATGTAAGACTGCTGCATGTGGATGTAAGACTGCTGCTAGTTGATGTAAGACTGCTGCTGGTTGATGTAAGACTGCTTCTTGTTGATGTAAGACTGCTGCTTGTTGATGTAAGACTGATGCTGGTTGATGAAAGACTGCTGCTAGTTGATGTAAGACTGCTGCTTGTTGATGTAAGACCTCGTTAATGTAAGACTGCTGCTTGTTGATGTAAGACCGCTTCTTGTTGATGTAAGACTGCTTCTTGTTGATGTAAGCTTGTTGATGTAAGACTGCTGCTTGTTGATGTAAGACTGTTTCTGGTTAATGTAAGACTGCTTCTCGTTAATGTAAGACTGCTTCTCGTTAATGTAAGACTGCTTCTCGTTGATGCAAAACTGCTGCTTGTTGATGTTAGACTGCTTCTTGTTGATGTAAGCTTGTTGATGTAAGACTGCTTCTTGTTAATACATGACTGCTTCTCGTTAATGTAAGACTGCTTCTCGTTGATGCAAGACTGCTGCTTGTTGATGTTAGACTGCTGCTGGTTGATATAATACTGCTGCTTGTTGATGTAAGACTGCTGCTTGTTGATGTTAGACTGCTGCTGGTTGATATAAGACTGCTGCTTGTTGATATAAGACTGCTGCTAGTTGATGTAAAACTGCTGCTTGTTGATGTAAGATTGCTGTTTGCTGATGTAAGACTGCTACTTGTTGATGTAAGACTGCTTCTTTTTAATGTAAGACTGCTGCTTGTTGATGTAAGACGGCTTCTTGTTGATATAAGACGGCTTCTTGTTGATGTAAGACTGCTGCTTGTTGATGTATGACTGCTGCTTGTTGATGTAAGACTGCTGCTAGTTGATGTAAGACTTCTGCTTGTTGATGTAAGACTGCTGCTTGTTGATGTTAGACTGCTTCTTGTTGATGTAAGACTGCTTCTTGTTGATGTAAGACTGCTTCTGGTTGATGTAAGACTGCTTCTGGTTGATGTAAGACTGCTGCTGTGGTTGATGCATAACCGCCAATGGTTGATGCCAAGCTGCTGCTTGTTGATGCAAAACTCCTGCTTATTGATGCCAAATCGAATGAAAATTTATGCCCAACCACCGCTGATTCATGCTGGGTGATGTTAACTGTTCTGTTTTTATGGTTTCTGTAAATTGCACGTATATTTGTGTGCTTTCAATCAAGAAAAGCTATGTAATGTGTCAGTTGTATAGGCATGTGGTCCTATGCAATGCTCAGTTGACTGCTTTCAGTGTAGTTCAGTAGCAATAGGCGCAGCTTGCTGGATGGGTGGTTACCCATTGCTGGACAGTCAGAGAGTTTGGGTTGAACTGTCTTTTAATCAAAGATATATGCCAATATCTAGTAAAACATCAATGTTCGTTACATCGTTTATTATTGATTTTAAAGGTATGTATTTTCTTGGCATTTACCATTAATCTTATCAATAAGGCGAGTTCAGTTCCTTGATAGTTATTAGTGTTTCACGGGGAATATAAAAGACCTTTATTTAACAACAAACCAGGATCTCAGTAGCTCTTTTCAGAAAGTAAATTTTATGCCAAACATAAAAGGATAGAAAAATTCAGAAAACTGACTAAAGATATGCATGTATATAATCACACATGTATAGTCTTGCTGATACTGATGACTTTACTGGCAATGGGAAAGTGATAGACTTACAAATTTCTCAATGCGATCTTTTGAAATGTGAGGAAAACAGCTGTCAACTTGAATACAAGTGTCGACGAATTTATCACTAAACAGGTCAATGTCTAAACAAATAAATTGTGTCAAACATTCTAAGGGAATGTTGTAGTTCAAATAAATGTTACAACGTTAGTTCATGAGTTGTCTCATAATCTATGATCCAAGCAATTATTTGGCAACAATTCTTATTTACAATTCTCAGATTGACATATCAATTGCAATAATCTTATCAATATGAAATGTTTGTTTTGGTTCTTCTTAGTTCGTACATTGACATAACTAGCTATATAGTGTATTATATCTACTTCAAAAGAAATGTTTCTATCTTTCAATTAATCATCTCGTATGGCGTTTTCTGTACTAATTATGATTGCATCCAAAAGGCATCTCAAACTCTAGCCACAAAATCTCGGCTCATTGGAACAGAGGCTAAATCAACATTTCATGATTTGATGGAACTCTGTGGGGAGAGAATGTCGTAGAGGAGCAGAATAGAAGGACTCCATCAATGGGTAAATATTAACATGTTTTAAGTGTGTGTTGATTTTCCAGAGAAGTACCCAAATAGAAGATTAAAAAACGTAACGTAAAGGTTATATTTATTATCATTATATCTCATGATTATTTTACCTCCACCTAAAACCTATTCATCAATCTTATATTTCCTCCCTGTCCCTCATACATGTTATTTGACAGATCAAGGTCTTACGAATCTTTACACATTCTTTTTTTTTTTCATATGTAATCGACCTGTGTAGTATATCTATATGTTTGACACACCTAACTAGACACATATGGCATAACAGGAAACTTGCATGTTTTGAAGTTTTATAATGTTCATAATTAATATACATGTACATGTAGGTACTTTGAGTCGTATACATCTGTACACCTGTTAGACAATATGGTACTTGACTGTGGATGATAAGTTGTTAAAGTTTATCTATCAATTCCTAAAAGACATAATTGTAAACATAATACTTGTGGTTGAGTGATTGTTTTTTTAATGGTTTTTACAAATGAATTGAAAAGATCGTACTTACTTGAATAGCAAGTTTATTACAACGATATTGATACAGATGAATCAATCATATACTGAACGGCACAAGAAATGTCAAATTTCAAAACTTACCCTTAGTGTGCAAGGAAGGAGGGAAGACAACTCAGGCCACACACTGGTGTTCAGAATGTGAAGCTCTATTTTGTGATGGATGTCTGCAACTGCACGGTAAAATGCCAAACTCGAAGAAACACCAAGCTGTACCAGCCTCAAACAAAGAGCCTCGACAAAAGCAACTTATCTGCAAGGAACATGACGAGAAGATGAAACTCTACTGCACAGATCATGACAAACTTGTGTACTGTCTGTTGTAGTATTGACCATAGAGCGTGTAAAGAGGTCGTCACAACCAAGGCTAAGCTGACAGAGGTCAAATCAAAACTTCATCGTCATCAGCAGAATTTGGCAGATAAAGTAGATTTGACAAAGGGCGAGGTTCACAAACTGGATGTACAAGAGAGAAACCTTTTGGCTGATAGGTAAAGGATCAAACAGAACACAAGACACACAGATGTTGAGGTCGATGATGAAGACAAAACAAATGGATCTACAGCTGTATTTGAAATAAGCAAACCATGTTCAAGTTATAAAAGATGTCCAACCCTTTTACAGGTGTATGGGTTATTGAAAGTTCAGATTATCAAGGCCCGATGGGCTCATGACATTGCATGGTGTCTGGCATCCGTCCGTCCATCCGTCTGTCTGTAAACTTTGTGCATTTTCGACCTTTTCTCCATAAGCAAAAGGCTGAACAACAGACTCCGTGAGGATTATGATTTATATGAGGCGCACAGGATCCATGTTAAAACCCCTTGGTCTGGAAATCTGAAACTTTGTGTACAGACTCTTACTATTGAGGATTGCATTACCCTAGGATCCCAAAGAAGAGCTTGGTGAACCTTTGGTTCCTATAGTATAAATTATGATTGGACTTATGAGCAATATTATTTTCTAAATTTATAACTGGTATCTGAAATCACATCACCTTTCACATCCTTTCAACAAGTGTAAGTTTATATCTCCTCCTTCAATTCTTAGTGTAAAAGAGCACCAGTTGGATGAGCACTTATGAAATAACAGACAACTGAAAGTTGTATATGATCATTAAATACATTAAATTAGATACATGTTTCTCATTTCAGGTATGTACAGAGTCCACCTCATCAAGAACTGTAAACTGAATTCATCACCACAGATAGCAGCCAGTGATTATGCAACAAGCTTAAGAAATGCTCTCCAATATGCAGCCATAAATCAGATAGCAACTCACAATAGAACAGCTGTATACTGGTCTACATACTCTCAATACAGCGGCTAAATATTAAGCCACAAACAGTCAATATAGCAGCTAAATACTAAATCACAAAACTCGTAATACAGCGGCTAAATATTGAATCACAAACTTTCATTACAGCCGCTAAATATTGAACCACGAACTGTCACTATAGCAGCTATATACTGAGCCACAATCTCTCAATATACCAGCCAAACTCTGAATGCAAATGATAAAAACAACTTGAAATAGTGGTCAAACAACATCAATTGTCACCACTGTTGCTTCAAGACTGAACTAAATTTGATGCAGATTTACATTCTCTGTAAAAAGAACTACAGCCATGTACTAATAATGCGACCATAACACTCTCACTGTTGTCCCCCTGAGAAGCCTGCTCTTATAATTACCAGAGAATGAAATGAACACAGAAACCTGTTGTACCTAAGGAAATTAATTACAACTCATTACTAAACCCTACTGATTATAACTTTTCTTAACAAATTAACCTACTTCCTCCCAATACTAACCTTTCTCTACAATACTACAGAATGTATATACCCACACTGCTAGCAAAATGTGAATCTATCCATCCCGTCTAACCTTAACAGAAATAATATATTTATTTAGAAACACTACATTAGTCTTAAGGGGAGAGGGGTTGTTCTGCTACAGAACATGGTGTTCTTGCTACAAGAACGGGTGGTAAGAGATGCTCTCACCTTATCGACCAGATGCTGGTCGTGTGGACTCGCCGACTAACTCGCAGCACAAGGCTTATATACCCCTACGTTAGTGAATGCCCTGATTGTCAAAGTAAGGCGACCGCTGATTGGCCCGCAATCAGGACGCCCATCCAATCAGAGTGCTCATAGTAAACGACTCTGGCTGGCGAAAAAAACATGGCAGCTAATCCCAACTGACTGACTAACGACCTAGGATAAATCCGAATATTTACCAGCATGATTTACAAGCACAAAACATAAGCATACAAGCACTGAATATGATGCGAACATGATCAGATACGTAAGTAAGCCTAAGTGGCATAATAAACTAATTTCCAAACGGTGAATCACCCCTGAAAACAGGAGGAAACGCATTACAACTGGATGATAAAATGCGATTTTATTACAAACAAATACATGTTTAGGCACAGGTATAATTGTCGTTGGCCCTAATATCTGCCCAGTATCACTGATAACTAGAACGCGTGTCTGGCACATTTTGAACCACTAATTCGAGGATTGCAATCAAACGAAATGTTATAGAGAATGTAGGTTATGTACTGTTTAAAGAGCCACTACGTGAGTTGTTTGGGGTCGCAAATTCAAATCTTATTCAATAGATTCATTTGATTGAGAAGCATTTATTGTTGCAGAAAGGTATTATTGTAAAGCATATCGAAGTTGTTTAGTGATAAAAGGAAGGTTTGAAGTTTGGATTATGATCAAAAACCAAACAATGACGCTATCATTGAGAATAGATCTTTTGTGCAATTGTTCAATATACATCAGTTAACCATATCGGTAAACTGAAACAAAACTGTCGTCTTTGATGCTTTTGCAGCTACGAATGTGAAATACAAATAAACTAACCTTACAATTCAGTGATAAAAGAGAGATACTTGTTTAGCGCCACTCAGGCAATGTTTGAGCTACTAGCGGCAGTGTAAAAGAGCCAGTCGCGAGTATGAATGAAGGTGTCTGTCTGACACGGTCTGGAGACCTTGTATTCACATACACACCTACTGGAGACCTTGTATTCACATACACACCTACTGGAGACCTTGTATTCACATAAACACCTACTGGAGACCTTGTATTCACATACACACCTACTGGAGACCGTGTATTCACATACACACCTACTGGAGACCTTGTATTCACATAAACACCTACTGGAGACCGTGTATTCACATACACACCTACTGGAGACCTTGTATTCACATACACACCTACTGGAGACCTTGTATTCACATACACACCTACTGGAGACCGTGTATTCACATACACACCTACTGGAGACCGTGTATTCACATACACACCTACTGGAGACCTTGTATTCACATACACACCTACTGGAGACCTTGTATTCACATACACACCTACTGGAGACCGTGTATTCACATAAACACCTACTGGAGACCTTGTATTCACATAAACACCTACTGGAGACCGTGTATTCACATACACACCTACTGGAGACCGTGTATTCACATACACACCTACTGGAGACCGTGTATTCACATACACACCTACTGGAGACCTTGTATTCACATACACACCTACTGGAGACCTTGTATTCACATACACACCTACTGGAGACCTTGTATTCACATACACACCTACTGGAGACCTTGTATTCACATACACACCCACTGGAGACCGTGTATTCACATACACACCTACTGGAGACCTTGTATTCACATACACACCTACTGGAGACCTTGTATTCACATACCCACCTACTGGAGACCGTGTATTCACATACACACCTACTGGAGACCGTGTATTCACATACACACCTACTGGAGACCGTGTATTCACATACACACCTACTGGAGACCGTGTATTCACATACACACCTACTGGAGACCGTGTATTCACATACACACCTACTGGAGACCGTGTATTCACATACACACCTACTGGAGACCTTGTATTCACATACACACCTACTGGAGACCTTGTATTCACATACACACCTACTGGAGACCTTGTATTCACCTACACACCTCCTGCTACAAATCTTAAATAGACTAATCACATGATCTGTTAATACTTAATAGATTCAACTTTGCGCCTCGGCATAATGGACAGCAGTGTATCATCGTTTTATTTGATTAATTTGTTAAAGATAGCACATACAGTGTCTTGAACAGCTTTCCAATCTCATATGAATGCGATTGAAAGAAAACTGATAACAAAAAGATTACAAATGAAGTTCACATGACAAAACGTCATTCAAATCAATGGGAATTGAGTTTGCTTGAAACATTACAATGTATCGTATGATTTTATTTCATGTCAAGGCAATTAATTTGAAACAATTATTTAAGTCTTAGTGTGTAAAACAGTAACCACTACAAGGGTTATCATTAGTAACAGTCGAGGCGGGATAGCGCAGTGGTTAGCGCGTTCGGCTTCGGATCAGGAGGTCCGTCGTTCGAATCCCGCCAGGGGCTCGGCAACTTTGTCTGCAGTAGAGAACTGTTCTTCACACAGTCAGGTTTGGGTGCAATGCTACCCTGAATTTCAGTGCAGTAACACCCATGGTTGCTATTTCCAGATGCTCGCAGGTTTCACCGCAATGCAAAGCCACATTAGTGTTGCGGGCTTTCTCCCTGCAATAAAACTAACAGCCGCGATATAAGTGAAATAATCTTGAAAGCGGCGATAAGCGTCATCTCACCTCACCTCACCTTTAGTAACAGTCAGTTTTTTAAAAACGTAAGAGAATTGTCAACATTCGACGTGTTTTATCAAATCTGTACTCAATAACTCTTTTGGGAGAAACCCTTCTGAGTGACAATGCTTTCGCTTTTCAATACGTTCGGTATCACCAGAAATTTTCAAGAAAAAGAATGTTCGATATTTTCATAATTAAATGGTTATAACATTGCCACTTTAAAAATAATTCTTATATCGTTACCAAAACTTAACATGAGTGAGTGCATTTGGATTAAACGTGTTGTCAGCAATATCTCAGCTATTCAACACGTTCCTATATTTAAAAACAATTATACTCAATTACTATGTTTTGGTTCTGACTACTTGTTGTACAAACCCATAATGAGAATAACATCACTCATAATCTTAATCAGAAATCACTCTAACTAAAAAAGATATGAATTATTCACTGAGACTCAAAGATTAAACAGATGATTCTTACTACAACTACATCAGATAAAAATGTTGAATTGAATTTATTTGTTTGGTTTAATTGAAAATCTTTTAATGGCAATAAGAATGGAGAAGGCTCACGTTTAGGATCATTCTGGATAATTGCTTTCAAATGAGTCGAACTTGCATTTGATATCGTACTTGTATAAACTCTTTGGCAGCATTCTTGAAATAGTCTTAATCAAATAATTGAGATGTGTATATCATACTATTTTTATATCTATGCTAAATATATCTAAAAGCAAAGTATTGGTACCATGTATCATTTGATCTGACTCCTGACCAATAAATTATTTTGGGGTATTGAAGATAACTTCCAGCTCTTGAAATACATCCATCTGATGTGTAGAGAAGTGACAAGGCACTGAGTAGGACATCCAGTGTCGGTACAGACTGAGACTATAATGATGCAGGACTGATGTAAATCTCACTGATTCTTGATTTTCTTTTGTTTTCGCATTTTGTCTTTGTAATCTCCCAACTTGGAGGATGAATAAATAATATATATATATATATTTCACGAAGTGCAATACTTTTCACTCTCCTCGTTTCAGGTCTGGAAAATATAACAATTCTATTATTCTATTTTAAATCGTCATTTGTAATCATTCAAATCACAAGAAAATGCAATGTGTTTAAAAAACGTAGGTGACAAGTAAGAAAACAGCTTACATAACTACGGCTTGTTTACATATGTTAAGCCTTTTGATTAAACCCTTTCGCTCTCTCATCCTGTCAAATCAAATATTAATGGAATGAAGTCATCCTATTGGCTGGTTATATAATATATAGAGCGGTATAAGCCATTTGGAATTTTTCGAAAATTCAAAATCATAGATTTTCTATTATATATAGTTATGATTGTATATCGATAAATGAACCAATTTCGAGTTTTTAAATGATGTTCAACTCTTTGAGAAAAAAATAAATATGAACAAATAAGAATGAATTAAATGATATGTTTTTGTTTTATAACTTTCATTGGGTTTCTTTTAATGTAGTTCTTCCGTTTTCGCAAAATTGTAACAATTCTACACAATAACCCATAATCTCAAATCGTTGTGTTCAGCTTACCTGCCGAAGTTTATTGCATCCTCTATAGTTTCGGGTAGTAGTCTGTCCTTGGTTTCCGGAAGTTGAAAAGCAAGCAGTCCCGCACAAATCGCCAGGGAACCGAATACTATGAGCGGAAGTGCGTCACTCATAGGACCTTTCACCAGAATACCCTGAAATATTGTTGGTCATTTCTAGTGATGAATGTAACAAGCTGTCGCTTCAAGGAGCGTTGCAATTAGTAGGTATACACTAGACATTCTTACATTTAGTTGTCTTTTACTGATTTAAATCTGTCAATTGAACTATTTGAAATGTCTATTTAGCATTTTGTCTCATCCCATCTCACTCATGTTACAAAGGGCTCGGACAGTATTATATTATTCCCTTTTAGCGGTATGCATGAGATATTATCATTCAAGTACATACGAGGTCTACAAGCAAGCATTATCATATTGAAAAAACATTCCTCACAGTTTTGTCCATATAACAAATCTGCTATACACTGATGCATCATTTCTCAGTAATCACCCCTATTAACACACCGTTTTACCAGATCGTTTCTCAATACCTGGATATTGTTAAGGTTTGGAAAAAGTAACACACCAAGTATGCTATTTTAGGCGATATCCATCCATTCGAGCCATGGATATTTCTCCCAGACCTGATTACCGAGAACAGTTTTGTATGACACAGGAGTTGTAATATAAGACTGCCATACCAAGTCACGTCATAGGTGTAATCAACCTAACTTATCTTGCCGATCGTTAAACCAGATTAGTTCATAAACACCGAAATAAACAGAATATAATGTTGATAAGTAAGACATCACATCTGAATTTCACTAAACACATATAGCTGAAGATACTCCCACATAACAGTTATATTGATAAACATTGGTATTTTTTTAATTATTCAGTAACATTCCAATTTATGTTCAAGTCATCTCTCTTAAAGAACCAGAACCAGAGTGTCTAAACACTGTTTAATAAGCAAGAGGTTGTGTATCAAGTGTTAAACATGGGTTGTTGAGTAGCAAACCAGGCTGCCATAAAAGGAGATATCATTCCTTCACTCAAAGGAGACGAAGCGAGAAGAAGGCAAGTGTGTATCAAGTTATCAAATGGGTTCTTACGTTACATACCAGGTCTGTTAAAGAAGGAGATCTCATTGATAGAACGGATCACTGGGCTACACTTCTGACAACTGTTTAATAAACAAGAATATGTGTATTTAGGTGTTAATCAGGGATTGTTAGCTAACATACCACGTCGGCTATATAAGGAGATATCATTCCTTCACTCAAAGGATACGAAGCGAGAAGAATGAAAGTGTGTATCAAGCTATCAAGCAGGTTCTTATGTTACATACCAGGTCTGTTAAATAAGGAGATCTCATTGATAGAACAGATCACTGGACCACACTTCTGACAACTGATTGATAAACAAGAAATTGTGTATTTGGGTGTTAAACAGGGATTGTGTATCAACATACCAAGTCTGCTATATAAGGAGATATCATTCCCCCAGTCATCTCACTCATAGAACAGATCGCTAGACCAGACTGTCTCACAACTGTGGGCAGCAACTCGGCAGTCAGTATGTAGACGATGGCATAGGAGGCTGAGGCTCCAAGTTTACCAATCATGGCAAGTGTTATCACCATCCAACCAGAGGCTAAGAATATAATGTTTATAAACGTAAACAAAAGTTATTATAATAGTCAAAATAACGAAACTTAAAAGCAATAAAGTCACATAAATGTCAAGTCTGTCTATAAAGGATACATCGTGTCTAACTAGAAAAAAATCACAATTAATGATAACATAATTGACATTTTTATCAAAAGCCAGGACTTTTGTCTCTACAAAGGCAAATTTGGTAAACCAAAGTAAAACAAAAGAGAGTCTACCCCTGAGGCCTAAAGCTTTCCTTTTCTCATTCGACTATGTTTCATTGAGAGAACTATGTTAAGTGCAATAGGGTTATCTCCTCATAACTAGACGTTTCCCCGGGGCCTCATTCTCTCGATACAGAGGTATATGAAGTCATAAAATGTCTATAAACCATTGCTCGATTAAGACCAAATCCTGGTCTCTTCAATTTTCTCTTAGCTGCCAATATTTGCTAAAGAAACGTTTTCGATATTGTCAATTTGTCAGCATACTATTTGCATCAAAAGGGTACTTCTCAGCACAAAGCATTTCCCATAATTCAGGAGGCAAAACGATCACCTTTCAACATATCGTTGATTGAACAACTAAATTTGATTGCATCCATTTGATGGCTTTTCTCTTTCTAGTCCACAAACACAGCTAGTTAGAACAGAGGCTGTACAAACATTTAATGACTTGATCTGCCTGTGTGGGAAGAGAATGCTGAGGACTCAGCGCTATCAATTTCCAGTCATGGAAAGTCACTTGGAGACAGCTCTATACACATTACTTACATGAAGGGCCATAGATGACTGGAAATATTGTAGCTAGACATGCCACACCCCCAACCAGATAACTGGAACACAGAATGGTCTTCCTGCCGAATCTTGTGAGAAGGAAGAAACATCCAACATAGGCCAGGAACTACATCAGACTGAACACGAAGAAGTTGAGGTAGATGTTCCCGCTCAGGTTGCCAATATTCAGACTTAACCCGTAGTAGATGAGGTTCGCAGTTAACCTAAACCGATGGACAGGTGAGTATGCTTTGATGGAAGGAATGACAGTTTGTCTGCTGTAGTTCGAAACTTTTAGGAGCATGGCTCTTGTCAATGTGTGAATGCTGAAAAGTGACTAATTTGCTGTCTTTGTAAGATATTTATACTATCAAGTTTCCTTGATAATTTTTTAGCTCATCTGGCCTGTAAGGCCCGATGGGCTTATGGCATGGCATGGTGTCCGGCGTCCGTCCGTCCGTCCGTCCGTCCATCCGTCCGTCCATCCGTCCGTAAACTTTGTGGAATTTCGACTTCTTCTCCAGAACCATAAGGCCTAGAAATCTAAAACTTTGTGTACAGACTCCTTGACTAGTGAGGATTAAAAATTGTAGCTTTGGTGGCCCTGTGACCCCTAATAAGGGCCACAGGGGCCACGCCCTTAAAACCTATTTTCATCTTCTTCTCCAGAACTATGAGGCCTAGAAACCTAAAACTTTGTGTACAGACTCCTTGACTAGTGAGGATTAAAAATTGTAGCTTTGGTTGCCCTGTGACCCCTAATAAGGGCCACAGGGGCCATACCCTAAAAACCTATTTTCATCTTCTTCTCCAGAACCATGAGGCCTAGAAAGCTGAAACTTTGTGTACAGACCCCTTGACTAGTGAGGATTATAAAGTGTAGCTTTGGTGGCCCTGTGACCCTTAATAAGGGCCACAGGGGCCACGTCCTAAAAACCTTTTTCATCTTCTTCTCCAGAACCATGAGGCCTAGAAAGCTGAAACTTTGTGTACAGACTCCTTGACTAGTGAGGATTATAAATTGTAGCTTTGGTGGCCCTGTGGCCCCTAATAAAGGCCACAGGGGCCACGCCCTAAAAACCTTTTTCATCTTCTTCTCCAGAACCATGAGGCCTAGAAAGCTGAAACTTTGTGTACAGACTCCTTGACTAGTGAGGATTATAAATTGTAGCTTTGGTGGCCCTGTGACCCCTAATAAGGAATACAGGGGCCACGCCCTAAAAACCTATTTTCATCTTCTTCTCCAGAACCATGAGGCCTAGAAATCTAAAACTTTGTGTACAGACTCCTTGACTAGTGAGGATTATAAATTGTAGCTTTGGTGGCCCTGTGGCCCCTAATAAAGGCCACAGGGGCCACGCCCTAAAAACCTTTTTCATCTTCTTCTCCAGAACCATGAGGCCTAGAAAGCTGAAACTTTGTGTACAGACTCCTTGACTAGTGAGGATTATAAATTGTAGCTTTAGTGGCCCTGTGACCCCTAATAAGGACTACAGGGGCCACGCCCTAAAAACCTATGTTCATCTTCTTCTCCAGAACCATGAGGCCTAGAAATCTAAAACTTTGTGTACAGACTCCTTGACTAGTGAGGATTATAAATTGTAGCTTTGGTGGCCCTGTGACCCCTAATAAGGGCCACAGGGGCCACGCCTTAAAAAACCTATTTTGATCTTCTTCCCTAGAACCATGAGGCCTAGAAAGCTGAAACTTTGTGTACAGACTCCTTGACTAGTGAGGATTATAAATTGTAGCTTTGGTGGCCCTGTGGCCCCTAATAAAGGCCACAGGGGCCACGCCCTAAAAACCTTTTTCATCTTCTTCTCCAGAACCATGAGGCCTAGAAAGCTGAAACTTTGTGTACAGACTCCTTGACTAGTGAGGATTATAAATTGTAGCTTTAGTGGCCCTGTGACCCCTAATAAGGGCCACAGGGCCACGCCCTAAAAGCCTATATTCATCTTCTTCTCCAGAACCATGAGGCCTAGAAAGCTGAAATTGTGTGTACAGACTCCTTGACTAGTGAGGATTATAAATTGTAGCTTTGGTGGTCCTGTGACCCCTAATAAGGGTCACAGGGGCCACGCCCTAAAAACCTATTTTCATCTTCTTCTCTAGAACCATGAGGCCTAGAAAGCTGAAACTTTGTGTACATGCAGACTCCTTGACTGATGAGGAGTATGAATTGTAGCTTTGGTGGTCCTGTGACCCCTAATATATATAAAGCATAATTGATAATGAAGCCTGATGAGCTACAGAGCCAATGGCTCTATTTTTTGATAGTTTCCTTGCAATATGTCCTGGAAATCGTGGAAAGATTCAATTCCCCTGAAAAGGAAGGTCTACAGTCCATGTAACAATTTGTTTAAAGATGCTATATCATACTTGCAAGAGGTTCAGGATGCAACTTAGCTATTGAGAAATGAAATAAATCACTTTGTAGAAAAAACTTTCGTCGAAATTTTGATATCATATTTGGATTGTTAAATCAACAATTACATACTTATTTCGACGCTTCAAGCACAATACCCCTCTTAGAAAGGGCATGTCATTTTGTGAACCCGCTTTCGGTGACGTAATCATTATGCTTGTAGGATTTACACCGTGTCTCAACTACCGTAATTGCGTTCGATGGGTATAAACTTTGACAGCAACGAATACCTAATTCGGAGAAAATATAAAATCTAGTTGAGCGCGACTAAGACGGGTTTCAAGCGTACATTTAGAAACCGGAAGTTGTGAGGCCACACTTGATTCGCCCTTATATCGACTGCCGTTTCGGTATTTTTTGGTAAATTATCTCCTATTTGATGAATTTTGGTCCGATTTTCTCAAGGTTGGTCGCTAAGTGTTTCTAAAAATACAACGTATACATTAAAAATACTTTTAAAAGTATTGCAAGTATGATATAGCATCTTTAATATTTTGGAGGGGAGCTCAGTCTAACTATATTTGTAAATATTAAAGTTATGAAAATTAAGAGTTATTATTTGGTGCTAGAAAAAAACTTATAGATAACAAGAAGCCTATGGCCATACATCCAATAGGAGTGATTAAGCTTTTTATAAGTTTTCTAAGTTAGCAGTCAGGATTTTGGTAACAATTTACAAACTTACTTTAACTATACTGAACCAACAACGATTATATTTCTTCCATTCTCTTATTCAAAAGTCAGTTACTTTCGAAAAAACATCATTGATTGAATGTGTTTGATGTGATTTTCAAGAGCAATAAAAAAGACAAGTACCAGTTGAAGAGGATGATGCAAGTCCTGAGTATAAGAACAGGACTGGTGAACATCTTCCAGATGGGTACTGTCTTCTCCTCGTCCTCCACAGTGACATTCTTCATCACTCCTTCCTCCAGCTGCATCTTGTTGGACTCTGCTATCTTCCTGAGAATCTTGAACGCTTCCTCTTTCTTTCCTTTTGATATCAGCCATCTTGGGGACTCGGGTAGAATCCTACATAGAATGTAATGAAAGAAACGTAGCTGTTTATAATAATTGAAAAACATCCAGATATCCTAAAAACGTCGCTGTGTGCCCTAAGACATGCTCAAAGCATTACCTCCATCATTATCTTGACCTATTGTCATTTCGCATCTGCTACTTTGCACTGATACTGAACATGTATGTTTTTACTGATGCGTTTTCAGATACAAATGGATCTCCAATACTTTTTGCAGAAATCATAACTTGTGCAAATTTTGATGTTCGTTTATTCAAACTGTTTTAAAAAATGTTATGTACCAAAGGGGTAAATATTGAGACAACCTAATTTTGTCCAGGTTTGAATCAGTTTTGCCAGACTCACCACCAGTATAAGAGGAATATGACAGGAGGAACTCCGATCACAAGACGTAGGTGGCGCCACTGTCGGAAGTAATACGCGGCAAGGTCAAGGACAAATAACCCCAGAACCCAGAAGAATTCTATTGCAATGGTGACATTTGCCCGTTTTCCTGGGCCAGTAATTTCCATTGCTGAAAATGATAAGCGTTCATGATGGAATAGATAATTCTACACACTACCTTTAGTTTGAACCCCTGACGTACAGACTTAATGAATGAACACATTTACACCTTGTTTCCATATATATGCTCAATGCCAATGAGATATAATTGTTAGATATGTATGTATACAGTACTCATATTAACTATTTTTAAAACAAACACATTGAAAAGAAAAAGTATTCATGTTTTCAAATTTAAGTCAATCAAAATGAGTTATAAATTGAAACAATGAACCGCAAATGTAACAAATTTAAAACAAACATTTGCTTCCTTTGATAAAGTAAGAAAACTATCACTTTCAATTTTTCAGTTGGTGAAAAGATTCTTGCTTAGATGTTTGGTAAATCTTGTATGTTTTATGTCAAACTCACCCATCACAAATGCAATCATGAAAAGTCCCATGCTAGCAAAGTTGTTGAAGAACACCGCTGAGACAAACACACCGTAGTTTGGGGACATCGCCACAGCTACACTTGTAACTACAGTCGTCAAGATGGACAGAAGCAAAGCTTTCTTACGTCCAAAACTGAAATAGTTGTACATGATGACACTAATTTTCATAGTAAGTGCCATGAACTATGTAGGTTCTTTGTGTGTTTTTGTGAATATGTGAGCTATGCCAGCATGAGCTTACATGCAACTGACGGATTGTCAGTTATAAACCTGGTGTTTTTCCCTCACTATGACTTTATTTCATTTAGTTCCCCCATCCATTCTCCCCCCTTCTTCCTGATCTGTCCACTTTCTATTAAACGGCAACAATTACGTGTGACAACATGTTCGATTCAAACATACTCATTGTAAACGCAACACAATTTTCAAAAAAAGAATGAAAAAATACATAGAGGATATCTGTCTTTTCTTGACTAATACCATGTTTATCTCATCGAGTGAGGTAGAAAATATTTAACTTGTCTACCTCACGAGATGAGATAAACATGGTATTTGTCAAGAATTGACAGATATTCTATTTAATATATGATTAAATCCTTTCTTATTACGTCAAAAAAGGCCAATTTCATGTTGAGCGGCCGCTTGGAAGAGCCCATCACCGCGGTAACAGTGTGACGTCATATGCGAATTCATGACGTCAGACCATTGTTACATGACGTCAAAGTCTCGAACTTGACGTCACTCGAGTGGTGGTAAAGTTTATCACCACTCAGTAGAGTGATGATAAAGGTTATCGCCACTGTAGCCAGATAGAGGGTTTATTTCACTGATAGAACAGAGTATCTCACCCTCAATCCTATAATAAAAACATGAATAGGCTTGGAAAGGGTATTATGTTGACGAAATAACATTATTTATATTCAGTTTTGATCAGGAGGTTCTTAATGATAACTAACCTTACATTTGTAAATCCATCATATTGACAACCGATTTTTTAAAGCAAACTTCGCCAGATTTCCTTTTTGAGAAGTAACAGTACATGTATATCATAAGTAAATTTTTGGTCACATTAATTAACCCTCTCAATAGCCTATAAGTATATTTCAAAATGTAAGAATTGGAAATCACACACTTATAAGGTAAGGTATTGACAGCCAAAGACGTACAAAGGTAACATCCAACTATGATCTGAAAAAAAGATTTGTTTTGATTATTTGCCTTCTGTAAATCTAACACCTGTCCCTTATCTATCTGCAACAAGCATTCACCATTTTGTTATCATCATGATATCATTGTATTTACTTGCTATCCGGTTGTTTAATTTTGTTCTCTGTATTTCATTACATTGATAACTCTCAAACCACAGTTATACAGTGTAAAAGGAGCACTGTTTACAAACAACAATATATGTTCAAATATACATCTTCTCTATTAACACTTATTTAATATTTGTTCTTAATTTCATAAACCAATCATACAGTATATTCACCCAATGAAACGTTTTGTAAATAGCATTAATCATATTTCTCATGTTAACCTTCTGTATTGGACGACATGAACATTTTAAGGTACTCTTCTTCCTGATTAGTCTTCACCAACATGAATATGAATGCAAATTAACAGCAAGTTTAAGTTTCAAAACTGAATATTAACACATTCGTCGTAATTTTGCAAGGGTTGTATAACAACAAAAACTGAACATACACGTCTGCAATTGGTCCAAATATAAGACATCCGGGGAATCCACCAGCGAAGGCAAGCATGTTACTATGGGAACGTAGAATTTCGTCCTGACACACCATGTGGAACTGAAAAGAAAATCGGTTTATAAAGGTAAACTCATATACATATCGTTCTTGTGTGGAAAGGAAATCTAAATAGCTTATTCTAAAAGATGTATAAAAACATATAATAAGAATGTTACTTTTTTGTTATCAGCATGAAATTCATTCAATAAAGTAATTATTTATCTCTTTTCTTGACAATCGTGATATCAAATTCACTCAAAACACTGTTTCAACTTAAGGGGTGTGGTGTGACACAATAAACAGACTATACAGAGTAACGCATCATTATTTCAACTGAAATACCACCTAAATTATTGTTTAATTACCATTGTTGTGGATGTCTTTTTACACCAAATGCTTGGTAGTGTTACATCGTCAAATGATTTCTCTAACTGGATGGAAAACATTTTCTAAAATAATTTTCCTGTGGTATTGTTACGATAGATCAATAGATAAAGAAGCTGAAGCTGTGTTTATTGCGTAACAAAAAGGGGGTGTGACAAGTCATACATTCACTGGTTTGTGGCCAGATAGGTCTAAGCGGCCCATCAAAAGTGGCTTTCATAAACGGCTTTCATTACTTAACTGAACATTTTTGAGTAGCGACCTTTGACACACTATACAATATTGTAACCAGACTTTCATATATTCCAAAGAAAATAGTGAAATATATTTGTGGTTATGTGAACTTTAACATTACTTACATCTGTGATACCAAATGACTGGATAACCGAGGTGTCGTACACCCATTTTGTACATTCATACATCGTCCTGTTCTCTCTTGACGTCACTTCCGTCACATTGTAGAGTTGGCACTTGGAGTAGGTTGTCTCCCCCTGGCTACTGACCACCAGGAGGACAGTGAGGTTGACGAGTTCTTGATGGAGATCATTCTGTATGGAGTAGGTGTCATTACTGTACCCTGGAATGGCACACCTAAATACAACAAAACAAGACATTTCATATTTCACAAAACGAAATTTAACGACGAAAACCTAAACATCTTTATTTCAAATAATACTCTGCATGACGTAGTTATTGGGAACTGGTATAGGGCACCAATAATATAAGGAATCATTTGGAAGTCAATTGAATTGATAATATTCTTATTATTATTGTATGCCACTCAAGTATTATCATTCAAAAACCTAAGGACTGTGTGGATTTGCGCAAGTGTAATGATCCCAATCTTCTTGGTAAAATTTATTGAATTTTGTTTGTGAAAACTAAGAATGTTTATTGTCTCTTTAAGGAACACTCCGACAAGGTTTCAACAAGACATTTTTTTAAACAAAATTAATGTTATGAATTTGTTCAATCATTAAATTGAAGCACTTCCATGAAAATGTCAAACAAAAAACTTTCGATTAGTATTCAAGGAAAATGTCCACAAAATCTTCTTAATTATGGAAACGTTTCAGTAAATATGGCGGCTAAACCGGAACTTGAAGTCTTGCGTCTCGCATCTAACCTCTCCCATTATGAAAAAGAACTTTTGGGGGATTCGATCGAGACGAGAGAGCAGTACGTTTTAGATCTATATCTATGACACGTTTCGCTTCTATGAAGAATATGCATAGTCGCTGTTGTCCTAACAATGACAGAGTCTCCATGGCTTGATGCGAGCGGTGCTAAAGGTGATAGGTAGGTGATGGGTCGAGAGTCTCTATCTGCAACCTCACTGTATATCCCATATCAACCGAAAAGGAGCAATAACCTATACATACAGCTTTCAGAGATAGGGCTTTTGGTTTAGGTAGAGGAGTGAGAGACAATTTCATGCTTCATCCCAAATGAGTTTTGACACAAACACTTTTTACTTTTCGTTATTTTAAGTAAGACTTTAAAAAGTATTTATATAAACATCATGGTCATGATGATGTCAATTTTTTATTTGAGATTATGTTTTTTTTGAAAAAGCTGTGCTTGAATCACTAGTCAATTTGTGTTTGCAGAAGTATCATCTGGACCCTTAGCAAGGAATTTCTGACTTAGATGTTCCAGATTCTGTTGCATGCATTTTATCACTGTTACATATTTCATACATAACCTAAATTATACCATTTCATCATCTGACATTTGTTTAGCTAATGTATTTGTCAGTAATTAAATCATATTTTTTAAATTCAAATATCCATTCCCGTTTTTATTTCCGCTTACGTGGGCCATCACAGTTCACCTCAGGAAATAAATTTTGAGGTAATTACATACATTCATATACTATAATCCTTCTTGAGTTGCATTTTTACAGGATGCATATATATAACAACAGTAGAATGGACAGTATGATTACCTTTCCAGTGTAATGTATTTGCAGGTACGTATTCAAGAAAAACTTCACATTTTATTTAAGTATATAATCTTATTGTTTTATTAATCTTAAAATAAGGAATATGTTTGGTCTTTACTGATACTGATCAATATTCTAAATATAAATGGGGAGGTGGGACATACCCTTTTGCAATATCTACAAACTGATAAATATCTAAAATCATTCTGTAATCTTGTCAACATATTTAGTTATTGTTCACCTCAAGCTCAGAAACAGGTGATTTAAATCCCAAATCTTCAGAACACACAATGTAACCATTTCAGTGTGTTTATGTCAAGGAATATTGAGTCTGGAAGGGTCACGGGAGGTGGGGGGTAATAGTAGGGATGAATCATGTCATCTGAGGGACAGTAACTGAGTACTGTACATACTCATGAAATTCATTGTTTTTCTTCTCAAACTATTTTTTTAAGTATAACCTAATATAAAGAGCAATAACTGTTTGCAAATGTTGAAAATGTACCTTTAAATGTTTTAAACTTATTTTATTAATATTTAACAAATATGAATCTAGAGTTCAACATTTCAACAAACACGATTAGACAATATGTTTTATTTTATTCATGAATGCAAAATTAAATGAACCGGACCGGCTTTTATTATTACAAAGGTATTACATATAAATTCATCCTTGAAGTATTTTACATATATTAATAAAGATCGCCAAAACTGTTTGAGAATTTCCACTTTGGCAGGGCAGCTGATATAGTTCGGCTGTTATTGTTGAACAATGTTGTTCTTAACAATGCTCGGAATTGTGAAAAATATTGTATCCGTAAAATGTTCCTTATTAACTTTGGACTGTGAGGCCACTTGTCTTTTTTAATAATGGTTGACAAAACGTGACAGTCTGATTCTTAACTACAATCAATATATTTATTTTCACCTGATCAAGAAGAAATAATAATTGCAAGATGAATAATTATACAATTAAATGACACTTGAAAATGTCAATACATATGTTTTTATAATTTGGTATCTATCTACAATACATTCACACAAAAACAATGGTCAACACATCAAACTTCCCAGTTGGAGTAGCCATCATGGCGAGAGGGCATGTGACATGATTGTGTAGTGTTACACGCGAGTAATGAAATTCACATTTGTATGCAGGCCACAAAACAACAAGCCAAAACCTTTTTACAAAAATAAAAATATCTTTCGCGTTTAAGATGGTTTTGACTTGCAACCATTTGTTAAAGGTATGTAATTCATCATTTGAAATAAATTAAAGCCAAACTTGTCAAACATATTCTGGACTGCACTCTTTAGTCTAAAGCAACTGATCAGTGGCAGAGTAGTTATGGTTATGGACCGGGTCAATGACAATGATCCTCATTAGTAGATACAATTTCCTTCACTTGTGAGTTCCGCACATTATCTCACGAGACAGAAAACAGTGAATTACCTGTACTGCGGTATATCAAGCACAAACACTGGCGCTAGGACGATGAGCGCTGTTGAGGACGCAACCAGCCCAACCAAAACAAACACGTAGCCTTGGTAGGGACCAAATTGTCCGATTTTCACCAGCAATTCATCAAACTTCATCTTCTGCTAAGAAAATAATAATGGAATCATATTCATAGTCCCATAAGACACATATACTGGGGGTGTAGCTTATTCAGTAGAGCATAAGCTAATCACTCTTAAAACAGGGTTGGATTCCGGGTCGCGTGATACCCGAGGAAGTTTAATGGTTGTGCTATATCCTAGCTTTCACCTCTGTATCTCAAGGGCAGAACAATGCTTGATCTGGCACTGTTAACTGAAATATCAGAAACTTAAGAACTAGAATAGCTTTTATGAATTAAATGAACGTTCCGACTAATAATTGAATGCCTGATACTAGTATCTAATAGCAAATCGACATAATTATTGACAGAAAAGAAAAAGTGTTTTAGATATGAACTATGCATTGGTCATAGGTAAAATATTATATATGTCGGAAAGAATTTAACAAAAATATAGCAATTGTTCAGACATTTACAAAACATACCATTTCAGCATCATTGCACATGACGACCAAACTCTGCCAGAGTTGTAGTCTATTTTTCTCCTGATTTGGGGATAGAAAGTCAGTCGATATGCTGGAATCAATTATGCTGTTTGATTAGGGAATTCTAACTGTTGAAAATTACAATTTCTAATTATAAGTTTAGTTGAGTAAGTTTGTAATCCCACTTTAATCTGATTACAACATGAGGTTTGTGATGCATGAGATAAACAGTGCGCCACTTTCTGCCTGATGTTGCATGCTGGGAATCTTTTTTAAACATTTTTATTTCCGAATACATGGAACAGGATTGGTAAGCGAGTAACAGCTTACATGTTCGTTACAACCGCTCATGGATATCATAGAATTGTAAATTGGTGAATAAAGTAATACATAAGTCAACAATAATTATTCATAATATGCTAATGTTCATTAGTGTACGACTGATAAACAACCATTTAGCAAACCTATACATCGTCATCCGAGGTACAAGTTCTGGTTCGGTTGAATCTTTCTATTGCATTTTGATCTCATTCACTGTACAGAATGAAAAAATACAGATAAAATAATTTCGGGGCTGCTATCAGTTTTTGTGAAGTTTCCGCCACCGCCGCACATGTTCCATTGGCTATTACTTTGTTCCATTCAGCTATAATCACTGACAAAATCCTTGAAAACACACTAACCTGAAACTTAATGTTCTGTGAACCCTTTCTTTGGAGAAGTAAAAGAAATTGTTTCGGCTACAATCTCCTCAATCGGCTACACCACTTGTTGGAGGGTAGACCCCCTCATCACGTATGAAGAGATGATGGAAAAGTTGAGAAAACGTTTCAGCAAAACAGAATCTGCTTCATCTGCAAGACAAAAACTTCAAACCATAACCCAATATCCGCACGAACTTTTGGAAGACTGGGCTGAGCGAGTTTCCACAACTGCTCAGGCTGCATATCCCAGAATGCCAGAAAATTTTGTGGAACAAGTTGTTACAGACAGATTTTGCTTGGGATGTCGAGACCGAGAAGCTGGTACCTTTGTGTACAATCTTACGCCATCTTCCCTGGAAAAAGCCATGGATGACATTAGACATTACCAACATAATGACTCGAGGAACACCTTTGGGGTTTGTCGTAACATAAGATCTTCAACTTTGGATAAGGAGGAGTTCACAACCTGTCCTGAAGCAGAATCTGTTAGACGACCAACTTCCCCAAACAGCGTTGACTCCACTTCACTGATTGAAGGTAGAGTTGAAAATCGATCAAATAGTTCCCCTAGCCTATCCCGTCCAAACAATTGTTATGGATGCGGTCAAGCAGGACATTTCAAATCTGAATGTCCTAGGTCCTATCCAACAGTGGAACACGAAGTTCTATTTCAGAAATCACCTGATAGATCTTTAAACTCATAAGGGGGGAGTCAACTGACCTACACTCCTCTCATTTCATCTTAACTGAAGGGAACCACCATGGCCACCAGATGCTGTCTGCAGATCCACCCCACTTAAAGCCGAGTGGGGGATGGACAGGGAAGCTGGTTTCCGGACTATGACACATGGTTCGGACACACTCCACTTTTCAATAAGTGGAGGAACAAAATTGAGGACCACAATGCGTGGTTTGGACACACTCCATTCATCGTTAATCTAGAAGATAGGACAGGGAGTAAATTATCTATCTATGCTCCCTAATAAACATTGAAGTAACTTTGTCAATACCCTTTTATGTTTCAATCCCGCACAGTCTTCTATATTCCGTGCGAGACTTACAACACATTGTCTAGTTGTTTTGTAGAACCTGTACTTGATGTGTACCAGTTAGCTTTATACCTAGAATATTCCACCAGGACTCGGGTGAGTCAACTGCATGGTTGCTGCAGTTTGGTGGTCAGGCCCACTATACAGTACTGACCATTTATTCCGGCTCACTGTCGGAACCCTTACCCACCCCCGCAGGGAATTTACTCGCGAGGAGGTTATGGGCCACCCATGGAGGGGGGCTCATAAAACAGGGAGGAATGTGGAGATCAGCAGTTTCCGGCAGTAAGCGGGATCCAGTGTCTCGCGAATGCAGCATTCCCTAACCGGGAATGCCCGAACTGCCTTGACGCTGGTTCCCGAAACACTACGTGGACTGCCGATCTCTGCATGAAAACTGGGAGTCTGTTCGATAGTTTCGGTAAGTGTAGACGTGCTTTCAGCCCTCTCTCTGCTAGAAACTTGACTCAGGTTCTTATTCTCTGCATGTAGCGTAACAATGTAGAGCCTAACGCTTTTAGAATGCTTTCCTAGTGACGCAATTTCACTACACAACACTCGTGCCAGTAAAATGATATGTCTCGTTACAGTCAATCGTGTTGTAAAAACAATATGACATTTCTGTTTGGGCATTAATCTCTTTTAATGCCATTGATTTCAAAACACAGTACATTGCATGTTTATTTTGTGAAAGTGAAAGTTTATTCGTATTCAAGGCCTCATGGCCAAAAGTACAAAATCGTATGTACATATAATCAGAGCGCATGAACATCGAGATGGTATATTACATAGGTAAATTACGTTTGAGAAAAATAGCAAGATTCTTAAGATATTCAATATTTTGTGAAGCCATAAGCAAGTTAAATTTTTCCCTTGTCGGATTGGTATGAAAATGGCTTGGTAACAGCAATTTTCTACTTATTTCATAAAATGGACAAACTAATAAAAAATGAAATTCATCTTGAATAACGCCATAATTACATTTTGTACATTTGAGTAGGTCAGTATTAACATTTTTATCATATCGGTATTGCTGTATATTAAGTTTGTGACTCATACATCTGAACTTACACAGAGTACGTACCAAGTCTCTATTTGAAATAAGCTTACAAATGTAAACCTCTGGTTCCAGAATACTCTTGTAAGAACAATAATTATGCAGATATGATGACGAACATAATTTACTATGCCATAATTGATACTGAATGTCATGACATCGTTGTTTAAAACATTTCAAAAACGCTGGAATGTCACCACATTCTTGAGATATCCATACATATGAAAAACCAGTTTCCATTAACAAGGTACGAACATGCGACACCCAACTGATACCACCATGGTCGTCATATGATTTAAGCATAAGATAGCAGGCCTTTGGATGGCGACTCGTTTCCATGTTTAATAACCTGGTCCAATATTTAACACATCTTTGAAAATAGTAAATACATAGTCTTGTTCTACCAACTTCTCCAAGAATAGTTGAATTTGATACAAATTTACCGACTCCTAAATATTTCTTGAAAAAAGAACTATGAACTTGTTCGATTTTATCTCTCACAGAATAACCCCATATTTCAGAACCATATAAGAGTATCGGTGCTATTTTTGTGTCAAATATTTGGGTTATTACACTCAATGGGAGTTGAGGATATTTGTTAATGAGTTGAAAAATGGGAAAGCAGGCCTTTTTAGCTTGAATAGCAAGAGTTTCACATGCCTTTGACCATACAAGTCTTGAGGAAAATATTATACCTAAATATTTGTAATATGAAACAACATTGAACTTTTCTCCATCATACATCCATTTTTCGTTCTTATTGAGATAACCACCATTTCTAAATACGACAATACATGATTTATCTAAGTTAACCTTTAGACCCCATTTATCACAGTAGTTTTTTAGTAAATCAAGCTTCTTCTGTAAACCAATAACAGTGTCATCTAATAACGTTACATCATCAGCAAACAATATCAACTGGATATCATCAGATCCGTCTCTCACAAAAATGCCTCTTAATCCAAAAGTCTTGAATTCTTCAATTAACTCGTTGATAAAAAAGATAAAAAGCACAGGACTAAGAATGCAACCCTGGCGAACCCCGGCGGATGTTGTAAATACTTCAGTTTTAAGATGTCCAACTCTAACACAAGCAGAAACTTGTTCATACATATTTTTCAATATAAAAAACATCTTACCGTGTACACCCTTTGTTAAAAGAAGGTATAATAATTTGTTCCTATCCACGAGGTCAAACGCCTTCTTGAAATCTATAAATGCGGCATAAAATCTATGTTTCGGCTTCCGCAAATATTTCTGACACAAAGACTGCAGAATGAACATATTGTCGACAGTGGAATAATCACTGCGAAAACCTGCTTGAGATTCGTGTAAAATTTCATGGAGGTCAAGCCATATTCTTATCCTGTTTTCTAATATAGATGTAAAAATTTTACCCATTGTATTTAATAGTGAAATCCCTCGATAATTGTTCGGATCATGAAAGTTTCCTTTCTTATGAAGAGGAATTATCATACCTACATTCCAACTATCTGGAAAGATACCTGAATCTAAAACACAATTGAACAGAATTTCGAGAAAAGGGATAAGAAAGGGAGAATGTTTATAAAATTCAGATGGGATCCCATCAATTCCAGGGGACTTTCCTGTTTTAAGAAGAATAATAGCTCTCTCAATTTCATCCTTTGATATTGGTTCTGATAGGATATCGGCAATAAGACATTCTTCACATTCATTGGATTCATGGTTTGATAAAACATTTTCCACCGTTTCATCAAAAGGATGATTATTTACAGGACCAACTGGATTTAAAAGATCTTTAAAATATTCATACCATGAGGTTGCAGTAATATTACTTCGATTTGTATCGCTCTTAAGTAATCTCTTAATCTTCAACCAAAACCCTTTGCAATCTCCCTCTCGTGCTGCTTTACTTATCTCATCTACTTCCTGTTGACTACACTTGTTTTTCTTTTCAATACATATGTCCCTAAACACTTTCTTTGACTCCAGATACTTAACAAGATTTTCATCTGTACGACATCTCCTAAAAGCATTCAATTTTTGATACTTTATGTTCTTCGACTTAATACATTCATGATCAAACCACATTGGTTGAGTATATTGTTGCCGCCCATGTTTATTTCACAGATATCAAGGAATGATTTAGTTTAGAAACATGCACGGACGATCGCATGTGAAAAACGAGGAAATGGACACGTTATCTGTGAAACACATGCACAGTGTCAATCATTTCAAGTAGCATGTCCAGGCCATTTTTTTAGAAATATAAATTAATGTTTTTCTTTGTATATTTATGTTCCAATATACCTCAGAAATGCAAAACACTTTACTTTTTGAAAATGTGGTCACTGGGGAAAAAAATATAGCCCTTTCTGTACACCTTCAGGCCACGCCCACTTTTTTGTCTCAGTTCATTTTTTGAGAAAACAGTTCTAAGGTCCATATTTTTCCATATGATTGAACAAGTTTGAAGTAAAAAATCCATAAATATAATAGAGAACCATTTTCTTATGTACAGGTGTCAAATTGCCCACAAATAAGAAAAATAATTTGTAGATAACCAAAATGCGAGGTACAATGCAAATCGATTTTGTATGATTTGATATTTTTACTAATGTCTTTATATATTCATTACACCTATCATCTATATGAGGTATAGAATATAATTAACTGCATATATAAATAAATTCATTCTACACAGCATAGATATCAGTTTCAATGTTGTCCAATAATATATATTATATTGGTGATATCTCAATCCATTGTGAAATATCTAATCAGCATTTCTCCTAATAATTTAATAGTGTTATATGCCATAATGTCGCAAAGATGTTTAATCATAGAATATTATCCAAATTGTAATCAGATGTGTAACTTTGTACTTGACATTTCAGATGTAAAAAATCCAGTTAATAATTCTGCCGAGAAGTGAAAAAAGAAACATGAATAATATATTTGCTTCTTTACACACAAAGTATTCACGTCTTGCTTATTTCAGTGTACACATTAGTTGTACATCATTTTCCACAGTTCAGATACGGTTATCTCAGAGGTCATTGTTTTCGTTATTTAAATTATCATATTAAATTATGATATTTTGGATAAGGATAATAGAAAAAAAGATTAAAGAATCAACATGTCAAAGAAACTAAAATACTGTTAGATCAGTAGAAGAGCACATGACTTCAAACATTAACCAGTTAAAGAAGAATTGTTTAGAAAGGCAAAAAGAGGCAGCAAAAAAAAAGAATAATTTTGATTTCTTCAATCACCAAGGAATATCATTCAATTCCATTTTTCCCATCAAATAATTATAAATAAACATGCATTGAAATCCCCTCATTCAACCACCATCAGAAAAACTTTAATTTACGAGTAATCACTTATGATTATGTTATGTTCTGACTTCATATATCTTTGTTTGATGACATGCATTAATCGTTAATTGAAAATCATATATCTACTTTCAGAGACATTGTTTATATAGTTCCATAATTTTGTTAAACATTACACATTTAACAACTGTTACAGTGACCTCCATGTTACATGAATAGCTAGGCTAAATGAAAGGAAAAAAACGTTCATAAACATGTTGATGAATATTTCACAGTGATACAGTGTGTTATTATGCAAATAAAACATTTAATTTTAGTTTATTTTGAGTACGTGACAGAGTTGTGTGCCCTTTGCGTCAAGACACCAGTGGTGTTTATAAGGACATTTGACATATATTCCGTGCTTCTAAAAACAATTAACTGGTCCAAAAATGTTCCTAAGTCCATCATCTTCAACATAAATGCTGTCATTTACCTTATTTAGTATTTTCAGGATCTTTAAAAAATTAAAATGCGTGAGAAATAAAATCTACTGAACTGAAAAATATGTTGATTATGATGGTAGCTGCTCTAAAGTATAACTGACAGGGACCAGTCCTCGTTTTAATTCTCAGTGCCATAGCAAATAAACAAGAGCCCGTAATACAAGGCTCTCTCCCCAGAAAAACTTGGACCTGGTTTTAGATTGTTACGTAAGAGTTACTTCACTTGGAAATCACTCTGGACATGCTATTTTAAGTAAAAGATGGCTGTGGGTTGTCTTGAATATTTCTGCGTTTACGTGAACACTTGTGATTGATCATGAAATGTTCATATTTTAACTATATTTTTAGATGTTCAGGTTCGCCACCCTTTGCTTTTTATTTTATTCATATGTCAGAATACATGAACTTTGTATTTGCAGTAATCAACTTGTAAATAATTCGTTTGTTTTTTTTAGTATAAAATGTAAGAAAAACACAAATAGTTCTTTTTATGACTTTTAAATGACACTGGTTAACACTGATTCTTTAGGAAGAATAGTCTTTTGAACATCTCACTCACATAAAAAAGGGTTATTAAATATCATTATTCAAACTGTATTGAAAAATAACATATAATTTATTACGGTATGTTGCATATGTGTTGGAAACAATTACGGTAATTTCATTGTTTGGTAAACAGGTACATTGGGAATAATGGGATACTTTACATGTCGCTGTTGTTTGCCTCAGCACGACACAGCGCTACCAAGTACATGTAGACCGCAAAAGCGTGCTACACGTGCAAGTCGTGCAATGACAAAGGCGGGCGGCTGATTCGGTGCAATTGTGTCAATTCTTCTGTCTGCCTTTTACACAAAGATCTGACTTCAAGTTTAATTACTGAAGAATGTCAATTTCTGCTTCTGTTGATATGTTTATATATTGCTATTTAGAGATTGCAACAACCTAGTGTCCGCTTGAATTATGTTGTTTATACGATGGGCTACATTGTTAGTCTCTTTACATCGCTCACAGTAAGTTACAGTAGAGACACGATTAATTTCGCCAGTGATGATTCGTCCGTATGGATAATAAAGAAATTAACAAACACACACGAGATTTTATAGATCGGGAAAATATCACTTTATAGTCTCGTGCTGCAAAATCAATTAGAGATTTTTGGTAAACGTTTATATAACATTTTAGTGACACCACATGCAACCAAAGCAGTACAAATATTCGATCAGTAATAAAAATGTGAAGTTTTCACATGAATCCAGTTATTCAAGGTGTTAAATTAATGGTTCAAACAGCATATGCAAAACGAAATGAAAACAGAATGAAGGACATTTGAATAAATGAAAATACACTCTGAAACAAAATATCCTGTGACCATAGATTCACGCCACTATGACAGGGTTTTTGTGAAAACAGTGATAAACTGTTATTTGAATTTAGCAAAATTTTCACGAGCTATAAACATACCCTTATTTGGGACTCCACATCAATCATTGAGCCCTTTGAGCGATTGCAGCAAACTGGTTCTCAAGATTTGTTCTGCATTCCTATGGTGTGATTTAAATTTACCATGAGAATGAAAATATATTTGCAAGTTCCTGGTGAGTTCGTAGGCTGCATTCTGTGTTAAATTTCCCGAAAAACATCGCTAGATAACAGTGTATTGTAACTTCCGGTTGCGCATGAGAGCAAGAAGGACGTGCATCAACTGAGCTCCCGCAAGCTCGCGGAAAATCCATGTTAATCCACATGAAGTAATGAAAACTATTTGTAATTTGCTTTAACAATGAAGAAAACATTACATTGATGCAACATTGAAAAGACTTTTGTGAAAATAAATCCTGCATTTGTCACAAAACTGTGGACTTCAAAACCACGTGAGTACAACTTAAATATGGGAAAAACGCGAAGTTCCTCCCCCACGTCTACATCGAATATAGAAGAAATTATACTTCAATCCGAAAAGAGATTATCGTCGCAAATTTCCGATGTAAAACTTGAGTTGGGAAATCTTAGAAAAGAAATAAAAGAAGACATTTCTAAGTTGACGGTGCGAGTAGACGACATTGATAGCGGTCTTTCTAGCCATGAAACTGAAATACATGAACTCAAACAACAGAACGCCGCGTTACAGCAAAATCTTAAGGAGCACATCTCTCAGTATGAAAACAGATTACTTCTCAGAGAGATTAGTGATAGAAAGGCCAATTTATTGTTCTACGGCATTTCCAAGGAGCCGAGGGAGAACACAGAGAGGGTTCTACGCAAATTCATGGAGGACGAGCTAAACCTAAGTTCTACACGCGTGGGTGAAATCTATTTTAAGAATATCCACCGTCTCCCTAAAAAGCCTTATGCCGAAGACCCCAAACCAAATGCTCCCCCTGCTATCATAGCGGCATTTTTGTGCATTCCGGATCGCGATGATGTGCTAGAGGCAGGTCGGGTGCTGCGCGGTACGGGTAAATCTGTTCAAACAGATCTGCCTCCCAAACTGAAGAAGCAACGTGCAATACTGTCCAGAAAAGCCCGCGAAATGTATGATCGAGATAACCTCCACACCCGTGTCCGTTTGGTTGGTGTGGAACATGTTGTGGAAACCCGTGACCCAAGGAGACCAGGCTCAGCTTGGTCACGCTATGACATCAACATTGACCACTACTTCAAATGACTCATTATATACATTCATTTCCTGGCGATATCAGTGAACAGAAGTTGACAATGACAGATAAGCAGAAATCCTTAGAAATCTGATTGCAGACAAAACTTTATATAGTTTTGTATCATTACATTTTTTGTCAGTTGTAATCTTTAAGTTTAAGCAGCTTTTTCTCGAGTGCGGAATAACTCTATTTTATGATGATTTATTGCGATCTACATTTACCATGTAATCCCGGTCGCCTCTACCGGTATACGAGAATCATTCTTGATGTGAGATTATTCTCCAGTCTATTTGATATTGTTTTCATGTTGGTTGTTGATGCCATTTGTTTACATTTACGCGATCGCCTAGTAGGCACAGCCTTCAGTTATTAGGTTTTTTTCAGTTATCTTCACGCGATCGCCTTGTAGGCACTAACATATGGTTTGTTATAGTGTGGATCGCTAAGTACGCATAGCCTCCAGTTTTTAAGTTTTTCAGTTAACTTTAAGTGATCGCCTTGTAGGCACTAACATGTGGTTTTGTTACAGTGTGGATCGCTTAGTAGGCATAGCCTTCAGTTGTCACTTTTTTCAGTTATCTTCACGCGATCGCCTTGTAGACAACAACATATTGTTAGTTATAGTGTGGATCGCCTAGCTCAAACGTCTGGGGTTTTTTTTAGCGCGGAGTCTACCTGTTATATCTTTACGAGATCGCCGTGTAAGCACAACTTCATAATGTTGGTTGTGGAGATTCTTTTCGTCTACATGTGATTAGCAAGTTGACACATATTTGCTAAACTATGTTTCTCCCGAGTCCCTTTACATAATGAAAGGATATTTTTGTTCGATTTTGTGTTCATGAATATTATGTTTATTCTTAACGTGTGAAATATCCTCGCTTAAAAGTTATTTGACATAAGCATATTAACTTAATCATCTTTATTAATTTTTTAATTATTAATTTTCTCTTTGTTTGTATATACGAAGCACTTCTGTTTCATTGATTTCAAGACTATAATGGTACTTAAACTGCTTACTATATGAAAAGACTTAAATTACTTTACTTACCTTATCGACGTCACCATGGTTCCTTTGAAATTAATACACTTATATAATCCAAAATGTGCCTATTTTGATAAACAATTATCCACGCGGCTGTAAACCATCGCGTTACAACAACCGAGGATAAATGGTAATAGCACGTGCATCACGCGTATCCTAATGCTGTAGCCCCGAGACAAACTACCGTATTGTCTCAGGTATGTGTATCTGTAATTTATTTTTTAAGGTCCACAAATTATCTCAGAACGGTTGACTCCTTGCATATATACCACTATATTTATTTTCTTGATCTATTATTTTCCGCGAGTTACAGCGTAACTCAAAACTCACTTATATTTATGATTTTATATTTCATACCAGTTTCATTCTTTGGAAGTTTCATATTTGAAAAACAGGTTTTTACATACAGGGTCTTCTGGGTTATGATTTTGACATGGGTACTAACAGCACAGAATACTGTATTTATTCCATATGGCTAATTTAAAAATATTAATACATAATTGTAGAGGCCTACAAAATAACTTAAAAAGGAAAACAGTTTTCAGATTTTTTAAAAGGAAAAGAGCAAATATATATTGTTTACAAGATGTGCACTTTACGTCAAAACAAATTCAAACAGTTAAACAACAGTGGGGCTATAACCACTGTTATGTTAGTCCATATACCAGCAATGCAAGAGGAACGGCAATTTTGTTTAACAACAATTTTGAGTTTGAGGTAAAAGATAAAAAATTTGATAAGGGTGGAAATTATGTTGCTCTAAAAATCAAGATAAAGGAAATAACCTATACAGTTATTACCATTTATGGCCCAAACAAAGATTCTCCAAATTTTTATGAACATATTGAAAAGCTTATCAAAGATTTCGATAGTGATGAAATCTGCCTATGCGGCGACTTTAATCTTGTTATCAACCCCAAAAAAGACACATATAATTACAAAACTGTTAACAACCCCAAAGCTAGAGAAACAGTTTTAGAAATGATGGATTATTTTGATCTCAAAGATGCATGGAGAGAAAATAATATTGATTCGACAAGGTATACTTGGCGACAACCTACTCCATTAAAACAAGCTCGGCTTGATTTCTTTCTCTTGTCACACAATTTATATTTATCTGTTGAGAAATGTGACATTATTCCAAGTATTGATTCCGATCACTCAGTTGTCGAGCTATCATTGAAATCGTACGAACTTCCACGCGGGAAAGGGTTTTGGAAATTCAATAATTCATTATTATATGACAAAAAATATGTTGATATGATCAACGAAACTATAAAATCTACGCTTAAACAGTATGAAATTAATGAAAATGGAAATATTACATACTCAATAGATGATCAATTACTATTCGAAACTTTACTATTAATGATCAGGGGTAAGACAATTTACTACGCTTCAACCAAAAAGAAAATACAAAATAAACTAGAAGTGGACCTTGGAAATGAATTAAACGATTTAGAAATAGAACTAGATCAAGAAGAAAACAAAAATGATAAGGCTATTATTCTTGATAACGTCAATGACATCAAATTAAGGCTTGATGAAATCAATAACAACAAAATACAAGGAATGCTTACAAGATCAAGAGCGAAATGGATTGAAAAGGGGGAAAAGCCTACAAAATACTTTTTGAAACTAGAATCCAGAAATTTCCTTAACAAAGCTTTTACAGAAATTGAAAAAACAGATGGATCCAAACTTACCGATATTGAAAGTATCATAAACGAAACTAGAAACTACTATACAAAACTTTACCAATCAGAAGATGTGCTTCAAATTGATCTTAACGAAATTTGTAAAAGTTATGACATTCCTAAACTAAACGAAAATCAAAAGAGAAATTTTGAAGGAAAACTAACTTTAAACGAATTAACAAAAGCTCTCAGAGGAATGAAGAACGAAAAAAGCCCTGGTCCTGATGGCTTTACATCTGAATTTTATAAATTCTTTTGGAAAGATTTAGGTATATTTTCACTCAACTCATTAAATACTGGATATGAAAAAGGCACACTGTCAATTTCACAAAAGCAAGGCTTAATCACGTGTATTCCTAAAGGCAATAAACCAAAGAAATACCTAAAAAATTGGCGTCCTATCTCGCTTCTTAATTCTTCTTACAAAATTGGAGCCGCAGCAATTGCAAATAGAATAAAAAACAAACTTCCATCTATAATCCATGATGATCAAAAAGGTTTTGTAAAAGAGAGATATATAGGGGAGATAACCAGGCTAGTTTACGACATAATGGAACACACTGAATCTTTCCAAATTCCAGGATTACTCCTTTTAATCGATTTTGAAAAGGCCTTCGATTCTATTGATAGAAATTATCTTTGTAGTGTCCTTAAATTCTTTAATTTTGGTCAAAGCATTATTGACTGGATTACCACTTTCTATAACGACATCGAATCAAGAGTCTTGGTAAATGGATTTCCATCCTCACCCTTTAAAATCGAAAGAGGTTGTCGCCAAGGCGATCCGGTAGCGCCATATCTATTCATCCTCTCTGTTGAAATCTTAGGCATTCTCATTAGAAATAATGCTAACATAAAAGGGATAAACATTGGAAATATAGAATATCTATTGTCTCAGTTTGCTGACGATACGTCACTTACACTAGATGGGTCAGAGAAATGTTTATATGCTGTCTTGAAAACTCTGCAATTCTTTGCACGTTTTTCTGGTTTAAAGGTTAATTTGGAGAAAACTAGACTACTATGGATTGGTTCCAAAAAACGATCTCGTCTCAAATTATGTAAAGATTGGAACTTTGATTGGTCACAATGTGATTTTAAACTCTTGGGAATACATTTTAGCATTGATATGGATAGCATTTGTCAAATAAATTACGATGAAAAGTTTCTACAAATAAAACATTTGATGAACATATGGTTAGCAAGAAATCTTACACCTTACGGAAGAAACACAGTTCTTAAATCCTTACTTCTGCCAAAGTTGAACCATCTATTCTCTGCCCTACCCCGCCCACCTGAAGCTGTTATTGAAAAATTCCAAAAAGAGTGTTTTAAATTTATTTGGAGAAACAAACCAGACAAAGTTAAAAGAGACACCGTTGTTCTTAGTCCGGAACACGGTGGCCTTAAAGTCCCAATTATCAAAGATATTATATCTTCACAAAAATTGAAATGGATCCAGAGATTACAATGTTGTTTGTCAAATTGGAAAGATTTACTCATGCATAGACTGCACAATCAAAGTCTTTTGTGGATATCAGATAAAACATATATTGAAAATAAAGTAATATCTTCAATTTCAAATCCATTTTGAATAGAAGTCTTTAAGGACTGGTCCAACACAGTGGGTAAATATAAACGACCTGCTAAAAGTACGTATGATCTACTCTCGAAAAGTATATGGAATAACGATAGTATTAAGGTTGGAAATAAGAGCGTTTTATACAAAAAATGGGCAAAGAAGGGTATAATATTTGTAAATGATTTATTGGATGAAAATGGAAGATTTTACTCCAAGGAAGAATTGTGTACTGTATATTCTCTTGATATCAACATTCTCCATTATGAGGGTATTAAACGTGCAGTTCTTTATTATGCTAACTCAATTGATGTTACTTTATCCGATTGTAAGCTTCACAATCCCGTGTACCCTTTCATAATCAAATGTACAAATACTCTTTTGGGTCATCCGAAACTGTATGATATGTTACTTGAGTCACATTTTGTAAAACTCCCTTGCTATGATAAATGGGAACAAGTCACTGGTTCGCACTACACTGATTCAGATTGGGAATGTTTTAGCACTATTGCCAACAAATGTACCCCTAGCACTGATCTAAAATGGCTTCAGTACCGAATCATCCACAGAATACTCCCAACAAAACATTTCCTTTACAAAATAAAATATGTTGATACCCCACAATGTACTTTCTGCAATGCAGCTGACGAAACTATTTATCATATGTTCTGGGAGTGTAGCAAGGTGAAAAATATATGGCAAGAGATTAAAATTTGGCTCAACACTGTTGATGTACAACTTAGTTTTACAGTTTCCCAGATATTATTTGGAGTGAAAGGGAAAAATAATTATGTTTTAAATGCTATTATTATGTTAGTTAAGAATATTATATACTATTGTAGTAAGAAAAGTTTTATCCCAAATATAATATATATCAAGAGGCAAATCACACAATATTACAATATTACAAAATACATATACATTAACCAAAACCAGGAAACATATTTCCTGAAATTGTGGTCTATCTTGCATGTTCTATTTAGATGAGTACCTGACTTCATCAACTTTTCTGTATGCACAATATACCCAAAAATTTATTTTGTTATAGAATTACTTGTATATTACCATGTATGCTAACCTGTATGTATGCCTGAAAAAAAGTGAAATAAAAAAAATAAATAAATAAATAAAAAAAAACAGTGTATTGACTTCAATATATACATACGGAAAACAAATTAAGTTAAAAATTAAATTCGAAAACAAAAAATGATGCCATGGCAAAGTTACTGTACCGTGAATAAATTATGACTCTTTCACATACACATGTTGATTTTGTAATAACTTCTTCAAAGAAAGATCGTCCATGTAGACAATTTATGAAATTACGATTGAATTTGTAATGATACTGAAATTTCACCCAAAATAAGTATGGATGTAGTGCAAAAACTGGGCGATAGACAATGGGTTTCAGGCATCAAAAATAAAGTTTGTGTTACCGATTTGACTTCCACACATCAAATTATCTCTTATCTTGCAAAATAGGGAAGTAACTGGTCATTGAAATTGCATCCTTTTTTTCAACAGTTATTGTCAATAATTTGACGATATCATACGATTTTGGAATAATCTTTGGATTCTTTTGAGTTCAATCTGTTAATAAAACACTTTTCATTGATTTCTACGGGTCATTACAGTTGACACTGACCATCTTTTGTTATTACACCATTTTCTTTGAATTTTGTTTTTTGGAGATTTTGCGACTTTGAAGGTTATTAGAGGTCTAAATAGTGACTTTTGACTAAAATTTTTATACTAAAGTTTGACCTAAGGGCTCGGAAGAATTGAATTACCCACAACACAACTACCAATAACAACTTTCTTTTATCAGACTAATGTAACTTGTATTTTTACATAAACTGCAACAATTTTATGAATTCAAATATCCAAAAGATGCGAAACGTTATCCGGATGAAACTTTCTTCCATTAACTACTAAATTATGGTACTATCATACCATACGATTATTTCTACAATCACATCGCCTTCTTTTTTATCAGGCAACTTTTGTTGCTGAAAAAACATGGGGGTGCTTAACTTTTTTCCGTATGTAATAGATTGGCTAAAATCAAGACAGTCTATAAATAGCGTTTAATAATCCAACGTCAGCAAAACGAGGGTTTAGCCCGATGGGTCTCAGGGTATTACTTTGATCATAACACAGTGACATATACACTTACATGTATGTAGCAGGATGCTAATAAAAGTAACATAAAAACACCGCCTGAGTATGCCACTGAACATTACCCATCAAAATGACCGATTATGGTGTTAACAATGATATCCACGATGGTAATACAGCATGCAAGGTGACTTTAAAGAGCTACTCCGAGATTTCCATCACATACTGTTTTGCTTTGATACAAACGAAAAGGACATATTTGATGTTATAAACAAAACATCTCACATATTCATTCTAAAATGACAATTATATTTCAGAAACACTCGTTTTTTTAATAAAACATTACTAGCTTTATATCGTTCTGTAACACCTGTAAGCTTTAACATACCAATGTATTATTTATTTTATATGATACCCTCCCAATCCAAATAAATTATTTTTAACATTTTAAAACGGAAACAGGTGCGTATTTCGAGTCCTAAGTCATTTCAAAGCTCATTTCAGCATTAATATATCCTCGTGTTATAGCATAATTTAATTTTAAAACCCAGTTATAATACAATTGGAACAAATTAAAGAAGTTCACATATGCATTAATTACTAATTAATTTCTAAACCACCTACGGAATAAAAAATCGCTTGTTTACATACCATGGTTCAAAATTGAACTTTTAAAGCAAAATATTCATTACCATCGTTTTCTCAGTTTTAAGCAGTCAGTTTAAGTTAAATTCGCTGAAAAATACTATCCCGTTAACATATGAAAATGCTTTATTCTTACACCTTTTAGTAATTCTAAGGTCAAACGTTTCTGATGCAACTGCAATTTTTAGTGATCAGATAGGTTGTCCACTCGTTTCTGTCATATACAATGTACAATACTTAGCTAATTTATTATCCTTAAGTTAAAACTAGGGTTGAATTGAATACATAAAAAGATTAAAATGGCGTTGTCGTTCAATGCTTAACTTGAGCTACCAACATTCTTTTTCTAACGAGTTTGTTGATGGATTTAGGTGTCAATATATCAGTTGCTATGACAACACACGTGCATCCCTGTAAATTGCTTTTCAGATTTGTTTATTCTTGTATTGGCGTGTGATATTTGGCCTTTGAGTTAACTAAGTTGGTTGTATTATACAAGGCGATAAGGACACAAACTTAAAACACTCCACATCAAAATAAAATAAATTCGTCTGTTGTTGACAGATATAGAGGTTATCATGCGATTGTGTTTTGGGATCGTAAATATCCTGCATTAGGAATAAACATTGTATTTTGCGAGCCTTGGCGAGCTAAATACATAGTGTTTATTCCTAATGCAGGATATTTACGATCCCAAAACACACGAGCATGGTAACTTCTTTATCAGACAATGTCATTTTTATATTTTGATTCGAAAAAATGCCTGATACTATTTTAATAGTTTACGTTGTTTTAAGATTCGCGCATTGATATATGCTAATGAATAGAGCAGTGACTCTGACGGTGAATTGACAACATATAAGTCCTCCTTATATATGCCTTTTATTGCCGTTTGAGTTATTTTTTCACGACTCCAAAGTTTTGAAATCTAAAAAATCTATAAAATACGATGATTTTAAAAATAAGACGCATTTTAAATGGTCTTTGGCGGGATCGAACTGACGTTCTTTATCCGACGTCATCGAGAGGACGAGTCAAACTCACCAAGGGGCAAGAGTTGCTTCCCTTCGCCTACGTGACAATGGCAGCTTGCGTTGAAACAGCGATTGAACGAACATTGATGGTCGTAGAGCTAAACTAGATGATAGTCTGTGGATTTCCGAATCCAAACTAAACAATATTAAAGCAAAGAACACCGAAGATGGGTAAATTAAGTGTTTGAACATGAGACTTGAACTGCCTTTGGTACCTGTGAGTAAAATTGTTCAGTCGGTTTCATTCAACCCGTGATGACAGTGTTTTGGCACTACTAAGTCGTGCAAATGGCTAAATATTCATGCAGTGTTGTTGTTATTTCTTAGATCAATGTCTATGCAATATATGATTCATATTGTAATGTCTCTCGTCGTTACTAAAATGCATTCAAAATGTTAACGCTTGTGACGTCATCGGAATTTTCGAAAGAAGTTCCGACCTTGACCTTTGAAATTAGCATCGGTATCCGTATATGACCCTTAGCCACGCCCAACGGATATCGAAAATATCTGTTCGCTTTATTATGCCGAGAACACTATCCATTGTATGATAAATACTGATATCGTTACAAGTTTTATCATATTCTAAGGCTCCAGTCGATGTGTGGCTTAATAACTGCATCAAAATTGTTTGAATAAAAACAAGAATATATGAAACACTTGAGTTGAATATATGTTTGGAAATTTGTTTGAATAAATTAGTAGTTTTTGCTTTTCTATATCATAGAAACAGAGCGTCCAATGATAAGAAAACAATCTACCTAAGTACAGCAAGTCGTAGCTAGTTGGATAAACAGCATCATATTGTCTGAGTAAACTCTGCCTGTGTTGAACTGAGATTAGAAAGTTAGTTGGTTACCATAGGGATTTTACAAGTGCTTGATTAGAAAGTGATTCCCTCTGTCTTTTGTAGCATGCCCGTCCTGGGACGTAGCTCAGTTGGTATAGTGTCCGCTCATCACAAGGGGGTCGGGTTCGATTTAACCTGTGTCATACCAAAAACCGTTAAAAGATGAGGATGTCGTTTCCTTATTTGGTGCCCAGCATTATAAGGATAAAACTTGAACTCGCGCTGCCGGGTTCCATAGGCACACAACAAATTACAATTACAATGTAACCAGGACAAATAAGAGATATCATTATTGTTATTGTCATTATCAAAAGATCAACACACAACACGAAACTGACACGTCTGACAATGGCTGGGATGTTATTATAATGCTTGAACAACACTGCTCTCCAAGGCGTGGTAATTCCATAAGAAGTAAGTGCCGTGGTAGAAGGAAGTTCTTGTATGATATGCTTGGTATGCCAAAATTATTAAACGTTCCTTTTAAACAGAAGTATGATTTCATACAAAAATCCAAACAAAATTCTTGAAAAGACAAACGGGCACATACTTTGCTATCAAGAGACGGATATAAATTCTTCCAAATTACACAATTCCCTTCCAACAGAGACAGCTAGGTGCGAGCAAGCCTTTGTTCGTATTTGCCAAGATCCAAGGGTTCAAACAGATTGCCCTAGCGACAAAAAGTTGAAACTCGAAGTATATCCCTTATTTGCAGCCTATGATAACGCGTCATGGATACCTTTGGCTGCAAACAGCCTTTAATGTCGTAAGTTACATGGAAAAATCATATTTTCATTAATAGTGGGAGGGGGGAATATTTGAAAAATCAGATATGGATATTATTTTTACAAGATAGAATTGTTTGATAACAATGTATGTCACCATTTGTTTATGGTAACTTTTCATTTACTATTTAGCCTACAAAAACTAAGAAGAAGTTTTGTTAAAGGATGAGTTATCTCCTCTATATGTTAAATGTCATTGATAACTATGCCGAAGCAACGGAGGCTTACTTGGGTATGACTTTTCACCCTTTAAAGCATCGTACTGACAAAGATATAAAAATCAACTTACCTTTCTTTGTACCCATTTTCAAACCCTAACCCTATCCAATAATTTGACGAAAATGGTGTTTCTTTAAACTGAACACATTTAGGAAATAACAGGCCGAAACATCAAAACATCATCCTGACAAAGTTTAAAGGTATAAAAAATCAACTGTACTCACTATCTACTATTGAAGAAGTTGTAATCCAAAACATCTTGCTGTTCTTAAAGAAAGAACTTTACTTTCGTTCATGAGTTGAAATTGTAAGCACTGGGTTTCTTCATGCAACGCACGCTAAAGCAGAGCCTCACGTCACGTACTCAACTGTACTCACTTTATGCCCATGTTCAACCCTAACCTTTATTTAACCCTAACCCTATCTACTATTGAAGAAGTTGTAATCCAAAACATCTTGCTGTTCTTAAAGAAAGAACTTTACTTTTTGTTCATGAGTTGACATTGTAAGCACTGGGTTTCTTCATGCAACGCACGCTAAAGCAGAGCCTCACGTCACGTGATCAGTGACCCAGTTTCCGGACTGGCGAGCCGGACGTAAAAGGTTGTCTCGTTGTGCTGACATCTTATACTTGTCGAGAGGGCTTGAAGGTTTGTCACACTTTGTTTTGATATTAATGGTTTTCCATGATGTTGTACCGATGTATTTGTGTATGTGCTCATATAACGAGTTTTATAGTGGCTAGTGTCGTTTTTCGTTTTACTATCTGAAGATATTGAAAACACTACCGTTAATCCTTGAATAGTAAAAGGGCTATTATTTATTTTTAACGTTTTCACCTGGGGATCATTCAGGGTAGGCGATTATTTATTTTAGTACCAGCATGTGATCATGAAGTATTAAAACTGTTAAAAACTGCTACAGGTTGACTAAATGAAATATGATAAAACAATATTGATAAGTTGGCTTACGTTGATAAACAAAATATGGCGGCTTTTAACGGCAGCCGCTTATTCATTCCAAGGAGCGCTACGACCCAACGCTTTTTCAAGTTAGGCGTTAGTTTAAAGAATTACCTTATTCTTCAAGGTTAATCTATAATGTACCCTCGCAAAGCAGATCGTTAAAGGTTTAATAAATATTGACTGTATGTGTTCTATTTCGAACTTCCTATAACTTTACACACGGATTCACATTAGATTAAAATATTTATGAACATGGATGATCTGCTAAACACCGTGTATTCACTGCATTGAGGGTCTGTATGAGTGTGCTGTATTCCCCTGAATGTTTAACCTGCACCGGAAATTATAATAAGCATCCCAAAGTACTTGAAAAAGAAATGAAACCCTTTTTGGCGATAATTTCGTTATTTTGAGCAAAGTTGAAATTGAATTCTAAATATTCATGCACACTGTTTTTTCCCAATTTTTGTTCCAGACAAACTTTGTAGGATTACCCGAAATATATGAGTTAACATGTTTATGAATTATTTTACGACCCCTAATGACATAAAAACTGGACTGCTCAACGACGATACAATGGCTATATAATGTATGTTATTACCCTGAAGGAATTGTACTTTTGCGCGACCGTAATGTCCGTACGCTTCCCGTAGCCATATGTACAGCTGGATGAACTGAGTGCAATGTGAATGAAGTGTCCTGCTCTAGGACACAACACAACGTTAAGCCCAGGTTACAAAGTTCTGATGCCTCCACCGGGATTCGAACCCGGACCATTAGCGTGAAAGGCCAACATGCTAACCACTACACCATGTGTCTATGGGAGCACAGGGACAAGTATGCTTAAACAGTGTAGGAAGGACTTGTAATCTCACCTACTACAGTATAGAGGGGTATGTTCCTTCTATATTGTAGTGGGGTAGGGTGTCTGCCTAACGCTGGTTTTAAGCATTACTTGTCCCTGTGCTCCCATCTCATCCCATTATGAACTCTTGTGATTTTGAATATGAAATATGTCAGTTTCATTAGTCCATTTTCAATCCGTTGTCCCCGCTACTTCTTATCAATTGTGCGATTGCAACAACTTGACAATTTATTCATAATCATGTAAGGTGTGCCTTTTTCCGTTCAGAGTCTCATTTGCATACTTTATGTAAATTTGCTGTCACATAATGTCTTTGTCCAAGGCAATTTCACTAACTATGTTTGCTAGCATTTCTACTTGATATGTCTACCAAATACGATCCCCAGATGTTACGTGTTAACTCTGTATTTAACTATATCGTAGCTATACAGGGGAAATATAATAGTGGATTATCGAAAAGTTATCTGTCTCCTTCAACTGAATGATAAATCAATTATCAAGTCAATTATGTTTCATATGTTCCTGTAGAGGGGAAATATAATAGTGGATTATCGAAAAGTTATCTGTCTCCTTCAACTGAATGATAAATCAATTATCAAGTCAATTATGTTTCATATGTTCCTGTAGAGGGGAAATATAATAGTGGATTATCGAAAAGTTATCTGTCTCCTTCAACTGAATGATAAATCAATTATCAAGTCAATTATGTTTCATATGTTCCTGTAGAGGGGAAATATAATAGTGGATTATCGAAAAGTTATCTGTCTCCTTCAACTGAATGATAAATCAATTATCAAGTCAATTATGTTTCATATGTTCCTGTAGAGGGGAAATATAATAGTGGATTATCGAAAAGTTATCTGTCTCCTTCAACTGAATAGTAAATCAATTATCAAGACAATTATGTTTCATATGTTCCTGTAGAGGGGAAATTTAATAGTTCATTTATTTCACTTGAGTTTTCACATTACACAACATCTGTACTTGAGGTTTGTTATCAGTATGTTGAGCTGGGTATACATTGGGTGTCAAAACGTATGTTTGCACTGCCGTTATTCCCATTGACAATTTGCAATTACGAAAATGATGTTAAAAAGTGCTTGGTGAACCCTTCGACCCTATACCCTAAATCATCAATTGGTGGTTTGGTAGTCTTCTTACTAATTTAGAGTCACGCCGTTCCAGCTTTTTACATTTCCTTTAAAGGTTTAAACTATTACTATTTCTGAATTGATCTGACTAGTATCTGAAATCACATCTCCTACATACTAGAATTAAGAATTGATGACCCTGTGGCCCTTACAAAAAGGGAACCTCATTGAACACACCCTTAAAAAATCAAATATGAAGCCTGAAGAGCTACAGAAAGCTATATAATATAACACGTACATGAGTGCTTCTTTAATGCTCTAGTTATACGAAACGTGCTTGTCCTTATTAAAGCTCATGTCATGTAGCCGAGTGCACATTGTGTATGTGTATAGACCCATGAAGCCAAATATCAAGTTTCTTTACAAACGTTTGCTGTAGTCATTCGCATGTGTGCAATCTCATTCGGTAATGTATTCTTCCTTTTTCTTGTTTCTACTTCTAAAGATTTCAACATTTCTTAACTGTATGATAGATAGTGCATCTGTAGAAAATTGGTAGTGGTGAGTACATTGTGAAAGATAATTTCTCAAATATTCTCTAAATCTATACGTTTATCAAGAGCTTTATCAAGAGCTGCACACGATACCTTTTGTTGATACATAGAGGGTTTTATATGAATGTTCATGACATACTATGTTACGACATGAGTGGCTTAATATTTCCCGAGAGAGAGGGTGATTGTCGTAAACATAGTATGTCATGGGCACGAATATATTATTCTTTTTATTACCATTGTCCAAAACTGAGAAAAATACGCAAGACCCACCTTTCAGTATGTGCTGACTAGCCCGTATAAATTGTGATGATAGGCGAACTGTGACGTCAAAGCATTGTTTATAACATGACCAAAGTGATATTTTTCCCTTGAGCAACATATGAAAAATATGAACCTCGATATGACTGCCCTCGTAGGTAATGAATTAGAATAAGACCCAGGGGCAAAATCTGTGGGTATTTGATAATCAAACACCTTCCCGGACGTAAAATAGCTATAAGCAAAACAACATTTAATTAAGTGTTCCCTAAAGAATAAAGTTTTATAAGGTTCACATTTCATATAAAAGTCATTTGACGCCCATACTTTTGATAAAGGATATCATATCATTGTCCATAACATACTATGTTTACGACACGAGTGGCTAAATATTAGTATTTCCCGAGCTAGAGCGAGGTATATTTTGATATTTAGGCACTGGTGTCGTGAACATAGTTTGTCATGGGCACGAATTTAATATTCTGTTTAATACCGTAGTCCCAAACTTAAAGAAAATACTCAAAACCTAATTCTCAGCATAGGTGTACAAGCCGCTGTTGGCCCGTATTATTATGACGTCATATAGGAACAGTGACGTCAAAGTATTGTTTATAACGTGACGTCACAATGAAAAAGTGATATTTTGCCCTAGGGCAACACATGAAAAATATGAACCTCGATATGACTGCCTCGTAAGTAATAAAAAGCAAAATGTGTCATAAAATAAGTCATATGTTAATGTTTGGATATTCTTTCAATTGCAATGAAAGGTAAAACTGATCAAACATAAAAACCATCACGGACAGGAAATCAATAGGACAGCCACTTTAACTCCACAGTTTCTGCTAGCTTTTAGGTAAACATGCTGCATGAATCTTTTTGTCATATGTCAACCATACATGATTTCAAAGACAAATTGGTTATTAATTCACATAAAGCCCTTGTTTTTAAAACATGCTTAAGACTATGAAAACAGAAACATTTTGTCCATTTATAAATGTCTTACGTGCTTCAACCTACTGTATATTTTATTCACAGGTCAGCGTGACCCAGAAAATAATCAACACACATTGAAGACTACTAACCTCACTTTTACAATGAGCGACAGTCACTGAACAGAAAGTATTGGGTAACACCTCATGCTATCCCGTTCCCCTAAAGTTTTCAAAAGAGCGAATAAGAGTTTATACTGAAGCTACCTAGTATGTACTAGTCAGCTTGAGATAGGGACTGCTTGTTGTACATGCCATTCAGTAGCATTATTTAGATTTATTAAAGATGTTCCTTAATGAAATTACTGCACAACACATCACCTTAATTTTATTCAATTCCATAAGCTTGTAAAGATAGAATGGATGCAAGTCAAACACTACAACAAATGGTTGTATTTAAAAACTTATTCCCCAGTATAATGGTATGAGTTGGTTGTAAATCAAACCAGGAAACTTATATTCTCATCTATTGCTTTGTATTATTATTTTGCCAGTCTGAAAAGAGAATTCTGATACAAGGATAATATTATTTTTCATGTCAACTAAGTGTTTCCCATGTTGTAAAGAGTCACATTTGATTTATATTTTACATTCGTTAGAAACTCCTTATCTAAACACATTAAGTAAATTAATTGTAAGCAAATACGAGAAATATATCGAGGAATAAATAACATAAAAGCATGCATCACTCAAATGATACAAACGACATACTATTTCATCATCTTCTGTGAAGGGATATTCAAGTTTTAATTACATTCACTGACATCAAAGAAACACACGCATCTCTAACGTAATCAAATTTCAATACAACTTTGAAAGTAGGCGAAAGTATTGAAAGATTATTCTATTATTAAAGGCTTGACTGTATGCAAGGACTGCATGTGAACGGGTAGGTTTCTTTTTGTCGGTATATAACGATTTCAAACGGTGTTGACAAGACAACACAACTGTTTTGTGAAGATTTTGACATGCATGGACTAGCAGTTATAAGCGTGTCCCCAGAGAAAGCAGTTTAGTATAAATGTTTATGTGTAACCTAGCATTGTGAACATAACACGACCGAGGTTTGAAAGACGTCCATTCAAAACTCAGCGACAACATGTTATTCTGTGTCAGCCGTGTCTCGTCAATTTCACTTGGGTGTCGTCACTGTATGGGAGACGCGTCGCTTCAAGATGTTTTTAACCGATAAATACGCGACGGTAGTACGCCGATAACCTCAAGAAGCAACAAGAAATACTTGGTTAAGGACACAAACGGTACAATTAACTTTGCTCATCAACCTCATCTAATTCCATTTTTTGGCGATATTGTAAGATAAAGGATAGTTTTATTACCATAATGAAGAAGACATGTTCTAACCATTTTGATCTCAATTTATTTGGATTTTAAGTTGCAAAAGAGATTTATTGTCTTCCATTGTGCTATTTATCAACATAAACATTCAATTTTAGTATAATTACAATCGTTTCTACAGTTAACATAATTTTTGACTAAAAATTTCAAGTTTTGAACCTCATCAATCGGAATGATTCATCTTTGAAAATTTCCGAGATTTACGCGACTGTTTTTAATCATGCTGCTGTTTTTAACCGAGAGGTTACGGTTTTTTATCAGATTTTCGCTAGTGTTATCCTTGTCATAAGGTTATTTTACATGCACTGAATATCGTTAAAATAACATTATATATTGGAATTAATGATATATATTTCATTCTAAACGCAGATTGAAATGGGAGAAACGTTACATGAAGAATTTTTCGTTTGTTGAACCAGTACTATTTAAATTTGTTCCCTGACAATGGATGATTGGTTTGTGTAATGAGAAGTTTGACACTATGTAAATAATACATTTAACATTTATGTATTCTGTGAAATATTTGAAACATAAAAATTTCAAAAAACTTTTCCTTTAAGTGACTTCCATTAGGATTCTATTACATCGGTGCTTAATGAATAATAATTAGATAAAACCGCTACCATATTATATAGACACCATTAAAAATTCTTAATACAAAACCCAAGCAGTTGAAAAGTCCAAACTTAATGTACATTGATCCTAATTTAGCGAGGTCTTACAGATTTTGATTTCTGAAACGAAATAAAATTGACTTTTCCATGGGAACACACTCCATATAATAATACCCAATAAGTTGAAAATCCAGAATGGCACATTTAGGGGAGACCAGGGCAAAGCGCGCCCCCGGGGCAAAATGACTAAGCGTTATTTCTGGAATCATGTGCTTTAGTTGTCACTGTGTATAACCGTACACCGGAACTAGCGAGGTGTACGGCGGAGAAATGTTGCTAGCGAGGAGCGTGATCGCAAACGGGATCACTTAAAAAGCAATCATCGCCGTTTCATCAACTTTTTCTATGTTATTATCATGTCATTAGCTTTCCGAGACATAACTATTTAATGTCATATCCTGTTCATAGTCAGAGATAGCAAATATGTTACTAACAACAGCATTACTCGCAACTGTCACTGTTACTGTCCCTTGGATACAGAATGACAAGCACATACATTTGACTAAGTATGTGTGCTAAAATTATCACATGATGTTGATTATTTGAAAGTTATGAAGTGAAATATTACCTAATTTTCGATTTCGGCTCCTCGCTAGCAACATTTCTCCGCCGTACACCTCGCTAGTTCCGGTGTACGGCTATACACAGTGGTTGTGGACGCAGAAGCGCTTATCCCCGTGTGTTCTATAAATATCTTTTGGTTAATTAACGTATTGGTGTAAAAGTTATTATTTGACATTTCTTGAGCAAATAATGTAAAGGAGATTAGTATGCTGCTGTATTCTATAAAAATGAATATGCCATTTTACTGTTGCTTTGTTAAAGAATGTATCCGTTACAAAAACATAGTTATTATGTTGTTTTTTCAATCATGAAAATATAATTCATTGTTTATTACTGTTCAACCCTAAACGACAAGCAATTTATGCCGTTCTTCTAATTTCGACACAAAATATATGATGTGAATTCTTCAATTCGTAAATATATCCGATTCAGTTCTTCTTATCTTTTATTTATTACTTGTTTTGATAGTCAATTATTAACATTATTAACACTGTCGTAATTACCAGAAATGAACATGTACCAACCATAATGATATTTGGTCATTAAGAATGTTGAACATGAAGGTCCATGACATGTCAAAGAATATTTTGAGCATCCTTGCTTATATTGCCAACTTTAATGTTAATTATATTCTTCATATGGGTTCGATAGTTGCCTTGCATTATCAAGATGATAGCTTTTGAATAGTATTAGCTGATTATAGGTGTGAAATATCTACTACATTCTGTGTTAGAGATAGTATGCAGTTTGCATTCTGTGCATGTCGGGGTGTCCACTTGACGTACTTATGTTAGAAATGTGTTTTTTTGGGCGCGCTTTGCCCTGGTCTCCCCTACACATGTTAGTTATTCCATATATCAAGTCCTACCAACTTAAGCTATCCCTCACAGGTTTTGATTTCATCCCCGGGAACTAATGATAACGAACGGACTGAAAGGCCAATGACTATAGGGCAAACTGACCGAGGTTCGGACGGTGTTCCGATCCAAATACTTTCCAAGATCGTACTGTACATTATCATTGAAAAAAAACAATTTTAAGCCAATTATGCCATTAGGAATGAATTTTGTTATTGTATTACGATTTATTTTTGTAGAAATATTTGTAGATTAACTGAAATTAACGGTTTTGATTGTGTATATCAACTCGTCCGGGGTTCGGACAGTCTTGACCTAACCTCGGACAGTACCACTCAATGTTCTCGCATACATCAAAGCTGTAAAATATGCCTCAAAAAGGTTAATTATATCACCAAACACACATAAGCGCGTTAATTAATAATGATAAACCAACAATTTGCAAATATGATTCAATATTTTCATAATACACGGCTTCCATTCCTAAGATAAACTTCTCAGCAACTCCCGAATGCGCCGCTAGATTCTGATGACGTCACAATGGCTGATTTGCAAGCATAGACGCTAAAACACTGTACAGGCTAAACTAGGTTATTTAAGAGTAAATATTTTTTTAATATGTGTTGGTTGAATGTTTCTCTATGTTTCCTTAGCAGTTGTAAGATTAATATATGTGATTCAATTCTCTATAAAGAACATTAACAGCTATTATACTCACCCCCTTTTGCGCATGCGCGAGAATCTCTCCGGATAGAGAAATAAAATTTTAGATGATTACTGTAGGAGCTGGACTTTAGACTCATGTCACTAAATAACCCTTGAAACTACCCAAAATTCAAGGTTTAAAGTATAAAGATTAATATATGCTCTTTACGATGATATTTTTCATTTTAATTTAAATTGATATGTGTTTGCTCCTGATCCTTTTTACAAATTGCATTCTCAAATACATTTCTGCCCTTACAAACATGTATATCATGATCAGATCTTGCCGAACAGAGTATCTTTCACAGGCAAAATAAAATATTTCTACTTATGTGTTCCAAAATTCAAGGTTCGCGATAAAGAGACGAAATTCTCTTCTTTACAGAAATATATGCAAAATCACTTTAACACAATTACCCATTGTTCCTGAAACGTTTGAAAATAGAGAAAAACTGAGAAATTCTGTGACATGCTTCGCTGATCACGAGTAACTGCTTAAATGGTGGTAATTGGTAACAGTGGGAGGTCTTTAATTATGTTTGCATTGTAATATAAGCTTGAAATGATTCCCTTCGTTAGCCAAAGTGTTCCCAGATGTATAACTTAGTCGCTAAAGCAAAGGTTTTATATTTGCAATTTTGATTAATTCTTTGATAAAATTTGTAAAGGGCGGATACAAAATTTTCGTACTGATGGTGAGTACAACAGTTAACTTACAATTTTTAAAAACTCTGGTTACAAAAAAATTGTACTCAGGAAAATTTAAAGGAATGTTATAACAACTAAGTGAATTAAAAATACGACTCTCAAAATGTACTATATTTGGAAACCCCCCCACCACCTGTTGATCCGCAAATGGTGTATAATACAAAATACACATTACTATTCTGTTTAACAGACAGTTATTAAGTCTTTATTACAGATAACGCAAAACTTATTTTGAAGCTTCTATGACAACGATAAGAGAGACAATTTGAGCATCAAGAGGGTCAAAAGTGTCAAATGATATTAACCATGCGTTAACCTTAATCTAATTTATATCTTAGAATTGAATTAGACGTCGACCCAGTGCCAACTCAAAATCTGAATAAATATCCCTTTTATTTTATGCAACCAAGGACGTTCATACATGTAGCAATGAACATCCTTGATGCAACACTACTCTAACAACGGTAGTGATGCTAGTCGATTCTTTCATAAATTTTAGTCTAAAAACATTATGAACATTTAGACATTTTGTTTATTGAAATATAAAAAAGTCGGCTGCATTCTACAAACCACACAAAGTAAAAAACCCACATCTTATTACATCATACACAAGTGCACTGTTGCGTCGCCAAGATTAACTTTATTGGAACAGGTGTCTGTTAAAAGGACAAGGACCTGTGGAACTATCATGTGAATCCTTTTTAGTACAATTGAAAAGTGAAAAATAATATGATAAATCTATACCGCTCAAACTGTACCAGCTTAAATAGCACAGCACTTGTTACTTCCTGAACTGTCTTTACATCAGCTTTCAGTATTTATGGATATATTTAGAAATATTTTTCTTACTTTGTGATATATGTTTCGATGTATTAGGAACTGACTTAAATGATATTAGATATGTGGGATAACTACGTATCTCTGTCAATAAAATATGTGATTAAAGAGCAATTTCATGATATTCATCCTTTATTGTGTTGCTTTGATATGAACATGAAAATTTTAAAAGTAAAGCTCGATTCATAATATAAAGTCAAAACTTCTCCAATTGTCACCTCAAAATGGCAGGTCGTAAACAGTTAAAAATATTTAAGTAACACGTCTTCGGAAGCTAATTCACACGTCAAATTTACATAGAAACTAGTAATATAGCGTTAAAGTTTTCAACATTACGTTTTACTGATTGGCGTGCATATAACTGTCTGGTTTTCGGTCATAGCGCCGAGTTGAAACCTCCCTATTGTCTCTAAGCAACGTAAGTTGCCTTTAAAGTTAGACTTTTCTGTAAATGATAAACTATTGATAAAGGTTTGCTCACAAATAGTGATCTATAAGCCATCAGACAAGATGCGTTCAGTTTTGATCATCTTTTATTTTCTATACGTTCTTAAATAACTGTTCTGTTCTGAAGAAGAAAGCACCCTGAAAGACGTTTTATTTCTATGACATATTTCCTTAAATAATTGGACGCTTTTCATAGTTTTTTTGTTCTCCATATTTCAGTTGTGTAATTGTTAACTCTCGACTTGCTAATCGAGGAGCTAGACTGTATTAAGGGATCCTTGTTTTTCCACGGTCATGGAAGAGAGGTAAATTTTAGACTTTCACTGGCCTAAATCAGTAGCTCAGCTTGACCTGTTACATAGTGCATAGCCATGTGTGTTTACGCTGTGTCTTGGAGGGTAGGTAACACTCGACCGCTTAACGAGCCAAGGACAGATAATTTCAGAAACTGACTCTAATAGCTGGTAATGAATTTGTAAGTGTCCGAACCATGGTCAAAACTGTCCAAACCAAGGTAAATTTCATATATTTCGAAAATCCCGATATTTACTTCTAAATTCACTTTTTAATCGCAAATATGTATCGGAGTTTGATTATATAGTAGTTTGTCTTTCAAAACAAGTTAAGTATATGATCTTTTGGCGCTTCCTACATTTCCTGAAATTTGTGCAAACATTTAAATGAAAACAAATATTTTGCCAATTTCCTTATTGCGCCTGTCCGAAAAAGATAAGTTAGGAAATATGTATGATAATAGAAATTTTATCAAGAGAAATATATATCATGACAGATTGCAGAGAAACATTTTGAAACAAACGTCATTTAGATATAGCACATTTAACTGCGTTAGCTTCTATTCAAAAGAGTCCGAAGTTCGGGCGACTTCGAGTGGTGTCCGAACCTCGGTCAGTTTGCCCTATCCCATGGCTTACATCACCCTGTCTGAGGGTACGAACGTTACGCTAACCCCACTAATCTGTACCCTGGGCTCAGAAGCTAGATTCGCTCGACCGGCCCGATATGGATGTAGCCAATCAAATCATTTTCTCGCCACCTTCTCGATAAAATTTCAACTAGAATTCGATTTGATTGGCTACAACCCAAGTCGGTCCACGCGAGCGAATCTAGTTTCTGAGCCAAGGGTACAGATTAGTGGAGTTAGCGTAACGTTCGTACCCCGAGACAGGATTGGTTTACGTAGATATTAATATCAAACGCAGAGATGTTATGTAGATTTTTTTACAAAAAGGGTGACTGTAGTGTACAAACAATATAACATATCACAAGGGTGTTAATTCCTTCATTGTCAATTCACTCAGAATGCCATAATTCCGATTATTGAAGATTAAAGTCAATGTGAGCACGATATAAAAGGACGATATAGCGCCAACTGCAAACAAAGGACAGAAATCGTTATTTTGATGTAATCGCTATGAACAGATATCAATTAAGGTGCAATTGTAAGGCTTGCCTTTTAGAAATCATAGTCTCACTATATATATGAGATATCACATTCTCACTTGCACTAATAACTGAATATTCATTCATTCATTCATTCATTTGTTCGTTCATTCATTCATTCTATTTTATAAATTTCCAGCATTATCTGTTTGTGTTCACATTATTATTATATTATGTTAAATTTGATGGATCAGTCAAGTGTCAGTCAATTCTGTCTTTTAGAGAAGTGTTGAAAGAATGATTGTATAATATTACAACCAAATACGCAGTAGCCACACAGTCATTCATAGTCGTACCTGGAAATAGAAACAAATTATGGATACTTAAAATATTAATAATCATACATGCTATGTTAGATTTTGAGTTAGTTTTTCAATATTTGTATTGGCCGAACGACTGCAATTATTGGTTAAAATCTGTAACAATCACTCCCGCAACCTGGAATCTAAAAGCCGTCGCCTACGTTTTACACTTTCGACATTAAATGTCCTTTTAAAATTAAACACGCGAACCTTAATTAACAAATCTTATATATTTTGAAAGAAAAAAGATTTAATGTTAATATTCACATATTTCAGATAATTTTTATCTTATATAAATGTATCTTATTGTCGTTTGTATATTACGACTTCAATTTACAATGAATAACTGTTTTTTTCTTTCCAAATATCTCATATTTTTTTTATAAAAATGCAGTGAAATAATCTCCAATCATTCAACAAAATATTGACATATATTTCATAATCGTTGAACTCTCTATTCTAACATAAGATAACAATATCCGAAGACACCATCCTAAAAATGTCAATAATGGCTAGTTATCGGCGTACTACTGTCGCGTATTTATCGGTTAAAAACATGTAATCTTAACCGTGGGAACATACTTGAGTAGATATATTCTTTCTCTGTGACGTTTGGTAAAACGCTTAGGTAACTTGTATTACTTGTTGAAATAATTGTCCTATGATTATTCATTTGGTTATTCAAAAGGCATTAAAAAAATAAAAATATTATATATATATAATAACTATACTGTAGCTATACTTTAGTACAGTATTCACGGGGAAAAAATGCTTTTTGGCAATAATTTCTTTTTAATGCAAGTTTAGACATTGATTGCAAAATCTCATAACATTTGTCAATGTGACCGAAGTACACTAAATTATAATCGGTTGTCCTTTAAAACAGTGTAACATAGCACACTCATACAGAGCCTTATATTTACAGTCACGTGACCAGTCGCCAGCCCGGCAGACGGCAAGGCGAGTCGACCATACAGTGGGAGGATCCGGTTTTGCTGTCAACATGTCCTGACCGTAATCACTGCATGAAGGTGAGTTTATTCTCGTAACTTGTTTCAAATTAGACTCCATAGTTATCTGATCGTATCATAGCAGGGACTGACCGGGTTCTATTTCAGAATAAGCGAATGTAACAGTGGTCAGTTTCTACTTTCGGTATGGGAACTGTCATGAAAGCCCCATAATTCACTTACTGTATGTAATGAAACAGTTTCGATATGGACTTATCTTGACTCTCACTCTACCCGCAATGTCACTCACATCTAATAACCGAGTTTCATAGATAACGTGAGTTACCCGACTGGCTAAGTGTACATTACAACCTGTTGAGGGTCTATACGAGTGTCCACTGTACACGCTCTATATACAGACTCTCTTAATGCTATGACTCAAGTTACTTAGCGAAACATATTCATTGAAAACGATCACATAGTTACGTGGCGGGTTGAAGTAGATATATGTTTATTCATGTTAGATCATTGAGTGTGGAAGTGTGAGGGTCTGTACCTATGTCTTCTATGTGCGCTTATATTCATTTTCAATTAACCAGTCATATTTATATGCTGTACGGGTTCAATGTAAGAAAGTCGATAGTCTTGTGTTCAGCATAAAGTAATAGGTTGCAAAGGAGGTATTTGAGGCTCTAAACGTCGGCCTAATCTAACACTATTTTGCTATCTCTACCACCAGGGAAGATATAGTTTGTATTTTAGATGTTAAATTCAAATAAAAATAATTGTTCATTTCCGAAGGCAATTATCAGGAATATATTGATTACTTCTTGATGTCGAATTTTTGCATTTCTAACATTGGCATAAGATAAAATGAAAAGTAAATAGAATAATTCATGCACAGTAGAAAACAGTTGGATTTCTTCAAAATGGTTGAAAAGCGTTTGTGCTCTGTATTTGAAAGTTTTAAATCTAATTTTGAAATTCATACACAAAGTTTCAATTATATAGGAAATACAAAAGTAAAGTGAAACATGTTTAAGATGCTGCTAATGGGACTATGTGAATAGCAGCAACTTATTGCTAACCTGTTTACAGCAAATATGTTTTGTTCATCATTATCTATCATCATTTATCTTTGAGTGTGTTCAAAACATAGTTTCTTGAACTTATTTACAGAACGTCACTTTTGAATATAATTCATGATTTAAATGCATGTAAATTGACACACTGAGTGGACAAGACAATTGTGAAAGTCTAGTAAAAAATATATAATAAGAATGTTAAAATTAGCTAGAAAATCATATATTCATTAGAGGAACAGAATGAGAGAGGATATTCATTTTATCTATTCAGAAGACATGCTCTTTATATATAGTATGTCGTCCTTAAAAAGGGCAATTTTTGCATTCGTCACATCAGGCAACTATTTCATGATTTCACTCTAATGGTGATCAACATTATGCCTAACTGGTAGAGTATTATACAATTATAGACTGGTGATGAATCAATGCCTGTTTTAATATAACCGAGAAAACAATATTAACTGAGGACGAAGTCTGTGGTTGAAACTGTTTCTTCGGGTCTACAAAAACAGGTTCATGTATTGACCGAATTAACCAGTCCATAATTGATTTATTATGTCTCAGTTAGAATACTAAAAAGGAATAGAAACTTCAGCTATGTCGGCATTTCGGCTGGATTGTTGGCAAGGACGGGTCAATGACGTCATGATGTCAATAGCATGATGTCAACTCAAGTCAATATCACTTTTTTTGTCGGACTCTGGGTCAGTGGGGTTAAGTCAATTTTATATTCTGTCGACTGTCATGTGACCAGCGCTCGACCAATTGGATGACCAGCCCAGCAGGCACAAGACGTAGCAGCCACGTCGTATGAACATAGCGCGGCAACGTTGCTGTTTAGTTGCTGTAAGGTGGCATATGCACCATTTCAAGGATTGCCGGCAACGTCGGATAGCTACTTAGTGGCAACTTGCCAGGCCTATATGCCTATATATAGAGTGACGGAAACATATAAGACAAGGTAAAGGATGTGTTCCCATAAGACTTACTTACTGTTACAAATCACACAAACATTATGTTAAACGGCAGATACCATATTTGCTTTGTGATAGATGTTGGTCACTGTAAAGAAGACAAAACACTTACAATCGAATGCAATCAATATTTAAAGAAGTTGCTTTATTCATTCGATCAAAACTTTGCAATTGCTTTGTGGAACGGTACCCTGGTTTTTATCATAGCAAATATGGGAGATCTTCCCGGTTAGTTAAATGAATTAAAACTGAACTAGACATAACAGAGAGGTATTAAGTTGACAACCTTGTTTATTCAGTCGTACATAACAAAAACGAATTTCTGTATCTTCAAGGTGCAACTTTCTTCACGGCGTTGTTCATCAGCGAAGATACGTTCTCAATCTGTAATTGAAATGAAGCCCAATTTATAAAATGGGAAACTCTTGCCTTTGATATACTCATTTCAATCTTATGAGTTGTTTTAAAAACTTACATTGCAACCGATTGATTAATATGAATGATTATTTCATCTTTTCCTTCAGTTTACCTGCAAACCCAACCATGAATAATTGCCTTCAGATATTCTGACTAACCAAATACACCGATATAATAATAGTTTCTTTAAATTCAACTTATCCCTCGGACTACCAATGATTTCACTTTACTAGCCCGGCATCTTTTTCACTAGCAATGGGCTACCGGGCTAGTTTTAATTCCAAACCTTGAATTATAGTAAGAAATTGAGAACCTTTGAGATGAAAGATGATAAAATACTCTATTAGCGGCAAGGTAATTATTTTAACATTCTTATGAGATCTGATATTAAAAATAAAACATTAATAACGTTTTTGTAGAATGTTAGATATGATCTAAGTTAGAGGTGTAACGATACGGCAGTACATTATCGCATCGTGATATATGGGTCACAATAAATCGTATCGTATTGTGTCGTGTGTGATGCGTATCGGGATACATAAAATAATATTAAAGTCTGTAGGTGCTCAAAAAGTAAGATATATATTAAAAAGATATTTCATAATGCACACAAGAACTTTTAAAATTTGGAAATTTTATTATGTTAAAACTACATAAAAAAACCTTCAAATAAATTCTTACTCAAGATTAACTGACTCCAAAAGTTTGTGAATAGATCATTATGTCAAGAGATTATATAATATAATGGATACGTATCGTATCGCCACCCTCCTGTATCGTTACACGCGACGTCGTCTATAAATAATCAAGAATGAAAATAGTATGACTATATCGCAAGGCGTTTATTCAATTAATTGGGGCAGTTCATAAACGTACATGCTATGTATCATGATTCATACCTGAGAATTGAATTGGATCTCTTGTGTTGATGGATAACTGAGATTCACATTTTTGATCTACCCTCTCCTGTGAATCTCTCCTAAGACTGACCCTTCTCATTCCGCCAACTGTAAAAAGAAACAGGAATATTTTTAGTTGCATTTAATGAGATATTTTTGTTCACATCCGCATGTACTGTTCAAATTAAAGTTAAGCACCTTGAAGACAATAAATTCAAATATAAATAGTTCACACATGGAAAATTATGAGATAAATAGAAGACCTGTCAATCTGTAAAAGTCGTGTAGAAAAATACAAAAAAATCGTGTCAATCACATTCATGATATATTTTGGGAGTAATTTAATACAATTCAAAAGGTATTACTAAACTGTATTTGTTATAACTAACTTTAAATAATGAACATGTCACATAATGAGTGCATTTGCATTTTTAGCTCACCTTTACAAAGTAAATGTGAGCTTATGTCATGGCGCTTCGTCCGTCGTCCGTCTGTCTGTCCGTCCGTCCGTCCGTCCGTCTGTCTGTCTGTCCGTCCGTCCGTAAACTTTCAGGAAAAAGACTACTCCTCCTAAACGAATGCAGATATCATTCTGAAATTGTAGTATGTTATACCCATGGTGATTCCTCACAGGAAGGTAGACGTTTCAGTTTTGAGAATCCAAGATGGCCGCCATGGCAGCCATATTGAATTTTCAATTAGGTTTCATGAAAAAGACTACTTCTCCTAAACGAATGCAGATATCATTCTGAAATTGTAGTATGTTATACCCATGGTGATTCCTCACAGAAAGGTAGACGTTTCAGTTTTGAGAATCCAAGACGGCCGCTATGGCAGCCATATTGAATTTTCAATTAGATTTCACGAAAAAGACTACTCCTCCTAAACGAATCCAGATATCATTCTGAAATTGTAGTATGTTATACCCATGGTGATTCCTCACAGAAAGGTAGACGTTTCAGTTTTGAGAATCCAAGATGGCCGCCATGGCAGCCATATTGAATTTTCAATTAGATTTCACGAAAAAGACTACTCCTCCTAAAGGAATGCAGATATCATTCTGAAAATGTAGTATGTTATACCCATGGTGATTCCTCACAGAAAGGTAGACGTTTCAGTTTTGAGAATCCAAGATGGCCACTATGGCAGCCATATTGAATTTTCAATTAGATTTCACGAAAAAGACTACTCCTCCTAAAGGAATGCAGATATCATTCTGAAAATGTAGTATGTTATACCCATGGTGATTCCTCACAGAAAGGTAGACGTTTCAGTTTTGAGAATCCAAGATGGCCACTATGTCAGCCATATTGAATTTTCAATTAGATTTCATGAAAAGACTACTCTTTCTAAACCAATCTAGATATCATTCTGAAATTGTAGTATGTTATACCCATGGTGATTCCTCACAGAAAGGTAGACGTTTCAGTTTTGAGAATCCAAGATGGCCACTATGGCAGCCATATTGAATTTTCAATTAGATTTCATGAAAAGACTACTCTTTCTAAACCAATCTAGATATCATTCTGAAATTGTAGTATGTTATAACTATGGTGATTCCGCACAGAAAGGTAGACGTTTCAGTTTTGAGAATCCAAGATGGCCGCGATAGCAGCCATATTGAATTTTCAATGAGATTTCATGAAAATTACTACTTCTCCTAAGCCAATCTAGATATCATTTTCATATTGTAGTATGTTATACCTATTGTAATTCCTCCCACAAAGGTAGACGTTTCAGTTTTGAGAATCCAAGATGGCTGTGATAGCATCCATATTGACTTTTCAGCTGCAGAAGACACATCATTATTACTAAATTTTAAGCTTTCATCAAGTGATCACTCGCACTATATACATTCTCTAATTTGAACTTACTGATCATAATATTATCTTGAATATGGAATATTTAAGATTGTCATGCAAGTTGTTCTATATTTGTAAGTGTTTCTAAAACATTAAGATGAAAGACAAACATACCCGGTAATTAATTAATTTGTTTAAAATATTTATGGCAACTAGCTGCAAAAACCCAATGACATTAAACATCATGTTAGATTTTGAACAATGGTATCTCCCTTATATTCCTTTAAATACCACACATAAGGGGTCAACCAGAGTTCAGATATTTCTGTTGAGTCCACTATGCTGTCTAATACACATCCCAATACAGGCTGCTAGCATCATAGTGTCAGCTGCTAGTCTGTTGCATAATCAACCTGACCCAATTGATATGGTAGAGCATTATGCTATATGGCCATGTGTATGCAATAAGAGTTATGGAAATTAGACTTGTATTCTCATGACAGTGATATGTTCTTTCTAAGAATAACAACTTACACAAAACTTGTCACTTGTTTTGTGTTTAGCAATCTACATGATAAGTTGATGTGGAAAGAGTTATTTTGCATCAGGTTCCAGTTCCTGTGTTTTACTCATATTTGTACCATTTCTATATCTAAAAGAAGTTCTTCTTGACACAAAATCAATTTAGGACATAAGCTAACTATATTTTGTGAAATTATATTTATTTTTCACAACAATTCATGTTCTCTCCCGTCAAGTCTTTTAATACCACACATAAGGGCTTAGCAAGAGTTCAGGTTTACAAGCTCAGCACACTAGGATGCTTCTCCAAATATAGTACACAAAGCCAAATACACAAATTGCTACACTCTCTGGGGCTAGCAGCCCTGCCTGCTTGTATATTGCATAGTAATCCTGACCTAATTGGTAAATAGAACATAATGGACTTTATGGAAAGTATATAAATTGTCTTTATGAAAAGTGTACTTGTATTCTATCAATAGTAATACTTTTTACAAATAACTTAAACAAGTCAAGAATCAGCTTTTGTGTACAACAATCTGCACGATGAGTTAATATTAACAAGTCAAGAATCTGCTTTTATGTTCAGTAATCTACATGATAAGTTAATAATAGAGGTATTTTGTATCAGGTTCCAGTTCCAATACCATGTGTTTTATAAATACCTGTAAAAATAAATGATAATTGTATCATGCTGAAGGGGTTCTGGGAACAACATGTCATCATAGAAGTCATTATTTTTCAATTAGATTTCAGGCCAAGTACTACTCCTACTAAATCAATTAGATATCATTCTGAAAAGTGAGTATTTTTTTATATAGTGATTCCTGACAAAGACACATTTATTTTATTATCAAGAATCCAATATGGTCAATATGTCAATTATATATTGAATTTTCAATTAGATTTCATGAAATTCATTGAAAAGAATACATTTCCTGATCAATCAAATCAATGTCATTATATTTGTATTGATACGCTTGTTGTAATATTTATCAACACTATAAATACAGTTACAAAAAACTGTATGAATCATCTTTATCTGCGAACAGCCTGAAGCATGACTGTTTTAATAAATCCTTTCCGTTTTACATAATTCCTGACACTTCATATATGGCAAATAACATAACCAGTGAGGGATAAATATACATTTTATAATCATCTATATCTGATTACGGTCTGAACAATGATTATCTAGATAATTATAATGATCATTCAATTCAAACAAATCCTTTTCAAAAGCATTTAAAATGATTAAATTTGTTCACTCCCAACACTAACTGTTAGGTTTTTAGTCCTTTGTTCCCATGCAATTAATTTATTCCAAATTGAAAATTTTGGTTCATGAACAAACAAATTATCTTTTATTTTGTTTGTCATGCTAATAAAAGATATCATTTAATATTCATCTTCAAAACTAATTGAACAGCTGTCTGAACAATTCTTTTTTTACAAAGTCTTTCTCACCAATTCTCTCTGTTAGTTAAGATACTAAAATAAACATATTACTGAGTTGACCTCCAGATTATTTCAATTGCAAACTTCTCTTCTACCCCCACCCCTTCTATCCCCCCTTTCCCTCCTCCCCTTTTTTCTCCTGTCCTTCCATTGCAAACCTCTCTTCTATCCCACAATCCTTCTATCCCCCCTTATCCCCCCCCCCTTTCCCCATCTATCCTTCCAGCCCCTCTCCTGCAACTCTCCTCTAAAGAGTATCTGTATTGCATATTGAAATGAGGGGAGGACACTCACTATTTGGAATAACAGTAACTTACATAAGAGGATAAGTTACATAAGCTACATGCAGGTGCAAGAGGTCATCATAGGTCAGCATATCTAGTAATTAGCATAAACCCCCATGTTGCTAGCCTATTATGACCAATCAGATTGCACTAACATATGTCAAGATTTAAGATATTCAGAAATCTTCAGTTAGAATTACATGAGACATTGACCTGGACAGTTTACTTTGGCAATTGGACCTATCACTAGCTGAATTTGTGATTTGTGTCAGAGAGATATATTCCAAATGTTTATGTGCATCATCTTTTTAGTTCTTTGGAAGTTGAGAGTGTGACTAAATGAATACTCCTAAACCAATCAAGATATTATAATGAAATTAATACAGATGCCCACATAAAAGTAGCATTTTGAAGATTAAAAAGTCCAAGATGGTCACCAATTTAGCCATAGATATAAAAAAAAGTTATACAAAAACCTACTGCTTGTTAACAAATCATGATTATATCATTCTTGTATTAATGTTTGTTCAAGCTCTAGTGGTTTCCAACAGAAGAATAGCATTTTAAAAGATAAAAAAATCATGATGGCAGCCATAATCAATTATCATATAAAAGATGGTTACACAATTAAACCATATTACCACATCATTCATTTTAAGGTGAGCTTCTGTACCCTCGGTACTTTTATTTTGTATTTGCGTTTGTGATAAGAAATAAGACAAGTCAAGTCAGGGAGAAATAGCGTCCAATAATTGATTTTTCATTTTGTCACTTCACAAGCAGGTTTTTTTTTAAATAATTGTGATTTTGTATAGAAAAGGGTGCAATACCCTTATAATGAATTTCAAATACTTTCCTCTTAGTTTGAACTTTAGTTGATCATTACCTGCTCAAAACAAAGGATCCAAGTCCCTTGCAGTAAACAACAGTTAAAGCAGGAAATGTCAATCAAGCTGTTAACCTAATTCTACAAAAGCTGTGCTTGAAATATCTTATTTTAAATTGAGTGTGGGGTGTCAGAGGATGTTGCCATGACATCATAGTGTAAGGATGAATTAAGGGAAAATTCCATTGAAAAAAGAAAACGAGCCTTTTAAAACAGCTTGTAACAAACGAAGTTCTTATTAGATTATGGTATGTAGTATATATTCATATTATATATATTTGGTTATGCTGTTGATCTAAGATTGACCAATGTGAGAGATCGTCAAGGTAAGTAAGTGCCGTGTGCAAGTAAGAGTCGTGTGCAAGTAAGAAATTCGTGATTTCATCAATCAAATTCGGCGTCACAAACAGTTTTAAGTCGCTCATTCATGGTGTGAACAGAGCTCATGGCCTGTTCTCAATAACGTGTGTATTTTGAAAACTTAATCCGATACTGATAAGAAAAATATCATTGTAAGTTGATTTTAGTTTGAGTACTAGTGTATGACTGTATGAAATAGTTTTAGTTTACGATATGATATAATTACTATTTCTTTAATCATTTTGTGGCTATGAACGATATTGGTACAAACGAGTTTGAAATGAAAGAGTCATCTCCCTTTAAAGGGGTAAATTTACCTGCGAGTCCTGCTTCAAATACCGTATTTCCTCGAATAGACGCCCCCGGCGTCTAATTTTTCAGACACCCTTTACCCCCGGCGTGTATTCGAGACACGGCGTCTATTTATTTTTTAGTAGGATATAAATGTGTATAGATGGTGTAAAGGGAGAATACTTTATTTCTATTCAACTACGGCGTGTATTTACTTGAAACAGCCATACCCAGGTCGTATATTTGAAGCCCGGCGTCTACTAGAGTAAATACGGTACTTTTGATTCTTTTGAAACTTCCAGGGAGATCAGGCATCTTTTCTGATCCGATTCAGTGTTCAGTACCGGTCAATCTTATATCAACAGGATGATAATGACCAAAATATAGAACGTGTTGATCTCAATTTATTTAGATTGTTTCTTAATATTATTAACATTGTCGTAACAAGACTATATCAAACCAAAATTACAATACAATTACACATTTACAATTTGTTTACACTTGCTCAACCCTACAAGGAAATAAACGTGGGCAAGAATACTGAAGCATAGATTTTCGTTTTCAATGTGGTGAAGTTTGATGGTCATCAGTTTTGAAGCTGGCTTTAAGTTAGATATCAAAATTGTGTGGTTGTTTTATTTGTCCTTGCAGATTACGATATTAGGTGAAAATTAATAAACTTTGGAAACTAAATCAGCCTTATTCAAATTTCAAACCTAATTGTCCAGAAAATTACACGTAAGATATCTGATATAAAATATTACCTAGATAAGAAAATAAATCGAATGTTAAATTTTATTCAAATCAAAAACAAATTTGCCGACGGACATGCATGTGTTTTTTGTTGTCACTGAAAACGGCAGATATCGATGATATCATGATCATTTTAACCTGGCTCAGATTAGAGTACAGCACTTACGTTTTTTGGATACGGTAATTGACTAATTGCCAAAATATCACGCGTCAAATACCCGCAACCATGCATGATGTTTATGATTGAAATACTGCAGAAACGCATCCTAGGTTTATCCCTGCCTTTTTATTTGGAATTAATTTAAAATGTCAACGAAAAGGTCGTATTTTACCTGGGTAACAATCACTCATTCTCTATGTTCTTCAGACTGCCAACGTGGTTAGAATATGGTTGTGCTTATTGCCTATGCGTCACAAAATGATTTACTATAAATCCATCCGTTTTTTTGTCAGAGACTCAGAACATGTCAATATTCATGAATGTTGTGAGTTTGATTTCAACTAAACGTTTGAAACTTTAAAACTTATGTTTTGTCTGTTTTTTCTCTAAGAAGAAACAACCTAATTCCATGAAACGGGTTAATCACAGTGAAGGAGTATCTCCAGAATTAAGATTTATATTTTCAATCTGAATAAAGTAATACATGTACATCATCGCCAAACAGATAAAATACTCTATTTTTTATCTTTTAAATGAACACCAACGCAGTGTTACCCCTGCCAACCGTCAATCAAAACAAAAACAATAAAGGCCTGCACCAAGTGAACTCGAAAACAGCTGATCGAACACCTCACGAACTCCGCGCAGCGCTTGTGACAGAAGATGCGTCATCAAGCTCGTTATGCTATCGTGAGTCGCTGTAAGGAGTTTTCTGCGTAAGTGAAAGCGAGCGGGTGACAACAAAACTGGCTTGCACTGGCATCGTTGCAATATATTACTAATAAAGGCCTTTACTGAAAAAAATAAAACTATTACTATGGTAACTTTCAGGAAATCACCAAAACCAAAGTTATAATCTTTTTTCCTTACAAAATGATTTTTTTTTTAAAAAGTACATTTTCTTTATTGATACATTGTCTACGAAACTTCTTTTGATCGCCCTGTCTTGAAATAGATCAGTTTCTTATTTTATCAACATTATTTTTTTCATCGAGTTCAAGGCAAAATTTTATTCAGTTTTTGCATTGATGAATTCAAGAATAAATAGGTGTTACAAAACAACCTGGTGGGAAAAAAATTACTGTGCGACGGGAGAAATTGCGACGTGTCAGTCACGTCTTTATAACGTTGCCATGTGACTGCTAGCAGCAACCAAACTGTGACATGGCAGTGACGGTTTACACGTTTGCACTGTGACAGTAAGATGGCAACCTAATGGTGACGTGGCAGCAACGTGGCGAAAACGTCGGACTGCGACTGCGACGTGGCAACCAGACTGTCACTTGGCAGCGACGTGGCTGCCACGTGGTGTGCCTGCTGGGAGAGAATAACGCTCACATAATGTTTAAGGTTATCGCCTGAAAAGCTAGTTAGAAGATTATTCTACTTCTAGGACAGAATATCTCACTCGCAATAATACACAAAATCTCTTATGAACTCCAAAGTATATTTATCTCTCCGGTATCCTGACAGTTAACAACTCTATGTATACAGATCCAAGATGGCGACAGCAGGCAAGCTACAGGACGACTTCCTGACGTGCAGTGTGTGTATGGAGGTGTATGTGCAGCCTGTAACACTAGCCTGTCAACATACATTCTGCAAGAACTGCCTGGGCAAATATCTACAGACAAAAGAAGAAGCTGTGAGAAACAAGACCATCCCCTGTCCCACATGTAGACAAGAGACCCCAGTGCCTCACCCTGACAGACCTGTGGAAGATTGGGCGGGGCAGCTGAAACCAGGACTGCTTCTAACTGGACTCATGGACTCAGTTGTACAAGGTACCATTTACGCATATATATTTTGTAGAGAGTTAAATATTTTACTAAATGCAAAGATAGTTATTTGACATTTTCATGAATTTCTGAAACTAATTAAGGTAAATGTGTCATTACTATTCAAGATATTTTTGAAGACACAGTGCTTATTGATAATCAAAATTATATTTGCAAAGTTTAACAATGCACCAATATTTTAATGATTGTCAGAATACAGTGATATCCATTTACAGTTTGTTCCATTTATTGTCCTTGTATTGATGATGTAACATTACACGAGACAAACAGGTTCACTATAATTGTTTACAGAACGTGACCAATGCGCAGTATGCAAAGAGGAAGGGGAGACAACTCCAGCCACACACTGGTGCTCTGAATGTGAAGCTTCTTATTGTGATGGTTGTCTGAAGCAACACAGCAGAATTCCCATTTCAAAGAAACACCAAGTTGTACCAGTCATGGACAAGAAATCTAGACAGAAGAAACTTATCTGCAAGGAACATGACGAGAAGATGAAGCTCTTCTGTACAGACCATGACAAACCCTTGTGCACTGTCTGCTGCAGTATTGCTCACAGAACATGTAAAGAGGTCATCACAATCAAGGAACAGCTCTCAGAGGTCAAATCAAAACTTCATCGTCATCAGCAGAATTTGGCAGATAAAATTATTTTGACAAAGGGCGAGGTTCACAAACTGGACGTACAAGAGAAAAACCTTTTGACGAATAGGTCCATGCTGGAATCAGAAATAAGGAAAACCATAAAAGAAGTTATTAATGCTCTGAAACAGAAGGAAAATCAACTGATAAGACAAGTAAAGGATCAAACAAAACAAGACACACAGATGTTGAAGTCGATGATGAAGACAAAACAAATGGATCTACAGCTGTACCAGCAGCAGTCTCAGTCCATCCAGCAGGCCCTGGAGTTGGAGGATGAGGCGCAGCTGTTTGAGATGTATCTGTCGTCTGGATCAGGAGCTGGAGCTGACGTCACAGGGACACAGAGGAAGGATAAAGCAGATGTAGCTAGCCTGAACCTTGTACATAATCTTGAAAATCTAAAGAAAGAAATAGGAAAGATGGATGTGAAGATTCAACTTACTGACAGAATAGACTTGACTGCTACACCTGTACTGGATGAAGTTATTGAAGCAACAGAAAATGTGGGAGACAGTTGCACTGTTACAGATAGTGTGGTTCTGATCACTGCGAACACTAAGGTCACTCTTTTTGCTGATTATTGGAAATGCCTTTTGAAATCATGTTACACTAAAGCAGGACAGCAATGTTCAAGTGTACTCAAGGTGTCTGGTAATCCCTGGTGTATGACAGTTATCAATGAATGTAAGGTAGCTGTGTCTCTCTCTAACTCACCGTGTATCATCACAGTTGCTGTGACTCCTGACCTGGCACTTCTATCTACAATACAGACACGTAAGAAGTACAAGGGTCTGTCTACTCTTGATCAATCAACACTGGTGGCTGGTTCCCGGTCTCCATCTTCTGTGGATCTGATTGATATGCAGGGAAACATCTTGAAGACCTTCACAACACTTCCTGCAATAGGAAAGAGCTTCACCAATCCTAGCTACATCAATGTGACCAGACAAGGCACTATCCTGGTGTCAGATTATGGTCTGAAGTCTGTCATCTGTCTGACAAAGTCTGGAGACATTGTATTCACATACACACCTACTGGAGACAAAGCTCTGAGAGATCCATGGGGAATCACAACCACCAGTACAGGAGACATTCTAGTAGCTGATCGTGACACACACAAAGTGATACATCTCAGTAATACAGGGGGGTTTGTTAGAGACATTCTTACAGAAGAGAATGATGTACAGCTTCCAACTGGTCTGTGTGTTGATGGAGACAAACTGTGTGTTGCAATGTGGAACAAGGGATTACTCAAATACAGATTTTGTTAGGTCTGCAGGTAGTTAGATGGTGATTTGAAATGAAATTTACACATTTGAAAACATTTGCAGAGACAAGGAGTGATTTTGTTTGGGAAACATGCCAGTCAGATGGCACGTGCAAAACGAGGAAATGGACACGTTATCAGTGAAACCCATGCGTCAATCATTCCCAGTAACGGATGAGAATGTGTTGGCAATGAATTGTCTGGTATTTTTGTACCTTGAACACTTGTGAGTGAATAAGTTTATATTATAAATAAATGTTGAAATGTTTGCCACCCTTTGCTTTTAATTTTGATGATATGTCAGAAGACATGAACTTTGTATTTGCGGTAATTATCATTAAGAAGTGTTTATATGAAAAAGAAAAGAAAAACACAAGTATTTGGTTATGTTCAGTCAAAAAGAGCAAATAACATCACAATCTTATAAAAACATTATCATTTGAATACAGGTATGTTGAAGTAAGTCAATATAAGTTAATTACGATATGCAGCTTAAGTCGTAATAAACCAGAGCAGTTGTATCATTGGTCGGTTAAGAAAACCACATGAATATGAAATATTGTACTACTTCAACAGCTATTTACCAGTTACTTAATATTTTGTTTCAACATGACAGAGCTCCACGGGCTAGAACGTAAAAAGCGTGCAGCACGTGCAAGTCGTGCACTAAGATAGCGTGAATAGGGTGAATCGGTGCAATCGTGTCGATTTTTCTGCCTGACTGTTACTCAAACCTTATTATTAAAATGTAATGAATTTCATGATATTCCATATCGGTATTACCTTTTTGAGTCTCGTAAGACAAAGTTCAGAATAACTTGCTTTGTAAACTCGCCAGTTATACAACTTTATCTTGTTTATATTTAACCGTGTGGACAACAATATTGTGAAACTCATTTTTTAATGACCTGACTGTTGACAACACAGTTTCAAGGCATCCCATTCCATGCACATCAAAGAGTGTTGTGGGGCGCTCTCTGCCTTCATCGACAGTTTCGAGGTCCCCTGATAAATTATAACAATGACAAGTTTAAAGTCTAATATCCGGTACAAGCACTGAGTACAATGTGGATAAAGTGCCTTGTCCAAGGACACAACACAGTGTAAAGCCCAGGTCACAAATTGTTGGTGTCTCCACCTAGATTCGAACCCGGCTCTTTGGAGTCGCAGGCCAGCACGCTAGCCACTACACCACTGCGCTCCACAGAGTGTTTGAAAACATGAACCCGTCATTGTCAGTAACAGTATTTAACATAGGTGTGTCTGCAAGTGGCATCATGTCACGAGGGACATTTGATAACTGTATCTTTACATTCTATATAAACAATGTCAAAACAACCCTAAACACGTCGAGCTATAGATAACAGCTGATAGCCTACACTAGATACTGAAAGAGGTAGAGATTCGTGCACATAACACACGCGCAAAAGGTCATACATTTTACAGTCAGTTGAGTTGTAAAAACAATAGTATGGCGTCTCTGCTTCGATATTAGCCTCTATTCATGCAATATTGTACCAAGACATTTCAAAATTCTCGAACACGGAATCTATGACGGGCGATTCACCGCGGTTTGAAGCAAGAGTCTTTACTGGAGTTCTTTGTCTAAGACTTAACACCAACTGTATTACTGACAAAGGTTTCTCGATCTTCCTATCAGGAACAGATAGCATAATTGAACTGTGTCAATGTGGAATCCGAGCCTCTCTAACGACTGTGTCGGACACCAGAGAGATTTCTCAACCTTAGGAACAAACCCTGAACGTATCAAATCAGACGTTTCAGAATTCCCAGCAAGAATGCCATCATCTAAAAACGTCACTATTCTTTTACCCTCGTACCGCCACTTCTTCACCAATTGTCTTGTGACCTTGGTAAAAACATATCGAGCAGAAGTAAGCGAAACACCAAAAATTTGTAATAATGCATATCTCCAAACTAATAATAAATATCAATATGATGGTAAGCAGAGTGAATGTCAAATTTAATCAGCCAATCATCTCTGTTGATATAATTCAAAGCCCATTTCCAATCTTCATATTTCACAATTAGTTTATTCACGTAAGAGTTAATTCTATGAAGATCCAAAATCAGTCTTTTCTTCCCCGAAGATTGTCCTGACACCGTTAGGGGACTGACCACATATGGCGTGGCTTCACATTCACAGATAAGATGCTTCTCCTAAAGATCGCCAATTGCCTGCGTAAGAAGATCGCTTTGTTTTAAGACAGACTGATTATTAGCAATTATCATTGGAGGAGGAAGATTGACAAAAGGAATCTTATAACCATGGTGGATTATGTCAATAACAAATTGAGAAGATTTGATATCAATCGAAAATTTAATATTGCTTTTGAGACGGCCCCTTACGACAATCTCAGACGAGCCCTGTTCATATTCATAGTAATCATGAGTGAGCGTTTTCGAACATACATCATCAAGAATACCATCATGAGAAATATACTCAACTGACAAGTCTTGTCCCCCACTACTGACTTCCCTGGGATGTTGACGCTCCGGCTGACAAACTTGAAACTGTAGGGGTACATATTGTAGATCTGATATCATTTAACAATTTATGATAACATTTAACAATCACACAATTATATATTTTTCGAAAAACTATTTCCGGTTAAATATCGCACTATTTCTATCGAACTTCTTTTTACCGAGAAATTATAAATGGAGACTCTCATTCATTACAACAGGAAAAGTTTACCTTTCGATGTCCGACAACTCTGTTTTATGATCTTTTAATTTTATAATAAATAGACTAATTCATTGTTTTTGCCGAATATCATTTCTATTTCATCTCGTGAAGTGAGAAAGTGTCATTTTCTCACTCCACTCGATGAGATAGAAATGATATTCGGCAAAAACAATGAAATAGTCTCTATAGACTTCACGGATATTTTGACCCAAATTATGTTGAGTTAAGTTTATTACATAAGGATCTAACGAGTCTAAGAAAAGGCTCAAGGATATATTGTGAACAACTCTTGTCTGACAATGTTATGCTTCATATCTGCCAAAAATGGAAAATGTTTTTTATGATATTGAACTGAATTTGCAAAGGATTTTTTATACATGTAGACGGAATTTCAAAGAACTTCTAGATTTTCAATTTGAGTTTTTGCACAGACTTGTTTTTACAAAACGATAGCGTTTTAGAATGAAACTAGTTAGCAATATGTAGTTTTGGTAGAATAGAAAATGAAACTTTATGTCATTTATAGTGGGAGTGTAGGGTAACCCAATCGTTTAAACGAGATCTGGAAAATTGGATAACCAAACATGTACAGACTCTAATAATAACTAAAATCTTGGAATGATTTGGGACATAAGGAAACAACCAATTGTTACTCGATATTGCACGTTTTGCCAAGAAAAAATATTCTCTCAAGAACTTTAAACAAATTTATTACGAAATGACATTACATAAAAAAAACTGAACGACATCTATGTTATGAAAAAAGCCACAAGAAATAATATACATGTTCTGACAAATGGTTACCCTTATTCCAAGAATTCATTATATAAACTTAACATACTTATAATAACTCTTTTACTAAACATTGTATTTACCCACTTTAATGTGTATATGTGTATTTATTACACACTCGTTGAAGATACGACAGTTGTGAAACAATGACATGTTATTCAACACTGTTGTGAAACATTGCACGTGAAAGTGATCGCATCCGGAACTATTTTTTGCCGTCGCATAACAAGTTATCGGTTGATGATGTCAATCAAAATTGCGCCTTAAGAATATTGTTCTCAATCCAAACGAAAAACATACGAGATAAAAGTAAAATTCTTTTTTAAAACGTGTTTACTTGTTTATGATTAAAATTAATTGTCCGAGAAACAGTACAAAGAATCAGAGATACCTTCATAACATTCATCTTCAAATGTAAACATTACCTCGGAATCAGGGTCAAGTCGGCATTAGATACTAGATATGTAATAGATACATGATGACACAAGGGGTGTATACGAAATATCAGCGAGCTATCATCTCACGAGGGGGCGTGTGTCAATCATGTATCTGTTTTATCCAATGGGCAACGTCTTGCGATCTTTCACCCGACATCAACATTCCCTGCATGACCAACATTTAGATTAGTCTGAAGGAATCGTCCAGCGACGAATGACCCAATTTCCTTATATTTTTCGTAACGATATATTGATGGGTTGGGATGACCGGACATTCTCTATTCTCATATGCAACATATATTTACTGATATAAGGTAACACGTGCACTGATTTGTTTTCAGACTGGATTTCATTTTATAAAGTGAAATGTAAATTTTATTACTTGTGGTCTTATCAATATTAAAAGAATTGTTGATTTTTCACCAACTTATTTATGTACTTTTTTACTACTTATTTGGGAGTGGGTTGACCGAACAGTTTGGATTAGAAATGTCAGCTCGAAAGTTCGACATATATCTATATTTTTCCGCGATGCCATTGCATTTCTGTAATCGTTGGTACTATTCAACCTGAATTTTTTTCACTGCATTACATATTATGGTCAGCTTGTTATTTTTCTCATTTAGTGACTGGTAATGTTAATATTTTGGTCGCCTGAGCGGTTTCCATTCCTTTGATCTCGGCTACGTGTTTGAGGATGCAACAATGTTGAACTTTCAAGGTCGTCGGCCCGATATTGCTAGCTCCGCCCTAAAACTGCCTCTCTCCTTCATGATTGTCGAATCAGGACGTCAGAAATAACTGTGGTGATATTTTCGTGACATAATAGATATCAGCTTGAGTTTTCTTGGTACATGATTTACAACTGCGAAAAGATCAGAGGAAAATATGCCGCCCATTGGATAAGGCAAGGTCTTCCCTTCCGATTACGATCTATTCTTGAAATTTCAGCGTCAGTACTTCAGGATTTCGATAAAGCAGTGATACGGCAAGCATTAGCAATGTTATCTTTATCGGCAACAAGTTCAAATTTGTCGAAACGCTAAAATGTTTTTAGAGTTACATGTATGTCCCTTGCAGCCCTAAGCTCCTAGCAGCGTTTGGCAACTTAACGACGGGCTCGACATTCAAAGCAGCGGTCCTTTTTGTTTTAGAATTTAGATGAAATTTTAATTTGAAGAGGTTATTCCCCAGTCTATCCGCACCATGGATAGCAAACAAGGACAGTGTTCCTCCCACTGACACTAGCTCAAAGTTACTTACTGAATGGCGCTTGCAAAAGCACATTCCGATGACGTCACAATCACTTGACATTCATTCACACAATCTAACGTTCATTTAGCGACTAATGGTTTTGTTACCTCGCCAATCTGCGTTTGTATGAACTATAACACAAGATAATTTAATGAGAGTTTTCCATTTGAATTGTTCAAAATTAAAGCTGTTATTAAGGGACTTACTCATGACCTATTTGGTCGTTGCTCAAAGTCTAATGACGCTATGCGTCCATTGTAAAATGATATTCCTACGCACATCTACGATAATAATCCATGAGAGTAAACATAAGTTTCATTTTATATCAATCATTTAAATAGTGTAATAAATAAAATACTAAACTCCGTCCAGTTTAATAACATATTTATGAAACTCGTGTATAGTATTGCTATTTAACTCGCTTTCGCTCGTTAAATACGAATACCATCCACTCGTTTCATAAATATGTTATTAAACTGAACGTCGTTTAGTATTCTCTATATGTATATCATGTTGCCTGTAAATAAATATGTGAACAAATGAAACAAAACTGTTTTTTTTAAACAATACATGAACCCCTTTATTGTGGAGCACGGTGGTGTAATGGTTAGCGTGCTGGCCTGTCACGCCGAAGGCCCGGGTTCGAATCCCGATGGAGACACACACAATTTTTAACCTGGGCTTAACACTGTGTTGTGTCCTTGGGCAAGACACTTCATCCACATTGCACTCAGTTCACCCAGCTGTATAAATGAGTACCTGAACAGGGGAAAGTATGGACCTATATGGTCGCGCGAGGCGCTTAGTAGTTTGACTCGAAAGTACAATTCCTTCAGGGTAATAATATACATTGTACAGCCATTGTATCGCCGTTGAGCAGTCCTGGACTGGATAATAGGCGTTAAAATTATTTTTTATTATTATTTTATTAAAGTTGTTGAGTTGATTGGTCAAGCAGCATTTGCTGAAATTAAAACAAAATGAAATGAAAGTAAAGATACATTAGATCTTTAAATATCTACTTAGCAACAAGAAATTCTTGTGAAAAATAAAACCCAACTGATTCTCGTTTCTACTAAATGGAACTAAAACCACGGGCAAATATTTTCGATATTTTTTCGAATATTTGAAATTAGCAAACCATGTTTTAGTAATTAAAGATGTACCAACCCTTTGAAGGTGTATGGGTTATTGGAAGTTCAGCTCATCAAGGCCCGATGGGCTCATGACATGGCAGTGTGTCCGGCGTCAGTCCGTCCATCCGTCCGTCTGTGAACTTTGTGCATTTTCGACTTCTTCTCAACAAGCATAAGGCCTAGAAAGCTGAACAGACTCCGTGATAGTAAGGATTATGATTTATATAAGGCCACCGGGGGTCATGCGCTAAAAATTTATTTTCCTCTTTTTCTCCAGAAGCAAAAGACCTAGAAAGCTGAAACTTCGTGTACATGTGCAGACTCTTACTATTGAGGATTATATTACCGGGAATCCTCGTATTCAAGCCCTGGGCTTAATTTCGAATTTCACTCATTTCACAAGAGAAATATAATAATAAATTACAACTTTTCATCTTTCTACTAATAATATTGCGAATCCAGGTGTGGCAAATTATAAGTTAAGTTAAGTTAATAAGTCCACATATGAAACGCTGCAAAAGCGAATGAAAAAAATCAATTGCCTTTTAAAAAAGAGTAAGTAACCAAAATACAACGATTTTACTCTTATCAGCTCCTGAATGCATATGTCAAATGTATCAAAAATGTCATGTTTTTGTGTCTTAAATGATTTGGAAATCAAGCCTTTTCACGTCTGAAATCCTGTTATCTTAGCCAAATACAGACCCTGTGATTCCATCGAAAGCCCTTGTTTTGAACATTTGGAAGGAAGAAATGTAATATCAAATTTAAGCCATTGGGCTAAAATTCGTAAATTAGAACTCGTTAATAAGCCCATGGGATTGATAAAGGCAGGGCTTAAATACGAGGATTCCCGGTGCCCTATGGCCCTTAAGAACGGCTTGGTGAACTTTTCGATCCTATAGCCTAAATCATAATCGGATTTATGAGCAATATCAATTTCTAAATTGATAACTGGCATCTGAAATCACATCATCTATATACTTAATTTCTGGATTGATGACCCTCCTTAAATTGCTACTGTCACCCACTGTTTGAGACCCTTCAGTTCTCAAACTCGTTATCCAAGAAAAAAATTCAATTCCAACATGATTTTCACGAAAGGCACGTGCATCTCATGAACCGTTCTAGAAAACTCACAGGATTGATTAACAAATACATGTTTAGGGCACAGGAATAATTTTCGTTGGCCCTAAAATCACTGGTAACTTACACGCGTACCAGGATCATTTTACACCACAAACTCGAAGATTGCAATTTAACGAAATGTTATAAAGAAAGTACATAATTTACTTCTTAAAGAGTCACTCTTTTAGTTGTTTACATCTCAAATGCAAAACTTTAACAATAGCATTATTTGACCGAGTTGTATCGGCTATGCTGACAAGTATTGCTATAAATCAAACCGACCTATATCACTGTGTATAACCGTACACCGGAACTATCATGTGGTAATTTTAGCACACATACTTAGTAAAATGTATGTGCTTGTCATTCTGTGTCCAAGGGGCAGTAATAATGACAGTTGCGAGAAATGCTGTTGTTAGTAACATTTTTGCTGTCTCTGACTATGAACAGGATATGACATTAAATAGTTATGTCTCGGAAAGCTATTGACCTGATAATAACATAGAAAACGTTGATGAAACGGCGATGATTGCTTTTTAAGTGATTCAGTTTGCGATCACGTTCCTCGCTAGCAACATTTCTCCGCCGTACACCTCGCTAGTTTCGGTGTACGGTTATACACAGTGTATATAGTGGCAATAGAAAGGTTTGCAGTCGGGATGATGATCGAAATCCGGACAATAACCGCACCAATTGCTCAGAATGACACTTACGAGTTGATTATGTTTGATAGGTTATCAAACTAGTATCCATGTAAACTATATGTTTAAATTTTGCTTCCGTGAATATGTATGACCGTTCTATGATTTTTATTTAAACAATTGTTAATCTCATGACTGGCAGTTTGGGAATAACTTAAGAGATGCTTTGATTTTTATACTGAATCACATTATTGCAGTTTTTAACCGAGTGTGTACTTTTTCTTATCAAGTTGTCAACATGAACAATAAAAAAATGCAACCCAACGTTTGGGATGTGAAATAATTTATAACATTTTAAGGATTAACTATAATGATCTCCTTTTATTTTCGTTCTCCCTCCCCCACTAAAGACACATCTTTTGAGAACCCTCTCTGCAGATGGCAGGATAGTTTACCCACACAATATTCTGGACATTGCATTTCTTGCTTGAACATAAAAGCGCTCTGTGTCTGTTATAATTGTGTTATCAATTATATTAACTTTTAACTGGTGCCCTTCAATCATTTTTTTTACACTGTTTAAATTTTTTCTTTCATATATCCCAAGATTATGTCTTATATTATAAGGATTATATATTATAAGGCACGAATGATGTTACCTTTATTAAAAGTAACAAATTGTGAACTTTTAGGATATCTAAATCTGTAACAAAATGTCACCAAAACTTTCCCTTTAAAACGTAATTACATTGAAGATGATACGAGATAGCATTTCAACTTGGGACCAGAATTGTTTTTAATAGTGATGGTATTATTTCATACATAACATACTAGTACTTTATCTTCGAACGTCTTTATATTTATCGGATCATACAAATATGTACAAGAATACAATAATGACAAAGTGTGAAATATCAAATTATTCTATCAACCAGTAAAGGGACAGTCCTATTGGGGTAAAGGCCTGTCCATGTTAACTGATCAGAACACGAGACTGATATGGTCACAGTTTTAAATACAAATATTTATTCCCAGTGTATATATTTCAGTCCTTTTTCTCATGTTCATGTATGTTTACATATTGTTTGTCATGTACAGCGCAATTGAAGATTGTTATCAAAATTAGCGCTATATTAAATTAATAGTTTATAGTTTATAGTTTATCTAAATCTGTAACACAATGTCACCATAACTATCCCTTTAAAACGAAAGGACATTGAAGATGATACGAGACATCTTCCTACGCAGAGCCTAAAAGGCCAGTTTCCAAACTGTCATTTTATGCCTTGCCGCAGAGACTTTACTTTTCGGTGCTGCTATAGTGCCCCTACAGAGTAGAGAGCAAGCACAGAAAACTCAAGGCTATGCAGCAAGGCATAAAATGACAGTTTGGAAACTGGCCTTTTAGGCTCTGCGTAGGAAAATGGATACGAGATAGCATTTAACTTTAGACCAGAATGGTTTTTAATAGTGATGGTGCCATTTCTTATAACATACTTTATCTTCCAACGTCTTTATATTTATCGGATCATACAAATATGTACAAGAATACAATAATGACAAAGTGTGAAATATCAAATTATTCTATCAACCAGTAGAGGGACAGTCCTATTGGGGTATAGAACTGTCCATGTTAAACTCGAGACTGTAGGGTTACAGTTTTAAGTACAAATATCAGGGTGACATTCTGTAATGATTTTGCCATAAGTACGATGAAACATATAACAATTCCACCAGACCGATGTTACCAAGATCCTGTATTGAAACTATACACATTATTATAGACTGGTGATGAGGTCAATACCTGTTTTTATTGACCCGAGGAAAACAATATTGACCGAGGACGAAGTCCGAAGTCGATATTGTTTTCCTCGGGTCTATAAAAACAGGTATTGACCGAAATCACCAGTCCATAATTGTTTTATTATGTCTCGGTAAAAAAAACCAAAAGATAATAGAAACCTACAGCAATGAGTGGCATTTGGGCTCGATTGTTGGCGAGGACGGGTCAATGACGTCATGATAACAATAGCATGACGTCACGAAACAGCGGTTTGACGTCATCGGCTCTATTTTAAGTAACTCAAGTCAATATCACTTTTGGTCGGACTCGGGGTCACAGGGGTCAAATCAATATCACTTTCTGTCGACTGTCACGTGACCGGTTCTCGACCAATCGTATTGCCGGAAAATTACTCTCGCATAATAATATACAATTATAGACTGGTGATGAGGTCAATACCGATATTGTTTTCCTCGGGTCTATAAAAACAGGTATTGACCGAAATCACCAGTCCATAATTGTTTTATTATGTCTCGGTAAAAAAAAAAAAAGATAATAGAAACCTACAGCAATGAGTGGCATTTGGGCTCGATTGTTGGCGAGGACGGGTCAATGACGTCATGATAACAATAGCATGACGTCACGAAACAGCGGTTTGACGTCATCGGCTCTATTTTAAGTAACTCAAGTCAATATCACTTTTGGTCGGACTCGGGGTCACAGGGGTCAAGTCAATATCACTTTCTGTCGACTGTCACGTGACCGGTATTGACCGAATTCACCAGTCTATAATTGTTTTATTATGTCTCGGTTAAAAAACGAAAAGGAAATAGAAAACTACAGGCATGAGCGGCATTTCGGGTCAATGACGGGTCAATGACGTCATGATAACAATGGCATGACGTCACGAAACAACGGTTTGACGTCATCGGCTCTATTTTTAGTAACTCAAGTCAATATCACTTTTGGTCGGACTCGGGGTCACGGGGGTCAAGTCAATATCATTTTCTGTCGACTGTCACGTGACCGGTTCTCGACCAATCGGATTGCCGGAAAATTGCGCTCGCATAATAAATCTCAATATGTGTTCCTTGAGAATAACTTTGCCTGTAGGTGTTTTCTGCCAGCAGAAAGATAACAAAAATTATTAGTGTCCATGTGACTGTAAATAGGAAAATGTGAAAAAAGATACAATACTATCAGTCGTTTTATACTCAGAAACAATGCTCTATTCAATAAGTAAAGCTCACGTGACATAATTAAACGTTTCACCTGATCAGTGTGCACATCCACATGCACCACTATGCATTCTTTACGGCGGTCATAGTGGCTGTCTAAGTATTAAACATTATTTTATTGAGTAATACTAAAACCCATGTACATTATCTAGTTCTGTGTGTATTAAGTTGGCTTTGGGGGCAAAGGCAACGAAAAAAGTTACAAAGTATTAATCAACTCAAAATCAGTTATCATAACATCAAGCTTAGTGGTCAGTTTCTTCAAGTCTGTCTCTTGTCTTCAAAACCAACGGTGCCGGATCTGAAATTGGCAACTGCACGTGCAAATCATGCTCCACTTGTCCCGTTGCCCTAGCAACGTTCAATACATACGGTCTTTGCAGCGATGATGCTGTCTTATCAAACCAAATGAAGCTGATTGATGCAGGACTGAATTATTAGCAGCCCCGTCTAAGGACGGGGCTGCTATCAGTTTTTGTGCAGTTTCCGCCGCCGCCGCGTCCGCGCTCATACTAATGGCGATAACTTTTTTCTACTAAGCTTTCCAGAACTTGTATTTATGACTTACTGCTTATACCTCGGGGGAACGATTTTGACATGTTCACTTTCAAGGTCAAAGGTCAAGGTCACGAGCTATAAAATCACTAAAAAATTCCTTGTAAACGCGATAACTTGAAAAGTTTTTGTGCTATGAAACTCTAACTTGGTATGTATCATCCTTGGAAGAGTACAAAATTTTGAAAAGGTTTTCGCTATAATCTGTCCAAGGTCAAGGTCGCAGCAAGGTCACTACTTTAGCATGGTTTTGCGAAAATGATTTATTTTAACAATGAACACTTTTAATCAATAGATGATTGTTATCCTCAATGAAAAGTGTTCATTGATTGTGTAACCTTGAAGGTCAAAGGTCAAGGTCATGAGATTTGTGTTATTGCAATGTGCAACTAATTTGGATATAACTTAATCCCATTAAGCTTTTCAGAACTCATGAACATGTATAAGTATCTACACCTCTGGGGGATTACAATGACATGTTCACTTTCAAGGTCAAAGGTCAAGGTCACAGCAAGGTCAACATATATTGAGAAAATGGATTATTTTAACTTTTAACACTTTAATTCGTTACATTAATGTTATATTCAATGAAATGTATTCATAGTGTCAAAAGTCAAGGTCACAAGAAAATGCCCAATATGCTGAGGCTTGTAGAAGGCGGAACAGGGTAAGGCGAAACCCCAAGTTTCGGGGCTGCTCTGCTTTTGCGGTGTCCCGCAAACGCTAATCTAGTTGATATAAAAAATTATTTTAGACAAAACGTAAAGAATTACATTGTATACTAGGAGTACATTGTATGGATATATGTTCCTGTTTAACATTAGCAGTGTTTAAAAATAAACACGTTTGATAGTTATACTTAGACTGAATTCTAAAGCCAGTACAGAACTATGGCAAAAGTTCACGAATTTATGTGAACCTTTTATTCATTCAGACATATGTATGGGCTGCAACCAACGTTTAATTTTCATTAAATTGAATTATTCTAAAATTTAAAAATCTCCAAAATTTTCCCCATTTGGGTATATGTTTATTTTCTTCATTAGACTAAAAGTTCTTTTTAGAAAGCATTGATATATAAATAACAATGTATCAATCATTGTAACATGACTTCGGTAAATACTCGTTTCTGATTGGTTGATTTGAAGGATTTGTCAGTGTTAAATTGCAATGAACACCCGCAAATTGGCTGAGGCGAATCACCGCGAAAGGATACATTATTTGGTCCGCTTCAACATTAAAATGTTTTGATTCTCCCAAAATTCGTGCCCGATTTACATTTTACTGTTGTTGTTGTCATTTTCTAACTTGCGCATTCCCGTAGATGCCAAAAATCCTTTTCTATTTGCTTTAGTTTTATGTAACTAAACTTTCTTAATTGGCTATGTTTCTCTTAATTTGCCGCCTTGTGCCATGCGGCTGGTTTCTTTCGAATGCCGTTCCCATGGCACGACGTCACAAAGGCCAACGGTTAACACGTCATAATGATCGCGTCACCGTCACAATGGGTTGGGCGAGCTTAAGATATTTGTTCAGTCGGGTTCGTTCCTGTTGGTTTATGAATTATATAACTGTTTTCTCTCTTATAAATTTCAAAGTGAAAACTATAAGATCTCATCGTTATGAGTGCAACTGGTTTGCAATATAAGAACACTATTTTTAATATCTATAACACTGGAAATTCCTTCTTCTTTATAGCTGCGAACACCTATAACAATAATGGATCAGTCGTTAGATCCATTCAACTCAGAGTTCCCTACGCAAAAATAGAGTTCGCTCTTAAAATGCTTATAACTAACGGTCATATTACAATATCGATAAATAGTTGCGTTTGTAAAATTTCCGGGATTCATTGTTATTCAACACCCGCAAATTTAAGCGTTTAAAACCTCCGGCTAACGCCGTCGGTTTTAAACTAAATTTGCGGGTGTTGAATAACAATAAATCCCGGAAATTTTACAAACGCAACCATTTATCTTCTAAATAATCACTGGCGGCCATTGTTGTGTGAACACCTTTTACACATTTGAGATAGGGAAATAGACTTGCATAGTTTAGCCTTTGTAATGTTATTTTAGCTTAATGTGTACTTCCTTAAAAAATGTAATCGTCATAACGTTGGTGCCTTTAGCAAATTAGTTGTACCTATTGTGTCTGTTGTTCTTATGTTTGGTGATCAGCAGTAAGGTTTAAGCCAGATTCGCTGATTGCCTTGCGGGGGACGTTAAAGTTCCTGGTTGCTTAATATCAACTTGTATTAGAGACATTTCATTACAGAAGAAAAGATGCGAGATTTCCTCCATATAAGAGAGTACATTGACGTAATGATTTGGGAACATGCAGTCAACTTCAACGTTATATCATTCTATAATGTTTTATACGTACACGTACGCAGAAATAATTTGTTTAACACTTTTTTATAAAAAAAAAATGCTGAGTTTTCTTAAATGTACACAAAGAACTTAATTAAGCACCCCCTAATTTTTCAAACAGAAAAACACTGTTGAGAATAAACAATCAAATAGTTTAGGAAGGCAATTAGGGTTTTTCATGAGAATGATCATCTAGCAGTGTGGAAACGAAAACTTAACTCGATTTACGACTCACTGCCGCTGGATAGCTGGTTTTACAAAACCTTGGTAGATTTAGTCGAAATCGAAGTTACCTTTTAAGTGAAAATGAAAATCAATATTCTTTGCTACACGTGATTTTTGTCATTCTCTCGACTGAATTAATGACTTTTTAGTAAATGACTTCATAGCAAAGGGTATTCGTTAAAGCAGTATGAACCTTGAAAATCACAACATTATATCTGCTAATTGGGAGTTACTATGTGCTTATATGGGGTTACTATCTGCTAATGAAGAGTTACCATCTGCTACTTAGGTGTTACTATCATCTAATTAGGTGTTAGTATCTGCTTATTAGGAGTTACTATCTGCTAATAGGGAGTAACTATCTGCTTATTGGAAGTTCCAATCTGCCAATGAAGAGTTACCATCTGCTAATTAGGTGTTACTATCTGCTAATAAGGTGGCTGCTAATAAGGTGTTGGTACCTGCTTATTAGGAGTTACTATCTGCTAATTGGGAGTTACTTTCTGCTAATTAGGTATTAGTATCTTCTAATTGGAAGTTACTATCTGCTAATAGGGAGTTACTATCTGCTTATAAGGTGTAAGTATCTGCCACCTCCCATCCAGAGTAAACGTGAAACAAGCAACATCATCGATCTTACTGACAGGAATCTTTTATGTGATATATATAACCAACATACAACTAATGAAGTATTCCATGGAGCAGACAACATACTCGAGAAGAGGAACTCTCAAGCCAGGGCCGATCTTTCTTCAAAACCGCCAACATCTGATTCAGGTACTTTTAATATCAAATCACTTGCTAAATCGTATTCTATTCTGGAAGGTGTGTCACGAGTAAAAACCAAACGAATTGTACTCTATAACATAAATGCTGATAAGCCATTTGACAAGGTGAAAGACTTGATAACGGATTATGCCCACCAGAGACATGTACGTGTAACATTTGCTCGTATGTTGTGGCAGCGACAACACTACGATGGCACTGAAACGTACACTGTGCAAGTTAACGTCGGATCAGATGACTATGATAGACTTGCAAATAATGATGATTTCTGGCCGCCAGATATCTACTATAAGGACTATGTGCCACGGTTCAAATCCCGACAACATGGACAACATGATGACGCATATAATAGATACTAATATCGACAGTAAAAAAGATGTGTGCTATCATTATGTTAAAAATAGCATTGTTACTCTTGTTTTTGAACACTATTGTGATAACTCTTAGTCTACTAACGTGGAATGAACGTGGGCTACATTCATGTACCACGGAGATAAAATCTGTCCTACCAGACAATATAGATATCATATGTATTCAAGAGCACTGGTTAAATCATGGTAATATAAACAGATTGTCTGATATCAGCGGGTATCTGCTGGTAACTTACATGTGAAATACAAGTGACTCTGTTAGAGGTTCGGGTGGTATAGCTTTACTCCGTAATACTCAATCTAACTTGAGAGCTTATCCCCTAAATCTTTATTCTGATTATTATGTTTGTGCCAGATTATCCGCTCATGGCTATGCTGATGTTTATGTAATCTGTTGTAGATTACCCTCAACTAATGTCTTGCATTCAGTATATCTCAACGCTATTGATGAGTTGATGGATGTATATGATATATTAAGTCAAGAGGGAGATACATATTTACTTGGTGACTTAAACTCAGATGTTTGTAAACTGCTGCTATCTCCACGTGATAAAGTTCTAAAAATATTACTTCTGCAGAGACGTCTAGTTCATGTCCTGTATGACTCGCACATTTGTGGACCAAACTACACGTGGAGGAGCAAGGATGGTCAGCATAAGACTCTCATTGACTACATACTATTACCTGCTCATGTTGCGAGCGACTTAATTCACTGCTGTATCATTGACAAATGTGATTATCATTTATCAGATCATTTTCCATGTTATGTCACTCTTAATATTCATCTTAAGCATAACCCAAGAACATCAAAATTGCATATTCCGAAATGGCATAAAGCTGAAACAGCAGAATTAAGTGCATACGCACGAGAGGTTGAGACAAGTGTCTCTCAGATACATATACCATGTCAGTATGATGTACAACCTGATGATGTTGAATTACTTAATGAGCAGCTTAGTAATGCACTCCTTAATGCTAGCCATAAATGTATTCCATCTGGGTCGTTTAGACCACACCTCAAGCCGTACTGGAAGAGTGATGGCTTGAATGATGTACATTATAATATGTGCGTTGCACGTAGAAATTGGCTCGCAGATAACAAATCCCGGGGCAATAACAACTTATCTTACAATGTGTATACAGATGCTAAGCGCGAGTTTCGGCGAAAACATCGTAACTCAAAACGTGAGCAACGTATCATGACTTGGACAAATCCTCAGAAACTGATATAAATAAATTTTTCAAGGCCGTTCGCAAAATACGACGCCCCAAATCAAATATAACTGAACTGGTTTACAACAACGTCAATGCTAACACACCAGAAAGTATCAGTAAAGTGTGGGGCAATTACTATGCTGATCTTGCTAAACCTTATGAATCTGAAAGCTTTGACAACGATTTCAAATGTTCTGTGGAATCAAAGCTAGAAGATATCATTGCCCATTCATCTGATTGTACAGCTGAAGATAATGTTTTATATACTAACATAGAACCGCAGGAGGTAAAACACATTATTCATAATCTCAAATGTAACAAGGCTCCTGGTCCCGATTACGTTAATAATGAGCATCTTATTCATGGCGGTGATATTTTAGTGGATAAGTTGTGTATACTATTTAATGCCATCATGCAGACAGTCTACTTCCCACTTGTGTACAGGCTGGGCATGATTGTTCCAATGTACAAGGGTAAGGGCTCTAAAAGTGACCCCAAAAATTACCGAGGCATAACACTTACATCTTGTGTGGGAAAACTTTTTGAAAAAATAATTCTCACACATTTAGAACTTTGTGCTTCTGCTGATAGAAACTTTCCCGATTCATTACAAATTGGGTTTTCGGAAAGAACATGGCGCAATAATGGCTGTGTTCATGCTTCTTGAATCTATTTCATATTACATAGAACGAGGATCACAGGTCTTTACTGCCTTCCTAGACAATAAAAAGGCCTTTGGCCGTATTTGGCACGACGGATTATTTGTAAAACTGCACAGTCATGGCATTTCTGGAAAAATGTGGAAATTACTTTATCACAATTATACATGCAGCTCAGCTTTTGTACAATATGACGGTACCTCATCTGACCTATTTCCTATCAAACAAGGCGTGGGTCAAGGCAGAGTATTATCATCATTTTTTTTCTTGATATTTATTAACGATCTCTTAACTGAGATAAGGCTTGCAAACAATGGTATTTGTGTGTATGGTATTGATGTACCCTCAGTTTTATTAGCGGATAATACTACCCTCATTAGTACCACGCCATGCGGCCTTCAAGATTCTTTGAATGTCGTTCTAAATTATGCTTCAAGATGGCGTTTAACATATGATGCCTCCAAGAGCGCAGTAATCATATTTCGCAAAGGGAGACAACCATATGTCCAAATTTAAAACTTTCCTTTGGCGAAAATACTGTTAAGTATGGTGGTATCCTTATCTCCCCAGATATCATTTAAGTTTGTTAGAGACATTCTTACAGAAGAGAATGGTGTACGACATCCAACTGGACTGTGTGTTGATGGAGACAAACTGTGTGTTGCAATGCATTACAAGGGATTATATAAATACAGATTTGGTTAGGTTTGCAGGTAGCTAGATGGTGATTTGATAAAGCTAGAAAGATAAAGTTAGATTGATCAATCAGAAAGTATTTTAAAGACGCACTGTATATTTTCATTGTTTGCAGTTAAAATGTATATGTCAAGATTGATATGACTGTTGAATAAATCCTTGAAAACTGTCACATAATTCATCTACTCTGTTGCCAAATCATTGTGGAGTCTTTAATTGATGATATAGTTGCAAGACGTGTATTATCGTTGTATTGCTGAGTTTAACTCATATTCAAAATAATTCTGTTTTATGTCATTGATTACAAAACATATTGTGTTTATATCGTAATCATCGAGGAATGATTTAGTTTACAAACATGCCAGTCGGATAGTACGTGCAAAAGAAGGACATGGACACGTTACATGTGACACACATGCTCAGTGTCCATCATTCCCAATACCGGATAATTTGCCATAGTTGTTCTGCTTAAATTCTGCCCGTACATGAACACTTATGAGTGGAACAGTTAATGATAACACTATATTTTTAGATGTGCCAGTTTTCCACCATTTACATTTAGTTTTGTTGATATGTCAGAAAATATCAACTTTGTATTTTCAGTAATCATCGTTAAAATAATGTGTTTGAAGTTTATAGGAAATATTAAATAAAACAAATATTTGGTTAAGTTCTGTTTACAAGAGCAAATAAAATTGATTCACAAAGTCAAATAGTAATTTTTTTAAATTACTTTCTCTTAAAAAGGGTAATAAATATTGTTATTCAAAATATATTGAAATGAATCATTATGTAAATAACAATATTGAATATGTTTTATAACTGCTAACGGTAATTTCAATGGTTGGTCAAGAAAACCATGTAATTAGGGATTTGTAAATAATAGTTACTCAATTGTTTTCTCAACAGGGCAGAGCGCTACCGGGTAGAACGCAAAAAGCGTGCAGCACGTGCAGATCGTGCCCTGACATAGCGGCCGTGTGAATCGGTACAAGACCTTATCTTAAATAAGGAAGAATGTCAAATTTTGGTTTAATGTATGACTTGGTTTTTATTTTGTCGAATTTTGCCGGACGCTGAACATAATGTTGGTTCATTTTACAGTTTCCTTCATATATAATAGATTTTAGTCTGACATATGAATCTGCAATATAATTAAATGGAATCTTCAACATCAAAAATAACTAGTGATAGATAAAGCTTTTGTGAATCTATGCACCGTTTGCGAGGGGGGGGGGGGGTGATATACATTTGTAGCTCGACCTTATCAGCTGCTTGTTCAGTATTCTATTGACAAAATATGCAACAAAAACACTTCTACAAAACTACAAAACCTTTTTAGATCTTAGATGAACGTTGTTGAATTTATGGGTCGAACAGCATATGAAAAACAAAATTTAGAGAAATTGTGTTCTTGAAACGCGCTAGTTTGCCTTAAATGTTCAGTACCACGTTAGTTTGAACATTTACATATATTGCAGGATCCTTTCATGTTCTCTACTGTATGTCTGCTGATATCAACATTTTCTTGTCAACTACATGTATCAAAATAATTGATTGCAAGAACAGTCAAATGTATTATTACAATCTAAATTGTAAAACCTTGTTTGTACTAAAGCTGACCCACAAGTAAGTTAATCTTCTTACGACCATACGGCCATAAGGGACGTATGATCGTACCGAGTCTAAGCTAGATCAGGTTTGGACCAAACCAGGTTCTGTTAAACACTTAATCTAAATTAACTTGTATTATGAAGACCAACTTTCAGTAAACCAACCTTATGGACCAGGTGTAAAAGTATTATCAGGATTCGTTTCCTAACTGTTCCCAAACTTGGTATGGTTCTTAAAAGGGGCAGTAGCACGTTTTTATGGGGAATATAAGGTGATGTAAGGAAAATGAAAAATAATGGTTCCAATTGAAAGACATTGCATTTAAACTAAATGAGCAGTAATAATTCAAATATATAATGTAAAGTTTGGCTTTGCGATTCCTTTTTCTAGCACAAAATGAATTAAAGGTGTTCACACAAAAATGGCTGCCAATGGATTTTAAATCTTCAAACTTTGTCCTCTGACTATGGATAATTGGTTTGTGTTATGACATTTTTGACACTGTCAAAATAATACATTTAGCATTCTCGTACAATTATCAGTGAAAATTTTAGAATGTAAAATTATCAAAAAACGTGCTACTGCCCCTTTAAGCAGGTTTAGGACTCGATACTGTTGCATAATTGCATGTTCCTTGACTTTTAGAAATGTAAGTATTATTCTTACCAATTTGCATTGACAATAACGAATAAGAGAAATTCAAATATAAGGTTTGTATACAAGAAAACCGTGGCAAAACATCGTAAAATGTTAAAATCATCCTGAAACATCAGTAGTCCACAGTCTTAAACCCTTGCTTAACTGACCTGACCCTCGGACAGGTTGACATTTTTCGACTTAAACCAGGTGGTTTAGATCAGGTTCGCGTATGAACTTGCTTCGATAAAACCGAAACGTTTTCAACCAACTAGTTAGACCAAATTTAGAGCTAAACCACCTCCAGATTATGTACCAAGAATACAAAGCTGTAGTTATTAATATGAAGCTAAGTGGTCAGTTTCTTTAAGTCTGTTTCGTCTCTCCAAAACCGACGGTGCGGGATCTGAAATTAACAACTGCACGTGCAAATCATGCTCCACCCGTCCCGTTGCCCTAGCAACGTTCACTACATACCGTCTTTGCAGGGAAGGGTCCGTTCTTATCAAACCAAATTTAGATGATTCAGTGATTGATACAGGCCTGAATGAGTTTTGAAAAAAACTAGTTTATAGACAAAACACACTGAATTGCAATGTATAGGAGTGTATTCTATGGATATATGGTCCTTTAACATTAGCAGTGTCACAAAAAACACATTTGATGGTAATTATTTTTGCTGACTACTAGCCCGCACACAACCATGGCTAAAGTTCACGAACATATTTAAACTTTTTATAGATTCATACGTACGGGCTGCTACCAATATTTCCATTTTATTAAATCAAAATTTTCTAAAATTAACAAATCTTCTTAATCTTCCCCATTGAGGTTAACCGTATGTATTTCCATTGGACTAAAAGTAATAAGGCCATATTTTAAGGATGCATAGTTATATAAGTGATATTGTTTGTGTGAACGCCGTTAACACATCTGAGTTAGGGAACTGGTTTGCATAATTAGCTCGATAGTTCCTTTTATAATTGCATTGTTTACATCCTGCTACATCAGCGTATATGTCCCCGCTAATGCTACAACCTATCCCCTGATATCCTCCTATAGTCTTCTGTCGTATCGCTATATATAGCAAGCCAATCAATTGATGCCCTTTCAGCGATAGCGGCAAACTAGTTTCTTGGCTTCGTTCCGCGTGCTCACCTCGTGATTCAAATTAACCAATAGAAGTGCTATTAGATAATAAATCTGATTCTCGTTGCAGTCTCCCGCTAAGCTCCAAATCACGCACTCTTAGATTTCCACGTGCGACATCAGTAGACAACAGTGTATGGAGTTCGGAATAGTTTGACTGAAAACAGACAGGCTATAAATAGCGCCGAGCAACCACCCGTCAGCGATACGACAGAAAACCATAGGAGGATATCAGGGGATAGGTTGTAGCATTAGCGGAGACATATACGCTGATGTAGCAGGATGCATTGTTTAATGTCTTTTGTTCCTATGTCTAGCTATTGGTAACTTTTAAAGTGACAGTAACAAGTTTAGGGGGGCATACAAGGTGATATTAGATTTATGAATGTTGTCGCATTTTTGTGAAAGATTATTGCCAAATTATCCGAGTAAGTGTGTGATATGACATTTCCTAAACGAATGTTTGGTATTGCCCAAACGATAGCGAGGGTTTATACATGAATTTGCAACAGTTTCGTAAAAATCAAATGACACACTTCCGAGGGTAATAATTTATTCAATCACGTTTTATTCTTAAAGAAATAGAAAGAAAACCGGTAGCTTCGGTCGTGACGTCTGGCTATAGTGACGTCATGACCAATAGTTATCTTACGAAAAATACGAGAACGAGAAAAAGTGATATGTGCACATGTGCTCATATTGAAAATGTGTCACTAATTATTTTCAAACCTATGAGTATTAAATATGAGCTGTACACAGTTTGATTAAAATCGGCCTAGTTCCGAGGAATAAAAGTCTAAAATTATTAATTCCATCGAGAATCAAACTTTTCTTCACATCTGAGTTGATATTTTTAACATTTTGTCCTCGGAACTGGACCGAATCAAACTGAGATATACATATACAATACAATAATTGTTGATTGTTTTGTAAACAAAGAGATATTTCGGGTTTTGATCTAGGAAATAGACAAAATATTTGTGTCGTAAATATTCACAATTAATTAGGGAATTTTCTGAAAGTCATAACAAACTTAATGAAATTCAAAGTGAAACATACCATAAATCTTTGAAATTTTGCCTTGAAAGGATTATGCTATTTCAAAGTTTGGAAGACCGAAAAACTTGTATGGACTCTAACTTAATTAATGATGGCGTCATATTGGTGAGTACCCACTTTTTCTGAAAATAATATAATTATAACGCTTATCCGTTTAGTAAAGTGACATTATGAAGGTGTAAAGTCGTGATTGTTATCTACAATGGAGACTGACGGTTATCGGTAAAAATTATTCTTTAATTTAAAGGGGCAGTAGTACGTTTTTACGAAATATAAGGTGATGTCAGGAAAATAAATATCAATGGATCCAATTTAAAAGACAATGCATTTGAACTAAATGGAGCAGTTATAATTTAAATATGCAATGTGAAGTGTTACAATGCGATTCCCTTTTCGTACACAAAATGAATTAAATGTGTTCACACAAATGGCCGACCATAAATTTAGTTGAATTTTTATACTTTGTCCTCTGACTATGGATGATTGACTTGTGTAATGAGATTTATGACGCTATCAAAATAATACAGTTAGCATTAACGAACAATTATCAGTGAATTAGTTTAGATATTGAATTATAAAAAAAACGTGCTACCGCCCCTTTAAAGAGCCAATGGGTCAGTTGTCAGAGGCCATATGCCAAACTTTATCAATACTGTGATGTAATCGAGAAGTTTGGGAAGTCGAAGGAAAGTATCACTTTTAAGCTTATCGACGTCATATAGTAAAACCAAGAAGTTTGAATTCACGATTGTGATAAAGAAAGGTTGAGAAGAGGGTCAGAAACAGAGAGGTGTTTGCGAAATGAGAACAAAGTAAATCGGGTGTTATGTTTTGATATACATTTACTTGAAAAGATTCTAATTATTTCAGATAAAAATTCACACAAAAGATACACAACGAAATTGAACACTTTCTTGTGCACTTCGTTTTTTATTCTCAAGAAATACGATCACCGAAACTGAGGCTTACAAATGACGTCAGAATGATTACTGAGCTGTATCATTGTGACTAGTATTAGGCCCTCTTGAGAAATAACACAAAACTTGTACAAACAGGCTAATGCGCAATCCTGACTAACAGTGTGATGGAACCGTTGTCTTAATATGATGCAAGTTAAAGTTCTTACTAAAATAAGTTTAATGTATGGAGAATATATAAACTATGATTTTGTATTTGATTATGTCTTGGTATATGATTGAGTCCGGTCGAAGTCGACCACTTATAAGAATCTGACGGAAGGGCTAGAATCAGACCGCCCAGTGCATTAGCAGAGCAAGAATACCGTTTGTCCGATGCAACAACGTGTTTATTACATGTGTCCGCTGTTGTTAATTTCGATAACATCGGATAAAATCTTGTATGCCCTTTGCAAAATGACATGGTAATCCTTATCTTTAGACAACTGACAGCTGTACTATGACTTGAAATTTAATATTAGGGATAGAATACAAGCAACAATCTTTTTTTAGGTAAATTCTTATTAAGTGATTAACTATTTGCCTCAGGGGCATTAGAGCCTAAAGATTTACCGCGTGGTTTTATTTGATCAAGTGTAAGTATTGTCTGCTGCTGGAAATAAGGTTTAATGCCAATAAGTGCACTAGAGGGAGAACATTACTGTATCCAGTCGAGATTCTGATCGATTAGTCAAATTAATCTCCGAAACTTCCTAAAGGCAGAAGGAAAATGAGTTACTACTGTTTGAAATGGTATACAAGTAGCATCCATGGATGCAAATGGCTTATGGAATTAAAATAGACGTGTTACCTTTTTCATTATGCACAATCTTTGTGGAGAAAAATGCAGGACCTAAACTTGCAGTAAATAATAAACAAGACCAAACATTATCAAGCCATGCTAGACGTGCTGCCACCCTCGCTCTTCTCCCAACAAACACTGTACACTGGTTGGTGTCTTGAGGGACCTACAGACTATCAAAATTATTGACAATATCATTGTCAATTATGGACATTGACAATAATATTGATAGTTAGTGAGCTATATTGACAGGCTTCAATCATATTGCACAATATATTGAGAAAATCAAAACTAGTTAGATTTTTATTGAAGGTACCTCAATATTGATGAGTGATCAAAAATATTGACTAGTTTGTAACGAAGCACAATATTATTGAAAAAGTTTGCATTTACAGTAATAATTTTAATTAGCATTATGTCCAAGGAATAAAACGAATAGGAAAGAAAACTATGACAACCTCACAAAGTAAAACGTTATCCAAGTGCAAAAAAGATGACATAAAAAAAATTAATGCATTAAGAATCAAGTTCAGAAAAGAATTTTAGAAAGTCTAATCTTCTAAAACACATTTGGGGAAAATAATTTTTAGGTCAATTTTCTGTTTTTCTTCACATGTTCCTCAACAGATACAGCAAAAGCAATAGAAATCAATGGATCCATCTTTACTCATTGAGAAAAACAGAGCAAATGGGGGTAATATTGATCATTAATATTGACAGGTTTGTAGGGAAATATGAAATAGTCAATACTATTGAATCAATAATATTGCCAATCATATTGATAGTGTATAGGCCCCTTAGAACAGTCTCCTGGCGCCATTGGGATAGACGCATTCAATGACTACATGACAGTATACTGGATTGACGACGGAGCAAGATTCCCTCTACATGTGTGTTACCATTACGAAACACAGGGACCCAGGTCGACAATGCGGCCGGTAAATTCAAACATACGGTCTAATACAAATGAGTTAACTCTATCTCCCTAAACCTAATCGTACTGCTAATAATCAGTCAAGGCGCCTGGTACTAGGGGAACAGAACAATTTTATTCTCCAGAAGCAAAAGGGCTAGAAAGCTGAAACTTTGTTTACAGACTCCTTGAATAGTGGGAATTTTGCTTTATAGCTTTTGTGGCCCGGTGGCCCCTAAAAACCGAAAAACCGCAAATAAGAAGAGTGAATAATACCCTAAAAACCTATTTCCATCTTCTTCTCCACAGCAAATGTTATATATTTTTTAAATATTTTTTTCTTACAGAAAAGAAATGGTACAATCAAATCAAGCAATCGCTGTTGATAATATCACCAAATTAATCAGAAGAAAAAAGGTAGATAGGATAAGATGAAAATTCAGCAGTTAATTAGTTCATTGAAATTCAAATCGTTAGTGTTAAACATTGCTTTGTTTATGAATTCTTTTGTTATAATAAAAATGTAATTAATCAATAGATTTGCCTTTGGGTCCCCGAGCAGAAATTTCGTAATATCAATATTCAGTCTTGTTCCCGTTTTGGAATGGAACCAGATTCTTAATTCTGTTATGGCATTTTTGGTTACATGAATAAAATAAATGCTCAAGAGTTTCTATTTCTTTAACACATAAGGTACAAAGATTATCCTGACAAATACCTATTTTACCTATAACTGTTGGACTTTTTTTCAATTTTTAGTTAATAAAATCAAGATCATATCAGAAGCAGTGAACCTACCGTGCATGTAAATTTACCTAATGACATTCAATAAACGGTCTCGATAAACTTAAACAAAGGTGATTCACCCTGAGTGATAACGAAAGTCCAAATGTTAAGAGAAGCGCCATAAAATATTTTGGATAATTCAAAGGTTCACTGAGACAAGCCGTTCCGGATTTGATTTTATATTCAGAATTTAGTTTTAGGTATGCGGTTATCTGTCCGGCCATAACAAATAGGCCATTGCTGTCACCGGTTTTAGTATAGAGCTTTCTATTGAAATGTATCGAAATCTCAGAAGTATAACTACTTTTAGGTTTGTAAATTACATTTTGCTGGTATGTTATTGTATCCGCCGCATAAATAAGAGAAATGGAACTTTTGGTTTTCAAGTTGATAAACTTTCGTGGTGTCCCTAAAAATACCTTTAAACCTGGTCCATAAAGTTAGTTCAGTGTCTATTTGATTGAAGGGACAAAGACAACGAAAAACAACAAAGTGTTTATAAACTCATAATCAATCATCATAATATCAAGCTATCTGGTCAGTTTCTTCAAGTCTGTCTCGTCTCTTCAAAGCTGACAGTGCGGGATCTGAAATAGACAACTGCACGTGCAAATCATGCTCTACTCGTCCCGTTGCCCTAGCAACGTTCAATACAGGTCGTCTTTCCTTGGAAGTGACGCTTCTTATCAAGCCAAATTCAGCTGATTGATACAGGACTAAATGATTTAAAAACAACTGGTTTGTAGAGAAAACAAAAATCATTCAATGTATAGGCTCCTTTTTTTACATTGACAGTGTTAATAAAAATAATACTTATATTAATAATTATACCTGAATACTAACACTGTCGTGTACCCGGTAAGGAGGGGACTTTTCAAAATGGTGGACGTGACAGGTCAACATAGGTAGGTGTCTGCTTTCAGTGCGCCCTTCCCCTAATCGACGAGGTTTAGATGGTCACCTTTAACTGTGGTAATCAGGAATAGAATTTCGAATACATTCCTTACGAGTTTTGGTTCACAAACTGCAAGCAATTTTAGATGCGGAGAGGAGACTTTTAAATGCCTTTTTGTATGCCCTTAACGACTTTGAATCTCATACATATTGTCGCGCATATCAGTGTTTGGTTATGATAAAGATTTCTGTGCAACTTGAACTGATTTGGTTCAGAAACTACAAAGTTATTGACAAAATAACAAATCAACATGGCAGCGGAGTGGACTCGCCGAATAATCGGCGGAGCGGACCCAGGAGGTCGGATAGGGAGAGGACATTTTTGGATATGGAGGGGACACATTTGGATATGGAGTGGACATCATTTTCAAATTGTACTAATGCAATTTCATTCATAAACTGAAATATTTCGTAGATTTCTTTTCCACAATGAATACCCCGATAGGATTTGTTTTTATTTTTTGTAGAAATGTCTTAATGTATTTAGTCATTTTAAAGATAAGACTTTACACGACCAATTTGCATAAACTTGATTTCTTTCAGTCTTTAATTCGAGCGTCATATTTATCCTCTAAAGCAAATATACATTGACCATTGATTATACCTGTAAAATGTTTGCAACGTGTTGAATGTATTAGGCGAGGACAGAAATACATTTACAAAGGCCAAACTACAGAAACTGTACGTCCCTGTTGATCATGGACTTGGATTGGTTCGAGGTCATCTTCAGGTAAATCTTCATTTAACCCGACAGTAGCTGCTGGAAGTATTAAACCCTTTCGAGAATCGAACTCGTTATGTCCATAGGTTTCCTCTCCACCAGGTTCGACCGGAGCCGAGTAGGTCGCATGTCCTTATATTTACTCGGTTAATCAATCACCAGACACCAGCAAAAGCCTTCTATATCAGCTAGAAGCAAGTTTTTGTTTTGAACATGATAAACGCTAGCAGTCTCATAAACGAGACGAAGTGATTTGCTTTTAATGACTGGGTCTCTTTCGCACTTAACTGAAAAAACATGCGAGGGTTGCGGTCAGACCTATTTTAGAATATTTTATTTCTTTCTTAGACAGAAAATGGAATCACGCCACCTGCAAAAGTTTAGTTGCTGGTACAGTATGTTTGAACGCTGTTGGCCGATTCTCAAGGTCCAAATCAAGCACGGTGTGCAGTCTCTTTCGGTGTTTTTACACCAGCTAGTGTACAGAATACAACCCCCTTGAACCAAAGGATCACCAGATGATAGTCACGCGAAAACGTTCATCGTGCAGTGGACGAAATTCAGTGACTATGTGTCTCAGTTCAACCAACTGTCACGTCATTTCTGCTGCTGCTGATAACTTACCAAAAATTAAAACATTTAATCATGTTTGCAGAAGCCGGATTTACACACAACATTTACAGTTAACTAACGAAAGCCAATAAATAACGAGACCAATCACAAGTTTCATAAGTTCTGTATTACATTGGATTGATTTATACCCCCTTTACACCAAGCCCGTTCTCAGTACGTTCTTGGATTTTTCTCAGAACGGGCTCAAACTGTCTGAGAACTGTCCGAGGACGAAATGGACGTTGTGGCAACTGTTTACGAACTTTATGAACTGGCTCGGACGTACTAAAAACGGGCAGGTGCTCCTGAACGTTAGACATGTTAAACGTTCTCCCCGTCCTGAAATTGGACTGAGTACAAACGTACTGAAAACGGGATTGCCGTACTGCGAACGGAACTGCCGTAAGAACGTAGCGCAGTCGGGAATCGATTGCAATACGTTTGTGCACAGTTTTCACCCCGTCCATTCCGTCCTCAGCCTCAGTGTAACTCGTTCTCAGTACGACCATAGTCAGTTGTTCGTACGTCCTAATAAGTGTAAAATATTGAAAATGTTCCGATTCAGTGTGTAGTACGTTCTTACGCAGTCATAAAAGTTTTCATTAGGTCCTCATTGCGTTCTATTCGTTCTTAGTACGTTTGCAAAATGCTCACACAGTTTTTACTACGTTTGCAAATCGGTATGTAAGGACGGGTATAAATACACAAGTAAAAATGATAATTTTATCATTCGGGATAGAGAAGTGATAAGAGAAACATGAAGCAAGTTACATGAAGCTCTCAGCATGATGAATAAGGGTTTCCTTCAGTTTGTGATGGAAGCAGAGAGACAATGTAAAGTGTTGTTTGCCTCGGCCACTATGGCTTCTCGGCAACTATGGCTTCTACAGAGCTAGTGGATCTGGTATTTGATTTCCTGTGAACATCCTTCCTCTGATCATACTTCTTCTTCTTTGGAGACATGATGTTTTCACCTTGAAATTGAGAACGCTAATGAGAACGGGCAAGGACGTGCTGGGTATTATAGAAAACGGGCCAGAACTGGATGATTTTACAATTAGGACGCACTGAGAACGGAATCAGGACGTAGTGAAAACGAAAAGAACTGTCTTAAAACGAGTTGGTCGCAGCTAGGACGGAATTGTGCGTATCAAGAACGAGATTGGTCTAGTTTAGAACGGATATGAACTGTCTAAGAACGGAATTGAACTGGTTGAAGACGTCTTGAAATAGGCAATACTATCCGATATAAACGTGTTATAAACTGCCTGAGTACGGAATCAAGACTAGATGAACGTGCTGAAAACTGTGTATGAACGAACTGGCGTCACGTTTGGATAAAATATAAACAATCGTTACTCGTTTCCATCCCGTCCGAGGCCGTTTTGCTTTTAATTTTGGACGGAATAGGACGTGGTGAGAACGACCTTGGTGTAACTCAGGCATTAAGTTTTCTTTTTATTCTATTCTATTCTAATAATCATGTCTATATGTATATAATCTAATGTCATGTCAACGGTCAGCTCGTGTTGTTTTATTAAACAGCGATATCTTCAACTAAGTATGTAGCCTTTCCACATCAACTCTTTTAAAGATCAATCTTATTAAAGTATTCTCCTTTTGCGACACTACGCTACGCATGTAGATCATACCAGGCTCAGTAATAATGGTCGGCAGACTCTCCTTTGACTCAGCCAAATGCAATGAGCGACTTCGCCCAAATGCATGCATGGCTGTGATTGGTATTTATGTACAATCTTCGAAACTCAGAAACGAACATTTCCTAAATGTCGATTAGAAATATTTGCTTCCATGTCCGAATGGATGATTCAAACTGAGCTTTATATATCCCATATCATTTGTTGGTTGTAAACGGCCCTTACAGATACTATAATGTTACCTGTATCGAAGAAATCTCTGTATGCCACAATGTGCTCTCGTAATACGTAATCTCGTAATATGGAACAAATTCAAACAATTGTGCGTAAGGCAAAGACGACTCAACAATTGGGTAGAAATCTTCTAACTGTATTCCCAAAACTGAAGATTTGGCTGAATACTTGACTGTTCTGAAATTAACAATAAATTGCTAATAATTCAAAGTCTCTTGTTTTTGCATGAAAATAAACAACTATAAATTTATGGAATTATTAAATTATGTCATATACTTGACAAATATATCCATTACAGTCACAATAATACTGAATACTAATGATAAATTTAGTCTCTTCTCTGACAATGGTGCACTATTATAATTAAACAGTATACTAGACACAAAATATGCAAAGTTACTCCTTTGTGAAAAGACTTACAATAGTATATTGAATAATGCTTAACAAACACCAAATTAATACTTTACTCAATTAAACTGACAAATTGACATATCGCGATGCACGAAAACTAGTAACACTTTTTGAATTTGAACCAAAACTTACATTAATCTTCATATTTCACCTGAAATATCCATTATTGCTACTGATTTACAATATAAAACGTATTTCTACAAAGAAAACATATACATTATACTTGAAGAGTATTTTCTCTACCCATAAATTGTTAATTTGAATAAGTGTTACTTGGTAGACCATGCCGTCAATCTCGGCTTCATGAGACAAATTGCGCGCTCCCCACAGCAGGGAGAAATCATTACGTCATTGATATAGGGAGAAGTCATTGATGATATAAACCACTAAAGTTTAAATACGAAATCATTAATTGAATTAAATTCTCAACAAACAACAATGAATATACTGACACAAAAAAAGAAGACAAGAACTGACATAAAAACATTAGATGAGGTCTTGTTGTTTTGATATCACATATATTGGAATTACATATGGAAATTAGCAACAATCTGTTCTGTCAAATACTTAGACAATCTAACTGAATTCGTGAATGTTTCTTCTCATGCAAATTACTTAACCTTGCTTTTTGGAAGAATAACAAGGTCATAAGATAACATTCCTGACTGTTTTAAAATGTAGATTACAAATATCTTCCGAAAGAAGTATTCAAACGGCACTATATATCGCCCCTATCAGTGTGTTGGTCGCAAAAAGCTCCAGTAAAGACAATTATTTTACCTTTATTGAAGGAATCTCCGCATGCGACAATGTGATGTCTTAATACAGGGGACACTTTCAGACAGCAACCTCTAGTTTCTTTTTCTTAACAATTACGTTTTATAACGTTTCCCTCCTTTCATTTCTATTATTCGATTTATAATAATAATCTGAAATACGAAATTGAAAACAAAATACAATTTTGATGAGGAAATATAACTATTACAAACTCAAAAGCATTATTCAGTTAATTTTATCATACTCGTTTAAGTATGAATTAAAAAATACAATTTACACCAACATTTGAAAATATTTTGATATCAGTCAACATGATTTAAGTACACTGACTCACCAGTAGATAAACAGCCTAGAAAGCAGATAGCAGATAGCAGAGAGCACACTCTTACACACTAGCTCAAATCTAAATCAATCCAAATTCAACATGACATCAGTTTTGATATTGCGGATAAGTTGGGTAAGGCGTTATTGTCTTAGATATGATGGGAAGATAAAACATTGACTCTAATTGGAGGAAGAATGTCTATTTCAAGTAGATGACATTGGCATGAGCCTCTCGCGATCGTGCTGCACGTCCAATACGTGCGGAACCGTACAACCTACAACAATAGATTGTTTACCCATATTGATATGAGAACAGCTTACAAAAACTTTGATATGCATACATTTGGTACCAAGGTTTTTCATTATTTGATAAAATATTAACAATAATTCACGGTTATGTTTCTTGTCAGGAAAAATGTGAAACTTAATCATGTGGTCATGAAAAACTTGCTTTATTTTCAACTGGCCTCCGTGGTTTAATGGTTAAATCTCTGGGCGTGAAATCAACAGGACGCAGGTTCGAACCCATGTTTGAAGTGCAAAATTTGTAAATGTATTGTATTTGAATATTGCAATTTTAATGATTGTATTTAATTTGCAAAGCAAACTTTGAACTTATATAAATTTCCGAAATACAAAAAATAAATGTTTCACATCAGGTGTTCATGGCAATACCGGGTGTTCATCATGAACACCGGATTTGTCCGATGAACACCCCGGCACGTGCATTTCACAGACATATGAGTTGGTATGAAAAATGAATACTCGTAAAACAAAGGAGCTAGTGTGTAAAATAGTTACCGACCTCGACCTCGGGTTCAAGTTTGATGAACCCTCGCGCATGTGATTCATGAACACCTCGGCCTGACTGTAATCTTTGCATGAAGGTGAGTTATTTTGAGTCTCATTATTCTCGTAATATATCGTTTCACATTATTCGGTCATGGTTGATATGGCACTAGGGCTGCGTTCGTTTTGCACAGAGTGTGTCGCACGAGCGATGAAATTCCTAATCGAACGACCATAGTGTCACTCTCGTGTGCACTCTAGAGTCACTCAATGTCCCTCCTGCTAAATCGGGGAGGGAGGTCGTGAGAGTAACGGAAGTACGTCACTTGACACAGTGTTTATAACATACCACAGGCATACTTACTTAAATATAAGTTTGTTTTAACACATTAGCAACATGCCAATGTGAGGTTTAGATTTGGTTAAAGGAAATCTATAACATATCTGTGATTTTGGAGACCATGTGTTGTTAAAATTTAATCATAAATTGTTTGTGAAAAATTCAATTTTTCGGCCATATTGTTTACAGCAAGGCAACCAAGTGCGACACTCAAGAGAACATACAAGTCGTTCGCTCTTAGTGGCATCCGAGCATGCGCAAGATTACACTCGAGTGGGTCAAAACGAACGCAGCCCAGGAGACAGACATATAATATTTTTTCTCTGATCAAATGAATGTAATAGTGGTCACTTCCTACTTTCGGTTTGGGATCTGTCATAAAAATAAGATATTTAACCGAGTGTGTATCTAATAAAATATATTCGTTGTGAACTACCGGTTATCTTGACTCTCATTCAACCTGCAAATTTACTCATAACTCATACCCGTGTTTCTTGGATAACGTCAGTTACCCGACTCGCTTAGTGTACTTAGAAACCTATCGGGGATTTCGTCTATTGTTTTGGAGGTCTCTTGTATTCCCGTAATAACCTCTAAGGAGGGTTTACATTGGGAAGTCAGGGCATTATATTCACATGTAACACCTACTCGGAGGGTTGGAAGGTTTTTATATTCATATGTAACACCTACTCGGGGGTTGGAAGGTTTTTATATTTCAAAGTCAAAGGGTTTTATATTCCTATGTGTAACCTAACCCCTAAGTCCACATTATCTTGAAAAAACTTACAATGCTTCCGATGTGCGGGATTCGAACCCTCAACCCTCTGAACCGTAAGCTAGCACTATAACCACTACTCTAACGGGCCAGTTAGAAGTGAAGGTTATGTTAAACAATCTATTGATTGAAGATCAGATTTCGGTACAAAAAATCGGCCCTAAAGCATTAGGAATTCCAATTGCACTTTAATTCCAATTTTAAATGCATACCAACATTCAAAATGGATATTAACAATGTTACACCTTTTCATTTGTGATAAATTTAAAGGATCCAAATACGGTGTCAACCACGTGACTTGTCGATTGTCATTTGTAAAACCTTACACCTCGAAGAATGCTTTGCACGTGCATTATGTGCTATGTCAATATCAAAAAGTCGTCTGAACACAATGCTTTTTTTTTAAGGAAATTCATTTTAATCTTTTATATTCAGAATTGAAGCGACAGTATAAAGTAATGTAATCCAATAATAAATGTTAAATTAACCGACGAACATGAATCCTTGATATTTGTTGTTTTTTTCTCAATTTTTATGATCAGTCTGAAAATATGATTACAAATACTACAATATGGACAAATGATTACGGGATGTTTATAACGGCATCTAAGTTAGTTAAAACACTCGAACTCGGTTATGCTTGGGTTTTCAAAACCTTCGGAAAGAAAGCCTCGCGGGAAGTAAGACCTCAAGCTTCGCTTTCGGTCTTACTTTCCGCTCAGCTTTCTTTCCTCAGGTTTTGAAATCCCAAGCATAACCTCGTTCTCGTGTTTTAACCCTAACATAACAACCTGTTGAGGGTCTATACGAGTGTCCACTGTACACGCTTTATATAGCCAAGCAGACGTTCAATACGTGCACAAAGCTACCCAGCCGGTAGATTTCGATATAATATGTTTATTCATGTAAGATCATTGATTGAGTGTTTGGTCACAGTGTAGGCAGGTGAGGGTTTGTACCTCTGTCTTCTATATGTGCTTATATTCATTGTCAATCAAGCAGCCATATTGATTTGATGTTGGGCAAAGTGAGACAAAGCCGATAATCTTGTGTGTAATCCAGAATGATTTGTTGTTCTCTAAGTAATTGAGGGTCTAAACGTGAGCCCGCTGCAACACATTTTCATTTAATCCGAGTATACCACCCAGGGTACAATGCCACAAAGCTTGAAGAGGGGGGTTAAGTCAAAAACAGGTTTAATATACATGGTATTGTAAATGTTTAATTCAAATAAAAGGTGGATTTCATTTCGAAAGAATTTGTAGAAATATACTGATCACTTCTCAGCAAAAAAATACAAACGTAGGCAAGCAAAATAATATATATTACATATGTTTCTGTTAATTTCAATATTATAGGAATACTTAACGTTATTGATTGCCTTATGTTTTGTGGTTTAAACAATACTTGAAATTCTTTCGATTTAATAGAATATAATGAAACTTATTTTAAATGGTTATGGAACAAACAAGCGAAATTAATTTTTAAACGAAGTTTAAACATTTTGTGTTTTAGATTTTCATATATCTATCAAGTATATACACACATCTTTAATTTGATAAGGAAGTATTATTCATAAAGTGTAGCATGATTAAGATACTGTGTATGCAAACATGTAATATACAGAAATGAGTACAATCCTGTTTATAGAAGATACTCACAATTTGATAACATTCTATATTTCATTGTGTTAATATAATTATCTATTCAACTTATCTAATTCATTAACTATCAATCTCAATTCATTTAAAGATAATTACTATAGTTAAATGGTTAAGATACCTAGAATACAATCAACTGACTTTGCTGTAGAGTACAAGACAATTGTGAAAATCTAACTTGTGAATAAATACATTGATGTAGAGGATTTTGTTCATTATTGGACTAATACCTTTGAGTGAGGTTTGTAAAAATATCACTATTAAAATAGTTCTGTACCGTACACATGTGTAAACTCTAGCGCATTTGTAAACACTAGCGTAATCGAACATAAAATTGAAGTGAATGGAAATCAAAAGTCTAAATCAGTGTTCGATGTCTCTCTGTTGTTTAAGTTGCAGTAATGTTATCCAGTAAGGAGTAGTAAGCTAAATGGTTGTGTTTGTGAAAAGCTAAGTCTCTTATTACTTTAAAGGGACAGTAGCAAGTGTTTTTGGGGAATATAAGGTGATGCCAGGAAAATGAAGATAACTGGTTCTTATTGAAAGACAATGTATTTAAACTAAATGAATTAAGAATTTCACTAATCACAGTAGACTGAATGAAAATCAATTCATCAATTCATCGACATGACCGAATGCAAAATGAACAGAATAGAGTTGTGCAGTGCCAATCTTCAAGTGCATCGGATACAAACATTATCGATTTATCCTTTAAAATAACATAACATGAACGAATATATCTGTTTTAAACATATACAGTACTGTCAATACATTGTTAAGATAATCATTTATGTAGTGAAATACCCCATAAAGTAATATCAATTGAGTAAGATCTCATTTCCTTTATGAAATGTAATTACCAAATACTACAAAATCGGCATTACTTAACTTTTACCAAGACAAGGGGTTAATACTAAAATTATCTGAAGAACTGGATTAACATTTGATGTATCATGAAGACATAATTTTCTATTAATTATAGACTGTCTTCCATATAATTCATGCCAAAAAAGGTAACTTGGTCGTAATGAAATCCTCATCGCTCGACTAACAACATGATTTTATGAGAGCTTTCGATACCTTTGGATTGTTTTTAACGCCACTCGAGTGGCAATCAACATTATGCTGTGCGTATTCATTCATCCCAACTGTATCCAGATCAAAAAATATATCACCCATAGGACAGAAAAACTCAAACTAAATCATGCAATATAACCTCTTGTGATCTCCTAAGCGTCTCTATCTCACCAGTATTCTGACAGGTAACAATTCTATGCATACAGGTCCAAGATGGCGACAGCAGGCAAGCTACAGGACGACTTCCTGACTTTCAGTGTGTGTATGGAGGTGTTTGTGCAGCCTGTAACACTAGCCTGTCAGCATACATTCTGCAAGAACTGCCTGGCCAAATAAATCCAGACAAAGGAAGAAGCAGTGAGAAACAAGACCATCCCCTGTCCCACATGTAGACAAGAGACCCCAGTGCCTCACCCTGACAGACCTGTGCAAGATTGGGCGAGGCAGCTGAAACCAGGACTGCTTCTCACTGGACTCATGGACTCAGTTGTACAAGGTACCATTTACGCATTATATAGTTTATAGAGAGTTAGAAATATTGCTAAATGCAAAGATAGTTATTGACATTTTCATGAATTTCTTAAACTAATTAGGTTAATGTGCCATTACTATTCAAGATATTGTTGAAGATACAGTGCTTTGGTTCTTGATAATCACAATTATGTTTGCAAAGTTTAACAATGCACCAATATGTTAGTGATTGTCAGAATACAGTGATATCTTTAAACAGTTTGTTTCATTTATGTTCCTTCTATTGATGATGTTACATTACACGAAACAAACAGGTACACATTAATTGTCTACAGGAAATGACCAATGCTCAGTATGTAAAGAGGAAGGGGATACAACTCCAGCCACACACTGGTGCTCTGAATGTGAAGCTTCTTATTGTGATGGGTGTCTGAAGCAACACAGCAGAATTCCCATTTCAAGAAACACCAAGTTGTACCAGTCATGGACAAGAAATCTAGACAAAAGGAACATGACGAGAAGATGAAACTCTACTGTAGGGATTGTGACAAACCCTTGTGTACTGTCTGCTGCAGTATTGCCCATAGAACATGTAAAGAGGTCGTCACAATCAAGGCTAAGCTGACAGAGGTCAAATCTAGACTTCAGGAAGGTCAACAGAAACTGGATGTCCAAAAATCTACCCTTTTATCTGACAGAAACAAGCTGGAAGCATATATAAGAAAAACCATAAAGGAAGCTATTGCTACACTTAAACAGAAGGAAACCCAGCTGATACAGAAGGTGAAGGATCGAACAGAACTAGACAAGCATCAGTTGGAGTCGATGATGAAGACAAAACAAATGGATCTACAGCTGTACCAGCAACAGTCTCAGTCCATCCAGCAGGCCCTGGAGTTGGAGGATGAGGCGTAGCTTTTTGGGATGTTTATATCAACTGGAACAGAAGCTGGTCTACATAAGGAGAGGAGAACAGATGTAGCTGATATCAGTTTTCATCACTGCCGTGACCAGTTACAGGAACAAATTCAAATGATGGATGTGAAGATACAGAGGACTGACATGATTGATCTGACTGCAACACCTGTACTGGATGAAGTTGTTGACGCTGAAGGAAATGTTGGTGACAGTAACGTTAATACAGATTGTTTGGTATTGAACGTTACAGGTACTAAAGTCATACTCATAGCTGATTATGGCAACCAATGTCTGAAATCATATTACACAAAAGCAGGACAGCAATGTTCAAGTGTACTCAAGGTGTCTGGTGATCCCTTGTGTATGACAGTTATCAGTGAAGGTGAGGTAGCTGCGTCTCTCTGTGACTCATCCTGTATCATCACAGTTGCTGTGACTCCTGACCTGACACTGCTGTCAACAATACAGACAAGTAAGAAGTACTGGGGTCTGTCTACTCTGGATCAATCAACACTGGTGGCTGGTTCCAAGTCTCCACCTTCTGTTGATCTGATTGATATGCAGGGAAACATCATGAAGAACTTCACAACACTTGCTACAATAGGAAAGAGCTTCAGGTATCCTCAATACATCCATGTGACCAGACAAGGAACTATCCTGGTGTCAGATTATGGTCTTGAGTCTGTCATCTGTCTGACACAGTCTGGAGACATTGTATTCACATACACACCTACTGGAGACAGAGCTCTGAGATCTCCATTTGGAGTCACAACCACAAGTACAGGAGACATTCTAGTAGCTGATAGTGACAAACAAAAAGTGATTCATCTGAGTAAAACAGGGGAGTATATTAGAGACATTCTTACAGAAGAGAATGGTGTATGGTATCCAACTGGTCTGTGTGTTGATGGAGACAAAATGTGTGTTACAATGTTGGGCAAGGGATTACACAAATACAGATTTGGTTAGGTCTGCAGGTACCCAGGTGGTGATTTGATGACGCTTATCAAAGATCAATTTCAAAAGGCACATTTACCAATTAGAAAGTAGTATTTTATATGTTATACCATTGTTATATATGGTGTATTCATTTCATAAAAACAAGATAAGGTTGGGATTAGTTATCACAGATATCACATGACCAAATATCAATTGTGCTTGCTTGATTATTGTAAAATAATACTGTATATTGCAAGTTTAATGGAAGCAAACAGTGTATCTTAAATGATTCTTTCAAAAACGTTTGTACTATGTACTAAATTTGTTTATGATTATCATCATGTTACTATTAGGGGTTTTCAAAGAAAATCAGCAGAAAGTCATTAGTTTGCTAACTGCATATCAATTTTAATACTTTATGATGTTAAGTTTAGAAAGATGCGAGTCGGAGTGCACCTGCAAACGAGGAAATGGACTTGGTATATGTGAAACACATGCTCAGTGTCAATCATTCCTAGTAAGGAATGCACATTTGTTGGCAATGATATTTTGTTGAAATGTCAGAACACAGGCTCTTTGTAATTTTAACAATCAACATTAAAGAAACTTGTTTTATTTTTTTGTATGAAACATAAGAAAAACACAAATATTTGGTTATATGCCGTTTTAAAGAACAAATAACGTTGATTCGTTAGGTAGAATAGCCTTTTGAAACATCACAATCTTATTAAAAAGGTTTACTAACTATCATTATTCAATATATTGTGAAAATAAATTATTATATAGACATGCTACATATGTAATATAACCGCGAAAGGTAAGAATACAACATAAATTCGGAATGTTTGAATACTCTACCAATTCTTGCCTCTGCACGGCAGAGCGCCACCGGATAGAATGCAAAAAGCGTGCAGCACGTGCAAGTCGTGTGTTGACATAGCGGCCGGGCGGGTGAATCGGTACAATCGTGTCAATTCTTCTGCCTGACTTGAAATACGGAATTTTGTCAATTTATGTTTCAGATGATTTGTTTTGATGTTGTAAATGACAGTTTGCATCAACATAGTTCTGTTTCTGTTTACATTATGTTGATTAAAACGGCGCCACACCGTTTGTCGTTTTATATACATGAAAGTGACCAAATTAGATTGATTCGTCAGTTCATTGACAATTAACTCATTGTGGTATATCTTACTTATACATAACTCCCGGCGCGTTCACTTTGATAGATACCTTTTTTTCTTGAAAATGGACAATGAGGATTTACCTTTTAATCCTTTAAATTGCTACTGCCACCCAATGGTTGAGACCCTCAACTTCTCATGTTGTTTTTCCCAGCAACAATGTCAATATCTAATTGTTTTTCACGAAATACACGTGCATCTCATAAAGAGTAGTCGTAAACTCACAGGATAGATTAACAAATACATGCTTAGGGCACAGAACTAATTTTCGTTGGCCCTACACCTAAAATCTAAATCTGCCCAGTATCACATTGTAAACCACGAATTCAAAGATTGCAATCAAAGTAAAAGTTATAAAGAAAGCATGTTATGTACTACTTTAAGAGCTACTACGTGTGTTGTTTTGGGTCGCAAATGCAAAACTTATTCAATAGCATCATTTGATTGAGAACCTTTTTTTTGTTGCAGGAGAGGATCATTGTAAACCCAATTGAAGTTATTTAGTTATGAAAGGAAAATTTGAAGTTTGGATTATGATCGAATACCGGACAATGACGCTCTTCAAACTGTAAAACTTATCAAAAGCAGTCAGAATGATACTCACGAGTTGATAATGTTTAATATTAAAAAAATATAAAATTAATATATGATGGACGAGTGATCTGTCTTCTGATTGGATGAGGAAGGTGGTCACCGACAATGATCAAACCTTATGTTGACCGCGGGAAACGTCACGTGAGGTAAACATAACAATCCAATGACCTGGAGCTAAAAATAGGTCGCCACTACGAGGAGCGCCGTAAAGATCGAGTTGCTTCAAAAAAAGCTTGAAATAAAGGATTGTTTACAAAATACCTGAACTTTTCATAAATCATATAATAAAACAGTTGTTGACTTCAGTTATCGGTGAATCCAATGGTTTATTGACTGTCGCCTCGGTGAACATAACTGTCCCGAGGTCAATAAACAATTGGATAAGCCAAAACTGACTGTGTTTTCATATAATTACCTTTATCCAGGATTATACCCCACTTCAGGTCTCGTTGCTATGGTTTCCTTTATTCTAACTGTGTGTAGAGGTATATTGACGGATACACCTCTCCTTTATCTGTTGTAACTGTAGTTTATCCACTGATACGCCTCTACTTTTCTAATACACCTACTCTTTATTGTTAATCTACACTTAGTCAGGAGAAGAGATCTTCAACGTTGACAAATAAACGGACTTGTAACTTCAGAATTATAAGTTTTTGAAAATTAAAATCAAAGAGGGTGGGAATCGAACCTGGGACCTTTATGTTGTTGACCAGCGACTCTATCGATTGAGCAAATGAGGCTTGATACAAGCAGAAGTATTTTCTGTTGTTTTATGTTTATATATTTTCTATATATAAAAGCCTATGTAAATAAGTACTAGTCTGTACCAATTTTAATGTAATTAAGTTGTTTTTTAGGTTTGAACCCGTAATTAGATGAGTATTGTTAATATTCTATTGATAAAGCTAGGTAAAGACCTGTATACTTAAAGAATGATGGAATGCTCTTTTTCGTCAAAAATGACTTGACCGATATACCCACACTTCCCTGTGTAACGGTTTATCTATAACTTATTCTAACATAAAAATCTTATGTTTAACAAATTGCTGTATGTGTTATGTAACAGTTCTTAGCACGTTCGACTCAGATGAAGAGGTCAGGGGATCGAATCCCGCCAGGTGCTTGGCAACTATGTATGCAGTAGAGAACTAGTACAGGCTGTAAGGTTTGGGTGCACTGAAACACTTGTATCAAGCGTAATACCACTCATTGTTCGTTGTCGATTCACGCACGATTCACCGCATTGCATTGCCACAGTTGTGGGCTTTCTCCCTGCAATAATAGTAGTGGCCTTGATATATGTGAAATCAACTTGAAACCGGCTTTTAAACCTACATAACCTTATCTCACCTTGTTGTATATATTTTGGGATTATGCAATCATTTACAGTATTAATAGGTAAAATCGATTGATAATATTTACCTTCAATGAAAGATAGGATGTTGGTCACTATGTTGCCATCAATAAACTCTATACATTGTTACCATCACTCGACTGGGGACAGGGAGACAAAGTGCAGAGGTATGATACGTTTGCAGTAATCTGTTCATTTATCTCCTGGAATGTATATGACACTTTAAATCACTCAAGGCAGATGTTAAACATCAGTGAACCATATCGGTTAAGTGAAATAAAACTGTTGTCTTTGATGCTTTGACAGCTGCGAATGTGAAATACAAATAAACTAACCTTACACTTCAGTGATAAAAGAGAGATACTTGTTTAGCGCCGCTCAGGCAATGTTTGAGCTATTAGTGGCAGTGTAAAAGAGCCAGTCGTAATTATGAATGAAGATGTCTGTCTGACACAGTCTGGAGACCTTGTATTCACATACACACCTACTGCTACAAATCTTAAATAGACTTATCCCATGATCTGCTAATACTTTTTATACATTAAATTTTGCACCATAATGACAAATTTGTTGGATTGATTGACAGCAGTATATCATCGTTTGTTAACTAAAAATGAACTATGAATAAGAAACAAAGAAAATTGACTCCAGATATATAAAAAAACTGCTAATGTCATTTTAATCAAATAGAAACAAAACTGATCCCAACAAGATGGCAGATAAGATGTATTGGACAGCTTCAAATCTCGTATGAATGCAATAGAAAGAAAACTGATCACGAAAAGATTACAAATGAAGTTAACAAGACATGACATTTAAATCAATACGAATTGATTTGGCCTGAAACAACAATGTTTCGTATGGTTTTTAGTTATTCCAATGCAATTAATCTAAAACAAATATTCAAGTGTGTAAAACAATGACAAGGGTTTTCTTTAGTAACAGTCAGTTCTGTTTCAAATAAGAGAATTGTCAACATTCTACATGTTTTATCAAACATGTACACAATGACTCTTTACTTACTTACATGACATGTAAATGTGAAGATAATGCTTTTATTGCTCTTATTTGTGAATGTGTATTATATACTACAAGACAAAAGTTTAGACTCAGTGAAAAGTGTAATGTCCTTTTTTCTATCGCTTATATCTTAAAGGGGCAGTAGCACGTTTTTAGAGGGAATTTAAGGTGATGTCATGAAAATGAAAATAAATGGTTTGTATTTAAACTAAATGAAGTAAGGTTAAGCCATGCGATTCCTTTTCTTACACAAAATGAATTAAAGGTGTTCACACAAAAATGGCTGCCAATGGATTTTATGTGAATCCTTAAAATTTGTTCACTGACTATGGCTGATTGGTTTGTGTAATGTCACTATCAAAGTAATACATTTAGCATTAACGTACAATTATCAGTGAACAAATTAAAATATGAAATTGTCAAAAAACGTGCTACTGCCCCTTTAAGAAGTAATGACTCTATTTTTCATGTCTCGGACTAAACGCCGTAACAATGATTTAAAGAAAGCTTGAACATTTTATTCGACCCCAATAATGAAAAACTGTCCTCGTTACAATGGGCTCCTAATGACGTAAAAATATTGACTTTAAAAAAAAGTCCATGGACTTTACCTGAGCATTTGACAGTTAACTTTCATGATGGACGTGTTAATCAAAGTGCTTGACACTTTGGTAATGAGTTGAGGTTTGAGAAGGCATAAATCAATATCACCATACCCACCAATACTTCAATTTCATAGCATCATTTGATGGTGAGTCTAAACTATTGTCGCGTAGTATATGAAATGTAACAAATTGTATATACATTGTTTTATGAATGTATTTCAGGGTGTATATTTGTCTGAGCTACAAGGCAATAAACATTACACACACCCGTGACCCGTGTTTGGACCTTCCTTTCATCCACTCACATCCGGTTACACTTACAAAAAAGTAAAAGCACCCCTCCGATTTGCGTTCCCCTGGTTATCGCCCTAGCTTGTTATGTCTGATTAAACAAGACATTTTCATGATGTACAAGAATGGACGGACAAACGAAGGAATTAACACAAATCTGTGACTATTAATTATTGCGCATTCAAACTAAAAAATTCTATCATTAAGTAAAGAAACCTCACACATTTTCAAGGCGGCGCTAGGTGGGAGATTTCGCCAATGATGACGCTATTGATAATAAAAAATTAAGACACTCCCGAGATGCCACATCTTCCTACGCAGAGCCTAAAGCGCCAGTTTCCGAACTGTCATTTTATGCCTTGCTGCAGACCCTTCACTGTTCTGTGCTGCTATAGTGCCCCTACAGACTAGCAAGCACAGAAAACTCAAGGTAATGCAGCAAGGCATAAAACTGACAGTTTGGAAACTAGCGTTTTAGGATTTGCGTAGGAAGATGGAGATGCCATAGATCGGGAAAATATGATTCTGCAGTCTGTCGCGTTGTAAGAAGAATATGAATATTGAATATTGAAAACAGTTACATTTTGTTAAATCAGTATTCATTGATCGTATCTTAAGTAAATTGAGTCTTGTTTGAATCTTAGTAGGGTAAATGAATATCAACCATGAAACTTATTCTAAAAGGGTACGGGATAGCTCAGTCGGCAAGAGCGGCGGTCTCACGTTGCTGAGGTCCGGGGTTCGAATCCCATCCAGGCCAAGGTGTAAAAACCTAGAGTTCACCTCTGTCACCCTGGAGCCCTATTGTGTAGTGCAACAAAAACTGCTCATTTAAAAGATCCCACGAATTCATGTCAGTGACTGAATGGTGGATACATGTACAGGTGCATACGCCTAGCTGTCGGTTATCAGCGTTCAGTAGTGTTGGACAAACTTCTGTGACTATGTGTCTCAGTTCACCCAACTGTGAATGGGTACCCTGTGAGGCATAAAACGGTCCCTAACCTGAGCGTCACATATGGATGCCGGTTTAATATTCCCCAGGGAGGTGAATTGGAAAAATGATCGGATGGTGAAAGAATGCCATTGCCCAGGGGAAGCAACAAGCGCCTTGAGCAATCACGAGTGGATGGATATGCGCTCTATATAAATATTCATATAATAAAAAATATAAAAGGACCAAATCTTGCATATGTCTTTTCTAAATCATCAACAACATTATATTTATAGTAATGGCATACAAAGAAGAAACTCAAGAGAGTTTTCGACATTCTAAGATTTTTGCGATTTATTAGAGATGCCTTTGATGTGGGCCACGATAAATGTACCAAGCTTCATTATGTCGCCCGCAAAGCTTTGCGGGAGACATAATGTTTTCAGTCCCGTCCGTGGTTCCGTGGTTCCGTAATGCTTTCGTTTCCGGACCATATCTCCAAAACCGTTCAATATTTTTTAACAAAACTTGGTATGTGGTTAGATCTAGTACTGGAGTGGTGTCTTTTGCTATTTTGGTTATCCTGAATTTTGTATTTTTTATGGTTTCCATGGAAACAATTTGAACTTAGTGCATATTGAGGGATGCTTTCGTTTCCGGACCATATCTCCAAAACCGTTCAAATTTTTTTAACGAAACTTGGTATGTGGTTAGATCTAGTACTTGAGTGGTGCCTTTTGCTATTTTAGTTATTCCGAATTTTGTATTTTTTATGGTTTCCATGGAAACATTTTGAACTTAGTGCATATTGGGGGATGCTTTCGTTTCCGGACCATATCTCCAAAACCGTTCAATATTTTTTAACAAAACTTGGTATGTGGTTAGATCTAGTACTGGAGTGGTGCCTTTTGCTATTTTGGTTATTCTGAATTTTGTATTTTTTATGGTTTCCATGGAAACATTTTGAACTTAGTGCATATAGGGGGATGCTTTCGTTTCCGGACCATATCTCCAAAACTGTTCAATATTTTTTAACGAAACTTGGTATGTGGTTAGATCTAGTACTTGAGTGGTGCCTTCTGCTATTTTGGTTATTCTGAATTTTGTATTTTATATGGTTTCCATGGAAACATTTTGAACTTAGTGCATATTGGGGGATGCTTTCGTTTCCGGACCATATCTTCAAAACTGTTCAATATATTTTAATGAAACTTGGTATGTAGTTAGATCCAGTACTGGAGAGGTGCCTTTTGCTATTTTGGTTATTCCGAATTTTTTATTTGTTCTGGTTTCTATAGAAACAAGTTGAACTAGGTGTATATGGGGGGTAGGGTCTGTTTCCGTGTTTTAGCTTAATAACTATTCAAAATATTTTTACTAGACTTTATATTTGGTTAGAACTACTGGAGGAGTGGTGCCTTTTGCTACTTTGGTTATTCTCAATTGTTATTTTTCTGGTTTCCATGGAAACAATATGAAATTTGTACTTAATGGGGGTAGGGTTACTTTCAGATTAAATGTTAGCGGGGGACATCACAGTGCATCACATGCACAGAGTTCTAGTTCGAATCATGTCTTAGGTATGCATGTACTTGACAAAATATTATGGGACATATCAGACATATTTGACATATCAGTAGCATTCATAGTTTCAAATATATCTAGCTCAAGTTTTTTGATACAAGACAGATATCCAAAGCAAAGGGGAAATCGGAAATCTCTGTCTCTGAACGTATCAGTCGGAATCTAATAACATCTCATATTCACTCATAAAGATATCTTCTAGAGAAAACTTTTTAATGCAAACTCGTCCACTAACTAGGCGTACACATCGTACAGGCATATTGAACTCGTTCCTACGGTGTGAATTGCAACCAAATGTTTTAATCCTTTGCTTCAGAATGTTTATTCCGTCACTGACTGACCTCCAAAACATCTAACATAAAACCAAATAGTAAATCGGGGGCTCTTACTGACCCCAAATTTACAATATAATTATGTTATTACCTTACTGACACTATTGCTATATCACTTACTTTAGACTCGATATCAATTAGTACAGAAACTAAATATTTCAAACAAAAGGAAATATTGATTCATAATTGGTTCACCAAATATTGTAACGACTTAATCTGACATGTACAATAACTAGGAACTCATTGATATTTTCTCTCATGGTAGATTATTAATGCTACAAATTGGTTATCGCAAATATTAAACCATAATTATGTATACAAGCGTTTAAGAGAGTACTTGAATTCGATGTATTCATTTATGTCCTTTACATGTAATCAATATCTTTACAATATGAAGTCAATATCGATGAAGTCACAGTTTTTATTAAACTGTGTCATGATAGTTTGTTGTTATGCCTAAACGTTAGTATTTCCTGAGTAAGAGCAGGGGATGTACATGCATATTTAGGCACAAGTGTACCTCGTAATCACAGTATATCATCGGAACTTTCGTGAACATACTGGTTGTTTTTAAATGAATAACTAAAAAAACGTCCACTTACAAGAAATAGTGAGTAGCATTTTTTTTTAATAAACTGAAGATTGATTCACAGCATAGTGAGCATGAAGGTAACTTATAATATATGATCACTATGTTGTGAAACCGGTAAAATAATAGAGATATGAATGCATCAATTAAGAGAAATAGCAGTGATTTTATTGTTGTTTCAGCACGAGTGACTCCGGATCTCTGACATTTTACAACAAATCGACTAACGATGTAGCGCCATTTTCAAACAGCAGAATTTTAAATAGATACATATACAGAACGTCACACGTGTGCATTTGGATCGTTTGTATTGAACGAGTAGATGTCATGGACGCGGGGGAACAACGAGTTCATGACATCTTCGAGTGTTTTTGTCGGAGTTATGTCCATTTGGCACGAACGAGCGCATGCAAGCACGTGAAAGTACGGAAATTCCCGAATTCCGATCTCGCGTGACCACAGCAGCTATTTGTCATTTGTGTGGAGTCGAAGCGTATGAAAGTTAGGTCGAGACGACGTCCCTAGATTTAGCTCACAGTCTAACTTGTTATGTATCATAGAATTTTTAGTTTTATAACGTGTACTATATATGTCTAATATTTAAACAAATATCTTATCTAGTTTCCGAAGATTTAATTTGAAATCTAATCATTCTGACGACAAGGATGTTAACAAACATACTGCGCTCATGTTGATCTAACAAATCAAGTGTACCCAAACATTCAGAAAACCTCTGCATTTTTCGCGTTACATAGGAAAGCGTTGATGTGTGAACCTTTAATCTACTTTCACAACTTTTAAAGCACAATAGTGAACGGTTGAATCCTACTTCTGAAATCACAGACCTATACGGTATCCGTCAGATCTTAGATGAGTGACCAGTGACAACATAATTTTAAAAAGAGCGAATCAATGAGATTAAATTGACTTAAGCTGACACCAAATGAGTTCACTATAAGTAATGTTATTGTATTTAAATTTATTGATAAGTGGATGAATGGGGTTATACTTATTTTCACAATAAAGAAGTTGTAATCCAAAACATCTTGCTGTTCTGTACTTTCTTTCATGAGTTGAAATGTAAACACTGGGTTTCTTCAAACAACAAATGCTAAAGCATAGCCTCACGTCATGTGATCAGTGACCCAGTTTCCGGACTGGCGAGCCGGACGTAATAGAGGGGTTGACTAATCGTGCTGACAATTGTCGAGAGGGCTTGAAGGTTTGTCACATTTTGTTTCGATATTAATGCATGTCAATGATGTTGTAGCGGTGTTTACCTGTGAATGTGCTCATTAAACGAATTTTATAGTGTCTAATGAATTCTGTCGTTTTAGAAACTAAAGGTATTGAAAGCCCTACCCTAAATCCGTGAATGATAGAAGGGCGATAATTAACTCAAACGTTTTGGCCTGGGGATCATTCGAGGTAGGCGATTATTTATTTCAGAACCACAATGTGATAAAAAAGAATTGAAATATTCAATATTCAATAAAATATCATTACATGAAATATGTGGTGAAATTCATGTTTTTATAAATTGATGTTAAAACTGCTACAGGTTGACTTAATGAAATATGATAAAACAATATTGATAAGTTTGTTTGCATTGTTAAACAAAACCCCGTGGTTATTAAAGGCAGGTGTAATGTTTTAAAAGAGGGCTTCGACCCAGCGGTTTTTCAAGGTAGTCGAGTATGTAAGTAAATACCGTATACTTCAAGGTTAACCTATATTGTACCCTTGCAAAGCAGAACGTGTAAGGTTTTATAAGTATGAGCTGTCTGTTTTCTATTTTGAACTTCTTAAACTTGGAACTACACACTGATTAACATTAGCTAGGTTAACATATTTCTGAGCATGAATGGTCTGGTAAACACCGTGTATTCACTGCATTGAGGGTCTGTATGAGTGTGCTGTATTTCCCTGAATCTTAAAACTGCACCGGAAATCATAATAAGTCTCTTATGGTCCTTGAACAAAACAGAAATGAAACCCTTTTTGGCGATAATTTCTTTACTTTGAACATACTTGAAATAGAATTCTAAATATTCATGCGCGCTGGCTTTTCCAAATTTTTGTAGAATACCAAAAATACATGAATTACCAGTTAATGTGCGCGTCCTAATGATATAACAGCTTGACTGCTCAACAACGATACAATGGCTATATAATGTATGTTTTTACCTTGAGGTAATTGTGCTTTTTACGCGTCCCTACGCTTCCCGTACCCAAATGTACAGCTGGGTGAACTGAGTGCAATGTGAATGAAGTGCCCTTCTCTAGGACACAACATAGCGTTAAGCCCAAGTTACAATGGCCACACCCTTAAACAAAATCAAATATGAAACCTGAAGAGCTACAGAAAGCTAAATAATATAACATGTACATGAGTGCTTCTTTAAAGCTCTAGTTATACGAAACGTGCTTGTCCTTATTAAAGCTCATATCATGTAGCCGAGTACAATCTGTGTATGTGTATAGACCATGAAGCCAAATATCAAGTTTCTTTACGTGCTCAAGCAGTATTCAGAGTAATGCAACCGGATATCATAACAGGTAACAGACAGGACAGCGTGTAGAAGGCGAGTACAGGTATTCTCTATTAACAGAGTGCATTTTCAAGTTATATTTATTACTGGTTGTCACTTATGTTTCTCGTTCATTTATTGCTTTACCGACTTTGAGGGTGATAAACAAATGCATAATGTATATTGGCCCTGGGTGTGTCATCTCTAACTAGAAAGTAACATACTGTGTTTTTAGCATGCATATGGTTGAGCGTATAGACTAAACACTATATAAACTATCTATTTAAAAAAGAAAGGGATTGGTAAACAGGCTAGCAGCCTATTTAAATACCTGCATGCCATAGATAATTCTTAATAATGTTTATAAATTATTGTAAGAATTCGTGTTTAGGATCACAAAGTATTAATTAAACGTTAACCTAATACCCTTCAAGTATTAAATCTACATAAACAGAATGGATGTATGTCCTGTCCCTGTACCATAAGACTTGTCATGTAAGCAGCTTACTTCATTTCAAGAGATTAATGCCTGTAAACAACCCCTTCATTTATTAATTGAGATTCTCGACGGATTATGCCGTAATCAAATTAATCAGGTACATGTCTTTTCAGACAGGTGTAGAGGTCTTATCAATTGACCTTATCATATTACTTTATATATTTATTATAATGTTGAATGGACTACAATCAACCAACGTGTGTACTGCCAAGGCAATAGAGGAGTTATACAAACTACAAACTAAGCAGATTAAGCCCTTAATCAACCACAATTAAGGGTGTAATCATCTTTCTAACAAAGTTTTAAAAAGTCAGTTTCCAAACTTACTAATTTAAGCCTTGCTGCTGACACTTGACTTTTCTGTGCTTGCTCTCTAGCTTACTTTAAGGGAAAGTAATAGTCCTACGAGAAAGCACTTTACATGACCACATCGGACTGAACAATTACAGGAGACCATCCTGTCGAAATTCGTCGACTGAAAATTTGTAAAGAGTAACGCCTTTTAATTGCATATCAGTATGTCAGTGTGTCAGTGCGTCGGTAATATAATGTTATTAATCATGTTTTTCCGTATTGGTCCAGTAACAGGTCCGAGGTCTGCTGTATTGGCCCGAGGCGAAGCCAAGGGCCAATACAGCGGACCGAGGACCTGTAACTGGACCAATACGTGAAAACATGATTAATGACATTTTTATTAATTAACTTCTTTGTGATTTACTTGTACAATATTAGAGAGTTCATTTTCATCGAAATCAAAATTATAAAAGAGATTTGTGAACTGTAATATATGTTGAAAGTTTTGAAGCGATAGCTTCGGACTTGCGCCATTTGTGTATATGCGCATGCTCAGAGTCGTATTGGCCCAGTCTGCTCGTATTGGCCCAGTTTGGCCCGTATTGGCCCAGTTGCCGAATCGTATAGTGTAGGCCGTTCAGATTGTATTAGTGCCATATCATTGATAGTTAATTATTAATTGGCCGAAACAAGGGAGAAAACTAGAGGTAAATAAACAACTAGTCAAGGGTCGGTAGCAAGTGTTAGATAAACCATGCCCGTGACTGACGTTTAAATCTTTGCATAGGAGGATGGGAAGAAATAAGACCAACGGACAAACACCTTATTTGAGTGTCAGATGTATGTAGGCCTTCATACCAGACCATTTTGCGAAAGAATGTAACCTGTTAGCAATTAAACAATCAACCACTCAAAAGATCAAATACCTAAAACTGTCAATCTTCTTAAACCATGCACTAAATTCAACCAAGAATGTTGGTTAAGGTTAATATTTAATATCGTACACATATGTCATTAAATGTTTGGACATGCATAATAAGTATAGGTTATACTTATATCTTGATTTTTTTCATTTAATTTTTTTCATTTACCTATGCTCATGTACCACCGATTGTGAAATTGTGTGAATAAAAACCTTGAATATAGAAGCTCAATAACATACAGATGTATTGGTAAAGGTATACTTGTATCTATCCAGCATATATAGGCTCATGATAGAAATGATAAATACAAGGCGCAAATAGCTATTTTGAATACATGTTTATGAAATGATATTTTAGATACCTTTTACCATGTTATAAAACATTTTTTCACTTTGAAAAGCGGATCAAATAGTTCAATAATAGGAATCTGATGACATGAAATCGTTTGTAACTCGTTTTCAAAAATGAAAATATCTTTAGATAAAAGTTCAATCATGGTAATAACCACAATATATAAGGGGGAGAAGGGCAATACTTAAATTTTGAGAGCGAGACTACCGCATTTCTTGAACAATTACAATGCCTTTCACCTGCAATATACAGCTTTTTGTGATACGGACTTCTTATGAGTCCTTTTATGTAAGCCATTTTATCCTTGAAATCTGGACTCTTCTTAGTATTGTATACATTTCTATATTTCATTTGAGACAGATTTTTTCATATACTTTACATCCCCAATGTTCTTGCTATGACTCGTTTTATATAAACCATATTTAAACCTTCTACTCGGGACTTCATTAAGCTCATTTAGTAGTGATGGGATAAAATTTCTACCAGTTTCATTTATCAATTGCGGTACTTATATTTCCACAGAGCGACGTCTTAATGGCGACATCAGGCACGCTTCGGGAAAACTTCCTGACCTGCAATATATGTATGGAGGATTTTCAGGAGCCAGTGACTCTAGCTTGTCAACACTCCTTCTGTAGGACCTGTCTGTGGAAATATCTACAGACAAAAGAAGAAGCAGTGAGAAACAAGACCATCCCGTGTCCCACGTGTAGACAAGAGACCCCAGTGCCTCACCCTGACAGACCTGAGAAAGAATGGGCGGGGCAGCTGAAACCAGGACTGCTTCTAACAGGACTCGTGGACTCAGTTGTACAAGAAGGTATTATACATTTCTGCCTTTCAGTGCTGGATTACAGTTAATGATATAAAGAAATATTAAATAATTCTCTTCTACGTTACATGACACGATAGGTGTGTACTGGCTGATGCAATCGGTAAAATATATGAAATGTTTAAATATCAATATCAAAATATCAAAAGTGACAAACCGCATTTCAAGTACATTATATTTTGCTGTTCAGCGTAAATAATACAATTATATTTGAAAAAGATACTAGTTTCATTGTCAAAATCATGCAAGTGCAATGCATGACATTTAATTCAATATGAGTATAACAACATCCTACATGAACTGATAGGCAAGAGAAAGTACACTCTTCAGCTGAAGTTATCATATGTAAGATTACATATATTTCATTTACATTTTCAGCATCTCATCAATGCATGGTATGCCAAGAAGAAGGAAAGACAACTCCTGCCACTCACTGGTGTTCAGAATGTGAAACTTCATTTTGTGATGGCTGTCTTAAGCTCCACAATAAAATGCCAAGCTTGAAGAAACACAAAATAAACACAGTCACAGAAATAAAGGCTCAACAGCAAAAGGAATTTATGTGTAAGCAGCATGACAAGCTGTTTGATCTGTTTTGTAAAGATTGTGATAGGCCCGTGTGTACTGCCTGTAGCACCATTACCCACAGAACATGTAAAGCAATCGTCACAATCAAGTCACAGCTGGCAGAGGTCAAATCTAAACTTGAGAAACGTCAAAATAATCTTGCAGAAACAATTAATTCCACAAATGTCAAGATAAAACAACTTGATGTCCAAACAAACGATATCTTGTTGGACAGGGCAAAGGTCGAATCAGATATACGAAGAATCCTAAAGGAAGCTACGGACATACTGAAACAGAAGGAAGATCAACTGATCAAGAAGGTGACAGATCAAACAGAACAAGACCAACAGATGTTGAGGTCGATGATGAAGTCAATGCAAATGGATCTACAGCTGTATCAGCAACAGTCGCAGTCCATCCAGCAGGCCCTGGAGTTGGAGGATGAGGCGCAGCTGTTTGAGATGTATCTGTCAGAAGTTGGAAAGAACATTTCAGGGGCACAGGTGATGGGGAAAACAGATGTACCTCAATTAAACTTTATTCATCCGCTTGATCAATTGAAGGATCAAATCGATATGATGGATGTTAAGATTGAAAGGGCTGATTTGAAGATGCAAAACAAGGGCATTAATCTGAGTGCAGCACCATTGCTTGGTGAAATTATAGACGCTAAACTTAATGTGACAGATGCGTGCAATATAACAGACGGTTTGGTCATGGACGTTGCAGGTACACAGGTAACACTACTTGCTGATTTTGACACAAAATATCTTAAATCGTTTTACATTAAAGGAGGAAAAGCTTGTTCAACTGGCCTTAATGTGTCTGGCAATCCTCGATGTATGACAGTTGTCAGTGAAGGCAACGTGGCTGTGTCTCTTCCAGGATCTCAACGACTCATTGCAGTGACTGTGTCTCCTGATCTTGAACTCCGCTCGACAATACAGACGGGTAGGGACTACTGGGCCCTGTCTGCTCTTGATCAATCAACTCTCGTGGCGGGTTCTCAGTCTCCACCTTCTGTGGATTTGATTGATATGCAAGCAACCGTACTGAAGAGCTTCACAACACTTCCTTCCATTGGAAAGAGCTTCATTGATCCTCACTACATACATGTGACCAGACAAGGAACTATCCTGGTTTCGGACTACAGGCTGAAGTCTGTCATCTGTCTGACACAGTCTGGAGACATTGTCTTCACATACACACCTACAGAAGACAGAGCACTTAAGGGTCCATGGGGAATCACATCCACAAATGAAGGAGATATTCTTGTAGCTGACTGTAACACGCACAACTTGATTCATTTGAATAATTCAGGGCAATTTATCAGAGACATTATCACAGCAAAAAATGGATAACAATATCCAACCAGTCTTTGTTTGAATGGAGACAATCTGTGTGTTGCATTATCATACAAGGGTCTACACAAATACACATTCGGAAAAGAGAACATTTAGATGGTGGCGCTCAATTACAGATTAATCAATATAGCTTATGTCTTTTTGAAATGCCTTGAATATGCCGTGGCATTCTTCATGTCATTGGATCATTTCATGGCATTTGACAATCTGTGTGTTGCATTATCAAACAAGGGTCTACACAAATACACATTAAGATGATGGAGTCGACTTACAGATAAATCAATAGCTTATGGCTTTTTGAAATACCATGAAATATGTCCTAACATTCTTAAGGAAAACATGTCATGGCATATTACTTTAGAGCAAAATTGTCCAGACCAGAGCACTGGAATTGCATATTACTTTCCGGAATCCAAACAAATCGGCAAAAATAAGTTATCACTCAATTAAAATAACTCTCATTGAATAATAAAATAATTGAAAGTTGAAATAAAGTCCGTCAAGTATATCAACCAATATCCAAATCATCGGAAAATGTTATTTTACATAATGCGTTGTACTCACCTTGTGCCTTTTTCGGTATTCCTGTTTTACCATTATCATGACTGGTTCATAACTTGTAAATTTAGGTTTTACTCATGTTATCTTTTTGAAAGACTTAGTGTTCTTCAACCTGTGACAAGTTACAACTGCTTACATGTACTTTATATCTATTCACTTGGTAGAATATCTCAGTGGGTATTGTTTGGATCTCAATAAAATACATCCTGCAACAATTACTCATAGCTCGTCACTTGCTTGTGTGTAAAATGATTGCCAGAATTGTTATAGTCAACTGTAAGGTATTACATACAAATATGTTTATGCAAAATGAATCGTAACTGATAACGTATTTTGTAGTGAAATATCAACATGATATGTATTGTGCAAAGATAGGATGCCCCAAAGGCATTACAAAATAACATAATATTTACACTAGCTAACGCAGGTTAGTGAACAAGCTTAAGGTGCGCCGCTGTAGCATTTGCAACTAGTTAAAGTTTAGTGGTTAATGCAGGACCCCGAAATGAGGAATCGGAAAGGTTTGATTTAACTTTTCCTTGGTTTTATTGTACATTCACATAATGCAATGCACACCTAAATCATTTTACGTTCACTTTCACAGTGTATGATGGGCAAATGCAAGTGGTTAAACGTTTTACAATATATAAATAGTTTTATTACAAAAATTCAATTGGTTTTCCTGTTTTTGGCTAGTCTAATATTTTCACATCTCACCTGTATTGTGAACATAAATTGTCAATAAGTATTATAGAACTATGGCGATTCTTCAAAGTAGTGGTAGTGGTAGTGGTAGTGGTAGTGGTAGTGGTAGTGGTAGTGATAGTGATAGTGATAGTGATAGTGGCAGTGGCAGTGACAGTGGCAGTGGTAGTGGTAGTGGCAGTGGCAGTGGCAGTGGTAGTGGTAGTGGTAGTGGTAGAACATTCTCCAAGGTCTGATGTTTTGCAGAAGCACAAACAACGAATCCACGGTTGGTGGTTGTCACTTGATGTAGTGATTCAATGACGTTGTCAGTAACATAGTTTATGTCATCATAGATTGGGAGCCTTCCTCGTTGTCAGTAACATAATTTATGTCATCATAGATTGGGAGCCTTCCTCGTTGTCAGTAACATAATTTATGTCATCATAGATTGGGAGCCTTCCTGATTCTGTGTTTACTTTTACTACCCTGTATATCCATGATATTCAAGCTCCCCATCTTTATCTGAACATGTCAACCCTGGAGTTATGTAGCTGAATTATTGCAGTAAGTTCATGGATGGTTTAGACTCTTTGAAGTAGTAGTGCTAGTAGTAGGGTTATCTCTGCAACACACAGCCATGATCTAAGCGGTACCTGAGCACAAATTAAACTATACACAAGGAAAGACGACAGAAAAGTTATTTGTGGCTTTGGTAAAGGTGGGTCTTGAGGCGTACCTTGAAGGATTAGGAAATGAAAGTAAAAGGATCTTAACATTCTTGAACATTCAACATTCTGCATAACTGCAGTCAATGATGTATCTATAATAGTAATAGGAAAAAGTCTAAGGAAAAACTACAAAATCTACCCAGGATATGAGTGATATGCAAAAATGTAACAATAAATTTATTATTCATAGGACTTGTTTGGTCGCTTAACACGTATAGCAATTTACAAGGAGAACACATACTTACTTAAAGTAACATTTTTAGCTCATCTGGCCTGTAAGGCCCGATGGACGTATGGCATGGTGTCCGGCGTCCGTCCGTCCGTAAACTTTGTTGAATTCCGACTTTTTCTCCAGAATCATAAGACCTAGAAAGCTGAACTTAATGAACAGACTCCTTGACTTGTGAGGATTATAAATTGGTAGCGTCCTGGGAAGCAGAATGAATAGCATTAGTATAATCCCTTTGATGTTATAATCTGTGATTTCAAAGGATTAAAACACTGGGTATAAATTGTAACTTTGGTGGCCCTATGGCCCCCAATAAGGGACACTTGAGCCATGCCCTTAAAACCTACTTTCATCTTCTTCTCCAGAACCAAAATGCCAAAAAGCTGAAACTTTGTGTAAAGACTCATTGACATTAATTTATTCGTACGGACAATTAATTCAAACGTAAATACACAACATTTCGTTTCGAATTGTCTTCTCACTACAAAGATATTACAGTTCAAAGTACATAGGAAGTCAGGGCATTAAAGTCAAGGAAGTACAACTACTTAGAATAGTATTTCTATTTATCATATAATGGAGGGTATTATCGATGCAATAAAGCTATCTGATAAACTTGGTATCCGATTGCCTCAAAATCTGATAAAGATGCAAATTAGGTCAAAACACGAACTATTTTCTCAAAACTCCATGCATGTCATGCGAGTCCTCAAACGGTCACTGACCATTGATAACGTCGTCGGGAGTTTTCAGGTTTTGTGTTTTTTATCGAATAAAATATCGTACAAAAGTCTTCAGGGTAAAGTTATCACGCATTCGTATTTAGGAAATTATAGCTTGGTTATCGAAGCATTGTTGTTATCATCGTTCGTTTAAAAAATATAACCACAATATGCAGCTAGGGCCTAACAACTATTGAAACAATATGTGCTTCAATTTTCGTGAATGACATAGGCCTAGATCGCTTTGACCATGTCGGTTACCAACTTATCAGCAAAAACAAATCATATTCTAGTGATAATACACATAATCTAGTAGCGGAGTAACAAACGCAACAACCCCACCTTCGCAAATAGTCGGCGTTTGATCTAAGGATACCGTAACTGAACTGGCGTAACAACAATGATAATGCAGCTTTTCAAAATGCAGTTAGAGTTACTTCCCCTGTTGTAGCGACGTTGACAAGTGGTTCATACACATTTTGTGTTATAAAAAAATACAATATTTGCTCGTGCACTGGGAATAATACTGAAAATGTTGATAGATTGTAGAAGACGTTTCTAACACTGTGAAAAAATAAATTCATGAAGGAATATTTTTAGACTTTTCACAACTATACATCGCCGACAATATGACCTTCACCTTGGTTTATTGTGAAAGCAATTACTACGCGAAATCTAGGTCAAACATATTTTAAGTAGGAATCATATTTTCGTTTAAACCCGTTTATTTCAAAATGACATTATATGATAAAGAAATTATTAACCTCGTGTGTTTCCGTATCATTAATATCATATAATAGGAATAAAAATATATGTATTATGCTCGCCAAAGGCTCGCATAATACAAATTTTATTCCTATGATATGATATTAATGATACGGAAACACACTCGGTTAATAATCTCTATTTATCCAACATTAGCTTACAAATGATGTGTGACTTACTCATTCTTTTCGACAAAATTATTACTGTTACGTTTAATAATAAATGCTAAATCTTTCCCCGGGTCAACCTACATTGGTAAGCTTTTTAACCATGTTTCTTAAATCCGAGTGATACCAAAGCAACACTTGTACACTCATATCAAAACGGCTTTGACTTATATTTTATGACACTTCTATTACTTTTTGTCTCTCACACATGTGAGCACTATCAAAAACAAATTCAATGACACTTGTTTGCAATCTAATTATTGTCTGTATTATTATTCGTATTTATTTTTAAACTTAAGAAATAACTAAAACGTTTATTTTCTTAATTAAACATTGGTTAAATACTTTAGGCAAGGAATCTATTCTTTTTTTATCTGTATTAATTATTTATCATTTTGAAATGTCAATGAGGTGGAACAACGTATATGCTGACATACATGTAAATTCAACGTTATTTGTTTATAACCCTATATTTATTTATGTGTTGATTATTTTTCGGATTTTTTAAATTAAGAAAAACCTTATCCAAAACATGTTCTCCTCATTGACTATCCCTCATAGTTGGTAGCTAATTCTTAATAAATATTGATTAATTTTTATTTTTTTCAAAAGGTTTAGCTGCGTATTTTCTTTTCTTAATTCAGGGGCAATTGTTTAAAAAAAATCTTTTTGTTTAATGATTAAAATCCAATAATCCAAAATAGTTTCTTCCCGGTGAATTTTAAGGTTGGTAGCTAACTCTTCAATAAACTGTATTTTGAAAAGAATGTCTTTGAGGTTTTGCTACGTTAATGCCGATATAAATTCAGTGACTTTTTTCTAACAATTTTTCAATCATTTCTTATCATAAGATTAAGATCTGAACCGTTTTCGGATTTATGTTAATGATTCAACAGCACGATTCAATTCCAGTTTCTTTTACAAAATATTTTATCTCGTAAATTTGCGTAGCGAATTCGGTAACTGATCTATACTGATTTATATTTATTTACAATTTCGGTCAGGTTTACAAAACTTTCTATTAAGCATAACACTGGGACAGTTTTTTTTATAAAACAACACGACAAATCAATCATGAACAAAACAAAAACAATGTGTAAATGTCAGATGTTGATTACAAAAATAACATCTAAGTGAACGTGTCTTTATCTCTCAACAAGAGCTGTTTAAAACAATACCAAGATTATAGTTATGTTTATGATTTGTTGATTAGGAAATTATTCCTTCTGTTGATTGAAATTAAATTTCTTATAAATACTAAGCCTGATCGCAGCTTTGTTTTTATTTCCAATATCTTTAAGCTGATAAACACTTATTTTTTCAGGTTGTTTATGCTGAAGGGAACAGCGACGGTTTTTACTGTATAATTACTTCTTTTTGTCTTTAATGCTCCCACCAAAACAAATTAAACAATTAAACACATGATTTTAAATAAAAAGGATATAACAAAATATCTGAAAAATATTAAACATAATCGACAATAAATATTGAGCTTTCAAAACGATTCTAGTTTGCATAAGATTGTTAATTCTGCTACACTATGTTACAGATCCCAAAGGGGTATACGTTTGGATACCTTCTCTCTGATTTAGACCAGTCATACATATAAGCATTGTCAACTTTCCTGGGGCCGGAGAAACGTATTCTTTTTTTTCTGACAATATTTATAGAAAATTCATATAATTTTTCGATAATTCAAAGAACAAGTTGAAGTAATTTGCATATGTCCATTCCAACAGTTAACAATGTTGAATACAGTAATAATATCTTGGCCTTTAACGACAAGAAGAACTTTCTAATTTGCATAACAATTTTGACAATGTGAGAAATATTTTTTTAGAATTTTTTTATTTCACCTTTAATATGTTCTTGGTTTCAACATAGTTGAAAAATAGGCGAAAACACTTTCCACAATTTCGAAGAGGATAACTGAATAAATAAATTAGAATGTAGCCATTGTTTCACATTGCTTAAATGAACGGTCCCTAAAAGATTAGAACAAATATCAACGTTCTTGCTAGGTTTCGATGCTGAACAAAATATATAATATATAAGTCAAATACTTCATTTTATGAAATCGATAACCCAATAGTTCGCCGTACTCTCTATCCAATGTGTCATGTAATATGGCTTGATCGCTTTGTTTACAAACAACAGACACAATCGCCTTTCGGTACAAGCGTTTTCAAAATCATTTAGATGTTTCAAAACATTAATGACCTATGCACACAAAGAATATTCAGCCAGCGCACGGCGAAGCACATATGCACATGTAGGAGAGTATTGCATATCATGAGGTGACGTCATCAGGATCAAATTTCATATGACAATGGGAGATGCGCATTAGTACGCCGAACTACCTACTATACCTACAAACTTGTGGAGGACTGGCAGGATTGTAACCTGGCTAATGTAGACTGAATGCTAATTAGAACAAATCGTGTGATTAATTAATTTATATTAGCCTGTGTTGCTGTTAACGGTGGTCATACTGACTTATCATTTGGACACCACCTTTCTTTCATTGTCAACTGAATTAAAACTTCACCGTTTTGTTCTTGTTTCTTTTCTTTACCAAACATTGGTCTACAAACGTATGACCAATATACACGAATTGCTCGCTTATGCTCTTGGAAATCCAAACTATTAAAGGTGGTGCGTTTTCAAAGATGTTCAGTACATATTGGAAATATGCAAATTCTGGGCAGTTTTACCTGAACAAAGGCAATGCTTTTATAAGGCCAAGTTGGGAAAAACTAAGTTATTTAAACATCTGTAAGAATTACTTACATAAGTCGTGTAATGAAAAAGTAAAAGCCACAAACCATTTTATTTTTATTTCCGTGAGTACATTAGGAATATATGGTTTATGATAATTGCATGTTCTTAAAATATATGATATATGTAAGCAATTCGATATCTAGAGTCAATTTGTATCTTCATATAAAATATCTTGAGCAATGAAGAATATATATGACAGATCTATATAGCTAAGATTACTAATTATAATTCATCATGATAATAGTAGGCATATATTGATCGTCATATCTGCATAGTTTACTTCCATACCTTGTTAACAACACTGTTTCTACCCAGACGAGTCCGAGTATATAATTTTTATAAATAGTAAATATTGCATTGCATAATATATTAAACAATATCTATGAAATATCATGTATTAAGTTTTAAAAAGTGTATATAGCTACATTTTAGATAGATTTTTTTATTTCATACTCACTATGAATCTCATATCACCCTATCGTTTGATACGAATAGTTGTCTGTGATTTTGCTTCAAACCATACTGATGACAGAAAATACATAGTTTGTTGTGCAATATCTGATTATTACGTGTTACTGTGATATTTGATGTGATAATTTTAATTTATATCTGTTGATCTTATATCACCTTATCAGTCATTTATGTTTACATAACTAAAGTCATAATGTATATGGCCCATAAACTTAACTTCTATTTTACATTCATTCATTATTTTGTATTTCATTAACGAAGTGAAAATTCATCATCCACATAGCTGTTGGACTTTTTTCAATTTCTAGTGTATAAAATCAAAATCATATCAGAAGCAGTGAACCTACCTTGCAATCAAATTAACCTAATGACATTTAATATAAAGAGGATGTGAACAGTGATCAACAAAAATTGGCCGGTCTCCATAAACTTGAACAAATGTGATTTTTCCTGAGTGATAACGAAAGTCCAAATGTTAAGAGAAGCGCCATAAAATATTTTGGATAAATTCAAAGGCTCACGGAGTTCCGACTTAAGGTTAAGATGTTCTACTCAAAATCTAAATTATGATATCCGGCTATCTTTCCGGCCATAGCAAATCGGCAATTTCTGTCACGAGTTTTAGAAGAGAGCTTTCTATGGAGATCTATTGAAAATCTTCCCAAGTATGACTACTTTTTAGGTTTTTGCATTTTGTTGTTACATTATTGTTCCCGCCGCATAAATAAGAGGAATGGAACGTTTTGTTTCCAAGTTGATAATTTTTAGTGGTTTTCCTAAAAATACCTTATAACCTGGTCCTAACGTTAGTTCATTGTCTGTTTGATTGACTTAAAGGACAAAGATAACGAAAAAACACCAAAGTATTTATAAACTCATAATCAATCATCATAATATCAAGCTAAGTGGTCAGTTTCTTCAAGTCTGTCTCGTCTCTCCAAAGCTGACAGCGAGGGATCTGAAATAGACAACTGCACGTGCAAAGCATGGTACACACGTCCCGTTGCCCTAGCAACGTTCAAAAGTCATTGTCAAGTGGCAGTTATTATCAGGTGAATGATACAGGGCTGAATGATTTAAAAACAACTAGTTTGTAGAAAAACACAAAGAACTACAATGTATAGGCTCCTTTTTTACATTAACAGTCTTTACATGAATAATACTTATATATATTTCTAATATCAAAACGCATCATCAAATTTGTTAAATATTCTACATAACACACCCATGGTTATAATAATTTTAAAGAAGAATAACGAAGTAATTTGAACTTTTTTTCCATTCACACGTGAGGGCTGCTAGCAACGTTTTCTTTTTATTGAATTAAATAATTCTTAAATTAAAAATCTTCTTAATCTTCCCCATTGAGGTTAGCTATATATATTGCTACATTGTTCTAAAAGTCACCAGGCAATATTTTTGATATGCATAGTTACAGAAATGATAACACATATCAAGCAGTAATCACTGGCGACTATTTTTGTGTGAACACCGTTAATACATTTGAGAAAGGGAAATAGACTTGCATAGTTGAGCTAGATATAGTACGTTCGTTTTATAAATGCATTGTTTAATGGCTTTTGTCCTAGGCTATGTCTTGCAACTGGTAACCTATTCTTTTGATTACATTCAATCATCTTATTAAAGGGACAGTCCTGTTGGGTTAATTTTGTAGAAACAAACTTCGCTTGAACCCTCGTCTTTATCAATTTGTCAATATAAGTCAGCAAAACTATTACTTCCAGTAACCTGTTCAACTTGGTTGTGTGGTAATCATGTACTAATGTCATTATACTCATAAACTGAAATATTTCCTTGATTTCTTTTCTTTTACCCCAAAAGGACTTTCCCTTAAACCAAAGAACGAGCTACGGTTGCTTTCTTTCTTTTTTTCATCATAAAGCACATTTGTAAAAGAAAAGTACATCATCATCATCATCATCTTCGAGCTACATTTTCTGGTTCCAGGCATTCTCTGAATTCATAGGATTGATGATCATTATTATGATGGTTTTGGTAATAATTTTTCTCGCTCTTACTACTTTTTACTTTTAGAGTTAACTTGACATCAGCTATCAAAACATTATTCAATAAGGGCACCCCTGTCACTCAGCTGTTCGTGTTCAACAAACGATTGTATGTAAAGTATGCACAACCTTCAACACCATCATTCTGGAGTGTCAAGATTCCCTTCAAGCTGGAGCCTCCGACTATCGTAGATGTGAACTTCAGCACAAGTGATGTAAAGCCATAGGGTACCTGGAAAACTGCATGTTACATTCTGTAATGGTTAAAACATAAGTTTATCAAACGGGACTGTAGCTCAGTAGGAAGTGTGTCTGCTCCTCATCCTCCTGAAGACCTGTTTTCAATTCCTTTAATTGTCACTCAGCACTAACAATGGTTCAAACCATAGCTTTAACTGGCACAGCATTAAACATAATTCGATATGTATAATCTGCGTAACAATTTATAGTTACACCACGGCCTGAAGTAACCTTTGATCGTAGCTATCTCATTGGCTCGCTGCAGTTTAGCAAGCCACGCCTACCGTTCACGCACTAAAGGAATTTGCTGAAGAGGATGTAAATATTCTATAAAATGGCACAATAAAAAGAACGTCAGGTTTTAATGAAGCACATTCAAACAAATAGGACTATCGAACATAATCCATTTTGAACAATTAGAAACACCATAGGCTAGTGAAAATGTACTTGAATGAAAAGTTATATAGTCTATTAATTATTTACGACAATATAAGGTCGTCAATCATGTCATCCCACTCGCGACTCGACATTGTGGCCATGTGAAACTGAATGATTTCAAATTCAAATTTCCGGCGCAGATCTCGTGCAGATTTTGACAACGTGCAATGTGGGCGTGGTACAAAGCAGTTACTTCATCCAATCACTCGAGGTTGATCCAGTTACACCACACCTGATCGCTGTTTGATTGACAGCTGAATTTGCGTCTCGGACTACCGTCCTCGACGAATTCAGCTGTCAATCAAACAGCGATCAGGTGTGGTGTAACTGGATCAACCTCTCGTTTATGGATGAAGTAACTACTACATATAAAAGTGATCTTGTACAAAATAAATCCATTAATTTTATAGCTCACAAGTATTCCTATAGTATTAGGGTTGCAATAGTCTTGATGAAAAAAACACATTTCAAAATGATAAATTTTACTATTGAAACAAGGTACACTAATAGGTAACAAATAAGCTTTTAACAAATTTCATATCATTTTGAAATAAAGTTGAGATTTTGATTGACATATTTGATGCAGGAAATATAACTGATACATACTCAATAACAATTAACAGTGAATTTCTCAAACACGTTTACATAAGAATTAAAGAATACAAATTACATCAACATTTGAAAGTATTTTGATGTAAGTCAACATGATATAAGTACACTGACTCGCCAGTAGATAAACAGCAGATAGCGGATAGCACACTCATACAGAGCCTCATATTTACAGTCACGTGACCAGTCGCCAGCTCGGCAGACGGCAAGGCGAGTCGTCCATTCAGTGTGAGGATCTTGGTTTTGATGTCAACATGTCCTGACCGTTATCACTGCATGAAGGTGAGTTAGTTTGAGTCTTATTATTCTCGTAATATATCGTTAGCATTATTCGGTCACTCTTGATATGACACCAGGAGATAGACAGATGGGATTATTTCTCAGATCAATGAATGTTATGGTGGTCACTTCCTACTTTCGGTTTGAGTTCTGTCATAAAAACGAGATATTACACCAAGTGTGTGTCTAATCAAATATATTCGTTGTGAACTACCGGTTATCTTGACTCTCATTCAACCTGCAAATTCTAATACTCATAACTCATACCCGTGTTACTTTGATGACGTGAGTTACCCGACTCGCTAAGTGTACATAACAACCTGTTGAGGGTCTATACACGCTCTATATATAGACTGTTGTTCAGCGAAACAGACATCGAACACAACCACAAGGCTACCCAGTCGGTAAATATAATGTGTTTATTCATATACGATCATTGATTGAGTGTTTGGTCATAGTGTAGGTCGGTGAGGGTCTGTACCTCTGCGGTCTACATGCGCTTATAGTCTTTATCAATCAAACAGCTATTTGAACTTACTGTACAGTAAAGTGCGACAAGTCTTGATAGTCCTGTGTGTAGTACTGAGTGATTTGTTGCACTGTAAGTATTTTAGGGTCTAAACATCTTTGGCGTATACACTCTTTTGCAAAATGCTTATTTTAATTTAATCCGAGTTCAGCACCAAGGAAGATGTTTTACGGGTTAAATGCCAAAAAGCCCGAAGCCGAGAGTTTAAGTATCAACGTTAATGTTAATGTTCAATTCAAATAAGACATGGATTTTTATTTCGGAAGAATCTTTAGAATTATACTGATCAATTAGAATTATACTGATCACTTCTCTGCAAGATAAAAAACGTTTTCAAATTAAAAATGATATATATTACATCTGTTTTTGTTTAATTCAACGTAAACATAATACTTTATTTAAAGAATACTTTATTGAAAGCCTAATGATAGTCAATGGTATGTTTAAAATCAATAATGTTTAATCAATGTTGAATTTATTTCCATTTGTAAAATAATATAATGAAACATAATTTGAATAATTCAGGAATAAAAGAGCACAATCGAAATATTAATGAGAGGTTAGAATATATGCGCTTTAATTTTTCATATATCAATGTAAACACGAATCATAACATTTTTGAGAAAATTTTATTTTTAAAGAGTACCATGATAAATATGCTATTTATGTTAATATATGATTGCCAGAAATTGACTACGATCCTGTTAACAAAAAGTACTCATGGACACATTTGAAAAAATCATTTATTCTAATTGGGTTAAACTAGTTATTTCTTTAACTTATCTTATTCAAGAACTGTCAATATAAAATTTATGAAGAGAACAGCACTATACTTAAAAGTTTAAGATACCTAGAATACAATCAATTGTCTTTGCTGTAGAGTACAAGACAATTGTGAAAGCCTTACTTGTGAACAGATATATTGATATAGAAGATATTGTTCGTTTATGGACTAAAACAATGTCTATTTCTTTGAGTTAGGTGTTCAAACAAATCATTACTAAACTTAAAAAGTTAAAATTTCGGAGAGTTCAGATACGAATACTTTATTGTACGCAACCATTTGTAAACACTAGCATATTCGAACATACAATAAATGCTAAATGAGTGTTTGATGTCTCTCTGTTGTTTAAGTTGGAGTGAATGTTATTAAGTAAGGGGTTCAAGGGTAGGCTTTTTATTACTTTAAAGGGGCAGTATCAAGTGTTAGGGGGGATATATGGTTATGTCAGGAAAATGAAAAAAGTAGTTCCAATGTTATTAAACTATATGAAGCAGTAATAAATCAATTATATAATGTAACTGTCAGCCATTTGATTCCTGTTTCCTACATAAAATGAATTAAAGTTGTTCACACAAAAATGGCAGCCTATGGACTTGCTAGTATTGCGAATCTTGATTAGTTGTTCTATGATAATGGATGATTGGTTTGTCTATGAGAATTTTTACACTATTACAAATACATTTTGCCTTAACGGACACTTATCAGTGAAAAATTTAAAATAATTTTTTTGATAAAACTTGCTTCTGCCTTTGTAAGCTAGTATTATGTGATGAACTTTAATCTACATGCTGACATACAAATTGAGATTTTCAGTAAATCACAGGAGACTGTATGAAAATCATTTTATCATTTTATCGACATGACTGAATGCAAAATAAATAAAAGAAACTTTGTGCAATGCAGCATTCAAGTGCACCAGATATAACGTAATTAATTTCTTCGTTCAAAATAACTTTGCATGTAAGAGTATATATTGTTTTAAACATATATAGAGGATATTATATGAGTGTCCATGACATACTGTGTTTACGACACGAGTGCCTAAATATTAGTATGTATGTATATATTACTATTAGTATGAACGAGAGCGAGGGATATACTGACATTTAGGCACGAGTGTCGAAAACACAGTATGTCATGGGCACGAATATCATATTCTGTTTATTACCGTAGTCCCAGAATTAAATAAAATACTCAAAACATATTGCTCAGTATAGGCGGACTAGCCGCCGCCGATCCGTATAGATTGTGACGGCATAGGTAAACCGTGACTTTGTTATAGTATGTCGTCCTTACATTTCATACCAAAACGTGTAATTTGGTCGTTATGAAGCCCTCATCGCTGGACTAACAATATGTCAATTTGAGAGACTTCAATACGTCCGGATTGTATTATGACGTCACTCGATTGGCAATCAAAGTGTTGCCTTGCGTATTTATTCATCCCAAATGTATTCAGATAAAAAAAAGTTATTTCACTGATTGGACTGAAAAACTCAAACTTAATCATACAATATAATCTCTTATGAACTCCAAAGTGTATTCATCTTGCCAGTATTCTGACAGTGAACAATTCTATGTATACAGGTCCAAGATGGCGACAGCAGGCAAGCTACAGGACGACTTCCTGACTTGCAGTGTGTGTATGGAGGTGTATGTGCAGCCTGTAACACTAGCCTGTCAACATACATTCTGCAAGAACTGCCTGGGCAAATATATACAGACAAAAGAAGAAGCAGTGAGAAACAAGACCATCCCCTGTCCTACGTGTAGACAAGAGACCCCAGTGCCTCACCCTGACAGACCTGTGGAAGATTGGGCGGGGCAGCTGAAACCAGGACTGCTTCTCACAGGACTCATGGACTCGGTTGTACAAGGTAACTTTCAAACAAATATAGATTATTCTTGAACAAAATCTGATGCCTCAACATATATGCTTAATCGCATGATATATGATATATTACTTATTCCTTAGTCCCATTTGTACGCATGGCTGAAATTAGTTCTGGCACCTGACAAGTAACCATATATTATAATTTAACATCACTGTTGCCTGGTAGACAGTATATGATAAAACCATATATTTCATCGCTAATCATATGATAAAGTTTTATCATACGGAAATGTGAACTGTGATTTAATAGGTCTGTGTTATTCTAACGAATTTGATAAAGACAATAATGCATTGTCAGCATACTGATGAATAAGTTTAATATTTCATGAAAACAAATGTAAGCCAATGATAACCTCCATTAGTTATACATGAGTTACAATGTTACTTTCCAGGACATGACCAATGCTCAGTGTGCAAGGAAGAAGGGAAGACAACTCCAGCCACACACTGGTGTTCAGAATGTGAAGCTCTATTTTGTGATGGATGTCTGCAACTGCACGGTAAAATGCCAAACTTAAAAAAACACCAAGTTGTACAAGTCTCAGAAAAAAAGCCTCGACAGAAGCAACTTATCTGCAAGGAACATGACGAGAAAATGAAGCTATTCTGTAGGGATTGTGACAAACCCTTGTGCACTGTCTGCTGCAGTATTGCTCACAGAACATGTAAAGAGGTCATCACAATCAAGGAACAGCTCTCAGAGGTCAAATCAAAACTTCATCGTCATCAGCGGAATTTGGCAGAAAAACTTGATTTAACAAAGGGCGAGTTTCAAAAACTTGATTTGCAAGAGAAAAACCTTTTGGCTGATAGGTCCATTCTGGAATCAGAAATAAAGAAAACCATACAAGAAGCTATTGATGCACTGAAACAGAAGGAAAATCAACTGATTAGACAGGTAAAAGGTCAAACAGAACAAGACACACAGATGTTGAGGTCGATGATGAAGACAAAACAATTGGATCTACAGCTGTACCAGCAGCAATCTCAGTCCATCCAGCAGGCCCTGGAGTTGGAGGATGAGGCGCAGCTGTTTGAGATGTATCTGTCGTCTGGATCAGAAGCTAGAGCTGATGTCACAGGGACAAAGAAGAAGGATGAAGCAGATGTACCTAGCCTGAACCTCGCACATAATCTTGAAAATCTTAAGAAAGAAATAGGAAAGATGGATGTGAAGATTCAACTTACTGACAGAATAGACTTGACTGCTACACCTGTACTGGATGAAGTTATTAAAGCAACAGAAAAAGTGGGAGACAGTTGCGGGGTAACAGATAGTTTGGTTATGGTCACTGATGATACTAAGGTCACTCTTTTTGCTGAAGGTACGAAATGCCTTTTGAAATCATTTTACACTAAAGCAGGACAGCAATGTTCAAGTGTACTCAAGGTGTCTGGTGGTCCCTGGTGTATGACAGTTATCAGTGAAGGTAAGGTAGCTGTGTCTCTCACTAAATCATCGTGTATCATCACAGTTGCTACGACTCCTGACCTGGAGCTCATGTCAACAATACAGACAAGTAAGAAGTACTTGGGTCTATCTTCTCTGGATCAATCAACACTGGTGGCTGGTTCCAAGTCTCCATCTTCTGTTGATCTGATTGATATGCAGGGAAACATCTTGAAGACCTTCACAACACTTCCTACAATAGGAAAGAGCTTCAGCAATCCTCGCTACACCCATATAACCAGACAGGGCAATATCCTGGTGTCAGATTTTGGTCTGAAGTCTGTCATCTGTCTGACACAGTCTGGAGATATTGTATTCACATACACACCTACTGGAGACAGAGCTCTGAGAGGTCCACGTGGAATCACAAACACCAGTACAGGAGACATTCTAGTGGCTGACCATACAGCACACAAAGTGATACATCTCAGTTCCTCAGGGGAATTTATTAGAGACATTCTTACAGAAGAGAATGGTGTACAGCATGCAACTGGTCTGTGTGTTGATGGAGACAAACTGTGTGTTGCAATGTGGTACAAGGGATTACACAAGTACAGATTTGGTTAGGTTTGCAGGTAGATAGATTGTGATTTGATAACGCTAAGCGAGAGAGATCAATTTCAAAAAAGGAAATTTATTCATTTAAAAACATTGGTAGAGACACAATATATAATTATCAGATTCAGTGAAACATGTAAATATCAAGACTTACTTGACTTTTGCTAAATCATTGAAATCATCGCAATAATTTGTCTACATTGATGTCAAAAATGTTATTTAATCTTTAATTGATGATTTGATAGCAACATGACCTTGCTATAGTTGTTATATTGGATGCAATTAGGACAAAACAGGTGTCACATGACTAAATATTGATTGTGCTTATTCAATTACTATTAACAAGTGTGTGATTTTAAAGAAAACAGTCAGTCTATCTTAAATCATTATTCAATTACATGCATAGTTTGCGTTCACAGTATTCCACTATATTCACTAAATTTTTTCATCATTATTTTGTGCTATAATTATTCTGATTTATGATGGTTCTGTAATATTGGTTTTTCAGTAAACAATAGAAACCAAAAATAATAAAGGTTTATTTGAAAACTCACTTGCTTTCTATCAAATTAAAACTTAAAGAATTCCCTTTCAAGCGACTGATTTCAAAATGTATTTTTATCCGCCAATCATATAGGAGTGATTTTGTTTGGGAAACATGTCAGTCAGATCGCACGTGCAAATCGAGGAAATGGACATGTAATTTGTGAAACACATGCAGAGTGTCAATCATTCCCAGTAACGGATGAGAATTTGTTGGCAATGAATTGTCTGGTATATTTCGTGAAACTTTGCGTGAAAACGTGTGAGTGAATAAGTTTAATATATTATAACTAAATGGTTAAATGATTGCCACCCTTTGCTTTTAATTTAGGTGATTTGTCAGAAGACATGAAATTTGTATTTGTGGTAATCATCATTAAGAATTGATTATATGAAAAAGAAAATAAAAACACAAGTATTTGGTTATGTGCCGTTAAAAGAGCAAATAACACCGATTCTTTATAACAAATAATAGTTTGAAACATCACATGTCATAACACACGTACATTAAACATTATCATTTGTATACATGTATGTTGAAGTAAGTCAATATAAGTTAATTACGATATGCAGCATAAGTCGCAATAAGCTATGGCAGTTGTATCATTGGTCGGTCAAGAAAACCTCATGGATTTGGAATATTGTCCATCTTACCAGCTATTTACCAGTTACTGAATATTTTGTTCAGACATGGCAGAGCGCGACCGGATAGAACACTAAAAGCGTGCAGCACGTGCAGATCGTGCACTAAGATAGCGGCTGAACGGGTGAATCCATGCAATCGTGTCGATTGGTCTGCCTGACTGTTACTCAAACTTTATTTTGAATATGTAATGAATTTCATGATATGTTTGTCCATATTGGTATTACCTGTTTGAATCTCGTAAGACAAACTTTAGCATAGCTGGCTTCGCAAACTCGCAAGTTTTACAACTTTTTCTTGTTTATCTTCAACCGTGTGGACAGCCATATTATGAAATTCACTTCTTAATGACCTGACAGGTGAAAACAGTTTCAATGCACCCCATTCCATGCACATCAAAGAGTGTTGTGGCCTCTCTGCGTTCGTCGACAATTTCGAGGTCCCCCGTTGATGAAAACGATTAATAATAATAACGACAAGTTTAAAGCCTAATATCCAGTGCAAGCACTGCTCATTGGCTGTACATTATAACCTTGAAGGAACTGTACTTTCAAAGCTGCTATGAAGCGCTCCGCGCAACCACACAGGTCGGTACTTCCCGTATTCAGGTACCCAATTCTACAGCTGGGGAAACGAAGTGCAATGTGGATAAAGTGCCTTGCGCAAAGACACAACACAGTGTAAAGACAAGGTCACAAATGTTTGGTGTCTCCACCCGGGTCTTTGGAGTCACACGCTAGCCACAACACCACAGCGCTCGACAGAGTGTTTGAAAACATGAACCCGTCATTGTCAGTAACGATGTTGAACATCGACTTGTCTGCAAGTGGCATCATGTCACGAGGGACATTTGATAACTGTATCTTTACATTCAATGTAAACATTGTCAAACCAACACACCCTTAACACGTCTAGCTATAGATAACAGCTGATAGCCTACACTCGATACTGGAAAGTGATAATACCATCTTCCTACGCAAAACATAAAACGCCAGTTTCCAAACTGTCAGTTTTATGCCTTGCTGCATAGCCTTGAGTTTTCTGTGCTTGCTCTCTAGTCTGTAGGGGCACAATAGCAGCAAAGAAAAGTAAAGGCTCTGCAGCAAGGCATAAAATGACAGTTCTGAAACTGGCGTTTTAGGTTCTGCGTAGGAAGATGTAATAATACTTTAATGTTTTAATATGTTTTGTACTGATCTTCCAAGATCTGATTTGTTTGGAGGATTTCAGAAAACTATCTAGCCAATTCCATTTTTCATTTTGCACATTTATTTAACTTCATTGATACAAATACATATAATATATACATATAAAATAGAAAGTTTTTTGGGATAAGACTGTTTGACTGATTGCAGAAAATACTGACAAACCCTAAAAACACTTTGGCGTGTACTCTTGTTTGCTTTTATTCAGTTGGATTACAACAATTGTGTAATGTTTAAATAATATCATATCTAAAACAGTATATTTGTGTGTGTTTGAGCGTTAAATAAATTAGATAGGTTCTAAACATATGAAAGTTCCTAATGGATAAGCATCAGTAAAAAGAACATTACAAACACAGTTTATGCCAGCAATTGTTGTGAAACCTTCTAAGAGTTTATATATAATTTTGAATTCTCAATAGCAGTCCTGTCTATAGGTCATGTATAGACCCTGAAAACTGGCGGGTAGATTGCACTGGTGAACTATTAGTACATTGAGGCTCTACATGGGTGTACTGCATGACATGTTGAACCGTTTATCAACTACAAAATCTCTGTATACAATTGCGACTGAAAATCCCTCTGAAACGAAAAGGGAGGTTGCATATTTTGTTAATAAAAAGTTACTTTTCTACATTCAACTGCCACCCAATTGATGAATTTATTAAAGTAACTTTAGCCATTCTTGTAATTCGTGTCAAGTATGAACATGTGCATTATTTGCATTATCAGACACTCTATTTCAAATGTTTATTCAGCCACCATTCTAAACTTGTAGAATTAGGACCTAGACTATATTAAAGACTCCTATCTAATCCAAAGTGCTGGAGCAGGACTAACAATCAATGTATATAACACGGCAATCTTCCCAGGGGCAGTTTGGTGCCGTCATCGTGCTGTTTAGTGTTTAACTGTGTTCAATATTACTCACTTTGTTTTACCTATCTGAGACATTTTAGTCTCCGCTATCTGCTCGTGTCTATAATATAAACATATAATGATACAACATGTTGTCAAAACTGAAACACTACTGGAAAGCATAGGATAAGATTAAAAACTGGCCCAGGATTGCATTAGCAAGTTGAACGTTGACAAAACATCTTTAGCACTGTCAATTGATTAGTTGAACTTATTAACGACAGTTATGAAGGTATTAATTAAATAATTATTGTTCCATTGGTAATTGGAGATGAAGAAATATATTGAATTTAAATTATTTATTTTGCTATAATTTAAAGAAGAATGTTAAAAAATGACTTAACAATACATAGCAAGCGTTCCTATCTGTATCTGGACACATTATCACTAAAGATATAAAGCTGAATATAACAATAAGTGAAAGGTTTCAAATGGTTCCAATGGGTTCTAATTCAAGATATAAAAAATGTTTAATCTAAACTATATGATTTGTCGACAATGTAAAGAAGAATGTTAAAAAGTGAATGAACAATACACAGAAAGCTTCCTATCTTTATTTGGACACATCTTCACTAAAGATATAAAGCTGAATATAACAATAAGTGAAAGGCAGTGCACTTTGAGGTCCCTGGGGAATCATTGTGTTTAAATACACATACACGAGACAGAGCTCTGAGAGATCCACGTGGAATCACAACCACCAGTACAGGAGACATTCTAGTAGCTGACTATACAACACACAAAGTGATACATCTCAGTAATACAGTGGAGTTTATTAGAGACATTCTTACAGAAGAAAATTGTGTACAGTTTCCAACTGGTCTGTGTGTTGATGGAGACAAACTGTGTGTTACAATGTGGAACAAGGGATTATACAAATACATATTTAGTTAAGGTTTAAGGTAGCTAGGTGGTTATAAAGTAAAATGTACCCATTGTAAAGACACAATATATAATTATCAGCTACAGTTGAAATGAACCTAACAAGGCTTATGTGACTGTTGAATAAATCATTAATGGTTTAAACATATTTCTATTTCGTTATGAAACATGGATAGGCGAACACGCTTTTAGGCTTATAATAACGCCGCTCCAATATATATTATTACATGCTGGATAACAAATAATAGCAAAAATCATTAGATATATATATGATCAAAATTGAAAGAAAACAATACATGTTAAGCCAATCGTCAAATGTTGTTGTTGTTGTTGGGTATGCCTAATGATGGAATTAACTGGAGCTTAATTTCTAAAATATTTCATATAATCAAGAAAACCGGTTAGTTTTGTTAATAAATTCATGTAATGAAATGAGGATGTTACTATTTGTTAAGTTGCTCAGGTTATAATTGCCGTATAAAACTGTCATTAAGTCATAACCCTGAATATAAAAGTACATACTGATTCTTAAATTTTGATGGTTCGGGCAGTTAAACAGATAGTGACTAACATCTTCCTTGTAATGTCCACAGGGGCACCTTGATGTTTCCGATATGTGTCGATGATATCTGTGTGCATTCAAATCGCTACAGCCGAGCTTCAGGCGACACTGCTTCCAGTTATTCGCGTAGCATTAGTAATTATTTGATGAAGGCCATATATACTTTGTATGTAGTCTATTTTTAGATTATTTGTGTGAAGGATGTCCACATTGAAATCACCGGTAATTATAGTGTGCATATCAAGGTGAATTGCGTTGCCTACACTGCAAAAATGGTGTTTTAATATTAAACACAAAGCCAAACACATAGCTTGTCCTGTTTTTTAAACACATCAATTATCTAAACATGTTTAAATCCTAAACACATAAATTAAAGTGTTTGATATCAAAACATGTTCTGGTTTAGAACATGTTGTGGAAAGTGTTTCAATATAAAACATGTTGTGGAAAGTGTTTTAATCTAAAACGTGTTGTGGAAAGTGTTTTAATCTGAAACGTGTTGTGGAAAGCGTTTTAATCTAAAACGTGTTTTGGAAAGTGTTTTAATCTAAAACGTGTTGTGGAAAGTGTTTTATTGTAAATATGTTGTGGAATATGTTTAGAGTTTGAACATGTTTTTCTAAACGCCTCTTTTAGCACTTGTTGATGCAAAAAAATGTACAAATCAGGCCACAAAAGTACAGTGCCATGTGAGCATACATCATGCATCATTATGTTTTAAAGGGGCAGTAGTACGTGTTTAGGATAATGTCAAGGAAATGAAAATAAATGGTTCATTTTGCATTAACGTACAACAACAGGTAAAATTATACAATTTTCAAAACACGTGCTACTGCCCTTTAACATGCTGGAATATATATCTTTAATCACGCACAAGAAAACGACGAAGGCAGTTCTAAAATAAAACATGTTTATTGCTTTTCAAAAAAACAAGGCATTCCGTAACATAGTCATTTTTTTAAAAATAATCACACATGGAGAAAATAAGGACACGCTACAGTGAATAATTTATGTCAGCTAACATCCATTTATTCATTAATAAGGGCTGATATCACTTATATTGTAAAGGAAGTCCAAAACTGCAAATGCAAATGTTTTGGCTAAATTAGATCCCATAAAATCATGGAAAAACTTCTTGACAGGACGACCTTCTTCTATTTGACAATGTCATCTGTATGCTTTATGAACATCACAGCAACTTATAACAACTTCTCTTTTGGTCAACACCAGCAGTCTGGGAGCTTCTTTTTCATGGATGAGATGTCCTGGCCCTATTGAGAACAAATTCAAAATGCTTCAGTTACTTATAAAAAACACAGAGTTTTAATGCAAGTGAAAGAATGGTCCCTAACTATGTTTCTACTACATACATTAATGTTTAGTAAATAAGCAATAATTGTTTAATAAAAAAGATGACTTAGTGAAAGAGATTTAAGATGTTGCTTGCAGCCTTAAACTTAAAACAGTTGTTGTGCATCATTAAATACATGGCATTTTGCTGGGCATATCATCTTACCTTTTCTGAGAACCTATATGACCTCTGTTTCTTTGCTAAGTTTCCGAGCGAAAAGACGCAATGGTATCCCGTGACTTGATCGTCCTATACAAAAGAAAATAAATACCATAAGAATTAAACAAGCTTATATTTGTTATGCTATTCAACAAATGATTAAAATAAAACAGAGAGAGAGAGAGAGAGAGAGAGAGAGGGAGGGAGGGAGGGACAGGGTATCTTTCCTAGGCGAATTAAAATATTTCTAGTTATGTGTTCCAAGATTTATGGTTCGCGTTAAAGAGACGAAAATCTCTTCTTTACAGAAATGTATTCAAATTTACTTCAACACAATTACCTATTGTTCCTGCAACGTTTGAAAATAGTGAAAAACTGAGGAATTATGTGACATGCTTCGCTGATCACGAGTATCTGCTTATATTTTTAAATGGTGGTAATTCGTAACAATGGGAGGTCTTTAATTGTATTTGCATTGTAATATAAGCTTGAAATGATTCCCTTCATAGCCAAAGTGTTCTCAGATGAATGACTTAGTTGCTATATAAAGCATTACTGATTTAATATTTGCTATTAAGATTAATTCTTTACTAAAATTTGTAAAGGGCGGATCCAAATTTTATTATCTCTGTCAATAATGTGATTAAAGAGCAATTTCGTGATATTCATCCTATATTGATTTGCCTTGATATGAACATGAAAGTTTCAAAAGTAAACATCGATTCATAATAAAAACACCTCAAATTTACAAAAGAAAGTAATAAATTATACCGTAAAAGTTTTCAACATTACGTTTTACTGATTGAGGCGCATATATAACTGTCAGGTTTTCAGTCAAGCCAAGAGTTCAAACCTCCCTATGATCACTATACAACATAGGTTATCTTGTATTTCCTACGTTTTAAAAAAAACTGTTCTTTTACTGGCACGGACGAAGAACAAACCAACCTCATAGACGTATTATTTTTATGAAATATTTCTTTAAATAATTGAACGGTTTTCCTACATTTTTTTCTTCATAATTAAGTTGCATAATTGTAAACTTTAGACTTGCTAATCGAGGAGCTAGACTGAATTAAGGAATCCTGGTTTTTCCATGGCTAAATTTCCGATTCTACTGACCGAAATCAGTAGCTCAGCTTGACCTGTTAAATAGTGATAGCCATGTGGCTTTACTTAATGACGCAACAAGGTCAAAGCTCAGTGTCTTGGACCATAGGTCAGCCGTACGTCACACTCGACTGCTTCACGAGTAATGACTATCCCAGTTGTTCAATTGCTAAAATATGTCATATTCAACAGATTCTTACCTTCAAATATGTTGCTAAATGGGTCTTTACCTCTGTCGTCGATGCTATACAATAGTATCCTGTCGTGAATAATCTTCTAACCGACTTTGAAGACTCAAATTCAAGGAAACAGGGCGTTTTTATATCAGATCGATGAAACAAAGAGAACGAAGGAATTTTCGCGGGCTTTCGGGACAAGGGCCCGTAACTCTAATTGCACGATTGAATGTGTTTAAATTCAAAACATGTTCACATATAAACATATTTCAAAACACCTTTAGATTTTAAAAACACGAATAGAACATGTTTATTTTTATTTGTTTTGCAGTGTAAATCCTGAGATGAATTATTATGCATCTTATCTGTAATTCTTAGCGTAACTATTTAAAACAACACTGTCATAATATTTTTTTTAAGAATAATAAAATGAAATAAAAATGATTAAACTCTATTTTTGCCATGAATCAAAATGATTTAATGAGATCAATAAGCTTAACTATAGTGCACAATATCACTCCCCCACCCCAATTTGTAAGTATATGTTTTGAAAGCATGTTTCATGAATAGGAAGTTTGTTTTCATTTTGTTAAGATGTTTTCCAATTCAAATTTTGTGAATAATTTTTAAAACTTTATATTGAGAAATCTTTGCTTGCCAAAATAAAAAGAATTTTTTAAAAACATTTTAAAAAGGAATTCTGAAAATAATAAGTAAAATCAGTTGTAAAATGACAATGACAATAGAATAAAAGTACAATGTACTAGAACTAGCCGTGACAGAAACATGTATATGTTCCACATGTATATTGTCATGACTCTAATTAAATGAGGTCGGAATCATGTGTTATAATCACGATATCATTACGCAATGTCTGTAAAATCGAAACATGTTTTGAGTTACAACACATACAAATTCCTGTGTTTAGCATATAAACACATTTCAAAACATGTTGGGAGTCACAACATGTTTTGAGTTACAACACATACAAATTCATGTGTTTAGCATTTAAACCCATTTCAAAACATGTTGCGAGTTACAACATGTTTAGAGTTAAAAAGCGTATTTGGTTACCATAATGCAACATGTTTAAAATCGAAACATGTTTTGAGTTACAACACATATACATTCATGTGTTTGGCATATAAACACTTTTCAAAACATGTTTTGAGTAAAACACGTACGGAACATGTTTAAAATCAAAACGCCATTTTTGCAGTGTATTGATTCGTCAATCAAATTCCAGTATTCAGAACTCCTATCGGCGCGATAAAATATTCCAATCAGATAGTTTTTAGTTTTACACTTGATTTGTATCCACATCGCCTCAAGCCCGACTATATCTAAATCAGATACAATCGACGCACAAATAGTTTCTTTCACATAAACCGCTACACCTCCCCCACGAGTTGGTCTGTCTTTACGGAAAGGCAGATGGAACCCGGGGATCCGTATATCTACATTGTTAATATCAGAAGTTAACCAAGTTTCTCTCAGACATATTACATCATAGGATCCGAGTTCAATTCTCAGTATGTCTACTTTATTTTTGAGGCTACGAATATTTAAATGTACTTTTTTTAAGTCGTTAAGGTATTTAGGTCCTGGATTTGGATGAACATCTCCACAACACAATATCAATAAGGAAAGCAACAGTGAAACGCAAGTGCTATATAAGCAACGGAATTTGAAAAAATGCAAGTAAAGAGTAAATTTTGCTGTATATTTAGAATGAAATGCTGCAGCAAAAAGACCCACTGTCTGTCTATATTGCGATAAATCAACTGACATCCAAATTATTAAACTGACAATTTAAGAGACAGGCAGTGGATCCTAATGTTATATCCCGGTATAGGCATATTCCAACAACGTACGTAATTTCAAACAAAGGTATCCCTGTTTTGATACAAGAAGTAAAATGTTTCTTCCATTTTTTTCGAATTCAAAGAAAACCGAACATAAAAACATAACAAGAACTAAAGTAATAATACAGTTCATTCACAAGTGTGAAAAACTAAGTACAAAGAAAACTTTGGGATGTAATCGAGGAGCAAAGAAAGAACGTAAGTAGAGTATAAATAGTGCTACATTAAATCAAACATATTAAATACTCTGCAAACATACTCAACAATGAAACAGCAGTGGTGTACCTCTTTATAACACTACACTAGGTAGTAGGCACGTGCAAGCACGTGCATCAGTGACTGACAGGTTAGCTCTAGCGAATTTGGATACCTGCTGTGAGATACACGATGTATGTAAGTAGTTTTGAATGTATTTAATATGCATTGTTGTATGTACATGTTTGCAAGATTTAATGTATTGCAATATAATTGTTAAGTAGTATAATATTATCAACTTACATAGGGAAGCTTGTTGACTCGATAGCTATGAGTGTATGATATGTGTTGAGAACGAAACCAAACAATGCAACATGCCTTGTTTCGTATGGATATTGGTGATATATTCCAAAAATCTTTTGGCTACAGATGTCAATGATATAGAAAGAATAGAAAAATTAATTGTTGTTGAAATTAAACGATATCAAATGATCGTATCACCATTTGATCAAACAATAAATCTACGTAGGAATGATATCAACATTTTTCAAATATCTACCTTGTGGGTTATTAAAGACCTAGATTATAAACAGAATATCAAATATTAAAAGACGAGAATTAAGCAGTGATACATACTTCAGGTCATGATGACCTATAAATGACCCAAATGTATAAAAGAAACAACCAAAATAGTTTTAAAACAAAAACTATACAGTAATGCCTTCAACAGGTTCAAAAATTACAAATGAAGCATTTGATCAAAACAATTCCGGCCTCATTAGAAACATTCATGAGAATGACATCTTAGATAATGTTCATGATCAACATGTATATCATCTCATACCTGGACACACTGTTATAGTGTAGAAAGGCACGCATCCTAATGACAGTTACATCCTTCCTGGCACCACTCTGAAGTTTGAATGGCACAAAACATTGTTATCATAGTTTCCAATTAATCCAGAGATCCTTTTAGAACATCACTTGTCACTCAAATTATCCTGGATTGAACGACATAAAACACGATGTTTATGACACAACATCTTTTCGTATTATGATAAGAAAAAAGATACAAATAGTTCGAACACTTCAATCGTTGATCACTTTGATCATTTAGTACATATAAACCAACAGTTTTATGAGTAATGAACATATTTCAGTCATCTATTCGCAGAACATTTATTTGTTGGGGGTGTTGGCTCAGTTAGGTTTTGTCTCGAACTTCCTGTAAATGGCTCCTTGTGGATACTTTTTCAGACTGCCGTCCTTGAGCTTGACAAGGATGACTCCACCAGTCACCCATGTTGAGTCTATCGACCCCTCTTTAACGAGAAGCCTGGTTTCTTTTGCTATGAGAGCTCTTGTTTTCGTCAGGTCTTCATTAACATAAACTTTCTGGCCAGGTTGTTGTTTAAATTTGAGTTTGGACCTGCTACTCAGAAGATTGCGTTTACTGACATTGCTCACGAACATGACAATTATCTGTGTGGGCTGAGACTGGGGTTCTTTAGGAAACCTCGGTACGCGATGACTGATATCGATGTCTGCTGGGGAGAGATCGACACCGATGGACTTAGCGATTTCCAGTACCAACTTGTCTGTATCCTCACCGGCTACCTCCGGTACGCCTCTTATCCTAACATTATTTCGACGGGTATACTGCTCCATTCTATAAACTTTGTCATTTAGAGTTTCTATCAGTTCATCGTTTTCGTCAATCATGCCTTTCAGTTCAGTTACCTTCCTTTCTAGGCGTTTATTTTGTTCAACTACATGTAGTTGAGATATTTCTTCTTTAAAGGTAGGTGTAATGACATCGGATACGGCTTTACCGATTACAGTGAGAATGTAATTGTTCTGCAGGGCTGCAAGTAATTGTTTAACAGCATCACTGGTAGAGGATTGTTCTGTCGATATAAGTTCGTCTCGAGCCTCCATTTCATAAACAGATTCGGAGAACTTGCGTTCGACGAAACTGACACTATATTACACTGTCTTTTATAGTCTTTGTCACTTTCGGGAGATGTAAAAACGTCTTCTCTATTGCGTTTAGTTGAACTAGGTGTGTTATCCATAAAGTCAAAAGAATAAGCACATGGGGTCAGTAGTTCGAGAATAATCACAATATTTCCAATCCGTCAAATATCTATAAAATGTACATTCATCTGTTCATATCATTCACACATATGATAATTGTTAATATATGCTCACTTTGGTAACATTCTAGGCTTGAAATCCCCTCAAGTTTTTTTGAATTACATGTAGATGAAATTTCACATAGATTTGTGAGAGCTGAAAACAACACGTCCAGCCATTCTGACGTCACAACCGGATGCAATAAGTATATAAATATGAAATAACCCTGCCATTGCCATGATAATTAATGCATATGTTTATAGTTACACATAGATATGCATACACATACAAAGAAGATAATTTATAAGTTGCCACATGTTACTATGAAAACAGAATAATGATATATACACATTTACATAATACACAGCGGTAAAAAATACATATGGGTAATACGCATGTATAGACTCTATTACATCAGATAAATGGTAATGATAATTACATAACGCAGGTAGTATGGTATGATATAGACATTATATAAATACATTAAGACAACATGACAACGCCGATGATAACATGTTACATACCAGGTTGGTATGGTTGTTGTCTACATTATGTGCAGGAATATTAAAACGACTATGCAGATGATACTATTTAAGACAATGGTTTAAAAGAGTAGATACGGAAAAAGCTACATACAACAATATCCAATCACACTTACCCAAATCATTCACACATACACACATTTGCTTATGATGATAATGATATGAAACTAAACAAATTACTTAACATGAGAGTAGAATAAGTCATAATTCGTAAGCATTCTCAATGTACTGTGAGGTAAATATTAAACCTATCGCTAATGATATAGCTCACTGTACTGTGAACTGTGAAACAGAAGTAAAAGTAATATCCTAGCCTGAATTAATGTGATAAATATTACCTTTAATGGAATAATGAATAAAAACTCACTATACTGAGAGTTATGACCTTAACCCTTATAGTGCCCGGCCTTTGACGCTATGCGCTCACGCAGTGCCGCTAACTTTTGGAGTTAACTCGAGATTTTGGTCAACGTTGCACAAAAAATGTCGCTGAGGCGTTATCTATGTTCGGAAATTCATGAAATTTTAAGTGAAGAAAGCTGAGTTGTTTCCCATTCTATCAATGTAAATTTGGATCATAAATGGCAACAATAAAAACGAATTTAACCTAATTATAAACGGCAGAGACGTTTTTCATGCAAATGTTCAGCTGAGGAACGTTAGCATACCCTGATTTCATCGATTGTAATTAAATTGCCGTTATCTACAAAGTAATTTAATTGTTATTTACCAAGAAAGCGGATGTCAGTGATCACGTTGATGTGTTTATTTCCTACATGCGATCGATTGTTCACGAAATAATGCAAGTTATCTTTTTGTTTTCATTTGTTGAACATTGTTCGCCGTGACGTCATTGACAAACAAAGTGCAGTAAACGTACTGTGCACGCAAAGTCCTTGCAATTTTTCCACAGCCCGTGCACATGACGGAATTTCCATTCACAGAAAGTTATGGATTCGATCTTGAAAATTATATAACTTTCGGAAACATTAGAGCTGAAATTATGTTGCTATCACAAGGTCGAAAACAAAAGCAGTTTCAAGCAGACAGAATCATGATTTGAGTCGCATTTTTGCAAGCGCATAAACAACTCAATATATATTGTTGTACAATAAACTAAAACGATGAAAAAGTACAGATTATCAAAATAGAATTCATAAGCAAACTATTGGAACAGTTTCCTATGTATGTTCTGACAGAAAATTCAAAACGATCGATCAGACAAAAGCGCGAAAAAATAGCGAGAACACATCACGGCAGTTTGGCATTGCGAATTTGGTAGATTTCCTTTTCCACGTACATTTTACCATTGGCATGTATTTTCAATCACAATCACAGTTTGAATTGTGGTAAACATATATATATTATAACCTTCAATAAATCCATAACATATCAAGCAAATTTGGTTACTGCCAGACGTATATCAAACTATTCTCTCGAGTTAAAATATAAAAAGGAAAATACCAGCTCGGTTTAAAAAATTATAGAAATCAAAATTAGATTAAAAAACAAATCTAACTATAATTAGACCAGTAACTTTTTGTTTTTTGATAAAACTAAGCACACAATTTGTTTCACATTCTCTATTATATCAGATTGTATATTGCATCCAGGGATTCCTTCTCAAATTCATAAATGAATGACAAAAAAAAACTATGTTCTTAATATATTTCAAGAAATTAATCAACTTAAAAATCATATTGAGACTAGATACCCCTTAATTTTGCATAATTTCAAATTAAAATATCGTAAAAACTCTATCATTTGGATGAAATAATTCAAATGAAAAAAATAGATTGTTAAAAGGGGAATGAATTATTAGAGAAAATAGAATAAAATATAATAAAAATCGAGGATTTATACAGAAAAAATGTATATGAGTGTATTCAATAAACATGCATATGTTGATATTTATTATAGGCCTACAATATAGGAAATGTGCGATGGCCCTTATAAATTGAAAACATGCGCCCTGATCACTAGTTTTTTTTTTCATTTGATAGATTCAAGGAATACTGTATGATCACTTTCCATCTGATAAATTTCAGACATGCCACTTCATTTTATTCCTGTTCAGTATTTGTGTAAGCTTGCGTATCATAATAGTTAAGATATATTTATATGGCTTTGATGAATATAAGAAAATGTCCAATTCATTGAGAAAGACAGCAAAACCAAAGCTCGACATGACACGAGTCAGCCGTCATCATCTAGATTTTTATTGCCACGGTCACTGTCATTGTAATCAAATGATTTTTAAAATATTTTTTTATTTCGGCAACAAGGGATTTCCCGTACTATAAATAGCGCTAATAGTCGCGAGCAAAGTAGACCGGATATGACGGCAGAACATGCGAAGACGTCACGACTCGCGTGTCTCGTGATGTTCACCAGACGACAGGTGATTGTTCCGCGCCGAATAAAACGTTCGAATTATGGTTAAAACAAACTCTCGTAATCCTTGGGTTGTCTTTCCCTCAAATAAAGCGATTGGAATTCCCCCATAAATTTGGAAATAGAAAAATATTTCAATGGCATATGATTGACATTATTTTGTTACAATAATTGTGTTATTTTCATAGGTAAACATTCACGGCTAAATATATTTATCCAGAGTAATTATCATTATGGAAATGACGTTTGCAATCCGTTGAATTTTATTCTGTATTTAGCACATATCGAGGAAAACACAAATATCAAAATGGTTTTGTGATTTACTCTTTCATTTCACTAAAACCAACAGACGCCCGTACCACATTAGCTCATAGAAATAAGATCTCACGAAAGTGGTATCTACAATGTCACCGCCATTCTGTCAACAAAACAGCCGCGCAATGCAACGTGTACTACATTTTAGAATTATACGTTTTGCTACCTTGCACCCATCAAATCATGAAAACATGGACTCATACATAAACAAAAATAAAAATGCTATCTTTCGATGGTATTTTCAGGTAACGTTACTTATTTGTTCGATGTAAATGGGCTGTCAGTATTGGGAGGTCGCGAATGTTTTGAAACGGTTTTGCACCGATCAGATTTGTGTGACACGAAGTGTTGGAATGTTTTGCTATGTTGCCCCGCATTTTTTTCTGAATTACGATAATTCACATGATACGCATGACCTGAACATCGTTTATAAACTGTAGAGAATGTATCAGTCATTTCATTTCTAGAACAAATGTGGGTGTATCAAAATATCCAAATTAGAATTAGGTGTACTCTGTCCGCTGCCAGTTTGACTGGCCATTTTGTTTATTTCCATTCAAGAGTTGGCAGTGACATATGCTGGTTTGCCAAATACTTCGGGAAAGCGCTGTTGCACATTATTGCTAATTGATTACCGTATTCGTGTAAGATATCGATTTCAGTATCCATATAGCATGTTTTGTCAAGAATTTACGTTTGAAACAGAAATCTATGAGCAAGTTATGAATCATAGTAATTTTCCTCAGTCAAGGAATGATGGCCATTTTTACCAAATCAAAAGTAATAATTAATTAAGTAGGTTCATTAATTATTAGAATGCATTTTCCATTGTCAATATGTGATTTCAAAACTAGAGATACTGTAGATTTTTGTAATACTTTGGATTTTTCCTGTTTCATTATTTTTTGTCTGTTATCCTGGTGAATTATCTACACATGCATTTGAGAAAATTAACCCCCATCGGCCATGCCCAAGGACCATATGTGTCCCAAATAGGTATTTTCATAAAACCAATTTTCTCTGTTAATATCAGGTTTTGTAGTACAAAAGTGGTATCGAATTAAATCTAATTTGAAAGTGATTCTGAAAATGTGGGTTTAAATTATAATTGGTTGAGATATTTTTACCCATGCATTGAAGAGGATTAACCCTATCGGCCATGGTCATGGACCATATGTGTCCTTATCATTGTATTTTGTTAAAAACTTAATATCTCTGTCAATATCAGGTCAAATAGTGTAAAAGTGGTATCACATTGATGACTTTGTTATGGAGATTATTTAAAAATAGGTGTGAACATCAATTGATTGATATAATTTTTCATTTGCATTGTAGAAAATTACTCCCAATGGCCATGCCCAGGGACCATATGTGTCTCGATAGAATTATTTAGTGAAAAGCATTATATCTCTGTTAATATTGTGTTCTATATTGCAAACGTGGTACCAAATTGAAGCTATGTTTATAGAGATTCTAAAAAAAATTACTGTCAACTTGAATCGGTGCAGGATTTTTTCAACTGCCATGGCTGAATATTGGGTTATGGCTAGGGACCATATATGGTCCTGCGGCATTATGGGGAGTTTGGGGGGAGGGGCACATATATGGTCCTGGGGCACTATAAGGGTTAAGCAATAAAACTATCAGAACTTACTATACTGTGAGTTATCAAAACATACAATATTTACACATGATATATATATATATATATATATATATATATACAAAAAGTTCACAATCTTGAGATCGTTGTTCAGCTCTCAGGTATTATATATTAAAAAGATAAGTCAGAAGTTGAATGAATCCATTTTACTGGCTAGTACTTTCAGCTCAATTTATGAGCATCTTCAGGCCATATACAAATAACGGATATGAACGTCGCCAGGCGACGTCATCGTGTACAACATGACGTCATTACATTATTACGTCACAGCGTAAGTAACAATAGGAAAGGAAAATAGACATTAAGCTCTAGAATTTAGGCTTGGTGAGAACATTTTGATAAATCTGCTTTCTTTTGTTTCTAAAAGCTTGCTGTTATCAAAATTTAACTTGTACATAGGGAAAACTGAAAAATGCCCGTTTCCACAATCTGCTAAATGCGTACTTAATGGAATAGTACGATTTTTTGGATGCTTAATTTGAGATCTGTGCAAATTCATGCGTAATTTCAACTTCATTTCAGTTTTCCCAATATATTTTTCATTACAACCAGAGCATATTATGACATAAACAACATTTTTGCTGTTACAATTGAGATTCTGTCTCACAGAAAATACTTTAGCTTCAGTAATAGGCACAGAAGAGCCGACAATGATATTTTTACATGTCAGACATCTGGAATCGCCGCACTTTGTTACAGTTGGTTGAACATCACTTGAATCAAACTTAGATGAAGTTAAAAGCTTGCGGAGATTCTTAGGTTGTTTTAAACTGTTTACGATTTTGGATTTACACATAACGTTTTCCATGGTTTTACTTTGATGTAAAATCTGTAAGTTTTTGTCAATAATTGAAGCAGCACTCTGATGGTTAGGATTGAAAGTAGAAACTAGCGGGATAATATGTTTATCCAATTGCTTGTTAGATTTAGGTTCTCTGAGCCGACTTTGGTCTAAGGCAACAGCTTTCTCTATACTGTCCAACACTAACTTTTCAGGGTAGTTTTGAATCAATAAAAAATCCTTGAGTTCCTTTAATCGTTCCTTCTTGTAAGTGTCAGTTGAGACAATAGCACATATTCTTCTAGCGAGACAGTACGGGATGTTTCTCTTTGTGTGACTTGGATGGCAAGATTGAAAGTCAAGATACTGATGAGTATCCGTAGTTTTGTAGTAGAGATCCGTCTCTAAACGACCATCCGCTTTGACAATAACAGTTACATCCAGAAAACTGAGGTTGGTATCACTGGTTTCCATAGTAAAAGTTAAAGATGGATTTAATGAGTTCAGAATATCATGCAGTTCACACAGTTCATCTTTTGTTCCCATGAATGGCATAAAACAGTCATCTAAAAATCTTTTCCAGTGGAGTTCTATATGCTCTTGCATAGATTGTCCGAACGAATGTCCCACCTTTTCATATAGAAAAGTTTCAAGATATCCTAAAACGAGGGTTGTATAGGTAGGAGCGACTTTTGTACCCATAGCAACGCCTTTAGTTTGTGTGTATAATGAACCATCAAAAAAGAAAACATTATTGGATATAACAAGATCAAGGGCATCTATAATAAATCTATCTGAAAATCTATCATCAATGTCACACCTGTATTCTCTTAACCAGTATTGTAAAGCTTCTAGGCCCAATTGTTTATCAATGTTATTATACATGTTAACAATATCAAAACTAACTAATGTTTTAGAAACAAAAGAAAGCAGATTTATCAAAATGTTCTCACCAAGCCTAAATTCTAGAGCTTAATGTCTATTTTCCTTTCCTATTGTTACTTACGCTGTGACGTAATAATGTAATGACGTCATGTTGTACACGATGACGTCGCCTGGCGACGTTCATATCCGTTATTTGTATATGGCCTGAAGATGCTCATAAATTGAGCTGAAAGTACTAGCCAGTAAAATGGATTCATTCAACTTCTGACTTATCTTTTTAATATATATATATATATATATATACAACTGATGATTTAGCCATATATCAAGCTTAATCGTCCCCCTTTCAATCTTTAACCAAATTCGGTGCGATGATGTGTTCATGGATTTGATCCGTGACACAAGCAGTCCAGCCTTAAATCATGTATTAGGATAGCTTTCTGTTTGTACACAGACACAATTGTTGCAGAGTTTTTAATTAAAAATTTAGTATACCAAGCGCCTCGGCCCTCCCCAATAATAAACTTCCTGAAACCATTTTGGCCATTTCGACAGACTGTCTCGCACCCGTCCTTCAGCCAGCATCTTCACAAACGAAGCCTCCATTACGTACAAAATCGATCAGGCATCCAAATGGTTCTCTTCAAAAAATTCTGAAGAGAAACAGAAGTTGCTCCACATTAAATTGTATTTTACATTGTTACACGCAAACGATTAGTTCATTAATATTGTATTTCATTAACGAAGTGAAAATTCATCGTCCACATAGCTGTTGGATTTTTTTTCAATTTTGAGTGTATAAAATCAAAATCATATCAGAAGCAGTGAACCTACCGTGCATGTAAATTTACCCTATAACATTCAATAAACGGTCTCGATAAACTTGAACAAAGGTGATTCACCCTGAGTGATAACGAGAGTCCAAATGCTAAGAGAAGCGCCATAAAATATTTTTGCTAATTCAAAGGTTCACGGAGTCAAGCTGTTCCGACCTGAGGTTAGGATGTTATATTCAAAATCTAATTTTAGATATCCGGTTATCTTTCTGGTCATAGCAAATCGGCCATTGGTATCACCGATTTTAATATAGAGCTTTCTATGGGAATTTATCGAAATCTTCCGAAGTATAACTACTTTTTAGGTTTATAAATTGCATTTTGTTGGTATGTTATGGTATCCGCCGCATAAATAAGAGAAATGGAACTTTTGGTTCCAAGTTTTTATAGGTTTTTATTTTATAGGTCCATAAAATAAGTTCAGTGTCTATTTGATTGAAGGGATAATGACAACGAAAAAACAACAAAGTATCTATAAACTCATAATCAATCACAATATCAGGCTATGTGGTCAGTTTCTTCAAGTCTGTCTCGTCTCTCCAAAGCTGACAAGAGGGATCTGAAATAGACAACTGCACGTGCAAAGCATGTTCCACACGTTCCGTTGCCCTAGCAACGTTCAAAACTCATCGTCAAGTGGAAATTATTATCAAACCAAATTCAGCTGATTGATACAAGACTAAATGATTTAAAAACAACTAGTTTGTAGAGAAAACACAAATAATTACAATGTATAGGCTCATTTTTACATTAGCAGTGTTAACAGTGTTTACCCCTTGTTTTACTATTGGTCACTGAATTGGCTACTGTGATTTATAGACATTTATTGTTTTTGCTTCTTTAAGTGAGTAAAAGCATGAAGACTATACATAATCTGGATAAATGGAAATAATAAAATAACTAAATTAATGGATAAGCTTCGGTTTTTATCAACAAACACTGCTGTTAAGCTTTCTCATTATCATTCCCTACAACTCAAACAACAGAAGGGCAGCGCTTTGCCTGCCTATCATAGGTATTGATTGTTGATATTCAGTCATAATAATTATCAATTTTAATACGCTAGTGTTTTATAAACTACGCCAGTTACTTTGGTTCTTTTAGGTTTTAAAGAAACGGCGTGTTTGTCTGCACTAAAAGATTGTTTCTACTTATTTTGCTTTTAATGATTTTGTTGCATAACTCACCGCAGCATTTTAACTTGTGTCATCCGAATTGAAAGTGTAAATTATGACACATTATACATAAATGATTCAACTTTTGCAATTCATTTTATTCATGCCTTTTATTTGCAGTTGTCAATATGCTTTTTAATTTCTTCAATATAAGTAATATCATAAATGAAGTTGATATCAGCTACGTGCTTCTGTTCTCTCCCTGAGTATCTGTGACATCGGTTATAGTTTCTGTGAAAGTTTCAATATGAAATATGAAATTTTTCATTTACAACATAATGGTTGTTAGTGATTTAATATAAGAAAAGCTTTTATATTTTTCCTTCGTTACATATGCGATGGTATCATATCGACTTTTAAAAGACGGTTTGTTATATCAAGTGGAACAGCCATATTGAAGTTGATTACTTTTCTACAAAACGTAGCATTACAAAACTAGGTTTTTGTATAGGTTTACAAATTTGATATTTTTTTGGTGACCAAAAAAATTTATTGTTTATACCATAAGTTCGTCACAAAAGAAATGGTAACTAAAACTTTACAATAATTATTTGTCAATATAGCAATCGAATTTCGTATATGAGTGAAATGGTAAAATCTCACCAATTTCATATCTTTCAATAAAAAGTATGTCCATTCGTGTAGACCCTCACTACTTTATACAAACGACAGCAGGCATTGAAGCATTTAAATTCACATCTGTATTACATGAAAGTGTCTGTGTCTATGTGATATAAAGTCCACAGTCAGAGCCAAAAGAACAGAACAGAACAGAACTTTATTACACTCAGGCCGATATCCTCGGCATATGAGGTACAACATGACAGTAAATGCATCATACAAGCGGATAAGTGATTAGCCGGAAGATTTTACAGTTTGCATTATGATTTAAAAAAATTTGCTAAGTTTTTTTAATATAGATACCTTTTTACACATGAAAAGATTATGAAGTTTAAGCATATTTGGTCTCTTTGAGAAATGTAAAGGTATGTACAAGGTTCTTTCTAAAGTAAAATATTCACATCTTAAATTATAATGGAACTCATCTCCAACATCATTCATACAACAAAATTTACATTTTCTTTCAGACTTAGGTATTTTATTCCATCTTCCTTTTTCAATCGGTTAATGGTGGCAAGAGGTTTGAAAAAAGAGAGGACTTTGTTTAACACTATAAGCATGATGAACATAACTCTATTTATAATGTAGGTTTAGGTTTTTACCAGCTATTATTTCAAATACAAATAGTGTTTCCCCTAGGCATATTAAGCAGGGCGCAGCGCCCTGCCCTTTTCAGAATGCGCCCTGCCCTTTTTGTGTTCCGCCCTGCCTTTTTTTCTAAGATGTCATGCCCTTTTTGCTAACTAAATATTTAGAAGATAAATAGTTGCTTTTGTAAAATTTCCGGGATTCATTGTTATTCAACACCCGCAAATTTAGTTTAAAACCGACGGCAACAATGAATCCCGGAAATTTTACAAACGCAACTATTTATCGATATTGTAACATGACCGTTAGTTATAAGCATTTTAAGAGCGAACTCTATTTTTGCGTAGGGAACTCTGAGTTGAAAGGATCTAACGACTGATCCATTATTGTTATAGGTGTTCGCAGACATTAAAATAGTGTTCTAATATTGCAAACCAGTTGCACTCATAACGATGAGATCTTATAGTTTTCACTGTGAAAATTTATGAGAGAGAAAACAGTTATATAATTATAAACCAACAGGAACAAACCCGACTGAACAAATATCTTAAACTCGCCCAGACCATTGTGACGGTGACGCGCTCATTATGACGTCATAACCGTTGGTCTTTGTGACGTCGTGCCATGGGAACGGCATTCGAAAGAAACACAAGGCGGCAAATTAGGAGAAACTTAGCCAATTAAGAAAGTTTGGTTACATTAAACTAAAGCAAATAGAAAAGGATTTTTGGCATCTACGGGAATGCGCAAGTTAGAAAATGACAGCAACAACAGTAAAATGTGAATCGGTCACGAATATTGGGAGAATCAGAACATTTTAATGTTGAGGCGGACCAACTAACGTATCTTTTCGCGGTGATTCGCCTCAGCCAATTTGCGGGTGTTCATTGCCATTTAACACTGGCAAATCCTTCAAATCAACCAATCAGAAACGAGTATTTACCGAAGTCATGTTACAATTTAATTTACCTTTTCCTGATACAGTAAGATCAATCCATTGTTTCAACAGGACCCACGGTCTGCTGACCACATGTAAAGCTAGTTACAGGAACAATAGGGGGATTACTGCCCGATTGTTGGATGGTGGACACAGCTTAATGATCTCATTATGAGTTAATTACAGATGTTAGAAATCCTTTGTCCTTTTATATCAGGTAGAACATTACATGTATTCATAAGTACAAAACAATAATCAAAATACAAGTATATTTCAGTATTTGCCAGTGTAGTGCTTATGTATAAAATAAGTTAAAATTTGCAGATACTTATATTTTATGCTTTGCCATTTTCATTTGAATATTTAACATGTATGTATGTGCCCTTTTCCGAGAAGTTATGCCCGTTTCAAAAGGTATTTATCCTGCCCTTTTTTCACACTCGGGGAAACACTAACAAAGTGTACAAATTGTTCATTGAATTGACTAATAATGTTATCACAATCGTAATTAGCAAATTTCATGATAACCATGAAAAAATAGTTTTTTTCGATATTAAGAAAAAGGACGTTTGAAATTGTCTGAAATCATTTTACCGCTATTAAGAACATACAAATAAAACTGAAATCTAAAATATACCACTACAATGTGATGTTAATTGAAATTTTTTTCTAATATCATAAGCGTGAATAAACATTTAAGCTAAACCAAAAATGTGATTTCAGAAGAAAAAATTATGAATTCATAACTAGACAGTATGCGGACTGTGAGTATTACACACGAGTTATGCAAGACCCACTCATTAAGACCCTCAGTGTTTTTCATGCAGACATGCCAACTGTTTTGTCTAATACAAAATTTCAAAGGTCATCGAACACTGAAGTATAGAGAGTATAAGTATATGTATGTAGAACATCGGACAAGACATCAACATACAATCACAAACAGTGATTTACACAATTACAATGACACCACCAAAATGTTGCCTCAACATGTTACGTTAGCTACGGTAACATAATGGTATGTTCTACTTTGTGCCAAACTTATACTTGTGTAACCCCTTTGCTTCAACTGTCACACACAGTTTATCTTCATCAACACATAGTCCAAATGGATGATTCAAACAATCCTCTAATGTCAGAATGTCTCTGATGAAGTGTCCTGAGTTACTAAGCTGGATTACTTTGTGTGCTAAATAGTCAGCCACTAGAATGTCTCCTTTACTTGTGGTTGTGATTCCATATGGATACCTCAGTGCTCTGTCTCCAGTAGGTGTGTATGTGAATACAACATCTCCAGACTGTGTCAGACAGATGACAGACTTTAGACCATAGTCTGAAACCAGGATAGTTCCTTGTCTGGTCACATGTATGTAGCTAGGATACCTGAAGCTCTTTCCTATTGTAGGAAGTGCTGTGAAGGTCTTCAAGATGTTTCCCTGCATATCAATCATAACTACAGAGGATGGAGCCTCTGAACCAGCCACAAGTGTTGATTGATCCAGAGTAGACAGACCCCAGTACTTCTTACTTGTCTGTATTGTATACAGGAGTTCCAGGTCAGGAGTCACACCAACAATGATTATGTGTTTTTGGTTGGGAAGAGTTACCGCCAGATCTTTCTCACCAGTGACTGCTATACACCAAGGGTAACAAGATACTTGAAGTATACTGGAACAGTGCTTCCGTCCACTTTTGTAAAATGATTTCAGTCGCGTGTTACTGCAATCAGCAAACACAGTTACTTTCATATCTGATATGTTCATTACAACAGCATCTCTCAGTTCACAGCTATCAGTTCCATCTAGTTTAGCATCAATGGCTTCATGTAGTATCGGTGTTGATGCCAGATCGATTGTGTAATCATTGATCCTCACATCCATCTTAAGTATTTTTTCCTTCAAAGTAGCAATATCATGGATGAAGTTGATATCAGCTATTTAACTTTTGTCTTCTCCCTGTGTTTATATGATGTCTGCTACAGCTTTTCTGAAACTTGAAACATGAATATTTACGGAAATGTGATAACATAGTTGTTTATAGCGATATAAGATATAAGAATGCCATACCGTTATCTTGATTTGCGAGAGAGTGTATATGTTATCAACTGGGGCAGCCAAGAATGAAAGTGAATACTTTTCTACCAGACGTAATATAACAAAACTAGGCTTTTTCAGGTTTACATGTTTATAAGTTATAAGAAAATCTTATTTTGAACCAAAGTCAAATAGCATTGCCAGAATTGGCAAAACCAAGATGAGTAATTATATACAGAATCAATAGTAGAAATTAAAAGCTAGAAATATAAACAAGTTATCCAGTTAAATGTCGGCGCCACATTAATCATCCTCCTCCTCCTCCTCATCATCATCATCATAAATGATTCATCAATGAATCATCCATCCATCAAATCCATCAATCATTGATGGGGAAACTTCAATAATGATTGACCAATTATCAATCAATCAACCATTGAACACTCAAGAAATCAAAAGACGTTTATTGTACTTGAGGCCTCTGGCCCATATACAATGACACTCAATTAATCATCCATCAATCAGTATTCATTCATTGTGCAATTAGACAGGCAGTGATGAATCATACATCATTTAACTCTTAATCATTATCAAACATTTAATAATCAATTCTCAATCATCAACCACTCAGTCGTCAACCATTAATTTTATATTACAAATCACACATCAATCAATCGGTAATTAACCAATCAATCGTCAATTGATCAATTGCTTCCCCCCCCCCCCCCCCCCCCCCCCTCCCTAATCAAAACCGAGTGACCCCCTTGCTCTTACAAAACATCCCCCCTATCCTTGAATATACCTTATAAATGACCTCTCAATAACCAACAACAATGTCGTTTATATTTCTTATCAAACAGGACGTCCACTCGTGTAGACCTTCAACGTGCTATACAAACGACAGCAATCATTGAAGCATATCAATACAAATCTGTATAATGTAATGTTGTTTGTGTCTTTTTGTTTGTTATTGGTCCATATACAAAGCCAAATCAGTGAAACTCATTTAACACAAAAGGTATTAAGAACATAATTCGATTTACATATGTTAATCTTCTTTTAACATGAAATTGTCCTAGAATGTGAGGTACCGCAGGGCTCTGTGCTTGGGTCAATTATATTCAATATGTATATCAAAGAGCAGAATTACACTGATGACTCACAAGTTTACAAGTTCTTCCATCAAAACCCTGCAGATTCCAAAGAATGGCCTTGTTAATTAAGGATTCAGCTTTTCAAGCTGAATCCTTATTGTTATTGGCGTGTTTATTATTAAGGATTCAGCTTTCAAGCTGAATCCTTATTGTTATTGGCGTGTTTATTAAGGATTCAGCTTTCAAGCTGAATCCTTATTGTTATTGGCGTGTTTATTATTATTATTATTATTTTTCTTTCTAGAATTTTGAACTAGGATACAGCCAAAACGGCTGAAGCAAATACAACCAAACTTAACAGACTTATAGCCCTAACCATGATATATGGCCGTTAAGCTTTTCAGCCTGATTGGTTAAAGCATTAAAGGTCCAGTTCGATTCCAAAATTCTAAATTTAACATTGATTTTTTTTTCAAAATACACTTAGAGACCTAAAACTTTTTTTAAAAGATGCGCAATAAAAAATAATGCAAAAAAGCATATCATGACAAATTTGTAGGTCACATGGTTTGGCCGCCATCTTGATTTTAAACACTTTTGAAAACAGTCCGACCCCATGCACCTTTGCCGAAGCCGTTCTTTCTTAATATTTGTACTAGAGAGCTGACATTTGCACATGATATAGCCAAGACCCTGGTCTATAACAAGTTTGTTTCAAAATTTGAAAATTCAAAATACTTTTTGCGCAATAACCTTTCAAAGTTTGACAATTTTTTAAAATATCAATTTTCAAGGGCAGATAACTCAAAAAGTTCGACTCAGAATTATTCAAATTCTTCAGGAATGTTAGACAGTGTTGTATACATTAGGAATATATCAAAACATTGATCGCGAACAGTCATTTGCGATTACAAAATAGAGTCAAAGATGACCGAACGAAAGGGTGAAAAAAATTAACATGGGCAATTTTTTTTAAATGCACCTAGAGACTTGAAATTTTACATAGAGGTGGACAATGACATTCTAAGCAAAAAAGTCAATCATGACAAAGTTGTAGGTCACATGGTTTCGGCGCCATTTTGATTTTTTGTGCTTTTTAGAATTTCCGGACCCCTTGGATTAAGCGAATCTTCTCCTTTAAAATGTTCCTAAATCTTGATGCATAAAGATAAATAAATGAAATTTTCAAGACTCATTCCTGACATGTTTAGCTTTGCACTGAATACGCTGTTAATGCGGCTGAATCCTGTTGTCGCCGCTTGCGGCTATATTTAAGGATTCAGCTTTCAAGCTGAATCCTTATTGTTATTGGCGTGTTTATTATTATTCTTTTTCTTGGCAGAAATTTTGAACTAGGATACAGCCAAAACGGCTAAAGCAAATACAACCAAACTTTACAGACTTATAGCCCTTACCATGATATATGGCCGTTAAGCTTTTCAGCCTGATTGGTTAAAGCATTAAAGGTCCAGTTCGATTCCAAAATTCAAAATTTAACATTGATTTTTTTTTCAAAATACACTTAGAGACCTAAAACTTTTTTTAAAAGATGCGCAATCAAAAATAATGGAAAAAATGATATCATGACAAATTCGTAGGTCACGTGGTTTGGCCGCCATCTTGAATTTAAGCACATTTTACAAAACTCTGACCCCATGCACCTTTGAAGATGCGTTTCTTTTTTATTTATTGTACTAGAGACTTAAAATTTACACATAATGTAGCCAAGACCCTGACCTATAACAAGTTTGTTTTAAAATTTGAAAATTCAAAATACTTTTTGTGTAATAAACTTTCAAATTTTGACAATTTTTATAAATATCAATTTTCAAGGGCAGATAACTCAAAAACCTGACCGACGAATTTCATGATTTTTGCATGAGAGCTAGACATGACCAAGGTCTTCAAATTCAAAAAATAAAATAGCTCGCGAACAGTCATTTCCGGCCGCCATGACACATTTTCCTAACATGGGGTCAGCTCCGACAGAATAATGTAAAATGATACTTTCCAATGCTGCTATAGCTTATTGCTTCACGGGATTTTCATGAAACTTTCAGGAATGATTACTAACATTACTATCTTTATGATGAATATGTTAGATTTACGGCTGAATCCTGTTTTCGTCGCTTGCGACTATATTTATTATTCTTTTTCTTGGCAGAAACTTTGGACCAGTGTACAGCCAAAACGGCTGAAGCAAATATAACTAAACTTTACAGACTTTTAGACCTTACCCTGGAATCGCGACGCGAAGCTTTTCAGCCTGATTGGTTAAAGCATTAAAGGTCCAGTTCGATTCCAAAATTCAAAATTTAACATTGATTTTTTTTTCAAAATGTACTTAGATACCTAAAACTTTTTTTAAAAGATGCGCAATCAAAAATAATGCAAAAAATCAAATCGGGACAAATTTGTAGGTCACGTGATTTGGCCGCCATCTTGATTTTAAACACTTTTTACAACAGTCCGACCCCATGCACCTTTGCCGAATCGGTTCTTTTTTAATATTTGTACTAGAGAGCTGAAATTTGCACATGATATAGCCAAGACCCTGGTCTATAACAAGTTTGTTTAAAAATTGGAAAATTCAAAATACTTTTTGCGTAATAACCTTTCAAAGTTTGACAATTTTTAAAAATATCAATTTTCAAGGGCAGATAACTCAAAAAGTTTGACTCAGAATTACGCAAATTTTTCAGGAATGTTAGACAGTGTTGTATACATTAGGAATATATCAAAACATCGATCGCGAACAGTCATTTGCGATACCAAAATAGAGTCAAAGATGACCGAACGTAAGGGTGAAAAAAATTAACATGGGCAATTTCTTTAAAATGCACCTAGAGACTTGAAATTTTACATAGAGGTGGACAATGACATTCTAAGCAAAAAAGTCAATCATGACAAAGTTGTAGGTCACGTGGTTTCGGCGCCATTTTGATTTTTTGTGCTTTTTAGAATTTCCGGACCCCTTGAATTTAGCGAATCTTCTCCTTTAAAATGCTCCTAAATCTTGATGCATAAAGATAAATAAATGAAATTTTCAGGACTCATTCCTGACATGTTTAGCTTTGTACGGAATACGCTGTTAATGCGGCTGAATCCTGTTGTCGCCGCTTGCGGCTATATTTAAGGATTCAGCCTTAAAGGCTGAATCCTTATTGTTATTGGCGTGTTTATTAAGGATTCAGCCTTTCAGGCTGAATCCTTATTGTTATTGGCGTGTTTTATTATTTTTATTCCACAAAACTTTGGCTCAGTTTTTAGCCAAAACGGCAGAAGCAAATGATACCAAATTTTACAGACTTGTAGACCTTACCCTGGAATCGCGAGGTTAAGCTTTTGGGCCAAATCGGCTCAGTCATATTTCGCCTATGTAGGCGTAAAGTTTAAAATTTTAACATGGGAAATTTTTTCAAAATGCACTTAGAGACTTGAAATTTTTTTTAAAAGAAGCGCAATGAAAAATGATGAAAAAAAGACAATCATGACGAAGTTGTTGGTCACATGGTTTGGCCGCCATATTGGATTTAAGCACATTTTACAAAAGTCCTACCCCGTGCACACTTGGTGAATCACCACTCGGCTACTAATGATACTAGATAGCTGAAATTGACACACGATGTAGCTAAGTCATTGGCCTTTAACAAGTTTGTTATAGAATTAAGAAATTCGAAATACTTTTGTCGCAGCATCCTTTCAAAATTTTACATTTTCTAAAAATTTATTACACGGTGCCATTTTCAAAGGGCGATAGCTCAAAAAGTTAGACTCAGAATTATGCATTTTTTTCAGGAATGTAAGACAAGTATATAGACAATAAGAATCTATCAAATTACCGATCGCAAACAGTCATTTGCGTTCAGAATTTCTGATCAAAGTCGATAGAAATAATGTCGAAAAAGAAAAAAAATTGCTAAAAAGGCTCCTGAAGCTTAACGCGTCAGCAGAACTTGATGAACTTTTCCTATAAGCGTTCAAAGTAGGAAGACTTAGTAAAAAAGTTGAATTAAAAGATGCAAACATATTACATGCTAAAATATAACAGAGTTGGTCAAAAATTCGTAGTCTTGCAAATTAACAACATGAAATTGCACGAAAATGAGTGAAATCTACTGCTGTGTGTCGCAAAAACACCCCCCCCCCCCCCCCCCCCCCCTTTTATGCCTTCATACAGGGAGTTGGAAATGGCCCTTTGTAACGTCAATCTCTCAATTGAAAGATATGGACAGGACTTATTCCAAGACCAATTTCATGTACATGCACGAACATGTACATGGAAGGTGTCAAAATCTGATCAGTAGAAAGGCAGGAGGTCTAGCAACTAAGACCAGACCAGACCCGACCCGAGCCGACCGACCGACTTATTAAATCATAGAGGGTAGAGGCCTGATTTCTATATATACATGCTAGCAGATTCCACTCGGCTGGGGTGTGAACGTATTGAATTAACTCTGTTTTAAAAAGACCTATCAACTCTGTGGAACTTTAAAATATACATTCCCCTCTAACTCAATGTTCCTAACTTTGTGAGAAATTTGTTTTCTTGCAAACTTTGCCATATGTCATGAAAATTAGACTTTTCCCACTTTTTAAAAAACAAATCCCTTAGGCTGACTGAAAACGCGCACCAAACGTAGTTTATGCTTAGAATAATGTCTACATCGCCAGTAAACATTTGTTTTTCGTGAAGAACAACGCAAAAACATGCTCAAATAGGTCACAGGAGCTCATCTTTGGCTGAATCCTGTTATTGCCGCTTAACGGCAATATTATTATTGTTATTGGCGTGTTTTATTATTATTATTCCACCGATTTTGTGCCCGCGTTTCAGCCAAAACGGCTAATGCTATAACAGTAAAATTTGGTACACTCATAGCCCTCTATGAGAAGAGGCCATAATAAGCTTTTGGGCGAAATCGGTCGACAAATAAAAGGTCAAGGTCGAATCCAAGTTCGAAAAATTAACATGGGTTTTTTTTTCAAAATGCACTTAGCGACCTGAATTTTTTTTTTAAAGATGCGCAATAAAAAATAATGGAAAAAACCAAATCATGGCCAATTCGTAGGTCACGTGATTTGGCCGCCATCTTGGTTTTAGTGCATTTTTGGCAATTTCCGACCCCACCCACCATTGACAATCTTCTCCTCTGAAGATACTTGCACTGCAGAGCTCAAATTCATACTGAATGTAGCTGAAGTATTGTAGATTCGAATTCCTAAAGTTGAAAGACGTAACCTTAATAGTTTTTGTGCTATGACGTTTCAAAGTTGACCAAAATCTCAAAATCGCAAAATTCAAGGGCAGATAACTCAAAAACCAGACCGTAGAATTTAATGATTTTTGCAAAGAGAGTTAGACATTGGCAAGGTCTTTAGGATAAAAGAATAAAATCGCTCGCGAACAGTCATTTCCGGTCGATGGGACGTGTCAAATTACATGATAAGTCAAAATTTTCGGACCCCACCCACCTTTGACAATCTTCTCCTCTGAAGATACTTGCACTAGAGGGCTGAAATTCATACTGAATGTAGCTGAGGTACTGTTCTCTTGGATTTATATTTTTTATAGACTTAATTTTAATACTTTTTGTGCTGTGACCTTTCCAAGTTGACCAAAATCTAAAAATTGCAAACTTCAAGGGCGGATAAATCAAAAACGTAGCCAGGGAATTTGATGATATTTGCATGAGAGTTAGACATTGGCAAGGTCTTTAAGATAAAAGAATAAAATCGCTAATTTTTTTTTCTCGGAAAAAATGGCTTGGAAAAAAAGCACTTTTTTCGATTTTATTTGATTAAAATCCTTCCCAAGGGCAGGGCAACACGGCAAATCGCCAATGAAGTCTGGACTTATAAAAAAAAAAAAAAAAAAAAAAAAAAAAAAATGGAATTTCGAGTATATTTCTTCGTCCTCTGCCCTCTGTCCCCTTCTATCCCTTTGTCCCTGCAGTCTGACTACTTGTCTGTCAGCTCTGAGAATTTCAGGCAGATACCAATTAAAGTTTTCGAGTTATGTGCACTTGAAATGGTAGGTATGGAAAAAATGACCTCAAAACAGCTTTTCCCCCCTTAAAAAATAAATCATGCCAAATTTGCTACAAATGGCCTCAAGCACTCATATATTTGGCTGAATCCTGTAATCGTCGCTTTGCGACTATATTTAAGGATTCAGCCTTTCAGGCTGAATCCTTATTGTTATTGGCGTGTTTTATTATTAAGGATTCAGCCATTCAGGCTGAATCCTTATTGTTATTGGCGTGTTTTATTATTATTCCACCGATTTTGTGACCGCGATTCAGCCAAAACGGCTAATGCTATAACAGTAAAATTTTGTACACTGATAGCACTCTATGAGAAGAGGCCATAATAAGCTTTTGGGCGAAATCGGTCGACAAATAAAAGGTCAAGGTCGAATCCAAGTTCGAAAAATTAACATGGTTTTTTTTTTCAAAATGCACTTAGCGACCTGAAACTTTTTTTAAAAGATGCGCAATCAAAAATAATGCAAAAAACCAAATCATGGCAAATTCGTAGGTCACGTGGTTTGGCCGCCATCTTGGTTTTAGTGCATTTTTGGCAATTTCTGACCCCACCCACCATTGTCTTTAAGATAAACAAATAAAATCGCTCGCGAACAGTCATTTCCGGTCGCCATGACACATTTTATCAACATAGGGTCAGCTCCGTCAGAAAACCTGTAAATGAACCTCTCTAATGTTGCTGTACCTTATCTTGTAATGATATTTTCATGAAACTTTCAGGAATGATAGATGACATTATCATCTGTGCAACCATTATGTACATAAACACCATACAGCGCTGAATCCGTTTGTCGTCGCTTGCGACTATATTTATTAAGGATTCAGCTTTCAAGCTGAATCCTTATTGTTATTGGCGTGTTTATTATTATTCTTTTTCTTGGCAGAAACTTTGGACCAGTGTACAGCCAAAACGGCTGAAGCAAATATAACTAAACTTTACAGACTTTTAGACCTTACCCTGGAATCGCGACGCGAAGCTTTTCAGCCTGATTGGTTAAAGCATTAAAGGTCCAGTTCGATTCCAAAATTCAAAATTTAACATTGATTTTTTTTTCAAAATGTACTTAGATACCTAAAACTTTTTTTAAAAGATGCGCAATCAAAAATAATGCAAAAAATCAAATCGGGACAAATTTGTAGGTCACGTGATTTGGCCGCCATCTTGATTTTAAACACTTTTTACAACAGTCCGACCCCATGCACCTTTGCCGAATCGGTTCTTTTTAAATATTTGTACTAGAGAGCTGAAATTTGCACATGATATAGCCAAGACCCTGGTCTATAACAAGTTTGTTTAAAAATTGGAAAATTCAAAATACTTTTTGCGTAATAACCTTTCAAAGTTTGACAATTTTTAAAAATATCAATTTTCAAGGGCAGATAACTCAAAAAGTTTGACTCATAATTATGCAAATTTTTCAGGAATGTTAGACAGTGTTGTATACATTAGGAATATATCAAAACATCGATCGCGAACAGTCATTTGCGATAACAAAATAGAGTCAAAGATGACCGAACGTAAGGGTGAAAAAAATTAACATGGGCAATTTCTTTAAAATGCACCTAGAGACTTGAAATTTTACATAGAGGTGGACAATGACATTCTAAGCAAAAAAGTCAATCATGACAAAGTTGTAGGTCACGTGGTTTCGGCGCCATTTTGATTTTTTGTGCTTTTTAGAATTTCCGGACCCCTTGAATTTAGCGAATCTTCTCCTTTAAAATGCTCCTAAATCTTGATGCATAAAGATAAATAAATGAAATTTTCAGGACTCATTCCTGACATGTTTAGCTTTGTACGGAATACGCTGTTAATGCGGCTGAATCCTGTTGTCGCCGCTTGCGGCTATATTTAAGGATTCAGCTTTCAAGCTGAATCCTTATTGTTATTGGCGTGTTTATTATTATTATTATTATTATTTTTCTTGGCAGAAACTTTGGACCAGTGTACAGCCAAAACGGCTGAAGCAAATACAACTAAACTTTACAGACTTTTAGACCTTACCCTGGAATCGCGACGTTAAGCTTTTCAGCCTGATTGGATAAAAGATTAAAGGTCCAGTTCGATTCCAAAATTCAAAATTTAACATTGATTTTTTTTTCAAAATACACTTAGAGACCTAAAACTTTTTTTAAAAGATGCGCAATAAAAAATAATGCAAAAAAGCATATCATGACAAATTTGTAGGTCACATGATTTGGCCGCCATCTTGATTTTAAACACTTTTGAAAACAGTCCGACCCCATGCACCTTTGCCGAAGCTGTTTTTTCTTAATATTTGTACTAGAGAGCTGACATTTGCACATGATATAGCCAAGACCCTGGTCTATAACAAGTTTGTTTCAAAATTGGAAAATTCAAAATACTTTTTTCGTAATAACCTTTCAAAGTTTGACAATTTTTCAAAAATATCAATTTTAAGGGCAGATAACTCAAAAAGTTCGACTCAGAATTATGCAAATTTTTCAGGAATGTTAGACAGTGTTGTATACATTAGGAATATATCAAAACATCGATCGCGAACAGTCATTTGCGATAACAAAATAGAGTCAAAGATGACCGAACGTAAGGGTGAAAAAAATTAACATGGGAATTTTCTTTTAAATGCACCTAGAGACTTGAAATTTTACATAGGGGTGGACAATGACATTCTAAGCAAAAAAGTCAATCATGACAAAGTTGTAGGTCACGTGGTTTCGGCGCCATTTTGATTTTTTGTGCTTTTTAGAATTTCCGGACCCCTTGGATTTAGCGAATCTTCTCCTTTAAAATGCTCCTAAATCTTGATGCATAAAGATAAATAAATGAAATTTTCAGGACTCATTCCTGACATGTTTAGCTTTGTACTGAATACGCTGTTAATGCGGCTGAATCCTGTTGTCGCCGCTTGCGGCTATATTTAAGGATTCAGCTTTCAAGCTGAATCCTTATTGTTATTGGCGTGTTTATTAAGGATTCAGCCATTCAGGCTGAATCCTTATTGTTATTGGCGTGTTTATTATTCTTTTTCTTTCTAGAAACTTTGTACCAGTGTACAGCCAAAACGGCTAAAGCAAATACAACTAAACTTTACAGACCTTTAGACCTTACTCTGGAATCGCGACGCGAAGCTTTTCAGCCTGATTGGTTAAATCATTAAAGGTCCAGTTCGATTCCAAAATTCAAAATTTAACATTGATTTTTTTTTCAAAATGTACTTAGAGACCTAAAACTTTTTTTAAAAGATGCGCAATCAAAAATAATGCAAAAAAGCATATCGGGACAAATTTGTAGGTCACGTGATTTGGCCGCCATCTTGATTTTAAACACTTTTGAAAACAGTCCGACCCCATGCACCTTTGCCGAATCGGTTCTTTTTTAATATTTGTACTAGAGAGCTGAAATTTGCACATAATATAGTCATGACCCTGGTCTATAACAAGTTTGTTTAAAAATTGGAAAATTCAAAATACTTTTTGCGTTATAACCTTTCAAAGTTTGACAATTTTTCAAAAATATCAATTTTTAAGGGCAGATAACTCGAAAACCTGACCGACGAATTATATGATTTTTGCATGAGAGCTAGCCCTAAGTATGGTCTTGAAATTAAAAAAATAAAATCGCTCGCGTACAGTCATTTCCGGCCGCCATGACACATTTTCCTAACATGGGGTCAGCTCCGACGGATAATGTAAATGATACTTTCCAATGCTGCTATAGCTTATTGCTTCACGGGATTTTCATGAAACTTTCAGGAATGATTACTAACATTACTATCTTTATGATGAATATGTTAGATTTACGGCTGAATCCTGTTTTCGTCGCTTGCGGCTATATTTAAGGATTCAGCCATTCAGGCTGAATCCTTATTGTTATTGGCGTGTTTATTATTCTTTTTCTTTCTAGAAACTTTGGACCAGTGTACAGCCAAAACGGCTAAAGCAAATACAACTAAACTTTACAGACCTTTAGACCTTACCCTGGAATCGCGACGCGAAGCTTTTCAGCCTGATTGGTTAAATCATTAAAGGTCCAGTTCGATTCCAAAATTCAAAATTTAACATTGATTTTTTTTTCAAAATGTACTTAGAGACCTAAAACTTTTTTAAAAGATGCGCAATCAAAAATAATGCAAAAAAGCATATCGGGACAAATTTGTAGGTCACGTGATTTGGCCGCCATCTTGATTTTAAGCACTTTTTACAACAGTCCGACCCCATGCACCTTTGCCGATTCGGTTCTTTTTTAATATTTGTACTAGAGAGCTGGCATTTGCACATGATATAGTCATGACCCTGGTCTATAACAAGTTTGTTTAAAAATTGGAAAATTCTAAATACTTTTTGCATAATAACCTTTCAAAGTTTGACATTTTTTCAAAAAATATCAATTTTCAAGGGCAGATAACTCGAAAACCTGACCGACGAATTATATGATTTTTGCATGAGAGCTAGCCCTAAGTATGGTCTTGAAATTAAAAAAATAAAATCGCTCGCGAACAGTCATTTCCGGCCGCCATGACACATTTTCCTAACATGGGGTCAGCTCCGAAAGAATAATGTAAAATGATACTTTCCAATGCTGCTGTAGCATATTGCTTCACGGGATTTTCATGAAACTTTCAGGAATGATTGTTAACTTTACTATCTTTATAGTGATTATGTTAATTTTACGGCTGAATCCTGTTTTCGTCGCTTGCGACTATATTTAAGGATTCAGCTTTCAAGCTGAATCCTTATTGTTATTGGCGTGTTTTATTATTTTTTTTTTTATTCCAGCGATCTTGTGGCCTCGATTCAGCCCGAACGGCTGATGCTAGGACAGTGAAATGTTGTGCATCGATAACCCTCTATGAGGAGACGCCCTAATAAGCTTTTGGGCAAAATCGGTCGAAAAACAAAAGGTCAAGGTCGAATCCAAAATCGAAAAATTAACATAGGATTTTTTTTCAAAATGCAGCTAGAGACTTGAAATTTTGCATGGAGATGGTCAATGACATTCTAAGCAAAAAAGTCAATCAGGACGAAGTCGTAGGTCACGTGGTTTGGCCGCCATATTGGATTTTTCAACTTTTCAGAATTTCCAGACCCCATGCGCCTTTGAAGATCTTCTCCTCTGAAGATACTTGCAACACAGAGCTGCAAACTCTGATGTATCGTAGCCGAGGCATAGGGCATTACAGCTTGTTTAATTAGAAGACTCTACCTCAAATAGTTTTTTCCCCAGAAGCGTTCAAAGTCGGGTGACTTAGTACAAGGTGCCATTTATAAAGAGCGGTTACTCAAAAAGTTGAACTCAGAATTATGCAATTTTTTCAAGAATGTAAGACAACTATATATACAATAGGAATCTATCAAAATATCGATCGCGAACATCCATTTTCGTTCAGAATGTTTGATCAAAATCGATAGAAAAAATGTCGAAAAATGCTAAAAAGGCTCCCGAAGCTGAACGCATCAGCAGAACTTGATGAAATTTTCAGGACTGGCTCCTGACATGTTTATCTATGTCATGTATAATGCATACTGCATAAAGCATATTCTATGTGTAGCTAACCCTTCAAAATTTGTTTTGTTTTAGAAAAAATATATTTTCAAATGCAGATAACTCAAAAACCAGACCGTAGAATTTAATGATTTTTGCATGGGAGTTAGACATTGGCAAGGTCTTTAAGATACAAGAATTAATTCGCTCGTGAACATTCATTTGTTGCCGTTGCGTTGTGTCAAATAACATAAGATAAGTAAAAAAACTCAAAATGGTCGTAGAGACATAAAATTTATACCAAACGAAGCGCAATGACATTTCAAGCAAAAAAGTCTACTATGAGAAACGTGTAGGTAGCATAGTTTTTGAGTTTGGAGTGAGTTAAGTTTTCAATATTTAGCCAGCAGTAGTGCTTTCTAGTGACAGCTGTGCGAGGTCAGGCAGAGGCCAAGCTGGCTGTGTATTGTAGCTTGATACAGCATGCGGTGCTTGAGTGCTCTAGACTTGCTTTGAGCCTGCTTTAGTTATTCATGATTTTAAGTTCATTTTGTAAAAATCGTTTGAGTATCTGGTCCTTTAATACTTTGTTGATGTTATGACTGCAGCTGAATCCTTTTGTCGCCGCTTTGCGGCTATATTTATTATTATTTTTCTTTCTAGAAACTTTGGACCAGTGTACAGCCAAAACGGCTGAAGCAAATACAACTAAATTTTACAGACTTTTATACCTTACCCTGGAATCGCGACGTTAAGCTTTTCAGCCTGATTGGATAAAGCATTAAAGGTCCAGTTCGATTTCAAAATTCAAAATTTAACATTGATTTTTTTTTCAAAATACACTTAGAGACCTAAAACTTTTTTTAAAAGATGCGCAATAAAAAATAATGCAAAAAAGCATATCATGACAAATTTGTAGGTCACGTGATTTGGCCGCCATCTTGATTTTAAACACCTTTGAAAAAAGTCCCACCCCATGCACCTTTGGCGAAGCCGTTTTTTCTTAATATTTGTACTAGAGAGCTGACATTTGCACATGATATAGCCAAGACCCTGGTCTATAACAAGTTTGTTTCAAAATTTGAAAATTCAAAATACTTTTTGTGTAATAACCTTTCAAAGTTTGACAATTTTTAAAAATATCAATTTTCAAGGGCAGATAACTCAAAAAGTTCGACTCAGAATAATGCAAATTTTTCAGGATTGTTAGACAGTGTTGTATACATTAGGCATATATCAAAACATCGATCGCGAACAGTCATTTGCGATTACAAAATAGAGTCAAAGTTGACCGAACGTAAGGGTGAAAAAAATTAACATGGGCAATTTTTTTTAAATGCACTTAGAGACTTTAAATTTTACATAGAGGTGGACAATGACATTCTTAGCAAAAAAGTGAATCATGACAAAGTTGTAGGTCACGTGGTTTCGGCGCCATTTTGATTTTTTGTGCTTTTTAGAATTTTCGGATCCCTTGGATTTAGCGAATCTTCTCCTTTAAAATGCTCCTAAACCATGATGCATAAAGATAAATAAATGAAATTTTCAGGACTCATTCCTGACATGTTTAGCTTTGTACTGAATACGCTGTTAATGCGGCTGAATCCTGTTGTCGCCGCTTGCGGCTATATTTAAGGATTCAGCCATTAGGCTGAATCCTTATTGTTATTGGCGTGTTTATTATTCTTTTTCTTTCTAGAAACTTTGGACCAGTGTACAGCCAAAACGGCTGAAGCAAATACAACTAAACTTTACAGACTTTGAGACCTTACCCTGGAATCGCGACGCGAAGCTTTTCAGCTTGATTGGTTAAAGCATTAAAGGTCCAGTTCGATTCCAAAATTCAAAATTTAACATTGATTTTTTTTTCAAAATGGACTTAGAGACCTAAAACTTTTTTTAAAAGATGCGCAATCAAAAATAATGCAAAAAAGCATATCGGCACAAATTTGTAGGTCACGTGATTTGGCCGCCATCTTGATTTTAAACACTTTTTACAACAGTCCGACCCCATGCACCTTTGCCAAATCGGTTCTTTTTTAATATTTGTACTAGAGAGCTGAAATTTGCACATGATATAGCCAAGACCCTGGTCTATAACAAGTTTGTTTAAAAATTTGAAAATTCAAAATACTTGTTGTGTAATAACCTTTCAAAGTTTGACAATTTTTAAAAATATCAATTTTAAAGGGCAGATAACTCAAAAACCAGACCATAGAAATTGATGATTTTTGCATGAGAGTTAGACAAGAGCAAGGTCTTCAAGATGAAAGAATAAAATCGCTCGCGAACAGTCATTTACGGCCGCCAGTACGTGTCAAATTACGTAAGATAAGTCAAAAAATTTTAAATGGTCGTAGAGACATAAAAGTTATACCAAACGAAGCACAATGAAATTTCAAGCAAAAAAGTATACTGTGAGACACATGTAGATAGCATAGTTTTCGCGCAGTGAATGAGTTTCGTTTCTAAAATTTAGCCAGCAGTAATGCTCTTTCGTGTGGGCTGTCGGGGACAGGTACTGGCAGAGTGGTGGACTTTGACCTTGCACACGGCAGTATTCCAGCGAATTAGATGACAGATTTTAGCCAAAACGGCTGAGGCTAGGACAGTGAAATTTAGAATGCGGTTGCACCTTATTAGGGAGAAGCCACAATAAGCTTTTGGGCAAAATCGGTCAACAACTTAAAGGTCTAGGTCGAATCCAAGTTTGAAAAATTAACATGTTTTTTTTTTCAAAATGCACTTAGAGACTTGATTTTTTTTAAAAAGATGCGCATTTAAAAATCCTGCAAAAACAAAATCATGGAAAATTCGTAGGTCACGTGGTTTGGCCGCCATCTTGCTTTTAGTGCATTTTTACCATTTCTGATCCCTACCATCTTTGAAAATCTTCTTTTTTGAAGATATTTGCACTAGAGAGCTGAAATTTATACTCAATGTAGCTGAAGCATTGTACTTCTTAATGTGACTTCTACAAAGTCCTAACGTTTATACTTTTCTTGCTGTGAATTTTCAAAGTTGACCAAAATGTTAAAATCTCAAAATTCAAGGGCAGATAACTCAAAAAAACAAGACCATAGACATTTATGATTTTTGCATCAGAGTTAGACATTGGCAAGGTCTTTACGATAAAAGAATAAAATCGCTCGCGAACAGTCATTTCCGGCCGCCATGACACATTTTCCTAACATGGGGTCAGCTCCGACAGAATAATGTAAATGATACTTTCCAATGCTGCTATAGCTTATTGCTTCACGGGATTTTCATGAAACTTTCAGGAATGATTGCTAACATTACTATCTTTATGACGAATATGTTAGATTTACGGCTGAATCCTGTTTTCGTCGCTTGCGACTATATTTATTATTCTTTTTCTTGGCAGAAACTTTGGACCAGTGTACAGCCAAAACGGCTGAAGCAAATACAACTAAACTTTACAGACTTTTAGACCTTACCCTGGAATCGCGACGCGAAGCTTTTCAGCCTGATTGGTTAAAGCATTAAAGGTCCAGTTCGATTCCAAAATTCAAAATTTAACATTGATTTTTTTTTCAAAATGTACTTAGAGACCTAAAACTTTTTTTAAAAGATGCGCAATCAAAAATAATGCAAAAAAGCATATCGGGACAAATTTGTAGGTCACGTGATTTGGCCGCCATCTTGATTTTAAACACTTTTGAAAACAGTCCGACCCCATGCACCTTTGCCGATTCGGTTCTTTTTTAATATTTGTACTAGAGAGCTGCAATTTGCACATGATATAGTCATGACCCTGGTCTATAACAAGTTTGTTTAAAAATTGGAAAATTCAAAATACTTTTTGCGTAATAACCTTTCAAAGTTTGACAATTTTTCAAAAATATCAATTTTAAAGGGCAGATAACTCAAAAACCTGACCGACGAATTATATGATTGTTGCATGAGAGCTAGTCCTAAGTATGGTCTTGAAATTAAAAAAATAAAATCGCTCGCGAACAGTCATTTCCGGCCGCCATGACACATTTTCCTAACATAGGGTCAGCTCCGACAGAATAATGTAAATGATACTTTCCAATGCTGCTATAGCTTATTGCTTCACGGGATTTTCATGAAACTTTCAGGAATGATTACTAACATTACTATCTTTATTATGAATATGTTAGATTTACGGCTGAATCCTGTTTTCGTCGCTTGCGACTATATTTAAGGATTCAGCTTTCAAGCTGAATCCTTATTGTTATTGGCGTGTTTATTATTCTTTTTCTTTCTAGAAACTTTGGACCAGGGTACAGCCAAAACGGCTGAAGCAAATACAACCAAACTTTACAGACTTTTAGACCTTACCCTGGAATCGCGACGCGAAGCTTTTCAGCCTGATTGGTTAAAGCATTAAAGGTCCAGTTCGATTCCAAAATTCAAAATTTAACATTGATTTTTTTTTCAAAATGTACTTAGAGACCTAAAACTTTTTTTAAAAGATGCCCAATCAAAAATAATGCAAAAAAGCATATCGGGACAAATTTGTAGGTCACGTGATTTGGCCGCCATCTTGATTTTAAGCACTTTTTACAACAGTCCGACCCCATGCACCTTTGCCGATTCGGTTCTTTTTTAATATATGTACTAGAGAGCTGGCATTTGCACATGATATAGTCATGACCCTGGTCTATAACAAGTTTGTTTAAAAATTGGAAAATTCTAAATACTTTTTGGATAATAACCTTTCAAAGTTTGACATTTTTTCAAAAATATCAATTTTCAAGGGCAGATAACTCGAAAACCTGACCGACGAATTATATGATTTTTGCATGAGAGCTAGCCCTAAGTATGGTCTTGAAATTAAAAAAATAAAATCGCTCGCGAACAGTCATTTCCGGCCGCTATGACACATTTTCCTAACATGGGGTCAGCTCCGACAGAATAATGTAAAATGATACTTTCCAATGCTGCTGTAGCATATTGCTTCACGGGATTTTCATGAAACTTTCAGGAATGATTGTTAACATTACTATCTTTATGATGAATATGTTAGATTTACGGCTGAATCCTGTTTTCGTCGCTTGCGACTATATTTATTATTCTTTTTCTTGGCAGAAACTTTGGACCAGTGTACAGCCAAAACGGCTAAAGCAAATACAACCAAACTTTACAGACTTTTAGACCTTACCCTGGAATCGCGACGCTAAGCTTTTCAGCCTGATTGGTTTAAGCATTAAAGGTCCAGTTCGATTCCAAAATTCAAAATTTAACATTGATTTTTTTTTCAAAATGTACTTAGAGACCTGAAACTTTTTTTAAAAGATGCGCAATAAAAAATAATGCAAAAAAGCATATCGGGACAAATTTGTAGGTCACGTGATTTGGCCGCCATCTTGATTTTAAACACTTTTTACAACAGTCCGACCCCATGCACCTTTGCCGATTCGGTTCTTTTTTAATATTTGTACTAGAGAGCTGACATTTGCACATGATATAGTCATGACCCTGGTCTATAACAAGTTTGTTTAAAAATTGGAAAATTCAAAATACTTTTTGCGTAATAACCTTTCAAAGTTTGACAATTTTTAAAAATATCAATTTTCAAGGGCAGATAACTCAAAAAGTTTGACTCAGAATTATGCAAATTTTTCAGATATGTTAGACAGTGTTGTATACAATAGGAATATATCAAAACATCGATCGCGAACAGTCATTTGCGATTACAAAATAGAGTCAAAGATGACCGAACGTAAGGGTGAAAAAAATTAACATGGGCAATTTTTTTTAAATGCACCTAGAGACTTGAAATTTTACATAGAGGTGGACAATGACATTCTAAGCAAAAAAGTCAATCATAACAAAGTTGTAGGTCACATGGTTTCGGCGCCATTTTGATTTTTTGTGCTTTTTAGAATTTCCGGACCCCTTGGATTTAGCGAATCTTCTCCTTTAAAATGCTCCTAAATCTTGATGCATAAAGATAAATAAATGAAACTTTCAGGACTCATTCCTGACATGTTTAGCTTTGTACTGAATACGATGTTAATGCGGCTGAATCCTGTTGTCGCCGCTTGCGGCTATATTTCTTATTATCATTATAAATCATTGTTGCAACATAAATCCCCATGTTGTTTGTTTGTTGTAACTATGGGTGGGGAGGCTCCATAGGAATGTGGATGTTATTCGCTGGAGAAATATTATTATAAATAGATTATGAATTCTTGAATGAAGCAGAGGTATATGTGCTGGCGTAAAGTCACTGTATACTGGACACAGGTTTTATTACATGGTTAATTCATCGGTTGAATGAAAACAATCAGCTATACTTTATGATAGCAAATGATTAAAAACTTTGATTACAAACACAAAACCAAAAATACAAAAACATGCATGATAATCTGTTTCTCATAAAAAATATGACCACAAACGGGCGAAGTGTTTAGACATAAAAATCATTAGATAAGCAATTTCCTATACATATATTTATGGTTATAAACCAACTTATAGAGAAAATACGATGGAAAACGGTAATTTAGAACTTGAATATTTTGAAAATACAAGATTTTTAAACCTTTTTAAAACTTGTATTATCAATTGAAAAATTGTACCATACAAACATGTTAAAATGTACAAATAATGTGAAATATAGCACCACAAACTGTTGTAAAGTTTGCTAATATCAACCACTTGAATAAACTTTTTACCAAATCTCAAATTCAATGACATACTTACAAGGAAATTGATGTGCTCATAACTATATTATGAATGAGTGATATTGCAGCAGAATATTTAAAAAAACATTTTTTTTTAACAACTCTGATCACAGTTTAATAGCACGGGTTACCCACTCATATAGACCCTCAGTGTCCTATATGCAGACATGTCAAATGTGATGTGTTAAGAAACTCTTTACGGACATTGAAGTATAAGAATATGTAGAACATCACACGAACTTTAAACCCTAGTGTTGGTTAACATTTGATCAGAACAAGACCCACTCATATAGACCCTCAGTGTCCTACATGCAGACATATCAACCGTGTCTTAAAACAAACTTTCGAATGTTATCGGACATTGAAGAATAAAGATATGTGAACATCACACGAAATATCAACAAAATCTCTCAAACATTGATATACACTAATTTCAAATTCAACATAAAGCAAAAAGCAAACAAAAACAGAAACGGGATGACGAAAACATTCACACCAGGAAGTAAACATTCTCAGCAGTTTTAGCTTATAAAGTAAACTAAACAGCCGTTAAAACATAGAGCTAAGGAAAAACAACTGTTGTAGAAGAGTAAATACCTCACATGAAAAACTGTCCTCACCTTCACACACTGTTCTTTCCTCTTAAACCACACTTATCAATCCTTCTTGTTGTTAAGGCGATGAGGCTCCAAATGAGTTGCTTCGTGCTTCGCAGTTTAACAATTTTAACAACACAACAGACATTATCGCCACGATTATCTGATTTATCAAATTATGGTATTCTTCGTGTCCGTCTCTGTTTGAACACAGGAATCGGCCTTTCTTGTTTTATATGAATGTGGTAAGAGAGGCTCTGAAGGAGTGGTATGTAAATGCTAAATATATTGTTTTGATAGTGTCCTAAATCTCATTACACAATCAAATCATCTATAGTTAGAGGACAAAGTACATGAAGATTCACAAGAAATCCATTGGCCTTTTTTTGTGAACACATTTTATACATTTTCTGTAAGAAAAAGGAATCGCATGGCTAAACTTTACATTATATATTTGAATTATTACTGATCCAGTTAGTTCAAATATATTGTTCTTCATTTAGAACCATTAATTTTCATGTCAATGTACATCACATATATTTCCCCAAAAAACAGCACCTTTAATGCTCAATATATTATTTTGATAGTGTCAAAAAGCTCAGTCAGTGATCACATTATACAGATTCACATTAAGTCAATTTTGTATGAACACTTCAAATTTATTTTGTGTGAGAAAAGAAATCGCATGGCTGACATTTACATTATATATTTGATTCATTACATGTTCTGCTTCATTAGTTTAAATACATTGTCTTTCAATTGAACCATGTAGTTTTACTTTCCTTCTTTACTACATCAACCTATATATATATTCTCCATAAAAACGTGTTTCTGCCCCTTTAGTAGTTCTACTTGTTAAACTAGCCTACTTGGAGATTTTAAGAGCGCTTCAAGCAAAACTGATGTGGCGCTTGGTTACTTAAAGAGACACATAGTATGTTGATGGGATGACATACATGTATGTCAAATTTTGAATTCGATGTTATTACATCGGGAACCACTGACTGTTACTGATGCATAATTTCGATTATTACACATACATGTACTATAGATGTTTATCTGATTTTTGATAAAATCAAGCATTCATGAGTATTGAACATAAATGGATATATTCGCAAGTCCAGTAATCATACCTGAGCTTCAATCAGCACATCATATATTTTGCAACTTATAAAAACCAAATACAACTTTAAGAAAGATAATCAGTGTCTCTTTAATCTTTATTGACGTTTTCAATGCATTGTCTCCTCAATACAATACTGTATTATGATGCAGTAAGAATGACACAAAAGGAAAAATCTACATATATGTATTTACATAAAGTATTCTACTTACATGTACATTTGTATGGCAGTTGAAGTCAAGTTCACATGTCCAATTAACATGGATACTAGTAAGATAACTTATAAATACATCATCAACCCCTTACTGCCATCTTAATTATGTAAGATACGTTTAAAAATTACTTTTGACTGTTTTAAAAGCGTCATTGTCCGGTTTTCGATCATATTCCCGACTAAACACCTTCCTGATATTACTGTACAAGGTAAAGTGGCCCGGAGTCGATACTTTACTGTAAGAATCGATTCTTCTCCATCAAATTACACTATTGATAAAGTTTAGCATATGTGACCAAATACAACTCACGCTATATGCGTTTCACATTATTTTAACAATGCCAGATTACAGATAAAAGCAAACACTAAAACATCTTGAAAGATGAATTGTGTATTCAAATTGCGTTGGAATATGGGGTAGAAAAGTAGGCTTAAATGAAATTTTGCAACAAATCCCCAAAATAAGGCATTTTCCTAATGACAAGTTAGAGTCAGTTGGTAATTAGTTATGCCCTCTTTCTTCAACAAGTGAAATGATAATACTTTTAATCTTCCTACGCAAAGCTTTAAACTCCAGTTTCCAAACTGTTCAATGTAACAGACGATTTAGAAACAAGGTTTTATGAGTTTGAAGATACTGGGGGAAGATGTAATCAATTGAAACTAGTGTCGGTGTCAGCCAGAGAGAATGTTATATAAGAAAACAGTTCTATTTCGGTAATACTGTAGACAGCGTTTTGAGTACTAGTACCTGGGGATGTGGTCATATAAATGTCGACATTATCATATCTGCATAGATTAAGAACTGAGGATCCATTTCCATTGAGAATCTATAATTAGTATTGCTTGATATGCATTTTCCGATACCTAGTTGAGATAATTTGACCAGTAAATATCAGTTTAAGCACGTATATAATGTACAAGTACAAGTTCAATCACAATGAAAGACACAAGAAACGTTTGTTCATAGATGAAGTAGCTATTGTTTTCAGCGACTCTGTCTCTTTATCTCCTTCTCTCAATACAAGATACACATGATTGAACCTGTATACACTCACATGAACTGACTCAAGATTGTTATTACATGTATTCTCTTTCTATAAAAGGTGGTTAGCTCCTCCTTTACCACATTAGCTCTGTAACATGTGGGGCGTGTTTTGGCTATTTTGTTTCCCAGTCAACATCCATATGTCTATCCCATTGATTAGTGCGTCATATCCCAGATTAAACTCCATATTATATGAACTATTTTCGAATTGCTTGCAAGAAGGAAGTCCAGCCTTCAAGCCCGGCTATAGAACCAGATAGCAAACTTGGTTTGGAAAAGCGTCACACTGTTTGACAGTTGAATCTCATCAACCATTTAACAAGGGTGATGGAGATTTTAGGGCCGCTTCATTGTGACTATTTTATCGGACTGGGGTATGTTCATTCTGTCAAAGCGACTAGTGTATATATAACGAGAACTTAATGTCTAAGTTGATCTGACAATGGGATGTAGGTTTCAGCAATAACAAAGACAAAAAAGGTTTTATCATTTTGAATTTCTGTTGATATAGTTACGTAGAATATAGCCTTTGGGTTCAGTACTGAGACATTATTCATAGATGATGTCAGGAACTTTACGATAGAAACCAAACAATGTAAAAAGAACATAGAATTCTGAACATATTGCTGGTAATTTACTTTCAGTAATATATTGAAGAAGTCAGGGTTTTGAAGAGCCTTTTTGAATTATCCTTACCTTTTTTGTCTTAATCCTACTAATTTATGTTACAATTTGCTTTACACTAAGAACTCTTAAAAGGTTAATGGTAAATGCCTTAATATATCTTAAACAAGAGCAAGCAACATTGTTTGAGACCTCTGTTAGCGGAGAACCATGGTGTAAATAATTTGTTGACACGAACACAGCATCTGACGTTTTCATAAAGGGACTTCATGGCTGTTGACATTCTTCCTTCGACACCTGAAACTTGTAATTTCCTCCACAGAATATCCATATCAATCCAGTCGTAGGCTTTCTTAAAGTCAATAAACGCTGCATAGGTACACCTTTTTGATAGTTTTCTGGTTTCAATCATACTTGTTATTGATGAAATATGGTCCATTGTCGATCTTCCATTTCTAAAGCAATTCTGTTCATCCATTAAAATATCATTTCCCTCAGCCCAAGATAACAGTCGCGCGTTTAGCACCCCACTATAGAGTTTGTATATAGCTGGGGCTAAGGTTATTCCTCTATAGCTCAGCGGGTCTGATTTATCTACCATATTCGATTTAGGTATTGGCGTAATAATTCCCTCTGACCACATCGTTGGTATGTTGGCTGTCTTAAAAAATATATTGAAAAGACTTTATAAAAGAAACATAGTCAATTCTCCTTTAAGTAGCTAGGTTGGGATTTCATCCACGCCTGGTGCTTTTCCTTTCTCTGCCTTCTTCGGCGCTGATCTGTCGTCATCTAAGCTAATATCGTCACTTAGTCCTTCCTGTATCTCTTTCTTCCCCTCTGACGTCAGATTCTCAATCGTGACGTCATTCCCAGCCCTCTCACCATTTAATTATAATTTTTATTACCTACGAGGGCAGTCATACCGAGGTTCATATTTTTCATATGTTGCCCTAAGGCAAAATATCACTTTTTCATTGTGACGTCACGTTATAAACAATGCTTTGACGTCACGGTTCACCTATGACGTCAGAATCTAAACGGGCCGGCGGCGGCTAGTCCGCCAATGCTCGGAAGTAGTTTTGAGTATTTTCTTTCAATTTAGGACTACGGTAATAAACAGAATATCATATTCGTGCCCATGGCATACTATGTTTAGGACACTCGTGTCTAAATATCAGTATATCCCTCGCTCTCGTTCGGGAAATACTAATATTTAGCCACTCGTGTCGTAAACATAGTATGTCATGGACACTCATATAATATCCTCTATATAATCTGACTTCCACTTACTTAATACTTCAGCACTGTCCCGAGATACTTCACCATTATCTATTGCCACTTCCATCGGAATAATTCCGGTGACGTCACGATGGTCGGACGCAGCCGCTTGAGCTCTCGACATGTGATGTGAAAAACATAACTTTGGTGGAATACTAGCAGCATAAATTGACCGCAAATGCATGGTATGTGTAATAATTAAGCTAAGAAAACAGTCAATCGTATTATTGTTGATGGATGGCATATTTAATTTCATATAAATCATGGATTGAACTCTGACAAATTATGTGAAACTAAATCGCGCCTGTGAGTGTGAGAACAAAGTATCTGAACTATCAAGGGACGGTATTTCAACATCCTTTCTTTTCTTTCTTTGACTATGAAGATTGAACTTATGTGAATTTTTAAGTCAAATAACTGTCCGCATGGAAAATACACCGACAGGTAAACGTGTACGTTCTGAGGTGTCTACACCTGATTCCGAAGATGTCAAAAGGCAGTGCAACATTAGTTTTGACACCAGTGCATCAGACACTTTTGTTATAATGGAGGACGACGGTGTAAATGTGGATATAGAGGATGACGCCAAATTCTATGAAAAACTGCCTAAAGTGTTCCAAAACAAGGATGCAATGGCTGCAATGTGTACTACGCTCTCCGAAGTTATTAGACCCATGTTTAGGGAAGAGATGGAGGATTTAGTATTAAAAACTAAAGCTCTGGAATCTACCGTGTCCTCGTTACAGAAGTCTCTTGATGTAAAGGACGACGAGATCAGGATACTGAATGAACGACTCGACAGAACTGAGCAGTATTCCCGTCGGAACAACGTCAGGATTTCTGGTATAACTGAACAGCAAGGTGAGAACACCGACGACCTTGTTCGGAAAGTCGCCGAAATTATCGGACTAGATGTAGACGTCAACGACATCGATATCAGCCATAGGGTGCCCCGTCGCCCTGTCACTCCACAGGATACACCCAGACCAATCCTGGTACGATTCGTGAGTAACCCACACAGAGGTCATTCTTGCGAAACCGGTCTAAACTAAAATCTGCCAACACAGATTTGTCTACACGACGCATCTTCATCAACGAAGACCTTACCAAACCTAGAGCTGATCTGGCAAGACAAAAAGCAAGGCGATTTGTGTCTGAAGGGCGTTTTGATTCGTGTTGGGTAACATGTGGTGTGGTGTTAATTAAACTTAAAGATGGGTCTGTGAACAAGACCGCAAATGTCACACAGTTTCAATCGATTATTGAAGGGACAGAGTTGAAAATGAAAACAAATGTCACCCAAGAAACTATCAATTGACTTATGCATAAGATGTTTCTGAACACACTCTTATACGTGTTTTCCCTGATTGAATGTTCGCCTTATCAATAATTGACGTCTTCACATACGGATGGTGTGATTATTTACGTGATTACTAAACTAAACCAGCTATCATTGTTTTGTCACAAACCATTAATTTAACTTACTGTTCCAAACAATGACGATTTTCATTATCTTATAAATATATATGTTGTTTGATATAAAATAACTTTACCATTTTCGAGATATTTTCGATGTTGTTTTTTTCTTCTACCTATGTTATGTTTTTCAATGCATAAATTAATGCATATCTAAGCTGAAGGTTGATTTTTGTCTGTTATTATCATTATTACTATTTTATGTGTTAGCTTGATTTTGGGTCGGTTTTTCTTTGGTGTGTTTTATTTTGATGGACTGTAAATTTACCTTGCTCCACTCTGGTTTTGGATCTTTTCTTTTCTTTTTAAAAAGACTAAATATAGGTTCCGTTTCTTTGTTATTTTATATGTGATTAAGCCTAATATCTTCTATTATCTGGTTTATTTTTTTGTCTTGTTTTCCTTTTCTTTTTTAATTTTAAAAATTGTATTCTTTTTAAAAAATATTTCTTCTCGGAGTTACAAAGTAACCTTCAATTGCTGAATTCATTTTATTATTCTGTGTCTCCCAAAATGATTATTTTAAGGTATCCTATATTTCTTTAATATACTAGCAAAACCCCTATACTTACAGTCATATGATTGATTCACTACATATTTAGCACTACAACTAGTATAATTCCTACATTGAACCACAAATAAATGTACATGTATACACATCCATAAAATAAATTTACTTACAGTCTTAGGTTTTCCAGGACACAGTATATATCCATAACAAATCCGATATCATATCAAACATGCACACCATTGTCTCCATTCAGTCCACACGCATGCACGTGCAACACGCTGTACACGCTCGCTGTAACGCGGTCGCTTACTCTCACTTAGTTAGTCTGATTTCAAATTCCACCAAACATTACCAACTGGCAAAACATGCCAAAACTTGTTATTTTATTTTTTCATTTCTTTTTTGTTTCCTTTTCAACAAAAACTTGCTTTCATATCACAGTTCTCCAATAGTTGTACTATTTGTTTATCATTTGTTTCCTCACATGTCATGTTGTATAGTCCTTTGCATTGACGATTTTTGCTTGCTTACAACAAAACTTAAACTCCCACGTTTGTTTTCAACCAAAAGTCCAACCACCGCCTTGTATTTTCTTCACTTCTTAATCTTTGATGCCGGTTGATATTGTTCAATACAGGCGGTCGGTTGGACTTTTCTCTTTGCTAATTTCGAGTTAGGCATACTTAAATTTCTTCATTTCATCAATTCATATTACATCAAATTGTCTTTACAAATTCCAAACTCCCCTTTACATAATTATCTTGCGATTATGTTGTGGCGATATCCATCCCAATCCTGGCCCGCGTAAATATGACCTAAAAATTGTTCACCTAAATGTAAGAAGTTTAAAGAATAAAGTCGATCTACTTTCCTTGGAATTCAATTCTTATGACGTAATCTGCTTAACTGAAACATGGTTGCATAACGGTATTCTTCAAAGTGATATATCCATTCCTAATTTTCATCTTCCGTACCGAAACGACCGTCCAAGTCGGGGTGGGGGTGTTGCGATATACGTTAAAGATAACTTCTACGTTATTGATATGGACCATCTTCTCATACCAGGACTTGAAGCGCAGTGGGTTCAAATAAAACGTAAAAATAAGAATTATTTAGTCGGAATTTTTTACCGTGCGGATAAAAGTGACGCGTATTGGGATCTATTAGACCAGTCAATATGTAATGCCATGACATTAAAAATGCAAACAATAATAACGGGAGACTTTAATCTAGATATTCTAAATGAAACTAATAACAAAATTGAGAGTCTAAAGGCAATGTACGGACTGACACAACTGATATCTGAACCAACTAGGATCACACCCACCTCTAGAACTTTGATTGATTTATTGTTTGTATCTAATGCTGATAGTGTGCTTAGTTCAGGTGTATCTGATCCTATTTGTAGTGACCATTGTCCTATAAGTGTGACTATAAAGGATGATATCTCTAAAAATAGTAATTTTAAGAGAAGGATTTACAATTATAGTATGATTAATCAAACAAACCTAATAGATAGCCTAAGTACTTTCGAGTGGCAAATTGTTTTGTTAACAGATAATATTGATCAATCGGCAGAAGCTGTTTCAAAATCATTTTTAGACATCTGCAATAGCCATATCCCAAATAAAACAGTAACTATTAGACCAAAGGACCCATTATGGATCAAAAGTGATGTCCTCAGATCAATTCGAAAAAGAAACCGCATACACAAAGTAGCTAAGAAATATAACCGACCGTCAGATTGGGAAAAGTTCCGTAAATTACGAAATAATGTAATATCAGCTGTCCGCACCGCCAAAAGGAAATACGTCTTAAAAGTTGATGATAAGATAAATGAATCATACGGTAACAAACTTTGGTGGCGATTAGTTAAAAATTATCTAAAATCAACCGGCAACAATACGATATTCCCACCCATCACATTTCAAGATTCAGTTTATGAGGATGTAATTGATATCGTTAATATAATGAATAACTACTTTTGCGATAAGGCAACTGTTAAAACTCCCGATAAAACTTTACCGGATGTAATTCTTAAAACTGATAAGACACTATCTTCAATATCTCTGACTGTCAATGAAGTTTAAGATATCCTTCTCTCCGTTAATACCTCCAAAGCGACTGGACATGATGGTATCGGTAACCGTTTATTAAAGCTTGGTGTTTCAGTAATAGCTGATCCGTTATCAAAACTCTTTAATTGCTCGTTATCAAAGTCAACTTTCCCAAATATTTGGAAGATAGCATCAGTAATTCCAATTCATAAGAAGGGAAGTTTAAATGAATGTAACAATTATAGACCCGTTGCTCTGACAAGTTGCCTGGCTAAAGTTTTCGAAAAGTGTGTTTTTAAATATGTATTCAACTACTTCAGGGACAACAACTTATTGACGAACCTTCAGTCTGGTTTTATCCCGGGAGATTCACCGTCTAATCAGTTGACATATCTCTATAACTTCATAGCTAAAGAAGTCGACAAAGGTATAGAGATACGAGCCGTTTTCTGCGACATTAGCAATGCCTTTGATAAAGTATGGCATAGGGGAATCATCCATAAGCTACGATCTTACGGTATCTCTGGCGAGTTACTCCAATGGTTCGAAAGTTTCCTTAAGGATAGATCACAACGAGTTGTTATCCGCTGTTATAGTTCTGATTTGAAATTTGTCTCTGCCGGTGTCCCGCAAGGGTCCGTACTCGGACCATTACTATTTTTAATCTACATAAATGACATCGTTGACGACATTGACAGCAATTTACGCTTACTTGCCGACGATACATCGCTTTACGTGATCATTAATGACCCGAATGTTGCCGCACAGAGCCTAAACAACGATCTTTCTGTTATTAATACCTGGGCTAATGAATAGCAAGTTGATTTTAATCCAAGTAAAACTGTTTCAATTCAATTCAGCCGTAAACATACCCCGTCTGTCAAACCAATTTCATCTATGGACAATACACTAATTAATGACGTTTCATCTCATAAACACCTAGGATTAATCCTACAGCAGGATTGCATGTTTTCATAAAGGGACTTCATGGCTGTTGACATTCTTCCTTCGACACCTGAAACTTGTAATTTCCTCCACAGAATATCCATATCAATCCAGTCGTAGGCTTTCTTAAAGTCAATAAACGCTGCATAGGTACACCTTTTTGATAGTTTTCTGGTTTCAATCATACTTGTTATTGATGAAATATGGTCCATTGTCGATCTTCCATTTCTAAAGCAATTCTGTTCATCCATTAAAATATCATTTCCCTCAGCCCAAGATAACAGTCGCGCGTTTAGCACCCCACTATAGAGTTTGTATATAGCTGGGGCTAAGGTTATTCCTCTATAGCTCAGCGGGTCTGATTTATCTACCATATTCGATTTAGGTATTGGCGTAATAATTCCCTCTGACCACATCGTTGGTATGTTGGCTGTCTTAAAAAATATATTGAAAAGACTTTATAAAAGAAACATAGTCAATTCTCCTTTAAGTAGCTAGGTTGGGATTTCATCCACGCCTGGTGCTTTTCCTTTCTCTGCCTTCTTCGGCGCTGATCTGTCGTCATCTAAGCTAATATCGTCACTTAGTCCTTCCTGTATCTCTTTCTTCCCCTCTGACGTCAGATTCTCAATCGTGACGTCATTCCCAGCCCTCTCACCATTTAATTATAATTTTTATTACCTACGAGGGCAGTCATACCGAGGTTCATATTTTTCATATGTTGCCCTAAGGCAAAATATCACTTTTTCATTGTGACGTCACGTTATAAACAATGCTTTGACGTCACGGTTCACCTATGACGTCAGAATCTAAACGGGCCGGCGGCGGCTAGTCCGCCAATGCTCGGAAGTAGTTTTGAGTATTTTCTTTCAATTTAGGACTACGGTAATAAACAGAATATCATATTCGTGCCCATGGCATACTATGTTTAGGACACTCGTGTCTAAATATCAGTATATCCCTCGCTCTCGTTCGGGAAATACTAATATTTAGCCACTCGTGTCGTAAACATAGTATGTCATGGACACTCATATAATATCCTCTATATAATCTGACTTCCACTTACTTAATACTTCAGCACTGTCCCGAGATACTTCACCATTATCTATTGCCACTTCCATCGGAATAATTCCGGTGACGTCACGATGGTCGGACGCAGCCGCTTGAGCTCTCGACATGTGATGTGAAAAACATAACTTTGGTGGAATACTAGCAGCATAAATTGACCGCAAATGCATGGTATGTGTAATAATTAAGCTAAGAAAACAGTCAATCGTATTATTGTTGATGGATGGCATATTTAATTTCATATAAATCATGGATTGAACTCTGACAAATTATGTGAAACTAAATCGCGCCTGTGAGTGTGAGAACAAAGTATCTGAACTATCAAGGGACGGTATTTCAACATCCTTTCTTTTCTTTCTTTGACTATGAAGATTGAACTTATGTGAATTTTTAAGTCAAATAACTGTCCGCATGGAAAATACACCGACAGGTAAACGTGTACGTTCTGAGGTGTCTACACCTGATTCCGAAGATGTCAAAAGGCAGTGCAACATTAGTTTTGACACCAGTGCATCAGACACTTTTGTTATAATGGAGGACGACGGTGTAAATGTGGATATAGAGGATGACGCCAAATTCTATGAAAAACTGCCTAAAGTGTTCCAAAACAAGGATGCAATGGCTGCAATGTGTACTACGCTCTCCGAAGTTATTAGACCCATGTTTAGGGAAGAGATGGAGGATTTAGTATTAAAAACTAAAGCTCTGGAATCTACCGTGTCCTCGTTACAGAAGTCTCTTGATGTAAAGGACGACGAGATCAGGATACTGAATGAACGACTCGACAGAACTGAGCAGTATTCCCGTCGGAACAACGTCAGGATTTCTGGTATAACTGAACAGCAAGGTGAGAACACCGACGACCTTGTTCGGAAAGTCGCCGAAATTATCGGACTAGATGTAGACGTCAACGACATCGATATCAGCCATAGGGTGCCCCGTCGCCCTGTCACTCCACAGGATACACCCAGACCAATCCTGGTACGATTCGTGAGTAACCCACACAGAGGTCATTCTTGCGAAACCGGTCTAAACTAAAATCTGCCAACACAGATTTGTCTACACGACGCATCTTCATCAACGAAGACCTTACCAAACCTAGAGCTGATCTGGCAAGACAAAAAGCAAGGCGATTTGTGTCTGAAGGGCGTTTTGATTCGTGTTGGGTAACATGTGGTGTGGTGTTAATTAAACTTAAAGATGGGTCTGTGAACAAGACCGCAAATGTCACACAGTTTCAATCGATTATTGAAGGGACAGAGTTGAAAATGAAAACAAATGTCACCCAAGAAACTATCAATTGACTTATGCATAAGATGTTTCTGAACACACTCTTATACGTGTTTTCCCTGATTGAATGTTCGCCTTATCAATAATTGACGTCTTCACATACGGATGGTGTGATTATTTACGTGATTACTAAACTAAACCAGCTATCATTGTTTTGTCACAAACCATTAATTTAACTTACTGTTCCAAACAATGACGATTTTCATTATCTTATAAATATATATGTTGTTTGATATAAAATAACTTTACCATTTTCGAGATATTTTCGATGTTGTTTTTTTCTTCTACCTATGTTATGTTTTTCAATGCATAAATTAATGCATATCTAAGCTGAAGGTTGATTTTTGTCTGTTATTATCATTATTACTATTTTATGTGTTAGCTTGATTTTGGGTCGGTTTTTCTTTGGTGTGTTTTATTTTGATGGACTGTAAATTTACCTTGCTCCACTCTGGTTTTGGATCTTTTCTTTTCTTTTTAAAAAGACTAAATATAGGTTCCGTTTCTTTGTTATTTTATATGTGATTAAGCCTAATATCTTCTATTATCTGGTTTATTTTTTTGTCTTGTTTTCCTTTTCTTTTTTAATTTTAAAAATTGTATTCTTTTTAAAAAATATTTCTTCTCGGAGTTACAAAGTAACCTTCAATTGCTGAATTCATTTTATTATTCTGTGTCTCCCAAAATGATTATTTTAAGGTATCCTATATTTCTTTAATATACTAGCAAAACCCCTATACTTACAGTCATATGATTGATTCACTACATATTTAGCACTACAACTAGTATAATTCCTACATTGAACCACAAATAAATGTACATGTATACACATCCATAAAATAAATTTACTTACAGTCTTAGGTTTTCCAGGACACAGTATATATCCATAACAAATCCGATATCATATCAAACATGCACACCATTGTCTCCATTCAGTCCACACGCATGCACGTGCAACACGCTGTACACGCTCGCTGTAACGCGGTCGCTTACTCTCACTTAGTTAGTCTGATTTCAAATTCCACCAAACATTACCAACTGGCAAAACATGCCAAAACTTGTTATTTTATTTTTTCATTTCTTTTTTGTTTCCTTTTCAACAAAAACTTGCTTTCATATCACAGTTCTCCAATAGTTGTACTATTTGTTTATCATTTGTTTCCTCACATGTCATGTTGTATAGTCCTTTGCATTGACGATTTTTGCTTGCTTACAACAAAACTTAAACTCCCACGTTTGTTTTCAACCAAAAGTCCAACCACCGCCTTGTATTTTCTTCACTTCTTAATCTTTGATGCCGGTTGATATTGTTCAATACAGGCGGTCGGTTGGACTTTTCTCTTTGCTAATTTCGAGTTAGGCATACTTAAATTTCTTCATTTCATCAATTCATATTACATCAAATTGTCTTTACAAATTCCAAACTCCCCTTTACATAATTATCTTGCGATTATGTTGTGGCGATATCCATCCCAATCCTGGCCCGCGTAAATATGACCTAAAAATTGTTCACCTAAATGTAAGAAGTTTAAAGAATAAAGTCGATCTACTTTCCTTGGAATTCAATTCTTATGACGTAATCTGCTTAACTGAAACATGGTTGCATAACGGTATTCTTCAAAGTGATATATCCATTCCTAATTTTCATCTTCCGTACCGAAACGACCGTCCAAGTCGGGGTGGGGGTGTTGCGATATACGTTAAAGATAACTTCTACGTTATTGATATGGACCATCTTCTCATACCAGGACTTGAAGCGCAGTGGGTTCAAATAAAACGTAAAAATAAGAATTATTTAGTCGGAATTTTTTACCGTGCGGATAAAAGTGACGCGTATTGGGATCTATTAGACCAGTCAATATGTAATGCCATGACATTAAAAATGCAAACAATAATAACGGGAGACTTTAATCTAGATATTCTAAATGAAACTAATAACAAAATTGAGAGTCTAAAGGCAATGTACGGACTGACACAACTGATATCTGAACCAACTAGGATCACACCCACCTCTAGAACTTTGATTGATTTATTGTTTGTATCTAATGCTGATAGTGTGCTTAGTTCAGGTGTATCTGATCCTATTTGTAGTGACCATTGTCCTATAAGTGTGACTATAAAGGATGATATCTCTAAAAATAGTAATTTTAAGAGAAGGATTTACAATTATAGTATGATTAATCAAACAAACCTAATAGATAGCCTAAGTACTTTCGAGTGGCAAATTGTTTTGTTAACAGATAATATTGATCAATCGGCAGAAGCTGTTTCAAAATCATTTTTAGACATCTGCAATAGCCATATCCCAAATAAAACAGTAACTATTAGACCAAAGGACCCATTATGGATCAAAAGTGATGTCCGCAGATCAATTCGAAAAAGAAACCGCATACACAAAGTAGCTAAGAAATATAACCGACCGTCAGATTGGGAAAAGTTCCGTAAATTACGAAATAATGTAATATCAGCTGTCCGCACCGCCAAAAGGAAATACGTCTTAAAAGTTGATGATAAGATAAATGAATCATACGGTAACAAACTTTGGTGGCGATTAGAAATGACATGATATTTGATATATTTTGCGCAGGAATGAGAACAAACTTAAGATACGCAGCTGTAGAATAAGACAGTTTGTGTAACAATTTATGCTTAACATTCATGAGTAAATCAATACACTTCATCGAGATTTTTATAAATGCAAGAAAGGTTTTATTTTCTTCATTTCATAGCTCATACATATATTTGTATACATATATTGTGCACATTTCAACAAATCAAATACGGAATGAAAAACAAAAATACATTAATTGAAGAAATGATGTGACAGCATTCACTCTTATTTGCTAAGCATGTACATCATACCAGACTCAGTAATAACCATCCTAGATATCGATAGCGGAGAATTATTGAAACGTTGACTCTAGATTATGGAAGATGATGGGAGTAATAACAGCCGACAGACTTTCCTTGACGCAGCCAATCAGCGAAATTGTGCGCATGCGTTACTGGCGCTGGGTACACATGCCTATCTTCAGAACTTAGTAATCAAACATTCCTGAGTGTTTCAAAAAGTAGATTACAAATATCTTCCGAAAGAAGTATTCTATATATCGCCCCTATCAGTGTGTTGGTCGCACAAAGCTACAGCAAAGACAATAATGTTACCTTTATTAAAGGAATCTCCGCATGCGACAATGAGATGGTTTAACAGAGGGGACACATTCAAACAGCAACCTGTAGTTTCTTTTTTTGAACAATTACGTTGTACATTCGTTTCCCTTTCATTTTTATTATTGGATTAATATTCTAATGGCTTTGTAGCCGTACATATAGTTACATACATGCAAAAACTGGAGAAAAAGTCTTGGCGATTTGATACCACACCTATTCAAAGTACATGTCCACATTTACTTAACTTTACTTTGTGGAAAATCGAAAGGTTTTGAGATCTAGTTATGATATATCACTGCACTTTGTATCTCTTTTCATAAACGTGCAGATCAAGCGGTCAAAGGTTAACCTGATGGCTGGAGATACAGGGCCTTGTGAGATCTATAATCTGCGTAACGAAGTGAAAAAGATAATGACCTTATATCAATGAGATTATGGCAGTATTCAAAATCATTTTCATAACTATCTAAATCACATTTGAAATGTGTTAATGTTGAAATTGTTTCATTACAAGCAAATATTATGTTCGATAAAATGTATAGACAAAATAAAAGCCATGGACTCGTAGCGCATTGGTAATCCTATAGTATTAGGGTTGCCATATTCTTTATAAAGATTAACATTTCAAGTGATAACTTTGATTATTGAAACAAAGTGCACTAATAGATGACAAATTAACGTCATAATATTCTGAAATACAAAATTAGAAAAATTACAAATTTGATGAGGACACATAACTAATACACATTTAAAATAATTATTTAGTTTATTTTATCAAACTCGCATAAGTAAGAATTAAAGAATACAAATTACACCAACATTTGACTGACTCGCCAGTAGATAAACAACGCATATAGCAGATAGCAGAGAGCACACTCATACAGAGCCTCCTATTTACAGTCACGTGACCAGTCGCCAGCTCGGCAGACGGCAAGGCGAGTCGTCCATACAGTGGGAGGATCTGGTTTTGCTGTCAACATGTCCTGACCGTAACCTTTGCATGAAGGTTAGTTATTTTGAATCTCATTATTCTCGTAATATATCGTTTAACATTATTCGGTCATTGTTGATATGGTACTATGAGATAGACAGATAGGATTCTTTCTCAGATCAATGAATGTAATGGTGGTCACTTCCTTCTTTCGGTTTGGGATCTGTCATAAAAAATGAGATATTTAACCGAGTGTGTATCTAATTAAATAGATTCGTTGCGAATTACAGGTTATCTTGTCTCCCGGTATATCTCGATATAATATGTTTATTCATATCATTGATCCAGTGTTACAGTGTAGGTCGGTGAGGGTCTGTACCTCTGTCTTCTAGATGCGCGTATATTCATTGTCAATCAAGCAGCCATATTGGCTGATACACAGCCGATAGTTTTGTGTGTTATCCAGAATGATTTGTTGCACTGTACGTATTTAAGGGTCTAAACGTGAGCCCGCTGAAACACTCTTTTTGCAAAGTGTTTATTTTCATTTAATCCGAGTATAGCACCTAGGGAACTGTTTTACGGGTATAATGCCACAAAGCTTGAAGCCGGGGGTTAAGTCACAAACAGGTTTAATATACATGGGATTGTAAATGTTTAATTCGAATAAAAGGTGGATTTCATTTCGAAAGAATTTTTAGAAATATACTGGTCACTTCTCTGCTAAATAATACAAACGTTGACAAGCAAAAAAATATATATTACATATGTTTCTGTTAATTTCAATATTATAGGAATACTTAACTTTATTGATTGTCTTAATGGTTTGAGGTTTAAAAAACATTTTGAATTTTCTATTTGATAGAATATAATGAAGCTTACGTTAAATGAATCTGGAACAAAAGAGCGAAATTATTTTTTTTATACGAAGTTTAAACATTTTACATTTTAGATATGCATATATCTATATATAAGGTATATACACAAATCTTTAGTTTGATGAGGAAGTATTATTACAGAAAATACTAATAAAAACAAGTTGAATTTTTTAGATTTCTTTTTGTTAGCAAAATTGATTCTTTAACTTATCTAATTCATTAACTATCAATCTCAATTTATTTAAAGATCATTACTATAGTTAAATGGTTAAGATACAATCAATTGACTTTGCTGTAGAGTACAAGACAATTGTGAAACTCTAACTTGTGAATAATTATAAATACCTTGATGAAGAGGATATTGTTCGTTAATGAACTAAGACACACACACACACATTTCATCAACATCACGATCACAATCAATCAGCGCATTTGACAGCATTCACGAAACACAAAGGACAAGAGTATTGTTACAAAGATAATTTCTAAAATAGTGTATAACATAATTCGTTAGGAAATACAGTAAGTCATTTAATCTAGAAAACAATCCTATAAAAGGGTAATAATATATAGCACTAACAGTTAAGAATTTAATTTGAAGAATAGCTAACACATGTTCAAAACTCAGATGGACATCAAATGTTGAGTTAAAATTTTGTTAGGAATATGGCTTTAAAAAGATAAACAGAATTGCAAAGGCTTGCTAAAATAATAGAAATAATGAATAAGTCTTAAGAAATGAATAAAGAACAATTAAAAGAAAATAACCTAACAAGTACTTGATAAATTGTTTAAAATAACAATGCTACATGGGATGGCTCTCTTAGTTCTAAAGCGACACGTTTTATAGTGGCGGCCTGAAGGGAGAAGAATACTGTATTCGTTATGAAGAAAGTGAGTCGGGTCGGAGCAGATTTTGCATGCTAATGTTTACTTGCGGCTGACCTTGCGGCTGTGATGTCTTCAAGGACTGTACCCGAAATTTTGCTTGCTAGAGTTATTATTTTGGAAAGCTTATTTTTGTGTTTTAAAGTGAGGGCTCCCGACCAAGTCTCCATGGAAAAGCAAAGAACACTTTGGATAAAAGTTTTGTAAAACAGAACAAGTGTGGAAATGCTAACATTAAAAGATCTAAGTTTTCTCAAATAAAACAGGCGTTGCTGACACTTAGCGTAAATTCTGTCCGTATTCTTATTCCAGTTTAGTTTGTAATCTATAATAGTTCCAAGGTATTTGTAGTCTGATACGGGTTCTATATCACAGTCTACTATTCACCGTGAGTAGATCTTGCTTCTTAATCAAAAAGTCTATTATCATTTCCTTCGTCTTTTTCGTGTTCAGAACTAGAAAGTTATTGTTGCACCAGTCAGAGAAATTTGATATTGCACTACGAGAAGGGCGTTTCATCACTGTCAGTAATAAGTCCAGCAATAGCAGCGTCATCAGCGAATTAAACTAGCAATGTACCCTGCTGTGTACTCCTGCAGTCATTGGTGTATACATTGCATAAAACTGGAGATAATATATTTGTAAAGATTACCAAAGCACCAATGATTGCCGGAATACAGTGATATCAGTAAACAGCTTGTTTCATTTACCGTCCTTCTATTGATGATGTTACATTACACGAAACAATCAGGTTCACTTTAATTGTTCACAGAACATGACCAATGCTCAGTTAGCAAAGAGGAAGGGGAGACAACTCCAGCCACACACTGGTGCTCTGAATGTGAAACTTCTTATTGTTATGGTTGTCTGAAACTACACAGCAGAATTCCCATTTCATAGAAACATCAAGTTGTACCAGTCATGGACAAGAAACCTAGACAAATGAAATTTATCTGCAAGGAACATGACAAGAAGATGAAACTCTACTGCATGGACCATGACAAACCCCTGTGTACTGTCTGCTGCAGTATTGACCATAGAACGTGTAAAGAGGTCATCACAATCAAGGCTAAGCTGACAGAGATCAAATCCAAACTTCAGGAAGGTCAACAGTGTCTTGCTGAGAAAGTTGACCTAAAGAATAGCGAGATTAAGAAACTGGATGTCCAAAAATCTACCCTTTTATCTGATAGAGACAAGCTTGAAGCATATATAAGGAAAACCATCAAAGAAGTTATTAATGCTCTGAAACAGAAGGAAAATCAGCTGATTACACAGGTAAAGGATCAAACAGAACAAGACCAACAGATGTTGAGATCGATGATGAAGACAAAACAAATGGATCTACAGCTGTACCAGCAGCAGTCTCAGTCCATCCAGCAGGCCATGGAGTTGGAGGATGAGGCGCAGCTGTTTGAGATGTATCTGTCGTCTGGTTCAGGAGCTGGAGCTGACGTCACAGGTACACAGAAAAAGGATAAAGCAGATGTAGCTAGCCTGAACCTTGTACATAATCTTGAAAATCTTAAGAAGGAAATTGGAAAGATTGATGTGAAGATTCAACTTACTGACAGAATAGACTTGACTGCTACACCTGTACTGGATGAAGTTATTGAAGCAACAGAAAATGTGGGAGACAATTGCTGGGTATCAGATAGTTTGGTTCTGATCACTGATGATACTAAGGTCACTATTTTTGTTGATTATTTGAAATGTCTTTTGAAATCATGTTACACTAAAGCAGGACAGCAATGTTCAAGTGTACTCAAGGTGTCTGGTAATCCCTTGTGTATGACAGTTATCAGTGAAGGTAAGGTAGCTGTGTCTCTCTCTATCTCACCGTGTATCATCACAGTTGCTGTGTCTCCTGGCCTGACACTCCTGTCTACAATACAGACAAGTAAGAAGTACAAGGGTCTGTCTACTCTGGATCAATCCACACTGGTGGCAGGTTCAGAGTCTCCACCTTCTGTGGATCTGATTGATATGCAGGGAAACATCTTGAAGACCTTCACAACACTTCCTACAATAGGAAAGAGCTTCAAAGATCCTCGCTACATACACGTGACCAGACAAGGAACTATCTTGATGTCGGACACTGGTCTGAAGTCTGTCATCTGTATGACACAGTCTGGAGATATTGTATTCACATACACACCTACTGGAGACAGAGCTCTGAGTTACACATGCGGAATCACAACCACCAGTACAGGAGACATTTTAGTAGCCGACTGTCACACACACAAAGTAATTCATCTAAGTAATACAGGAGAGTATATTAGAGACATTCTTACAAAAGAGAATGGTGTACAGTATCCAACAGGTCTGTGTTTTGATGAAGACAAACTGTGTGTAGCAATGTGGTCCAAGGGATTACACAAATACAGATTTGGTTAGGTTTTCAGGTATCTGGATGGTGATTTGATAACGCTTATCAAAGTTCAATTTCAAAAGTGAAACTTACCATTTAGATAACATTTTTAAAGACGCACTGTATGTTTTATTGTTTGCAGTTAAACTGTATATGTCAAGACTGATATGACTGTTGAATAAATCCTTGAAAACTGTCACATAATGTATCTTCTCTGTTGTCAAATCATTTAGGAGTTTTTAATTGATAATATAGTTGCAAAAGTTCTGTTATCGTTGTATTGCTGAGTTTAACTCATTTTCAAAATATTTCCGTTTTATGTCATTGATTACAAAACACATTGTGTTAATATCCCAATCATCGAAGAATGATATAGTTTACTGACATGCCAGTCGGATCGCACGTGCAAAACGAGGAAATGGACACGTTACATGTGGCATTCATATACAGTGTCAATCATTCCCCGGATAATTTGCCATAGTTTTTCTGTTTAAATTTTGCCCTTACATGAACACTTATGAGTGAAACAGTTTATAATAACACTATATTTTTGGATGTGCCGGTTTGCCACACTTTACATGAAATTTTTTTGATATTGGAAAAATATAAACTTTATTTTCAGTAAACACCATTAAAATCATGTGTTTGAAGTTCATATGTAATATTAGAACTACCTAAGTCTAAGTAAACCTAGCCTCAATATCATCCGTTTCACTCCTATATTGAGTCTAGAAAGGCCTAGTAGAGGGTCGTTATGCGTGCGAAGGAACACTATTGTTGCTTGGTAAGATGAGTTCTGATTGGTCAATTCGATACGTGGGCTGACGCGACCCTCTACTAGGCATTTTTATTCAGTTTCCACGGAAACATGTTTAAGACCTTTTTTATGGAGCAAACACGTATCCCATAATAAATTAATAATACATAAATGTTTTCACATTGTTTTACACTTTTAGTTTACACCTACTGTGTTTTAACTACTCACCAACAAGGTATCTAATAAAAATGTTAAGCTTAATATTCAGCTTTAAAAACTGCGTATCTAGTTTCTCTCTACGAAAACGCGTTATTTTAACACCTTTTCATAATTCTAAAGTCAAACATTTCTGATGCAACTGCAAATTTTCGTGTTGTTGCAATACAATTTTACTGTCACCAAAAATGAACAATACCTAGTTAATATTTTCGTTGATTCTCAGGTGGAAATGAATACATTAAATTGTTAAAAATATCGTTGTCATTTATTCCGTTACGCATGTTACCAAATATATTAGTTGTAACAAGTTCCTTGATGGATTTAGTTGTCAATTTCACAGTTGAAGTGACTACGCACGTGCTTTTCCGTGTAAATTGCTTTGCAGGTTTGTGAAGTGCATGCATTGGCATGGGCTGTTTTATTCCAGCCGAACTTTTATTATTCAAGGAGAGAAGTTTGAACGGGAATTTCTACAATGGATATATTATAACATGTTGCAGCAGTGGCTGTTTTGGTAATGACCATTTGTTAAGATTCAAGTCTTCTCATCTTGCATATACTCATAAGGATATCAAAGTCTTAAAAGTTGTCAAGATTGCGATGTTAAAATAAAAATGATGAATAAGTTTTGGAAACATTTCCACTACCTCTAATGACACAAACTTAAAACACTCCCCATTAAAATAAAAGAAGTTGTTTACAAATAAACTGACTCCTGATCTGTTTACTTTTTGCAAGTTTTATCATATTCTCTGGCTCCAGTCGCATGATGGGCTTACTAACTGCATCAAAACCAGCTTTCGTATTATATATAAAATGGTTTGAATAAAAACAAGAATATTAGGTCGTGGGCCGAGGACCCAAAAAAAGGGCTCAAAATTAAAAGTGTTTCAGGCCCAGGGTTGAATAAAAGAACTTTATGCCAAAATGATCTCTACCATCCTCCAATAAAAAAAATACAATGTTCTCCTTAAAATCCTTGGTTACTACAGAATAAACTAACTTTGAAAATATCATTGTTGCAGTGGGCGTGGCCGCAATTTGAATTGCATGTTAAAGTAAACAAACAATGGCTATGGCTAAATATTTTTTAACAACACATTTTCTTTCAATATAAGAAAACAAATATGATCTCTTAATATTTTGGGAAACTGATATGAACCAAAAGCCCACTATTTTTCATATTTATATTAATTCAAAACACCTGAAGTACCTGGTAACTATGTTTGAGGATTGCACCTTATTTCATATTTCAATCCATGTATATTACAATATAGAACTCATTCAGTTGTTTAATACCTCTTTCAAATAGTTTGAATAGTTGATAAAATGCCTTTCAGATCTTTGAAAATAATATTTACTAAAATTTTAAGATGAATTTTCGAAGTAAATATTGATGGCATATTTCTTGTAAGAAAATTTATCTACAGATTTTACAGCCAAACACATATTTATGCACAAAACGCATTAAAAATGTTGATGAGTGCTATAGAACAGGCTATGAAAATAAATTAAAAATAGTTTGGTGAAATATACTGTGATATAAACAAGCTGTTTTTGTGAAACATTAATGCCCCTGTGCCAAGGTCATGGTCACGGTCACAAAGTCAAGAGTTATGATCCTATCTGAAAGGTCTTATTATGATAGATGCACATGTGAAAAATCAAAGGTCTAACCCCAAGCAATCTAAAGTTATGAGTAAGGTTAAATTCCTTTAAGACAAATAGTCAGACTGGCAGACGAACAGGGCAAAAAAATATACCTGATACAGAAATAATTATTGTATTTCACAATATGTACTAGGTGAGGAGGTTATTTGGCATATTCACTTACATCACGGCTGCTAGTACTATTGCAGGGACAAAGCCTGCAACCTGAGTTTGGTATGCATTTGAACTAACAAACAATGGGTGGTATTGCGCTGAAATTTAGTATAGCATTGCACCCAAACCTTGCAGAGAAAGTTGCTGAGACCCTGGCGGGATTTGAACTACAGACCTCTTCTTTAATGGGCATATTAGAAGTTGCAATGATGTACAAACATTACCCTTTTATGTACATCATCTTATCACTACTTAATCATGCTCTGTACATCAATCTTGTTTATTGTACAAACAACTCACTCCAACTCACAACATCATGTACATATATATCCTGCTTTGCTGTATCACCTGCATTACTTGCTTGATAATGACATTAGTATCTATGTCGAAACGTCGCAAACTTGAATGAAGAAGTTGTATATCCATAATATTGCCTTCATCTTCTACAGACCTCTTGTTTTGAAGCACTGCACTATCACTAATGCGTTTTTAATGAAGTTTGTCAGATACAATGTTTATCGCATCGAGTGGTGGGATCCAAGTGGCACTTATTTTTAAAATAATCACAGAGTCAACATATGTATTATCATTATAAAATATGTATTCTCATCAGTGGAGTTTGAACACAAGATTTAAACATTCTTTATCATTATGTCTCTTCACAACAAAATTTCTATCTTTAGGTCATGCACAAATTGTAAGATGTTGATAACACTGGTTATGATTGATAGTCATTTCAAAGTAGTATACAAGAAGATTACTGGAGAAATTCATTCTTCTATACAAGAAAATGTTGGGTGAGGTAAGGTGATATGGGTTTATCGTCGCTTTGAAGGTTATTTCCCTTATATCAAGGCTGCTAGTATTATTGCAGGGAGAAAGCACCCCCCCCCCCCCCCCCCCAACACTATTGTGACTATGTATAGCGGTTAAACCTGCAACCACAGCTCAGCTAGAACTAGCAACCATGGGTGGTACTGTGCTGAAATTCAGTGAAGAATTGCACCCAAACCTGACTGTATGTAGAACATTTCTCTACTGCAGACAAAGTTGCCGAGCCCCTGGCGGGATTAGAACCACAGACTTTCTGCTCCAAAGCCGAACGCGCTAACCACTGCGCTATCCCCAAAAATGTTGGAATCAGTCTCTCACACAGGACAAGTGCAGTCCAAATTTCCTCTTCTTGTTACTTTTATGATGTAAGTACAAAGACCAAAATTCTTTATAGTTTTCTGTCTGAACCTGACATCAATGTACAGAGAACACCCCAGGGGTGTGCCAACTGAATGAAATGTGCATTAATTCACTTCGAATGTATTCAAGAACATTCAGTCATGCACACACATAATCTGTCAATATAACAAGTGACCAGAAAATATGCATATCTTAAAGTTATCAAAGATATACACTCAGATAATTTACCATACAATTAGTACGATTAAATTAAATTAATTCCATAACACTGGAATTCTTTAATGTATTTTTGCATTAAATTTGCATGAACTAAGATAAATCTGTACTCATTCATCCAGGATGTACGTTTTATATTGCTGAAGTGAGGCAGACCTTATTTAGTTGACACACTGAGGACAGACAACTCATAAGGATATAAAAGACTGGATCTCTGACAACATTCTCTATAATGGTCAAGCATAGCTAAATGTAGTGTTGGCCAATTAGAACACCATCATTGGATCCTTCTGCTACAATGCTGATGATGTCCAAAACTCCTGAATCTTTGAAAACCCCTCTGTTCTGAACTCTGTGTGTAGTATGTGACAGATGAAGGTGGTGCAGGTGGCTCTGCAGATCTGAAAAAAAAATTATCAATTGATATCAGTGCTCAAGAAAATTTTGGAGCTATTGAGTACATACTTTGTTTTGTAACAATTGAGTATTATCTATTTTGATAGTGTCCCCTTTTTCGAGTGTCTACGAACCTACCAATATTTCGGTCTACGAACCCCTGTGTCTACGAAAACACATGCACAGATACACTGCTTGTCTGGAGCACTGTGATACTCAGATGTAGAAATGTAGCTGCTGATTTTTTTCATTCAATATTTATACATAATTCCTCTAATAACATGAAAATCCTTGTCTACCAGGTAACTGTTATTATTAATAACTCTCATCTGTAGCAAAGAATTTTCTTTTCAACTAAAATGAGTATATATAATAATAATTAAAATAATAATAATAATAATAATAATAATAATAATAATAATAACTAGGACTGCCGCGGCAGTACTTAGGTCTTCAAGACTTCCTGTTTGACCTTCACACAGTGTTTGACCTTCACATGACTTTTCGTCTAAGAGGTAAACAGTAACTAATACATTATCAAAATAACCAAATTTCACTTGATATTCAGTGTTAAAGGCTTTTCAGAACAAATTCAACATGGTGGCCAACGTCAGCTATGACATCATCTACATAAAATGTTATATCTAGAAGCATAACAAAATTTGGTTGAAATATCTGTAGGCGTTTTGTAGACATATAGTAAGTCTATAACGTAAAAATGTATACAACTGCTACATCCTTATTCACAGAGCCAACAAATATTTAGTAACACAATGTCAGTATTACAAACAAGACAAATGTGAAAATACAGAAGCAAATTTATCAAAGCAAACCAATTTAAATCTTATACTTGTTTTAAATTTCAAAACCAAAGCAAAGCCTAGCAATGTGAGCTGGAGCGCGTCAATGCCCGTGTATTGCGAGAAAAGCATGCATCCCGCTTTTCAATCCATGAATGAACTCATTGACCACTACTTCGGGGGGTGTTGCATAAATGTTTTTCTTTTCATCTTCAAATGGAGGAATCTGGGCATAGAAAGACCAAACAGCAGTTGAGATGTGGGAAGAGATATGCATAAAAAATAATGAAAGACGTTTGCTGAGACGCGATTACTTGGTTGTTGGTTTGAAGGAAATTAGAAAAGGGATGCGCGGAGCCTCTCAATTTCGTTTACTATAAAAGTAAACAAAGCTAATAGGCAAGATTCAGAAAGTACAAACATCATTGTTCCATGTAAAATACAGTGACATTTTGATTCCTGGCAAAATCCTGACATAACAGGTCGTGGACGCACAGTTGTTGAAAAATAGGAGGGGTGCTCTTTCAGACGCGTAATGATACAAAAAAACTGCCATATATGGAGACACCTTATAAGGGTTGATACTACGATAGCGTAGTGAAAACAGATCTCCATGTACATTTCTTACTATCAAAGTTGTGAACCCCCATCCTTCTTTCGCAGTCGTTTCTCTTGAACGGGGTGGCGAAATTTCAAATGATTTATACCATTGCAAAGAACCAGCTTCAATCCAATGTGTCATTTGTACATTTGAACGAAAAAGTAAAGAAACGGTAAACGATGCGACATCTGTCTCAAATATCAAGTTTTATCTCGAGATGACTGAGGGTACTTGTCTTTCAGCATTGATATATCCCGAACCAATAAAGATATGTTCATATTCTTTCCACCAGTGTGTAGAGGAGAGAATTGTCTAAATTTGCATTTATATTTTGGTTATGAGCATGAAAACGTATAGAAATGGTGAGCGATGCGACATCTGCCGCAAATAACACATTTTCCATCCAAATTAGCAATCCCCTTGCGCCCTCTATGCATGTACCTCCCGAACCATTAAAGATATCTTCATATTTTTTTCACCAGTGAATAGAGGAGAGATTTGTCTTTATATGCATACATTATTTGTTTATGAGCATGAAAAAGTAAAGAAACGGTGAGCGATGCGACATCTGCCGCAAATATGAAGCTTTATCTAAACAAATTACATAATTTAGCTTTTGAGTCATTTACTGTAAACAATTTTATAATGAAGTACTACACAAAAGGTTTTTGTCTTCAACAAGCGTAGCCATCGATGTATAGTATGTTTTCCTAGTGTTTTATTGTCAATGAAGTACAATTTTTCAATCATTCTTATATCAGAATCCTTCAAAACGCAAATAGGATTGACCACATTCAAATGCTCCGAATTTCAATGTAATGTTTAATCTAATTTTAATGAGATTTATGGCAGATTGTATGATCTTTTGGCTTTCTAATGAGATATAGAACAATCAATTATCGTGTGTCATTAATTGGCACTGAGTATTCAAACATAACCACTAAAACATCAATTTTCCAAAATGCAAACTTTGACCCATCCTCCTGACCGGACATGACTGTTCGCGAGCGATTTTATTCTTTTATCTGAAAGACCTTACTCATGTCTAAGTCTAATGCCAAAATCATCAAGTTCTAAGGTCTGGTTTATGAGTTATGTGCCCTTGAATATTGCGATTTTGCGATTTTGGTCAACTTTGAAAGGTCACAGTACAAAAAGTATTAAGGTTAGGTCTTACAACTTTACGAATTCAAGAAACCAATACCTCAGCTACATTCAGTATGAATTTCACCTCTCAAGTGCAAGTATCTTCAGAGGAGAAGATTGTCAAAGGCGGGTGGGGTCGGAAACGGTGAAAATTGCACTAAAAGCAAAATGGCGGCCAAAGCACGTGACCTACGAATTTGTCCTGATTTCCTTTTTTTCATTATTTTTCATTGCGCTTCTTTTGAGCCGTTTGAGCTGTAGCTTTCTCACAAAAAAAGTACAAATAATAACTAGGACTGCCGCGGCAGTACTTAGGTCTTCAAGATTCCTCTTTGACCTTCACATACTGTTTGACCTTCACATGCATGTTTGACCTTCACATGCATGTTTGTTAAAGAGGTTTAAACCATACAGACCAAAACATGACTTTTGAAAATGCAAAGTTTGACCCTTCCTCCTGACCGGAAGTGACTGTTCGCGAGCGATTTTATTCTTTTAATTAAAGACTTTGCTGATGTCTAACTCTCATGCAAAAATCATTAAGTTCTAAGGTCTAGTTTTTGAGTTATCTGCCCTTGAAGTTGGTGATTTTCAGATTTTGGTCAACTTTGAAAGGTCACAGCACAAAAAGTATTAAGGTTAGGTCTTACAACTTTACGAATCAAAGAAAACAATACCTCAGAGCTACATTCAGTATGAATTTCACCTCTCAAGTGCAAGTATCTTCAGAGGAGAAGGTTGTCAAAGGTGGGTGGGGTCGGAAACGATGAAAATTGCACTAAAAGCAAGATGGCGGCCGAACCACGTGACCTACGAATTTGCCATGATTTCCTTTTTTTCATTATTTTTCATTGCGCTTGTTTTATAAAAAAATTCAAGTCTCTAAGTGCATTTTGAAAAAAAAATCAATGTTAAATTTTCGATTTTGGATTCGAACTGGACCCTTAATGAATGAACCGATTTTGCCCAAAAGCTTCGCATGTCGATTCCAGGTTATAAGAGGTATCTGCATGTCAAGTTTGGGCGAATTTGGAGCAGCCGTTTGTTCAGAATCTTTCTCACAAAAAAAGTACAAATAATAATAATAAAAAAAAAAAACTTGAAGAAAACGGATAAAAACAATAGGTCTTCCAGACTTTGTCTTGAAGACCTAATAATAATAAATCAGGTATAGTCTCTGTTTGTCCTGCTACCTGCCAGGTCTATGAGCAATAACTGCCAAAATATTTATTAGCAATGAAAAGATTATCACAATTTAGATATGTTTACAATAATTTTGAGTCAACCAACCTAGCAAGTTCTATCAAAATACTAAAAGCGATTGAAAATAAACAATAACAAATAAGTGAAATAAATCAATATATTAGCTTTAATCTTATACATATTATATCTTCAAATAAAAAATATAAAAAAATCACTGATCACTGATAGTGGTCCAAACTATCCCTTTCCATCCTTGTAATGCCCTGTCTTCCTCTGTTCCTCTCTTCATGTTTGTAAATAATACTGATAACATTGTCTGGCTATCAAAATAGCTTTAATACATTAAAATCTTAATTACTATGCCAAGTTCTACTATTCACCTTTCAGTCACTTTATTCACTTTGTCACAATATGCTGGTTCGGCCTATGGCCTATTATTAGGTAACTTGACTGCAACCAGCTCCTTATAACCATCTATGGATGCCCTGACTCCAGCACTATCAAACAGCTTTGTCCACGATGCGTGTTTGCACAATAAAAGTGTCTCCTTGTCAATTTCATGCAAGTGACAGAAACACTTCTTCATAAGGGCCGCCATTTTGTTGCCCAGGACAAACTGCATGTGCTGCGTTCTGATTGGTCAATGGTTCTCATTGCATCTTGGTTACTAATTTGCTTTAATTTCATTAATGACCACATGATTTTAGGAGAACTTTGTCAATATAGCTTTAATACATTAAAATCTTAATTACTATGCCAAGTTCTACTATTCACCTTTCAGACTGAAGCACTTTGTCACAATATGCTGGTTTGGCCTGTTGCCTATATATATAACACTGGAGGTGAATATAAGTAAGGACAAAGGGCACAGCCATGAATGTAAATAGATCATTCTCTTCTTTGATATGGTTTCGACAAGACTTGTTAAATGTTGTGTTCACTATATTTCCGAAATCTTTATTAATGGAATTTATTCTATGAATAAAAATATTAGGGTCATCTTTTAACATTACTTTATTTTCACGATGTTAACAATTACGTTACATCATTGAAAATCATAGGTTATTCACCAAATGTAAATACAGGTTTAATTTCCATAGATTTACGTTGTATTTCAATCAAACACTTTTATGAATGTTATGTATCACCTAGTTTGCCCTCGTATAACCATAACCCGGGGTATAAGCTGCATACCTTCGTATTCTAGTGCAAATACCATGTAATTAGGAATGTCTTTAATGCACCCGATTAGCATTGCCAAAACGAAACGAATAATAATGAAATTCCACTACTTTAGGGAAGATTCAATCTGCGTTAACATATTTGAATGTCATGCAAATTTGTGTGACCACAGGTAAAAAATTCAACAAACAATATTTTTTTCCAGCATTTTTCATAAGTGATCAGCTGCTTTGCATTTCACATATATGACCCCATCTGTCTATTGGACCATTCGTAAATAACGAATTCGAGATGATCCCGAAATATAGTTGGAGAATTATTAATTTGGTTATTTTACACATGGACAGTTCGTGTTCCTTTGTAAGTACCCCTGGGGATACTTTATGGATGTCAAAACGAAACTCAAATGACATGATATTTGCACTAAGATACATCAGCCCATGAACACCTGTCTAAAACTATGTGTGACGAATTCACATGAAGACTCTCCATGACTTAGTCATTTTCGACTATATGTAGTGATAAAAACTTAGTCTGAAACATAAATAATGATGTATGGAGTTACTATCATTTATCAAGCAACCACAATGTCTGAATTAGCTTATTGATAAAAAAAGATTTAACTTCAAACATATGCTATACATTAATGACTTTAATGACACGAACACAATTTACAATAAGCAAAGTATGAAATCATTGTACTGATGTCTGTAAACTGTAAATTGGGACTCTGACATATCCAGTTGAGCGGCCGTATTACTTCTGCATCCCATTCAAGGCCAAGCTAGATCATCTGTTTGACATGTTTGTTATATCAATGATAAAGTCAATGGGATGTACCACTCGTACATCATGCTAGATCCTTCTACAGTTTATGTATTCATTGGCTATTGACCAATCAGAATTCAAGATATTCATTTTCAGGATAATAAAGAAAACCATGCTGACATGGCATATTCTGTTTTTCATCTTGTTAAGATACAGGTATTGTAAATACTCCTCAATAAAAAAAGCATAGCATGTTTTTCAATTTAGCATTTGTTAAATGAATCAGACGCTTACATCTAAGCAGTTTGTGGTTAACATTTTCTACAACAATTTACGAGCTGGAAACATTTGTCACTGAAAATGTGTTTCAGGAATTCAATTAAGACTGCATTGCTTTGACATTGAAAGATGAATCCGTTTTCAGTAGCATAGACATTGAAACCAATTTTTTAAAATCAAAACCGGGGGTTTAAAAATCAACTGATCTTTGTGAATTTTGAAGCAAGATCATGGCTTCACAATCTGAAGTTGAACAGAACGATGTCATTAACCAGTTCGAGAGCTGTGAGTACAAACAGGGATTGCAACATTATCCAATGTGTTTCTAGGTACAATGATAAGGCGTTGGCAATAATTTGATTGAATAACACTTGATTGTGCTGGGTAATGACCACTTCGGAAGTTTGGATAACCACGCCCATCTGGGATTTGATTTTTTTCTCTTGGTTACTTATGTAACATTCTAGGGAGGCTTTGGGAAGAAAATCAGAACATTTAAAGACATTCTAACAGGGATACTATGGGACGCCAATTTCAAGGTAAAAATAACCCTAAAAATTAAGATATTGACTGCTAAATCACCTTGACTTTTGACACGTCATTTACTATGACAGGTCCTTACTTTCATTTGACAGTGCATGTTCAAAAATGCTTTTCAAACTCTGGTCACCATTCCTATTACTAAATAATTGAATCTGTTTTCACCTATGCGTTTCTTTGTCTGAGTAGTATATTTACAAGATAACAGACACAGTTGTACTTTTGGATTTTTTATGTATTCAAATTCATATATTTAAATTCGCCTCGAATTTGACTCTACGTTAAACACAACTTACACAAAACTTTAAGTATGTCATTTCCAATATACATGTATATATCATCTTCCTACGCAGAGCCTAAAAGGCCAGTTTCCAAACTGTCATTTTATGCCTTGCTGCAGAGACTTTACTTTTTTGTGCTGCTATAGTGCCCCTACAGAGTAGAGCGCAAGCACAGAAAACTCAAGGCTATGCACCAAGGCATAAAATGACAGTTTGGAAACTGGCCTTTTAGGCTCTGCGTAGGAAGATGGTATATATAAGCAATAGTGTTAACGAATGGCAATATAAGAATAGAAAATGTCATTAAATATATAAGCCTACTGAACAACACTGCCCTACCGCCCGGAAAACGTGGGATCCACAATAAGCGTGGAAAAGACGACATAAATATATTTCCTCAACACAAAAACGTAAAATAGACAACAACAGAAACGTCAGAAGTTGACACATATTACAAACAAAAGTAAAGTCGGAAGTATGGACTGTTGCAGGAATATTTGCATCATTCTAGAGCCAATCAAGGTTGAATAAAATCTAGTACATAAACAAATATTGTATATACTTTGTATCGTTGTCACCCTTACCCTTCTTGCCATACCTGGTTTTAAATGCCATCCAAAATAAAGATAATCTTGGTGATTTATTGAGTTTTTGACAATAATAACTGTATTTTGTTTGTGCGTGTTAGACTATAAAGAAGGAAGACGCTCACCTGTTTATTCCACGGATATATTACTCAGGCTCTTAAGGTCTGTATTCAGATAGTCCAGGCTGCAAATACAGAACGGCTGGCGAAGTTTTCTGCCACTAAATAAAACATTACCAGCAAATATAGTCATTGAGTGTGCTGCATACTTGACAGACCATTCCACCGTGACTCGACGTGACTTTAAGTCGAGTGACAGTAACATTAAATTGACTTTATTACTGAGAATATATTGACCAACATCGTCTCTTCCAGTGAACACCAAATCTCTCACAGAATGTAAGCCAATGTTATTCACTCTGGATGAGGTTATTTCCAGATCTGTCTGTCCACGATGTTTGACCATAGTCATGATTGTCATTTTCCCTCTCGTTATACAGAAAATGTTCCTGGTTCCAGACAGTCCACACACTGAATTGCTGAGATGATGTCTGAAAGTCAATTATATACATGTGATTGTCCTTGACGGTCCCAATATATGTACCCACCACTAATGGCTGAAATATTGCCCAAGCGGCGTTAAGCATTAACTCACTCAATCACCGAAAATTGAATTAAACCCCTGCTCAAAAGAAAGTATGCCAAGGATTTGAAGAAGCATGGAAGAAAACAGTTGAAGATATGGAATAAAACATTTTATATATCAGTAGAGTGGTATTTTAACATAACTAATGCAAACGTTCATGTCAATAAATGCCCAACAGAGGAACAAAGACACATGGGGTCAAAAATTCACAATTCTCAATATGACTGTCAAGCTGTATATGCTGAAAATGAGATTGTAAGTAAAGGAATAGTCCTTCAACACGTGTTCAATACCGAGTATGTCCACCATGGGCATCAATGCATGCCATGACGTTGGGGATCAGTCGCTGCCATTCATCATTTAGACACTGTTCTAAGGCTTGAAGATTTTCCGGTTGTGCTGGTCGTCTCCTGACTTGACGGTCAAGGTGGTCCCACAGGTGTTCTATAGGATTCATGTCTGGTGAGCACGCGGGCAAGACCTGAATGTTGGCGGTGTTTAGAAAGTCTTGTGTTAGCCTAGCAGTATACGGGCGAGCATCGTCCTGCTGAAAGATAATCCCGAGTGGCTGTTGTTGAATGAAAAGCTGCACGACTGGTTGCAAGATCTCATCACAAAACCTCTGCGCATTAATATTGCCACGAATAACAACCAGCCTCGTCTTGAGATCACCGCATATACCTCCCCAGATCATCACACCACCGCCTCCAAATGGCACAACTTGCTGGATACAGTTTGGCGCTAAACATTCCCCTTGCCTTCTGTAGACTCGCTGCCAACCAACACCTCGGAACAAGGCAAACCTACTCTCATCCGAGAACAGAACACGTCTCCAATCTCGTACTTGCCAGCGTTGAACTCGTCGGGCCCATATCAATCTGTTGCGCCGATGTTGGGGCGTTAGCGTCACGACACGGCAGGGTCGTCGTGCTCGAATATCAGCCTGACGTAATCTGCAGTACACCGTGTGTCTACTGACCGGATGTCCCAATGCTGTCGCTGCTGTTTCTGTCACAGTGACGAACCGGTTTCTTAAGTGAATAACCCAGGAATGACGGCCTTCCACGGGCGTGTTGACCCGTGGTCTACCACTTCTAGGCCTGTCTAACGTCTGACCTGTCTGACGAAGTCGTTGCATTAATCGGCAATGGCGATATGTGTGGCACCATGCTGGGCCATACCAATGGCTCTCTCTCTCTGTATTGCCGTTAACCTCGGCATTTCTTTCATGTGTTTTTTGTTGCTACTGTCTTGATGTACAGTATCATGTGTTTTATACAGTGATTTTGCACATGCATTACATGGGATGCGACTCAACGTCATCATTGGTAAAATCACGTGTTGCATGAAAGTTCTCACTATTCTCCGCTTATTGTCAATGAAAACAGTGTGTTGTGTTCCTGTGACGTGTTTAAGAATCATTTCATATATAAAATCTAGGTATTAAAAAAATTATTCAAATTTTTTCTTGGTATACTTTCTTTTGCCTACCGAGGTCCAAAAGCAGATATTTTTTATATATTTTTACTTGACATTCCACAATCTGAATTGCCGCCCCGAAGTCTAAAGGCCAGTATGATTTATGTTATCATGCTAGACAGTCAACATCCTTTATTGCTGACATGAATTTAAAATCAAATATTATAGATGCTTGTCCTAAACAGTCTACAAACTGAATAATAGGCTAGAAGTAAATCTAATTAATGTAATGTTGCAATTTGCTTAATATATATTTACATAAGTAAAACTTGTAATGGGGTCATCACCAGGTGTCTGTGGATCCGATAAAAACAATATTGACCAACTACGAATTCAAGTGTCTATTGAAAGCAACTTTCGGTCCTATAACATTATCGTATTGGTTACATTAAGGAAAGAACAAAAAACATGGTTTGACTATTTCTGACAGCGGGTCATGATTACACAAGCATGACGCATTACAAAAGACTCATGCCAGAAAAAAATCATTATATTTGTTTGATTCTGCTATTTCTGCAAACGGTAGCAATATGAAAGATATTTACTTGGTAAAACTGAATAATGAAAGACTTGAAATGTGTTACACAGTTAACATGGTAATTTGCATTCGATTTAGGTTTAATTAAATCGAAGCGAAAGGTCAGTTTAACAGATAATTGTAATCCGTTATCTACCTTTTCATAACTAAATTTTCAGTGGCTTTGAGCTATTATCAACTACCTCTGTTATCAAAACGACATTGTATATTTGGACAGAGTTTTGACAAACATCATAATAGTTTATACGCACCCAAACTTTCGAATGGTAAAGTTCTTGGTTATTTTCTCCATGGAGAGATCTGGTTCACTGTAGATAGTGAGTCGAAAGTTGTAGCAATAGTTGGTACTGTACAAGCACCTGTCGTTGCTGTTGACACAGGGACCAGAGAAGATCTGTCTCCGGCACTCCTGTCTCTCACACAGATCCAAGGTTTTATTACTCAGTTCTCTGGTGGAGATGTCCAAGAACCCTAACTGCATGAAGCACTTCGACTTGTACACCTTGCAGTTGAGCAGAATATAAATAATGTTCGTGTGTTTGGAGCTTTCTTGCATGGAATTAACAGTGCATTTGGATCTTTTCAGGGCTTGAGGTACATTGATGTGGAACTGTGAAGGAGTCACTGAAATATAATGGTTGTAAATATATTGAAGATATACTTAAAAGTTGTTAAAGTATAGCAACATTTAGGCATGACAACTTATCATAATTTTCGTGAAAACGTTTACAATTGATTTGATGGTTACAACTTACACATTATATAAGTGTGCTAGATGGGAGTTGGTAGTCACTCCTTTACAATATGATTCAAGCTTTGGAATATTCAAATCATATTTTAGAGAATTTGATAACTTAAGTTAAGTTAACTGACTACTAAATGCTTACCTTGTTTTTTTACAAATGATTTTGTTCATTCAATATAATAAATTAATTAATACTTTTAAAACACCTGAAGCAACTTAGGGAAGCTTCTCAAAGGTAGCTCCTTGAGTCTGAAACACATATGATACACAGGCATATTCAACAAAATTCTCAGAATTTACTTTTGCCCTTTCAGGTTATTATTATTTTAAATGTCCCGAAAATAATTTATGTTCACTCACTGAAGTTGCTTCCTCGAATTTCACTGTGTATACATCGTTTTAGTCCAGCATGGGAGTGAAGTAGAATAATGTTTTCTTCTGCCTCTTTTTTGCATATCTGGTCTCTCTAAAGTATAAAACCCTGGTCTGGAGATTTTAGTGAAAATACATTGAAAGCAAAGTTACAAGAAGCCTATCCATCACGCACTGTGTAAATAGTATTTGAAATGACAGATGTTAAGCATTCTGAATTCATATACTTATTACTAAGATGTATTCTTCAAAAAGCCCTTTTGCAACCCCAGTTATGTTGGTAATATTTTATCAATTGTAGGAAATTAGAATATGACAAATGTTGTGTACATGAAATGCTCTAAAGATACATTTAGTTATAGAAGTTTACAAAACAAATGTATTGTTAGCTTTCCCATTCATTTAAGTCATCCCACCAAACATCATGAATTGGCTACCACTAAACTAAAATAGCAGTAATACTGCTGACAGCAAGATAACCTCTCATTCACTCTCTTAGATCTGAGTCGGAACTTAATATATTCACTCTTTGAAATCTAATGCAGAATCTCACAACTTCACTCTTTTAGATCTGAAATGGAACCTCACACATTCACTCTTTTAGATTTGAGGCTGAACCTCACACATTTTCTCTTTTATATCTGAGGAGTAACCTCACACATTCACTCTTTTAGATCTGAAGTGGAACCTCACACATTCACTATTTTAGATCTGAGGAGTAACCGCACACATTCACTCTTTTAGATCTGAGGAGTAACCTCACACATTCACTCTTTTAGATCTGAGGAGTAACCTCACACATTCACTCTTTTAGATCTGAGGAGTAACCTCACACATTCACTCTTTTATAACTGAGGAGTAACTTCACACATTCACTCTTTTAGATCTGAGAACTAACCTCACACATTCACTCTTTTAGATCTGAGGAGTAACCTCACACATTTACTCTTTTAGATCTGAGGAGTAACCTCACACATTCACTCTTTTAGATCATAGGCGTAACCTCACACATTTACTCTTTTAGATCTGAGGAGTAACCTCACATATTTACTCTTTTAGATCATAGGCGTAACCTCACACATTCACTCTTTTAGATCTGAGGAGTAACCTAACACTTTCACTCTTTTAGATCTGAGGAGTAACCTCACACATTCACTCTTTTAGATCTGATGAGTAATCTCAAACATTCACTCTTTTAGATCTGAGGAGTAATCTCACACATTCACTCATCAAGATCTGAGGAGTAACCTCACACATTCACTCTTTTAGATCTGAGGAGTAATCTCAAACATTCACTCTTTTAGATCTGAGGAGTAACCTCACACATTTTCTCTTTTAGACCTGAGGCTGAACCTCACACATTTACTTATTTAGATCTAAAGGTGTAACCTCACACATTCACTCATTTAGATCAGAGGAGTAACCTCACACATTTAATCTTTTAGACCTGAGGCTGAACCTCATACATTTACTCTTTTATATCTGAGGAGTAACCGCAAACATTCAATCTTTAAGTTCTGAGGAGCAACCTCACACATTCACTCTTTTAGATCTGAGGAGTAACCTCACACATTCAATCTTTTAGATCTGAGGAGTAACCTCACACATTCACTCTTTTACATTTGAGGAGTAACTTCACACATTCACTCTTTTAGATCTGAGAAGTAACCTCACACATTCACTCATTTAGATCTGAGGAGTAACCTCACACATTTTCTCTTTTAGACCTGAGGCTGAACCTCACACATTTTCTCTTTTAGATCATAGGCTGAACCTCACACATTTACTCTTTTAGATCTGAGGCGTAACCTCACACAATCACTCTTTTAGATCTGAGGAGTAACCTCACACATTCACTCATTTAGATCAGAGGAGTAACCTCATACGTTTACTCTTTTATATCTGAGGAGTAACCGCAAACATTCACTCTTTAAGATCTGAGGAGCAACCTCACATATTCACTCTTTTAGATCTGAGGAGTAACCTCACACATTCACTCTTTAGATCTGAGGCGTAACCTCACACATTCACACATTTAGATCTGAGGAGTAACCTCATACATTCACTCATTTAGATCTGAGGAGTAACCTCACACCTTAACTCTTTTAGATCTGAGGAGTAACCTCACACATTTACTCTTTTAGATCTGAGGAGTAACCTCACACTTTCACTCTTTTAAATCTGAGGAGTTATCTCACACATTCACTCATTTAGATCTGAGGAGTAACCTCACACTTTCACTCTTTTAAATCTGAGGAGTTATCTCACACATTCACTCATTTAGATCTGAGGAGTAACCTCACACATTCACTCATTCATATCTGAGGAGTAACCGCACACATTCACTCTTTTAGATCTGAGGAGTAACCTCACACATTCACTCTTTTAGATCTGAGGAGTAACCTCACACATTCACTCATTTAGATCTGAGGAGTAACCTCACACATTCACACTTTTAGATCTGAGGAGTAACCTCACACATTCACTCGTTTAGAACTGAGGAGTAAACTCACACATTCACTCTTTTAAATCTGAGGCATAACCTCACACATTCACTCTTTTAGATCTGAGGCGTAACCTCACACATTCACTCTTTTAGATCTGATGAATAACCTCACACGTTCACTCATTTAGATCTGAGGAGTAACCTCACACATTTACTCTTTTAGATCTGAGGAGTAACCTCACATATTTACTGCTTTAGATCTGAGGATTAACCTTACACATTTACTCTTTTAAATCTGAGGAGTAACCTCACACATTCACTTGTTTAGACCTGAGGTGTTGCCTTTTTCATTCACTCTTTTACATTGTGAGGAGTAACCTCCCACATTTACTCTTTTAGATTCTGAGGAGTAACCTCACACATTCATTCTTTTAGATCTGAGGAGTAACCTCACACATTCACTCTTTTAGATCTGAGGAGTACCCTAACATATTTACTGCTTTAGATCTGAGGAGTAACCTCACACATTTACTCATTTAAATCTGAGGAGTAACCTCACATATTTACTCTTTTAAATCTGAGGAGTAACCTCACACATTCACTTGTTTAGACCTGAGGCGTTACCTTATTCATTCACTCTTTTACATTGTGAGGAGTAACCTCACAAATTTACTCTTTTAGATTTGAGGAGTAACCTCACACATTCACTCTTTTAGATCTGAGGAGTAACCTCCCACATTTACTCTTTTAGATTTGAGGAGTAACCTCACACATTCACTCTTTTAGATTTGAGGAGTAGCCTCACACATTTACTCTTTTAGATTTGAGGAGTAACCTCACACATTCACTCTTTTAGATTTGAGGAGTAGCCTCACACATTTACTCTTTTAGATTTGAGGAGTAGCCTCACACATTTACTCTTTTAGATTTGAGGAGTAACCTCACACCTTGGAAAGATGGTAGGAGATTATGAAAAGGGGCAAAATAAGAAAACAAACCCAAATAAATGTTATCGATATTGATTCAAAAGTTCTTTTAGAGACTGTTGCACTTCAATACATTTATTTAATCTGAAATTGTCATACTTGAATACAAATACTTTGTTTGATAACAACTTGATACTCTAAATATTGTAGTCGATATGTCAAAAAAAATCTTCGGTTAAAGTCCTTACTTTTTTGTCATTGTGTTATATTCAGATTATATTTATCATGTTTGAAATAAGACCAATGAAGTCAATTGTCACCTCATACCTTACACATAAGAACCTTTTCTTTTACTCACCTTCGAAACATCAAGAAGCAGCGAACTATCCGGATTAGGACTTCCTCTTAATATGCAAGTAAGTTGTTGTTTCAAAAACATTGGCTGTTGACATCTTCCAAATCTAAGACACAGCTGCGTGCACATCCTTGCACCATATGGCTGTCTTATGTCCAATTCGGCAGACATTTTTGCAACATATGTGCAAAACAGTACAGAATACAGAAGCATCATGTCAGAGGAATTGATAATTTCTGAACATCCTCAAACTTCAAACATATATATAACAGAATTTCAATTCGTTTCAAGCAGCTTGATGCAACTAGATAAGGATATAGTACATATATATAAATTGATTTAAGCATTGAGGCATTTTATATTTATTATAGTTATTCAGTATCAAATGCTAAGAAAACTTTACAGCTATTAAGATACTGGTATGAGTACCTGCAGATTTACACATTTATATGTCTTTATTAGTTTATGAGTGTGCTTATCATTGCAGTTTTACATTAATGACAGTGTGGTAAATATTAGAAATACTATAAAGTTTTAAATGACTTTTAACATGAGCATAGGAAGCATGTTCATGGATATTGTAAATGAGAATATATAATGTGCAGATCCTAGACAAGGACAAACTTATTTTCCAGTTATAAAGCCATAAAGAGGGATTTAAATCTGCCTTGCTTTGTCCTTCTTCACACAGATCCAGACAATTGATTGGTTAAGCTTTAGCGAGGACATTTGGATTCAAGTTTTGTCTCTTAGAATGTTAAGAGGGAAATGAAGACATACTTTTGAAAGGTGTGGAACAAGATTTTTATGCTCTCTTATGTTGGAAGGAATTGATAAACAAGTATGTATACATATATATACATATCGCTGTACATGTATGTTACAACCTATTAGAACTTATTTCTTCGTTGTTTGATGCTGTAGGAAGGTAAACATCCATATAGTTATAGGTATAGTTGTTGAGTTGTATGCTATTTATACATAGACATGAAGTTATGCATGTATTTGTGTTACTGACTGATGAAGGTAATGTTATCTTGCTATGGATAAGTAGACAATACATCCAATGTTATCTTGGTGCTATGGATAAATACATTAAGTTTAAATGTTATCTTTGTGTTAAGATTCTTAGACAATAGATAATTGTTATCATTATGCTTGGATCGTTAATTTATTGTCGTTACCTATATTTCCCCTTAAAGTATTAAAAACCATAACTAATCGGAGTAAAGTAACTTTTGTTTACACTTCCCTCTTTGATTTTGACCGACCCTGATATCCCGAAATCGCCAGTTTTATTGTAATACCTTCACTTGATACTTTCTGTCGCTACATAAACGTTTCACCATACTGCATCTACACACAGGTGTTGTAAGCTTTCTTTCTTAAAACACACTGGTTGTCGTGGCATAACAGAAACATTGATACCAAAGTTCATATCAAAATATCTCACAGAGAGTCAGATTCGTTTTGATAGAACCATTCTGGGTTCGGGGTAACACCAAATACCGACACTTTGTGTATGCATGTTCTACATGTATTCATTGGGCAAACACACTTAAGACATCCATGTTCCTAAGACAAAGTTTGCTTATAAACAATCGTTTTATGTACTATAAAGTTGTCTTCATATTAAAATCAACTTTCCTCTTCATTCTGATTTGTATTCCAACATTTGAGCACTCTGAGTTATATCTATTAACTGCTATCACCCATTCATTTCTCGTGATATGACACAGTCACCTGATGTGATAAGAGCTTACCGTGTACTTAACGGACAACACATGGCTATTGATAGGCTAATATCTGTAACAAAACCCTGGTCTACTTGTAACTGTTATCAAACAATATCTGAATCATATTTAGTATAAATTATAATCAAGGAAAGTTATCAAATGCCTATGTCAAATCAACCATAAATCTATTTTTTAAGGGAGGGATAAAAGTTTACCATTAAATGTTTATAAATTTACATTTAGTTACTATTCTACATTGTACTAATTATTTATCAAACCCGGGAAACATGATATTTGCACTTAGTTTGAAATAATGAAATATAGTTTTGTTGTTTTAACTTGAGCATTTGTGCAGTTCATTTGGTAATAAGTTCTTCGTCTTTTCTTCAATAAAATATTTAAATTTCGCTTACCAATATAATGGTGCATCTGTAAAAAATTGTGTTTACTCTTACACCAATGTATTTCCTTCAGTACAATTTGAATGTCATAATATGGTTTTAACTTTTTCATCATTCAACACAAATTGATGGTTCACTTTTTCCACTTATTTAACAAGACATTATAAGTTACTCAGCACATTAATGAATAAACTAGGAACCATCTTTGTTTAATACAATGCATACATCCTTTATCATAAAGAAAGACTGACGGAACATATTTAACATGTAACCCTAAATGGATTAATTGAATTTCTTCAAATAAGTAAAAAAAGTCAGACTTTATTGTAATATCAACTCCTCCATTTAATTATATCCGAATTTGTTTTATTGTTGTATAGGACATCCTGATCCATGTATTACATTACATGCAAACAGCACAGACTTTGCCTCTGGTTCATAGTCCAATATATAAACTGAAAACTTTGGTGAATATATAGAAGTAGTTCTCTGTGTGTGCACTTATGATGGCGATACTTACTTCGATGAAATCGCAGCATTAGAACATTGTTATGCCATGAGAAAAATAACTCTTTAAAAAGAGATTAAAGTAATTACATAACAATACAATCTTATTGTTTGGACGAATGTGTCACAAATCATCTGCATGCCAAAAGTATGCTAGTCTTTGAATATGAGTATCATTTGTGAAAAAAATTTGATTTTACTTTTAAAACCAAGAAAATAGAGAATCTCAACCTTTCTTTCTGAATATTTTACTTTTATCAACGAGTGTTGATATATTTGACATCAGAAGACACGAGGGTGAGATTCTATTTATCATCCAAAATCATTTTACATCATATAAGCATGACAAATGTACATTTGAACACTGCATAGCCCTAAAATTCCTAAACCATTGATGTCATAGGATTGTGACGTCATCGTCTTTATGACGACATAGCATTTTCACGTTGTTGTGTTAATGACGTTATAGCGTGGCTCAAGATATTGCAATCGTGTCAACAACACAGACATGTAGTAGTACAAGGGTCTATCTAGTTTGGAGCAATCTCACCACCCCAGTACCTTATTTCACATACGTTTTGTGTTCGGAGGAAAACGTTTAACTCTACACACACAAAAAGATAATAATAATAGATAATAATAATATACAAAATTTGTATAGCGCCCTATATGGCTTAACTAAAAGCAATTCTAAGATCCCACCCATTTTCATGTTATATTAAATATTCAATGTCAGTTGGTTGGGGAATCTTTTGTACAATTTATTATACATAAACAATGCCAACCAAGATGTGATTGATCAGCTAATGACTAGATAGATGGCTGAGATAACAGAACATGTGAGTTTCCTGCTTGTGTTCACACCTTGTGGAGCATGAACGACCAGATGCAAAAGAATTCATATATAGTTGTTTAAAACTATATATCTAATATAAATAATTATCTAAGAACATTTTAATTTTGTTTCGTCTGATCCAATCTCCAAACGAATATTAGTGTTCTACCTCAAGAGAACTGGGAATACGATTACATTTATACTCAAACTTTATACACTCTTGACACTTTCTATTAAAACTGCAGTATTTTGTCAAGCAATTAAATACTAAACCTTCTGCCTGCTGGATTGTTTTGAAGTTTTTGCTTGGAGCTCCAAAAGTGTAAAATTTAACAATGACGTCACATTGGATTCTATCATATTTAGCTTCTCCCTCCTTTCTAAAACACATAATTTAAAAAAATAAAATATATTCTTGTAAATAAATGGATTTTCTTATTTGTCATACTTTTTATTTTTCCCAAATAATCTAATAATTTATTACAATTAGGTTTTTAACCACATGACAATGAATAAAAATGAAAAATTACACAAGTCATAATTTTGTATTTAATTTTCAAAATCGGACTATTTTGTCAATAAATATTTCTTTAGAAAATAATTTATATCAGTTTATTCAGAAAAAAAATTTTCTGCACGAATGCGACTTTCTTCCAACAAACAAGAGCTTGTTACAAACGAAGTTAGTTGAAATGATAAATTTTCAACGTAATTTCAACCAGTCAATATGTTTACTCAACGATGCCATTTACTTCTGTGTTGATGTTTTTACAAATAACGTATCAATCATTTTCAAAATTACACCAAACTTTGCCTTTCTATGTCCCAAATATGAGTACTAAATATTGTCGTTTCATACAAATATAAGTCCATCTCTTATCGATATCGCCACTAATAACGGATAAAACAGATCGTAACATCTCGCAAGATCGCGAAAATGTTGAACGATGACAATGCTGTTTAAATCGAGATATTTTGAGATCAGTGTCATCCTATAAATTTTCCACTTAAAACGAAGAATGAAATACATTTCTACGAATGACTGCTAAAAAGGGTACGGAAATTCATTGAAGAATAGTTGCAAAATACATTTTAACTTGGATTTAGATTTCCTTCGCTACGGCGGGGCACATATCAAAACAACGTAGTGATTTTCATAACAATCACGTAGCCCATATTTTCTAATCGTATTTATACAATAATTCTGGAACGTTAAACAAAAATAAAACATGTGTGGTGTCTAAATGTATTTTTTTACAATTCTAGATTTTTATTTCGATTATAAAACACCATTTAGTTTATCACTGCTACGTTTTTTTTATGCGATACCCCCCATTCATGGCGTTATATTAGCGACATGGCAATGCAATTTTAGTTACGAGAAGTTTTGTTGCGAAATTGTTAATACGAACAATAATTCTATTGACAAACAAAGTTTAAGCTTGAAATAGTGGACACGGATGTCTTAACAATCCTATTCGTACAAGAATTTCATATTTAAGCGACTTATTAATTTGAAATTAACGATTCCAGTGATGCAACATAGACAGTCGGCGGGATCAAGACTGCGTTTTGCTCTGTTTGTTCAAATACACGGAAACACGGTTAAAAAAAATTGTAATAGCGGCGAGATTGCGTGCGCACAATGCGAGTAAGACGCTTCCGTTTCTAGAAGCCATGCTGCTTTTAGCAGTAGAATCTCAGTGTTTACCATGACACTTCTTCGATTCTAGCGACGATGGGGGACTTTTTTTCGAAAAGAAATGAATTTGTCTCAACATAAATATTACTTAGGCTTATATTTTTTTTCATGTATCCCATCTTGTTATTCTGTAGACACAATTTTCCTGATGTAGTTGTAGGCAAATGTTCGAAAGGTGTATCTATTTTTTGTCTGCAGAGCTTTCATCACCTTAGAGAAATATCCTTGTCAACTAAGATGCTGAAAGACAACACCTGAAGCAGTAGAAGGCAAAGCTTGTTTGTGACCAATACAGATCCAGATCCATACTCTCTGACATCAAGGCTTGATGAACTTGTAGGATGTGAAAAAAATGTGGCCCCGGCCCCATTTACCCACATTTCAATACCGTAGACTCCTCAGTAGCTATATATGGTAGTGGGAGAAATAATCATCATTCAGACCACTATTTTTTAGGGGATTAAAAGTTTGGAATAATAACCTAATAAAATAATGGTACATAATTATTATTACACTTTTTTTTCTAAAATGAATCCCGAAAATTCTTCTGCAAAAAAATATCTAAATAGATTCCAAAATGTTACATATAGTTAGTTATTTCTAGAGACATCTCCTCTATTCCATATAAATATTACAGACAGTCAACTTAACATAATTGAGAAATATTGTCATTTTAACTCTGTATGGAAAAATCAATTGAAAATCAACTTGGATATCTATATTAAGTATTTGATTTTAGTTGTATTAACTAGAAAATGTAATATATTTTGACAATTTCCTTTTGAGTTCAATAAAGTATTTTGTCAATCATTGCTACATGTAGTTTTAACAAGTAGTTTCATGCATTAAAATTAAGTTAGAGCATTTTCACAAATTACTATATTCTGACATGTAAACCTCAAGAGTGATATGATCCAAGTAATAGGTAGACATATGTGTAGTGTTAAACCCAAGATTACTTTGCTGATCTTGGTCATCTCATGATGACATTCAATTATTTAATAATGACCATACATCATTGCAATTCATATTTGGAATTCATGCAGGAGAATTGCATATAATTTGACTTAGTAGAAAGTTTTTTATCTTTGAAAACATGACAATACATATTGTTTTTTAGCTTTTGTTAATGGCTGTTGACAAACATCAAACATCGGGACAAACTTTTAGCAATTTTAAACTAATGTACCAGGTAACACCACAAGCAAGTATGACGTCACAAAAGCGTGTTGTTTTGACGTCACAATGTAAGCTTGCCATCACAATGGCTGCTAAGTCACGGAAATCTTAGTCTGTACCATGTCAGCAATTTTGATTGGTTTTAGAAAACATAACTTTCTTTTCTTCCATTTGATACTATGATGTTAAACTAGTGAATGATTTGTTAGAAAATAAAAAGTTGGAATTTGCTTCTTTTATACAAAATCATGAACTTGTTTAATATAAATTATATTAAATGGAAGGTCTTTTCCTATATCTAAGTAATAGAAATGTTTTTCTCACAACTAAGCTGTTATCACTTTTAAGCTCATCTGGTCTGTAAGGCCCAATGGGCTTATCATGGCATGACATGGTGTCTGGCGTCTGTTGGTCCATCTGTCCGCCCCTTTGTAAACATTGTGCTTTTTCATCTTCTTCGGCAGATGCATAAGGCCTAGAAATCTGAAACTTTGTGTACAGACTCCTTGACTAGCAAGGATTATAATTTATAGCTTTGTTGGCCCGGTAGCCCCCTAATAATTGCCACAAGTGCCACACCCTTAAAACCTATTTTCGTCTTCTCCAGTAGCATATGGCCTAGAAAGCTGAAACTGTGTATACAGACTACTTGACTAGTATTTATAGCTTTGGTCCTGTGGCCCCCGCTAAGGGGGGAAAACGTCGACCACACTGTAAAGCAACATAAAATATTAAGCCCGATGAGCCAATGAGTCTATGTCTAATCTTTGTGAAAATATCAGAACGGATGACATCACATGTACGTCTTTTCTATAATCAATGTGATGCTGCCAACGTAGTTAACGATGGTATGAAGTAACCACTCATGTCTATCAGTCTTGGATGTAGATCACCACATATCTTGTACCACAGAATCATATGATAAATGTTAAATTAAATCTGTCAATCTACATTTATTCACATTTAGTAATGAATTAAACAAATTTAAAATTTAAAAGTCATCCTCTGGGAATATCCCTTTGTAATAAAAAGAAAATATTTTCCTTAGCAATAAAAATGGTATTTCACCTAAGAGAAACATTTTTGTGACGGATTTGCTAGAATAATAAATACTGAATAGTTGTTTCCTTGATGTTAGAATTTTATGATAAAAAATTAAATAGCAGTTTTTCTTGTATTTCATGTATGTATCATTACATTTTAAAGACATGTTAACCTTGATATATATTTCTAACAAAGATTTTCACATACACATCATCCCCCCACCCTTTTTACAAAAATATGATTTTGATATTATATATTTTATTTAATTCTAAATATTCTTTAATATCAAATAGATAAGTTTCATATATACAATAAGATATTACTCATAAAATTGATACTTGTAGCCTTACTTCTCTACTTTTAATAAAAGTAGGCTAAACACACGTTTATAAAATTAAAATCATGTCCAGTAACTGTCACGGATATGGATAAATAACTTACCATTTATCTTTCATAAATCATTTCTATAATAATATGATAATCTTTATTTGATTTATATTTTTATAACACAGACCGTAAGGATTCTTGGAAATGGCAAATGTGACGAGATAGCCTAGTCTGACATTTGCAACTAAGCCTGAGTCTAAGTCTGCCGCCACTTCGGCAGTTGAAATTCGTTTTTGTGACCAACATAAACAACGTAAATTGGCATAATCGAGAAGAAATAATACATATAATATGATCATAGCGCATTTCTTACTTATAAGGGCTGAACATATCACTTAAAGCAATGGTAAATTAATTACGTAATGTAAACACTATGACAACCGGAAGTGCCTTACTCGCAAAGCAAAGGGAGGTTACTCGTACTGGAATTTCTCTTAAGCATTGGAGTAACGTGGAACCGTAACACCGTGTATGGCACGGTCAACGTGTTGGGTAAAAACGCATCTCGCTTGAAAATCAAATACGATTACGGTTAATTTGTATATATTTGAGCAAGAAATGTCATATAGATTTCATACATATCAAATACAAATCAAAACAGTCAAATTTCTCACTCATATTTTATTGGCAAACGACATCTTTGTGAAAATTCTTCATGACGACTATTTGACATCATGCGAATAATGCAAGTCAGTAGTAGTCGATAAACGAAGTGTTGCGGCTAAATATTACGACAATTAACATTGTTTTAGACTAATGTGATAGAACTAAATTACAATAGTGTTGAGTTGACTAATTTTATTTATTGATATGACTTGTTATTTTCCACTCCGAACCGTTTGAAATATGGAGAAAAAAATTACGACATTGACCTCGCTGAAATACCGTTATCAGCTGTTATGCCTTTATTTGGCGCGAAGCGACCCATGTGACTGTTGAACAATCAATACTCGATGTGATGTTTTTAACGTTATTTTGGAATATTTGCAATTTTTATGAACAACAATTATTTGACAAGGAATTGCATCACATGAGTTTATTCAAGTTTTGAGGATTATGAGATTCTGAAAAACGTATGTTAATTACGTTGATAAGTTTACAAGTGTTTTTCAAAAAACGATCGTTTGATGTTTACATTTGCCGACAAAGTCTTATTTTCTCTATAGTTTTATGACGAAGAAAGATTTTATTTCGGAAATTCAAAGAGTAATAGGATAATATTTTCAGAACAGAATGATCTAACACTTGAGTATTTTAAAAGCACTTTGAAACAAACTTTGCCACGTTCAACAAGATAGGTAAATTCGCTGTTAGTAAGAAAAACACGCACCTGCACGTCGCATTTCTTATTGAAAATACGTTCGATATTTTTAATTCGTCACGTCTTGATAACGGAAAACTTTATCCCTATAATTATTTCACCACGAGAAAGGCAATGGATTTGTGATTCGAAAAATATTAACTTTGTCAACATTTACGGAACTTCGTCACACACGTTTGTTGTTTGTACGTCAAAGGGTCAAATTTCAATGATGTGTCAGTCAATTAGTAATATTTAATTAAATTAGTTAAATGTTTAAATGCATCATTAAACTTACGATTTACTAGAGGTTTAAACTGAACTCAAAAAGGATATTAAAAAGCAACTCCGTGAATTTCATTACAGGTTGGTTTCATGATTTAAATTCAAATGTATAAAAAATGACACTTATTTGATATACTATTAAACATGAAGTTCAGATAAAACGTTATCAACTCATAAATGCAATTCTGAATGCTTTAGATATGTTACAATCGTGTCAGTGATTAACTCATGCCATTGTTCAGTTTCCCCATCATCACCGCGTCTTTATATCATCCTGTTGTCCAATGGCTTTAATCGATTCGTCCCTTCAGAAGTCAATAATTCTCGATGAGATAACAGTAATTGTGGATTTTGGCAAACATAAGCAAAGGCGCTTTAACATAGACTTCATTGTGTAATACATTCGATCTTTGACTAATTCATTATATTTGTTGGCATAATACAACATAACTGAATCATGTTGATACATTATTATTAAAGGAAGCCCATGCACTCTAATCCATGTTAGCAATGGTGTTTGTTTAAATGTATGTCGATGGACTCCGTGTGTCGATAACATATGATAACAGAACCAGGTTGACCTAGATAAAGACAGATTGTGATATCTACTGATACGATCACGTGACTATCAACATCACGAGACATGTATTTAGGGGCGGGTAACAGTTCAACTTTGTAAGGTAAGCAGTAAGAATTAAAGACAAGAGGATATATCACTCTGTGTGTCGGGGAGACATGACCTGAAACTAAATACATGTATGTATGTTTATATTTCTTGTACGATATATCCCTGTTTACAATGCCTTTAGAAAATTGGTGTAAAATAAAAGTAATCATTACAAAAATAAAAGAAAATTTAATAACCAATTGATATCCCCTTAGTTTGAGAGAATTTCCCTACAGATAAAATATCTATTTTCTGTATTAATCACATTAATCAGAATGCAGCATTAAATATATCCCTTCCCAGGAAGAGAACAAAGAAAACGTAATCTGGGGGAAAAAGGGATTCCCAATATTTGTCCATGCTACGACCTATTAACTCCTTAAATTGAAAACGAGGCTAAGGTTGCCTCCTACCTCCTGGTAGTGTAATGGCTGTATGCAACTCGTTAGTTTTTTTTTTATTTTATGAGCTAGAACTGTCGTTGTCTGTAAAAAAGAATTGCAATAAAGCAATAATAACAAAGATATAATGAATAACAATTCATTCAGGTAACACCACAAACAACCCTTATAATGGATAGTTATAGTCGTGGTAAATTCATAGGTCAGATGATTGTGCAAGCAGTCCGTCAGATTGATTGCCTTTCTTATTATCACTGTATCACTACAGCTGCGTGTTCACTTACCTGAGTATTCTAGTGCAAATATCATGTAATTTGGAAAGTTTTTGAGGCATCTTAGCATTGCGAAAAGGAAACTGATAACGTGAAAAAAATTCACTGTATAAGTTAAAATGTATTTGCGTTATCATTCCCGTGTTATACCAAACGATGCATTTATTTCGCCTTTCAAAATAAACATTATTGAGTGAAATAAAAAATGACATTTGCAAATATTTATTTACAGATTATGAAAACAAATCTTTTGAAATTATAAGGATATGATAATTGCTATTTTGGAATGCTAATTACAGTCCAAGCCATAACGTTATTTGATTTGATATCACAAACACAGGATAATACAAAATACAGATACCACAATGTCTAGAATCAGAATTTAGAAACCACTGACATAAAAATATTCAATTCAAAAGGTCAGACATAAAGGCTACAAATAAAGACATATGCAGTTTTGTATGACCAACATATTTATACATATGAAAACGTAGCAATAGCACGTTTTTATAGGGAATATAAATAGAAAACTGTAGCCATGCGATTCTTTTATCTTACACAAAATGAATTAAAATTGTTCACACAAAATGGCCGCCAATGGATTTTATGTGACTGTCCATACTTTGTCCCCTCACTATGAATGATTGGCTTATGTAGTGAGACACTGTTAAATCAATACATTAGCATCAACTTACATTTATAAGTGAAATGTGTAAAATTATTTAAAAAAACATGCCACTGCCCCTTTAAAATATAGAATGGATTTCAAGATATATTTTATTGTAATGTATACTAAAATCCAAAAGAAACGTCCCCTCTATATTTGATTCTCGATTCTCGATAGAACAAAAAATATAACAAAACGATATCTCTTTACCTTAACCACTGCATTTTGTGCGTTTCAGCGATGTGTTTCTTCAGATTCTTCAGTGCCTTGGCATATTTATAAGAATGGTGTCATTTTTTAATTATCTTTCGTCATTTTGTATGTGTGTGAAAAATCAAAAGGGGACGTTTCTTTTGGATTTTAGCTTATTTTACTGTAAAGCACTTGTAATTCAAAATGTATATTTTGAAATCAAACAGAAAATTATTTGAATATAAAGTTGTGATTATTTAAATTGTTATTCTTTAAACGTGTGTAAAATATGGCTTCATAATGTCTCACAGCATACATGTAAGGTAAACACTTAATTAAAACTTGAAACTCATTGATTCTTGCTCTGAATGGATGTATATAATAAAACTCTACTTATGTAAATATCTGTAAGTTACCATTACTATTTCCAATTACAAAGAATGAAATGAGTTCAAAATCCTCAAAATTGATTTGTTCAATGCAAATTTCTTTTTCGGATAATATTCAATTTGAATAAACACAGATTTGGAAACCGACAGATTAATGTCAAGTATATATTTTTTTCTATTGCAAAGCATTCAGATTTCTAAACATTTCTTTTCGAATGATTTATCCACTTGGAAGGTAACATTTGAATGATCAATATTCTAATATGATCCTCCAAACCACAGTTAGTTTGTGCTACAGCTTTAGTTTACAAAAGATAAAGCTGACTCTGTTTGTAGGGAGAAAACTAAGGTGAGAGAAAGATTAGGAGAGCTAGCTAGTATTCATGTTTCATAATGTTGTCCTTTCATTTAATTACAGTAGAACACGGATAAAGCGAACACTCGGATAAAGCGAACAAATTTTCAAGTCCCACCCCTATATGATATCATTTAAATTATATGCGTATAGCGAACACCGGATATTGCGAACTAAATACATTGGTCCCTCGGAGTTCGTCCGAGTTCTACTGTATGTGGGTTTGTTGACATTGATAACTGAACCCAAACGTGTCAAAAACTTGCTGCAATATTATTTTCATAATCCAATTACGTGTGTATTGCTTCGTAAACTACAGACTAACTTAAGGCTAGTTATTCAGCGTAACGAATAGGTTCACAAAGCTACCCAGCTGGTATATCTCGATATTATATGTTTATTCATAAACGATCGCTGATCGAGTGTTGCAGTGTAGGTTGGCAAGGGTCTGTACCTCTGTCTTCTAGATATTCATTGTCAATTAACCAATCATGTAAAGTACGGGTTCAATGCGACAAGTCTTCGTAGTTTTGTATGTAGTACAGAGTGATTTGTTGCACTGTACGTACATGTATTTGAGGGTCTTAACATCCACATGATGCACGCGCTTCTTCGGAAAGTGCTTATTTTCATTTAATACAAGTTCAGCACCCAGGAAAATGTTTATAGGTATAATGCCACAACGCCTGAAACCAGGGGTTTAGTAACAAACAGGTTTAGTATACATGGTATTGTAAATTTTAGATTTAAATGAAAGGTAGATTTTCACTTCAAAAGAGTCTTTAGAAAATATGCTTATCACTTCTCTGCAAAACAATACAAACTTAGACCAGTAAAATGATATACATGTATATTACATATGTTAATTTCAATGTTATAGGAATACTTAACTTTATTGATAGCCTTAATGATATGTGTTTTGAATAATAAAATCAAAATTTTTCATACGAAGTTTAAAGGGGCAGTAGCACGTTTTTTTGGTAATTTTTTATTTTAATGTTTTTACTTATAATTGTAAGTTAATGCTAAATGTAATATTTTGACAGTGTCAAAAATCTCATTACACAAGCCAATCGTCCATAGTCAGAGGACAAACTATGACGATTCACATAAAATCCATTGGCGGCCATTTTGTGTGAACACCTTTAATTCATTTTGTGTAAGAAAAATGAATTGCATGGCTGAACTTTACAATATAAATTTGAATTATTACTTCTCCATTTAGTTTAAATACATTGTCTTTCAATTGAAACCATTAGTTTTCATTTTCCTGACATCACCAAAAACGTGCTACTGCCCCTTTAAACATTTTGTGTTTTAGATTTTCATATATCTATCAAGTATATACACGAATCTTGAATTTCATAATGACGTATTATTCATAAAGTGTAGCATGATTAAGATACTTTGTATGTAACCATGTAATTCACAGAAATGAGTACAATCCTGTTTACAGAAAATACTCATAGAAACAATTTGAAAAATTCTTTATTTCATTGTTTTAATATAATTATCTATTTAACTTATCTAATTTATAACCTTTAATCTCAATTTATTTAAAGATCAATACTATAGTTAAATAGTTAAGATACCTAGAATACAATCAACTGACTTTGCTGTAGAGTACAAGACAAATTGTGAAATTCTAACTTGTAAATAAATATATTGATGTAGAGGATAGTGTTCAATAATGAACTAATATGAGTGAGGTTTGTTAAAATATAATTATTAAAATAGTTCTATTCTGTACGCATTTATAAACACTAGCGTAATCGAACATAAAATTGCAGTAAATGGAAATCAAAAGTCTAAATGAGTGTTTGATGTCTCTCTGTTATTTAAGTTGGAGTGAATGTTATCAAGTAAGGAGTAGTACCTCAAGGGTAGTTTTTGTGCAAAGCTAATTATAAACCTCTTATTACTTTAAAAGGACAGTAGCAAGTCTTTAGGAGGAATATAACGTGATGTCAGGAAAATGAAGATAACTGGTTTCAAATAAAAGATCATGTATTTTAGAATTTCAGTAAATCACAGTAGACTGTATGAAATCACTTTATCAATTTATCGACATGACCGATTGCAAATTAAATAAAAATCTTTGTGCAATAACAAAATTCAGGTGCATCTGATATAAACATAATTAAGTTCTTCGTTCAAAATTACATGAAATGAACGAATATGTATTGTTTTGAACATATACAGCAGTAACATTACATTGTTAATTTCATTTTTATTGAAATGAAATAGATCTCGAGAGTAAGATTCCATTTCCTTTATGAAATACAAATTACCAAATACACCTTACTTAAATGTAACCAAAACAAGAGGTTAATACTGAAATCACCTGGAGCACTGGATTAACATTTTATATATCATGAAGACGTACTTTTCTATTTGTTAGCATGTTGGCCTTAAATTTCATGACAAAAAAGGATAATTTGGTCGTTGTTAATCCCTCATTGCTTGACTAACAATATGACATTATGAGAGACTCCAATACGTCCGAATTGTTTTATGACGTCACTCGAGTGTTATGCTTTGCGTATTTATTCATCCCGACTGTATCAAGATTAAAAATATTTCACCGATAGGACAGAAAAACTTAAACTGGATCATGCAATATACTCTCTTACGAGCTCCAAAGTGTATTTATCTCGCCAGTATTCTGACGGTTAACAATTCTATATATACAGATTTAAGATGGCGACAGCAGGCAAGCTACAGGACGACTTCCTGACTTGCAGTGTGTGTATGGAGGTGTATGAGCAGCCTGTAACACTAGCCTGTCAGCATACATTCTGCAAGAACTGCCTGGGCAAATATCTACAGACAAAAGAAGAAGCAGTGAGAAACAAGACCATCCCCTGTCCCACGTGTAGACAAGAGACCCCAGTGCCTCACCCTGACAGACCTGTGGAAGAATGGGCGGGGCAGCTGAAACCAGGACTGCTTCTCACTGGACTCATGGACTCAGTTGTACAAGGTAACTTTCAAACAAATAGAGATTATCCTTGAACAAAAACTACTGCCTCAATATATATGCTTAATCGCATGATATATATGATAACAAAGTGTCAGCCCCAGAGTCCATGTTTTACACGTGATAACATAACAATTAGTAATTTAGTGTTTTATCAAACCAAAGTACTGTGTTTTAACTGAACTTTTTGAACCAGTCAATGCAATTCTTATAAATTGAAATTGTCTGCAACCACAGATGAAATTCCAAACTTCGATGTATGGTACTTTTTGTAACTCCATTGTTAGACATACTGATGACTGAGTTTACCCTTTCCTTGATGAATGAAGCTGTTAATGGAAACTATTGTATACCAAATAATTGCATTGGTTACACACGCATTATAATCTTACTTTTCAGGTCCTGATCTTTGCTCAGTGTGCAAGGTAGAAGGGAAGACAACTCCAGCCACACACTGGTGTTCAGAATGCGAAGCTCTATTTTGTGATGGGTGTCTGCAACTGCATGGCAAAATGCCTAACTCATGGAAACACCAAGCTGTACCAGTCTCAGACAAAAATCCTCGAAGAAAGAAATTCATCTGCAAGGAACATGACAAGAACATGAAACTCTACTGCACAGATCATGACAAACCCGTGTGTACTGTCTGTTGTAGTATTGACCATAGAGTATGTAAAGAGGTCGTCACAATCAAGGCTAAGCTGAGAGAGGTCAAATCAAAACTTCATCGTCATCAGCACAATTTAGCAGATAAAATTGGTTTAATAAATAGCGAGGTTCAAAAATTGGATTTGCAAGGGAAAACCCTTTGGCTGATAGGTCCATCCTGGAATCAGAAATAAGGAAAACCATACAAGAAGCTATCGATGCACTGAAACAGAAGGAAAATCAACTGATTAGACAGGTAAAGGATCAAACAGAACAAGACCAGCATATGTTGAGGTCGATGATGAAGACAAAACAAATGGATCTACAGCTGTACCAGCAGCAGTCTCAGTCCATCCAGCAGGCCCTGGAGTTGGAGGATGAGGCGCAGCTGTTTGAGATATATCTGTCGTCTGGATCAGGAGCTGGAGGTGACGTCACAGGCACACAGAGGAAGGATGAAGCAGATGTAGCTAGCCTGAACCTTGTACATAATCTTGAAAATCTTAAGAAAGAAATTGGAAAGATGGATATGAAGATTCAACATACTGACAGAATAGACTTGGCTGCTACACCTGTACTTGATGAAGTTATTGAAGCAACAGAAAATGTGAGAGACAGTTGCTGGGTACCAGATTGTTTGGTTATGATCACTGATGATACTAAGGTCACTCTTTTGGCTGATCGTTGCAATTTCCTTTTGAAGTCTTGTTACACTAAAGCAGAACAGCAATGTTCAAGTGTACTCAAGGTGTCTGGTAAGCCCTGGTGTATGACACTTATCAGTGAAGGTGAGGTAGCTGTGTCTCTCCCTGACTCACCGTGTATTATCATAGTTGCTGTGACTCCGGACCTGACACTCATGTCTACAATACAGACAAGTAAGAAGTACTGGGGTCTGTCTACTCTGGATCAATCAACACTGGTGGCTGGTGCCCAGTCTCCACCTTCTGTGGATCTGATTGATATGCAGGGAAACATCTTGAAGACCTTCACAACACTCCCTACAATAGGAAAGAGATTCAAATATCCTCAATACATCCATGTGACCAGACAAGGAACTATCCTGGTGTCAGATTCTGGTCTGAAGTCTGTCATCTGTCTGACACAGTCTGGAGACATTGTATTCACATACACACCTGCTGGAGATAGAGCTCTGATAGGTCCACGTGGAATCACAACCACCAGTACAGGAGACATTCTAGTAGCTGACCGTGAAACACACAAAGTGATACATCTCACTAACTCAGGGGAGTTTATTAGAGACATTCTTACAGAAGAGAATGGTGTAAAGTATCCAACTGGTCTGTGTGTTGATGGAGACAAACTGTGTGTTACAATGTATCACAAGGGATTACACAAATACAGGTTTCAAGGGAGCTAGATGGTGATTTGTTCACTATTTGGGAGCAATCAATTTCAAAAATGACATTTACACATTTGAAAACATTTATAGAGACCCAACATATAATTTTCGGATTCAGTGCAAAATGTAAATATCAAGTCTTATTTGACTGTTGATAAATGATTGAATTCAATGAAATAAGTTGTCTACATTGATGCCAAAAATGTTATTTAATCTTTAATTGATGATTTGATAGCAATATGACCTTGGAACAGTTGTTATATTGGATGGAATTATGACAAAACAGGTATCACATGACTAAATATTGAATGTGCTTAATCAACTAATATAAACAAGTGTGTGGTTTTAATGAAAACAGTCAGTGTATCTTAAATCTTTTTTCAATTACATGTATAGTTTGTGTTTAAAGTATTCCACTATATTTACTTATTTTTATCATCATTCTTTTGATAACTACATTAAGATTATTCTGATTTATGATGTATTTGTAATATTGGTTTTTCAGTAAAAAATAGAAAACCGAAATAAAAGGTCTATTGGAAAACTCACTTTTTTTTATATCAAATTCAAACTAAAATATTTCCCTTTCATGCGACTAATTACAAAATGTATGTTAAACCCTATCAGAAAGGAGTGATTTTGTTTACAAACATGCCAGTCGGATCGTGCCTGCAAAACGAGGAAATGGACATGTAATTTGTGAAACACATGCAGAGTGTCAATAATTCCCAGTAACGGATAAGAATGTGTTGGCAATGGATTGTCTGGTATATTTGTACCTTTACTTGAACACTTGTGAGTTAATAACCCTTAACCCTTTGCTTCTAATTTTGGATATATGTCAGAAGACATCATTGGTCGATCTAGAAAACCTCATGAGTGTCACGGGCTAGAACGCAAAAATCGTGCACTAAGATAGCGGCCGGGCGGGTGAATCGGTGCAATCGTGTCGATTCTTCTGCCTGACTATTACTCAATAACCTTATTTGAACAAGAATTGAATTTCATAATGTATGTCTGTCCATATTAGTATATCCTGTTCTCGTAAGACAAACTTTAGCATAACTGACTTGCAAACGCGCCAGTTATACAATTGTATCTGGTTTATATTTAACCGTGTGGACAGTCATATTATGAAACTCATTTCTTAATGACCTGACTGGTGACAACACAGTGTCAAGGCACCCGATTCCATGCACATCAAAGAGCGTTGTGACGCGCTGTCTGTCTTCATTGACAATTTCGAGAACCCCCGATGATGAAAACGATAAACAATAATAATGACATGTTTTAAGCCTAATATCCAGTGCAAGCACTGCTCATTGGCTGGACATTATTACCCTGAAGGAATTGTACTTTCTAATCTGCTATGAAGCGCTCTGCGCGCCCACACAGGTCCCTACTTCCCGTATTCAGGTACCCAATTCTACAGCGGGGGGACTGAGTGCAATGTGGATAAAGCACCTTGCCAAAGGACACAACACAGTGTAAAGCCGAGGTCACAAATTGTTGGTGTCTCCACCTGGATTCGAACTCGGCTCTTTGGTGCTGCAGGCCAGCACGCTAGCCACTACACCATTACGCTCCACAGAGTGTTTGAAAACATGAACCCGTCATTGTCAGTAGCAATGTTTAACATCGACGTGTCTGCAAGTGGCATTATGTCACGAGGGACATTTGATAACTGTATCTTTTACATTCAATATACACAATGTCAAACCAACACCCTAAACACGTCGAGCACTAGATAACAGCTGATAGCCTACACTAGATACTAGACAGTAATAATACCTGGATGCAAATTTGTTATCTTTGAAATATTTACATGAAACCTTACATTTCTTCACCTTTTTAGCTCACCTTTACAAAGTAAATGTGAGCTTATGTCGTGGCGCTTCGTCCGTCGTCCGTCTGTCTGTCCGTCTGTCCGTCCGTCCGTCCGTCCGTCTGTCCGTCCGTAAACTTTCAGGAAAAAGACTACTCCTCCTAAACGAATCCAGATATCATTCTGAAATTGTAGTATGTTATACCCATGGTGATTCCTCACAGAAAGGTAGACGTTTCAGTTTTGAGAATCCAAGATGGCCGCCATGGCAGCCATATTGAATTTTCAATTAGATTTCAGGAAAAAGACTACTTTTCCTAAACGAATGCAGATATCATTCTGAAATTGTAGTATGTTATACCCATGGTGATTCCTCACAGAAAGGTAGACATTTCAGTTTTGAGAATCCAAGATGGCCGCCATGGCAGCCATATTAAATTTTCAATTAGATTTCATGAAAAGACTACTCTTTCTAAACCAATCTAGATATCATGCTGAAATTGTAGTATGTTATACCTATAGTGATTCCTCACAGAAAGGTTGACGTTTCAGTTTTGAGAATCCAAGATGGCCGCCATGGCAGCCATATTGAATTTTCAATTAGATTTCATGAAAATGACTACTTCTCCTAAACCAATCTAGATATCATTTTCATATTGTAGTATGTTATACCTATAGTGATTAATCCAACAAAGGTAGCCGTTTCAGTTTTGAGAATCCAAGATGGCCGCGATAGCAGCCATATTGACTTTTCAGCTGCAGATGACACATCATTATTACTAAATTTTAAGCTTTCATCAAGTGATCACTCGCACTATATAAATTCACTAATTTGAACTTACTAATCATAATATTATCTTGAATATGAAATATTTAAGATTGTCATGCAAGTTGTTCTATATTTTTAAGTGTTTCTAAAACATTAAGATGAAAGACAAACATAATTAATTAATTTGTTTAAAATATTTATGGCTGCATAAACTAGCTGCAAAAACCCAATGACATTAAACATCATGTTGAATTTTAAACAATGGTATCTCCCTTATATTCCTTTTAAATACCACACAAAAGGGGTCAACCAGAGTTCAGATATTCCTATGCTTTTCTAATACACATCCCAATACAGGCTGCTAGCATCACAGTCTCAGCTGCTAGTCTGTTGCATAATCAACCTGACCTGATATGATAGAGCATTATGCTATATGGCCATGTGTATGCAATAAGAGTTATGGAAATTAGACTTGTATTCTCATGACAGTGATATGTTCTTTTTAAGAATAACAACTTACACAAAACTTGTCAACAATAAGCTTTGTGTTTAGCAATCTACATGATAAGTTGATGTGGAAAGAGTTATTTTGCATCAGGTTCCAGTTCCTGTGTTTTACTCATATTTGTACCATTTCTATATCTAACAGAAGTTCTTCTTGACACAAAATCAATTTAGGACATAAGCTAACTATATTTTGTGAAATTATATATATTTTTCACAACAATTCATGTTCTCTCATGTCAAGTCTTTTAATACCACACATAAGGGCTTAGCCAGAGTTCAGGTTTACATGCTCAGCACACTAGGATGCTTCTCCAAATATACGTACACAAAGCCAAATACACAAATTGCTACACTCTCCTTAAGGATCTGGGGCTAGCAGCCCTGCCTGCTTGTATATTGCATAGTAATCATGACCTAATTGATAAATAGAACATAATGGACTTTATGGAAAGTATATAAATTGTCTTTATGAAAAGTATACTTGTATTCTATTAAAAGTAATACTTTTTACAAATAACAATTTAAAGTCAAGAATCAGCTTTTGTGTACAACAATCTGCACGATGAGTTAATATTAACAAGTCAAGAATCTGCTTTTATGTACTGTAATCTACATGATAAGTTAATAATAGAGGTATTTTGTATCAGGTTCCAGTTCCAATACCATGTGTTTGATAAATACCTGTAAAACTAAATGATAATTGTATCATGCTGAAGGGGTTCTGGGAACAACATGTCATCATAGAAGTCATTATTTTTCAATTAGATTTCAGGCCTAGTACTACTCCTATTAAATCAATTAAGATATCATTCTGAAAAGTGAGTATTTTTTTATATAGTGATTCCTGACAAAGACGCATTTATTTTATTATCAAGAATCCAAGATGGTCAATATGTCAATTATATTGAATTTTCAATTAGATTTCATGAAATTCATTGAAAAGAATACATTTCCTGATCAATCAAATCAATGTCATTATATTTGTATTGATACGCTTGTTGTAATATTTATCAACACTATAAATACAGTTACAAAAAACTGTATGAATCATCTTTATCTGCGAACAGCCTGAAGCATGACTGTTTTAATAAATCCTTTTTAATAAAACATAAAATGATAAAAGTTGTTCACTCCATCAGTGGGTTACATAATTCCTGACACTTCATATATGGCAAATAACATAGCCAGTGAGGGATAAATATACATTTTTTAATCATCTATATCTGATTACGGTCTGAACAATGATTATCTAGATAATTATAATGATCATTCAATTCAAACAAATCCTTTTCAAAAGCATTTAAAATGATTAAATTTGTTCACTCCCAACACTAACTGTTAGGTTTTTTACTCCTTTGTTCCCATGCAATTAATTTATTCCAAATTGAAAATTTTGGTTAATGAATAACAAATTATCTTTTATTTTTTTTGATATGCTAATAAAAGATATCATTTAATATTCATCTTCAAAACTAATTGAACAGCTGTCTGAACAATTCTTTTTTTACAAAGTCTTTCTCACCAATTCTCTCTGTTAGTTAAGATACTTCAATAAACATATTACTGAGTTGACCTCCAGATTATTTCCATATCAAACCTCTCTTCTACCCCCACCCCTTCTATCCCCCCTTTCCCACCTCCCTTTTTTTCTCCTGTCCTTCCATTGCAAACCTCTCTTCTATCCTCCCCAACCACCCTCCCCCCCCCCCCCCCCTTTCCCCTCCTATCCTTCCAGCCCCTCTCCTGCAACTCTCCTCTAAAGAGTATCTGTATTGCATATTGAAATGAGGGGAGAACACTCACTATATGGAATAACAGTAACTTACATAAGAGGATAAGTTACATAAGCTACATGCAGGTGCAAGAGGTCATCATAGGTCATCATATCTAGTAATTAGCATAAACCCCCAAGTTGCTAGCCTATTCTGACCAATCAGATTGCACTAACATATGTCAAGATTTAAGATATTCAGAAATCTTCAGTTAGAATTACATGAGACATATCACTAGCTGAATTTGTGATTTGTGTCAGAGGGATATATTCCAAATGTTTATGTGCATCATCTTTTTAGTTCTTTGGAAGTTGAGAGTGTGACTAAATGAATACTCCTAAACCAATCAAGATATCATAATGAAATTAATACAGATGCCCACATAAAAGTAGCATTTTGAAGATTAAAAAGTCCAAGATAGTCACCAATTCAGCCATAGATATACAACAAAGTTATACAAAAACCTACTGCTTGTTAACAAATCATTATTATATCATTCTTGTATTAATGTTTGTTCAAGCTCTAGTGGTTTCCAACAGAAGAATAGCATTTTAAAAGATAAAAAAATCATGATGGCAGCCATAATCAATTATCATATAAAAGATGGTTACACAAACCATTTTACCACATCATTCATTTTAAGGTGAGCTTCTGTACCCTCGGTACTTTTATTTATTATTTACACCTAAAAATGTTTTTCTAGAGAAACAGAGTCATTTTCCCTTTTGGTTTGGAACTATTTTTGTATGCGCCTGAAAGAGGTAGAGATTCGTGCACGTGACACACGCGCAAAATGTCATACATTGGGAAAATATAATTTGACAGTCAGTTGAGTTGTAAAAACAATAGTATGGCCTCTCTGCCTCGGTATTACACTCTATTCATGCAATATTGTACCAAGACATTTCAAAAAAATTCTTATTTCATTGGTTTATTTCTATGGTCGAACCTACGTTCGAACACGAATTTTATGACGGGCGATTCACCGCGGTTTGAAGCAAGAGTCTTTACTGGAGTTCTTTGTCTAAGACTTAACACCAACTGTATTACTGAAATTGAACCTGTGTCAATGTGGAATCCGAGCCACTCTAACGACTGTGTCGACACCAGAGAAATTTCTCAACCTTAGGGACAAACCCTGAACGTATCAAATCAGACGTTTCAGAAGTCCCAGCAAGAAAGCCATCATCTAAAAACGTCACTATATTATTTTACCCTCATACCGCCACTTCTTCACCAATTGTCTTGGACCTTGGTAAAAACATATGGAGCAGAAGTAAGCGCAACACCAAAAATTTGTAATAATGCATATCTCCAAACTAATAATAAATATCAATATGATGGTAAGCAGAGTGAATGTCAAATTTAATCAGCCAATCATCTCTGTTGATATAATTCAAAGCCCATTTCCAATCTTCATATTTCACACTTAGTTTATTCACGTAAGAGTTAATTCTATGAAGATCCAACATCAGTCTTTTCTTCCCCGAAGATTGTACTGACACCGTTATGGGGCTGACCACATATGGCGTGGTTTCACATTCACAGATAAGATGCTTCTCTAATAGATCGCCAATTGCCTGCGTAACAGAATCGCTATGTTTTAAGGCAGACTGATTATTAGCAATTATCATAGGAGGAGGAAGATTGACAACAGGAATCTTATAACCATAGTGGATAATTTCAATAACAAATTGAGAAGATTTGACATCCATCCAAAATTGAATATTGTTTTTGAGACGGCCCCTTACGACAATCTCAGACGAGCCCTGTTCATATTCATAGTAATCATGAGTGAGCGTTTTCGAACATACATCATCAAGAATACCATCATGAGAAATATACTCAACTGACAAGTCTTGTCCCCCACTACTGACTTCCCTGGGATGATGACGCTCCGACTGACACACTTGAACTGTAGGGGCACTCTCGCCTGGGCTGCGTTCGTTTTGCACAGAGTGTGTTGCACGAGCGATGAAATTCCTAATCGAACGACCATAGTGTCACTCTCGTGTGCACTCCAGAGTCACTCGATGTCCCTCCTGCTAAATCGGGGAGGGAGGTCGTGAGAGTAACGGAAGTACGTCAATATTGACACGGTGTTCATAACATACCAAAGACTGGCTAACTTCAATATAAAGTCTGTTTCAACACAATCACAACAAACTGATGTGAGGTATAGATTTGGTTAAAGGAAAACAATATCATATCGTTGATTTTGAAGACTATGTGTTGTTAGAATTAAACTGATTAGGCCTACATGTTTGCGATCAATTAAATTTTTTGGCCATATTGTTTACAGCCAGGCAACCGAATGCGACACTCGGTAGAGCATATAAGTCGTTCGCTCCTAGTGCCATCCGAGCATGCGCAAGATTACACTCGAGTGAGTCAAAACGAACGCAGCCCTGAAGTGGCCGAGGACTCCACACGTGAAGCATGGTCCAGGCTTTCCACTTTTCCCACGAAAAAAGATGATTGCTGCTATTCTTCAACCGATAGAAATAACACTGTCGTGAACCTGGTATGGAGGGGACTAATCAAAATGGCTAATGTTTTAGCAAAAGGGCTTTCTGGGTCTAATGAGAGATTGATCACAGATTCCTCTAATGCATTTACGGACTTGGTGATGCACAAACAAGTGACTCATCATCAACAGTGAAAGTCTCGTCCATGCCTAATATATCATATGGAACTATTTGATAGTCGTTTTGAAGAGTCCAATTTTTCCACTTGACGGCTCTAAACATTCTATTTCCAATTTCAATGTTTGTAATGGGTGGTCACGAACTCAGTGATCTATAATGTGTTGCGGCTGTTTTGCTGTGATTTGACAACGGCAGCAACGGAAACGTTCTCCGGGTAAGTTCTGCAGAAAAGGAAAGAGAACCCATTTTTTCAATCATTTGTAAACGAAAAGGTTGATGATAATGCTTATGCAACTAGATTACATCTTCTGTGGATTTCATTTGGCTAACTTTACAAAGGAGTTTGTGTATTACCATGGGTATTGTCTCAACTACAGTATACATTTTGAAAGTGATGTCCTCTCCATATCCAAATGTGTTCCCTCCCTACCCTACTGTCTGGGTCCGCTCCGCCAACAATTCGGCGAGTCCACTCCCCAGCAGGCACACGACGTCGAATGGACGTTGGATTATAGTTGAGATGTGGTCGCGACGTCGTTCAACTTAATGACGTTGTGTCAACGTCAGTAATTTCGACGTCGATAAAGACAACGTTGCTTCAACGTTGTAAATTTCGACGTTGATTTAACAACGTTGTTACAACGTCGGTCATTTCGACCTCTATAACAACGACGTTGCCCCGACGTCGGTTATTTCGACGTTGACTGGACAACGTTGTTTCAACGTCGGTTATTTCGGTTAAGGTGGCGTTTTTTCGACGTCGAGAATATAAAGATACACAACGTCATATCAACGTTGCTATTTCCGATGTCTATGTATTTATGATTTATGTTGATAAATTACCTTACGTTGTTCCGAATTTTACAACCTACGAATTATATAAGATGAAAACAAATCTGTCTCTTGTGAAACTAAATATTTTCGTTTGTTAGTGATCATTCATTAAAAACGCGAATAATTCTCTGTTACAATTGTGTTCGCATTTCGAATGCGCTTCGAGCATCCTCTAGCATGGATGAATGCGCGGTATAAATACTCTATTATTATTATTATTTAAACTTGTAAAGAGCGCCCCGTTATGAAGGACTAACTAAATTACTGTTAGTAACATCTAACAGATTACGCGACAAGAAGGCATTTGTTCTAGGATATCGTATAGAAAATTCTTTATGTGGAGTCTAGTGTTGTTTTCCTTTATTAGGTTTAGCCTTTTCCACTCCTTTTATAATTAAGCTTTTTCGAATTATCAATACAATGTATAGATATGAAATCAGTACAAAATGTACACTTTAAAAGTCATTTTCAAATATTTATAAATTTATGTAAAACAGTCATTAATCTATCAATGAATAAATAAATAAGTATATCGTTTAAAAAGCATTGTTTCATGAATAGGCTAGCACTTGAATATTCAGGAACAAATTCGCGAGCATAAACAATATTTGTCAAAAACATTTTTCCCTAAACAGCGTATGCATTGAAAAAAGTCATTTTTCTTATATTACCGACGTTACTGTGTTCGCCAACAATCATACCACATTTTCGCGCCAGCACAAATGCTTGTGACGTCATAGTTTCAACTATTACGTCACAATCTTAGTACTTTCGTCGCTATGTTTGTCGGTCGATGTAAGGGAAAATCAACGTTCTGTTAGATCTTATATCGGATCACGATTCGGGTGCACTGACATCGCTCTACTATTTTGAAATGGTAAGTATTTCCCTTCATCTATTAACAAACTTTCCATCATTGAGTTTCAGTAGTCATTCCAATACTGAACTTGAGGTTATCACACTAGACACGTCAAAATTTGAACATATCTCGTTGACTTCTGTAGGCCTAGTGCCAAGGCAACTGTAGATCTAGTACGATTATACATTATTTAAGCACTGATATTAAACTATTATTTGAAAAATAGCATTTGTTTAATTAGTTAAGTGAGTCATAATGATAAAAGAAAGTGATATGTTTCAAATCTTTGCTGTCATTCAACTTGTGTCCGCAACATTGTTGAACTCCGTACAGTGTTGTGGCATAGCATAAAGTGCTTGATATCGTAACCGGTGTTGCGCGGAGCTCGTAAAGTATTCGATCAGCTGTTTAGGAGTTCATTTGGTTCAGAGCGTTCACTATACAGTTCCGTTGTTGTTTTTTATTGATAATTGTCTTACTGTGAGCATCAGCTTAAATGAAACAGCAGTGGAATTGTTATCATATAGTGGCAATGAGTGCATCATAATCAGCGTTGTCCCGTATTATTTTTGTAGGAAAAATATCACGAAATGGGTTGTGTCCAAACCGGTTAGATTAGCAATCATCTCAGTTTAAAACTATACTATTCATCAATTATTTGAATGACTATGTCACTTGAACTATGATCACGTCATAGAAAGATATGGCTACTTACGTTTAATAAGTTTAATACTATTTGCACATTTATACATGGACAATGTAGGCCTTTAGATGTAATTGGTATTCAATAATGATAACTGAAATATCATTTGCCAAAAGTAGAAATTATACCCCCGTATTTAAGAACTAGAAGGGGTCCAGTTATATTAAATTGATTATATTTTCATTGTTAACTTTAATATGTTTTTAATCAGACTAATATAATTATGTTCAAGTCTGACTGAATGATGGCATACCACATATTATTTTCTGAACTGTTGATGGATTGAAATTTCAATTGTTTATTTCCTTGCAAAACTCAATATTGCCAGTTCTAATATTTTAATGAATGACAGTTAGAATAACAATAGGACTAAGGTTGATATCAACTCACTTAAGCTTGAACCTACATGTACGATTCATTGTATAATCATATTGTGTATATACTATATATACAAATTTATTCTAAGTTAAATTCCTCACTGACACCTTTTCACTTCCATTTCAGTAATGTTTGAAGGAATCCACGAATCAAGAAGTGTTTTAAAGATATGCGTTAGGTACTTAGGAAGATATTGTTTATATTTGAATATGATACATGAATATAAACTTTTCTCAGAGTCTGCTGATTGAGAGGGGGGAGAGAGCTGGAGACTGGCGAAGCAGAGAAGATACATGCACGTGCATCTGAGAGTTGATCTGTCAAACTACCCTCAGGTATGTATAGTTTATACTGTTGTAAATGCCATTCTACATTCATTTCATTTTTATTTTACCAGTTTCAAATGTTAAATAAGTTAACAATTAAACAATAAATCAGTTACAATGCACACAAAAGTCCTTCAAGGCAGGGTTCATAAGAACAGAACAAGTTATTAGCACATATTTGATAAGGGATCGACATATACAATTTATTTGATTGATTTTTCACTTCATTAACATCTGTTTTTTTATCGTTCTTTTGTACAGAACTTTGCTGATGGCCAACGCTGTGAAGAAACATATACAAGAATACATGATATGACGGCTTTTCATAGAAATGTATAAAAGATTAATAAACAATTATGTAAACATTTTCTCGGTTTGTTTTTGACTTGTTAATTTGTTGGTTGGAATTGATACAGCTATTTCCGACGATATACCATATTTTATATGATACGATTCCGGTCTCTATGATTCTCTGCAGTGTTATATACATTGAAAAACGTCTCTCATCATACCTATTCAGCATGATCAGAAATGGGATTAACGTTTTACCAACGTTGAAGCAACATCGTATCAACTTTCTATCAATGTTAAAGCCATGTTGTATCGACGTTGATAACGAGTTATAAATACGTCAATAAAACGTCGTTTCAACGTTGATACAATATCGTATATACGTCGAGACAACGTTATACCAACGTTGTTGCGACGTCGTATCTATTAACGTCATTTCTACGTCGAAACAACGTCAGATTTAAACGTCGCGGCAAATTTCAAATCCAATCACAATTCGACGTCAATTCAACGTTGATAAACGACGTTGTTTCAACGTTGGTTCAACGTTGGTTCAACATTAAAATGCCTGCTGAGTCCACTGCCTTGTTGATTTGTTATTTTATCAATAACTTCGTAGTTTCTGAACCAAATCAGGTCAAGTTGCACAGAAATGTTTATTATAACCAAACACTGATATGCGCGACAATATGTATGGGATTCAAGGTCGTTAAGGTCATAAAAAAGGCATTAAAGTCTCCTGTCCGCTTCGAAAATGAAAGTGAGATAAACATCATCTTGACATCTCAAATTTCTTGCAGTTTGTGAACCAAAACTCATAAGGAATGTATTCACAATTCTATTCCTGATTACCACAGTTAAAGGTGACCATCTTAACCTCGTCGATTAGGAGAAAGGAGCACTGAAAGCAGACACCTACCTCTGCTGACCTGTCGGTAATTTTGATTAGTCCCCTCCATACTGGGTTCACGACAGTGAATAATATAACCTTTCACCAGAATACCCTGAAATATTGTTGGTCATTTCTTGGTAAACACTTGACATTCTTATATTTGGTTGTCGTTTACTGATTGAAATCTGTCAATTAAACTATTTGAATCTTATATTTAACAGACGATTTAATTTGTGTTTATTTTCTGATTGCGTTATTGTGAGCAAGGGAGATCAACTTATTGTTAGACTTTTGTCACAGTTTGGGATTCATGTTGCAATTTAAGATTGCTTTCATGTTTAGCTCCTGTTTTGTAAAAGAAGGGTACGAATGTGTCACATTCATTTGCGCTTGTGGTCATGAGATATCGCTCCCCAGAGTAAGTGCTGACATAGTGTTATAATGATATAATAAATACCCTTGAACGACAAATTACATTTGTAACTGTTTCAAATTTTAATGAATTGGACATTTCAAAAGAAATGACGTACATTTAATGCATAATTTGTTTTGAAACCATATAAATGTCTCAATAAACAAAACACTTGCATACACTCTTTCTACTAATTGTAAACCTACCCCCTATCAGGTCTACATTTCGAGATGTGATGGCGAATTTAGACCTGTTTTAAGTGTCAGTTGTTTTTCTTTAGTCCTGAACTAGTTTTTCGAAAGAGTTTAAGCTACTGCTAAACTTGCTTTTATCGGCAAACTTTGCTTTAAATATGGAACTTTGCCGAATGGTTACAACACAGCTGATGTGGTTTAAAGCAGCTTTCAAAATGTGACTCACTCTTAATGTGTAATAGGCGCGTTTCAGACGCCCAGTGACAGCTGAGAATTGAATACTAAATTATAGCAACATGATGTGAAAATAAACCATTATTGGACTTTGCGTTGTGTACTTTTATTTTAATGTGATTATTTCCAGGCTGACTTGATGCTTATTAATTCTCAGTTCCAGTTCGTGAATGAGGAATAAAGTTCAAAAGAGAAACAACAATATAAACAACAACAAGATTTTATTACAAAAAGTTGGCAAACGAAAACTCAACAAGCACCAGTTCTTTCACTCAGATTTCTAAATCAGTCCTATAGGAACATGAATTTCATCTTAACTTTCTCTTAAAAGCCACCCGCACCATTTCGTAATAACGTTCAAATTACCCGTAACAAATAACCTAACTTCTATTTCTTTCCTACGCTAATTTTCCCCCTGCCCGACCTAACACTACATCCCCCTATATAACACCTAGCATCCTACTGTATAACGGGGTGGGGTGACCCTGAAACAGGATCTGTGTGGGACATCAGTACTACAAAGAGCTACCTTTGATGTTGCTTGGATCACCAAGACTGAGACAACTGAATACGGGAAACAGGTCACTTATATATAGCACTCTAGAATAACCTCTAACCCAGAACAGAGTTTATCTACTGACGGCCGACGTCTTAGCCAATCAGCGCGCTCGTTACATATCTAGCACCACAACTGGTCTACCCAATGCCCTACGCTACGAAAAACAATGGCCCTGGTGAGAAGAAACCGCGTTATTAGTGCAAAGTGAAACAATGTGCTACAAGTTTACTCGATAAACAATCAACCCAGCTACGGTAATTATGATAAAAATCCCCCTCTATGATACCCTAACCCACCTACACTATGAATTTACCCCAGTTTTCCTACATTCCTCCCCCCTTAAGTGAAGTGATTTCCCTGAAATTACTTTATCCCCCTAGAAAAGGAAAAATGGCTGAATAATGATACAACAAAAAATCTCTCAAACATAACAGTATACAAACAAAATGCGAAAATGCGAAACACGCGAAAGTGAAATAGAACAATGGACAGTCACATGTGCTCATAAGAAGGCATGAGGATACAGAAGGTCCCAATACCCGGGCCTAAAGTTCTTCAGGGCATCCTGATCCTCGTCCTCCTGCTCCTCCCTGCTCCCACGGCGAGGCATGGACCGGCGCCTCCTGGCAGCTTCTTCCTTGGCCGCTTGTCTTCTCGGGGAAAGGGAAGATGACTCCGCCTGGATGGGACGACGTGGCAGAATGGCGTCTCCATGGTCCAAAAACCGGCGATTCCTCCTGGAGGACATGGTGACGGATCCTGTAGGCTGGTGCATGGTGGTATGTTCTTCAGCCGATCTTCGTCGCTCGAAGATCTTCCTGCAGGTCTCACAGGAGAAGAGGTGAACGTTGCTCTGGTGCCGGCGGATCCAATGGTCCAGGAGACGACCATACCTCAAGAACTTCGAAGTCGGACAGCCGCTGACAGGGCACTCGGTTCCCCCCTGAGGCCAAAGAGGCCTCTCCCCTTCCATGCACTCTAATAGTTCTTCCTCGTTAGCATGGATTTCCATGCTTGCTTTGTGCTTGCTGATGCGAAAAGAAACTGAAAACAAGAAATATCATTAAAAACAAGGTACAAAAAATACTGGACACTCACAATCAAAATAAACTAAAGTTCCTGGTCCCAGTTTTATGTCCCTAGGGTGAATACGGGCACCTTGGCCGTACCACCCTTCCTGTCCTTGTCCTGACAACAGGATCTGTCCCCACCATGGAATTTGTCTTGACAACAGGATCTGTTTCCACCATAGAATTTGTCCTGACAACAGGATCTGTTTCTACCATGGAATTTGTCCTGACAACAGGATCTGCTTCTACCTCCTCTCCCTGTTGTCTATCAAATGAAACCCCAGCCTGTGTTGAGAAACGACTCTGATCAGAAATATCTGACTGAAAAACCCAGTTCTCTGGAACAAAAATGCCCTCGTAAGGTTTTAAATGATCCACATGTACCGTTATAGCTTGCTTATCCGGCTTTTTCTGAATCCTGTAAGTCCAATTTGATAATTTCTCAATCACCAAGTATAGCCCATCCCATCCTAGCCCTAATTTCTGATTTGCCTTAGGGGGATACCACCGCCAAACAAAACTACCTTCCTAATATGACCTAGATTTCAAATTTCTATCATAATTGCTCTTTTGAGTGTTTGCGGCCACTTCTAACTGATTATGAGCAAAATCAAAAATCCTCAGAAAAGTGTTTTTTAGCCATTCCACATACTCTACTGGACAGTCACTTGCTACTGCTAAAGGTGGATCACCAGCCATTAGATCAATAGGAAGGCTAATCTCCGTACCCAACATCATTAGATTAGGGGAGCAATGTGTACTCTTATGTTCGGTAGCTCTGTATGCCATAAGTAAATATGGGAAATGGTCATCCCAGTCTAAGGGTTCCTGGTGTACATAGATTGTCAACATTTGACGAAGTGTCCGGTTAAACCTTTCGAGGAGACCATCTGACTGGGGCCGATACGGGGTGGTCCTACTCTTTGCAACTCCTAGAAGCCTACAAACTTCACTAAAAAGATTGGATTCGAACTCACGGCCTTGATCCATATGGAGTTGGTTCGGACAACCAAACCTGCATATGAACTCATTTACCAACTTGTCTGCAACTGTAAGAACGGTATGATCAGGGATTGGGTATGCCTCTTTCCATTTAGTAAAGTAGTCCCCTAGAACCATTATGTACTCGTTCCCATGACGAGTCCTGGGCAATGGACCAACGATATCCATGGCTATACACTGCATTGGAGATTTGACCTGAAACTGGCGTAAGTGAGCCTTGCCCCGACCTGGACCAGGTTTGCACCTTGCACAAAAATCACAAGCTTTACACCATCTCTTGATGTCCTTAGACATACCTGTCCAAAAGAATCTGAGCTTTATTGATTTGAGAGTCCTATCTCTGCCAAAATGTCCTGCAGTACGATCAGTGTGCAGGTGTTTGAAAATACTAGCGAGGACTACAGTAGGAGCGACCAGTTGCTCACGGGGTCCAAAGAAGTCTGATTTAACTTTTCTATACAAAAGTATATTCCGAAGTATCAAGGAATTCCACTGACCAACCAAGCTCCTAGCCTCTGAACACAATTTCTGAACTTCTAACCTAGATGGCTGATCATGACTATTGCTAAGATACTCAAATACCGGTCGTATGCCTGGGTCATTCTTCTGTCCCTCATGGAGTTCGTCCCTTGTCCAAACTGGTAGCCAGTTGGTTGTAGAACTATCAAGATTATCAGAACTCCCTACAGCTGATACAACAGAGTTGTGTTCTTGTGTTTCCAAAACTGTCCCTACATGTGGATCTAAAGACTCAACTTTCTGCACTTCTTCAAGAAATCTATCAATACATTCAAACTGCGAAGCGGACTGTTCACAGTCACTGGCCCTACTGTTAACAAAACAATCAGGACATTCCTCAAAATGACATTTTCTAGATGGCCTCCGAGACAATGCATCAGCATTCAGATGTGTAGGACCTGGACGATATTTAATGTCAAAAGAGTACGATTCAATCACACTAAGCCATCGAGCCAGCATACCCTTAGCATCCTTAAAACTCTTCAACAAGATCAAAGGCGCGTGATCGGTGAGCAAAAACATTCTGCCAAACAGAAAATGATGAAAAGTCCTGAGGAAAATCACTACAGCTAGCAGCTCACGTTTTGTGGTACAGTCTAAAGTACAAAACCACTGTGCACCACCAAGTGTCTCAAGTGTCTCATCTATCCTGGGTAAAGGGTACGCATCCCGCTTACTAAAAGAGTTCAGCTTGCGAAAATCTATGCAAAACCTACAGGACACATCTTTCTTGGTGACTAAACAAATAGGGGCTGACCAGAGGCTATCAATTGATTCAATAATACCTTGGGCTAACATTTTGTCTATCTCCTGCTCCACTATCTGTTTCCTAGCCAAAGGGACCCTACGAGCTGTCAACTTGATGGGGTTTGCCCCACCTGTGTCTATCTTATGAGTTATGACATCAGTCTGCCCTAAGAGCCCATCTTTCCCAACAAATATGTCCTGAAATTCTACAACTAGTTTCTCCACACTCCGTTTTTGCTCGAAAGACAACTCATCAGCACATCCGTCAACCATAGCCCTAAGATGTTCTGGCAACTCCTGAGATTCTACACTATATTTCATATCTTGCTCAAGCTCGATCATCTGCTCTGGTGAACTAAGAGTACCAACTATTGAGGAATCCTGCAATGTCACACCTCTATTGCTCATATTCACAACTGACACTACTATCTTGTCCTGGGTATCCTGGACTAAACTCTTTGCTACAAAAGACCTTTCTTTCGCCAGTAAGTGTTTGGTTCGACCAAGCCTGAACTGGATGAAAGAAGACTATCCAAGTTACACTCTATCAGTTTCTCAGAATTTTCAGGGATAACAACCTTCTCAGTCACTCTAATCCTATAACAATTAGACGTGGACAACTTGTACAAAGAAAATTTGCCCTTTGAAGTGGTAAGAACTTTTGCCATCACATCGATCACACCAAAAAAACTCTCTAAGAAGTCCATGCCTAGAATGCTACACATAGAATTCAATTCAGCAACCACCATTATCTGCTCGAACTCAGAGCACTCAATTCTCATATTAAAGGGGAAGCATCCATGAACTTGTATGGGAACACCATTAGCAGTAAAGAACTCATTATTAACCTCATGAAGAGACATATATGTCAACCCAACCCTGGCAGCATCTGAATGGGAAAGAATGGAAACAGGAGACCCAGTATCGACCAACATACGTACAGTACCCTTCCCTACACACACATAAACATTAAGGAACTGTAAGGATGATAACTTTTCCCCATGTTTCACCAGACCTCTTAGCACACTCAGGAAATGATTCAGACTCTACACATGAAGGAAGATCTACCGCTGACAAAGATGTCTTTGTCTGTTTATCTGTGAATTCTGGCCTACTAACCACAGGATTGGTGACTGAAACTTCGGTCTCAGTTTCAGTCTCAACTAGTTTTCCTGAGTCTTTTCCTTGGAAACCGAGGATGGTCTCAGACCTAAGGGTTCTAACAAGGGACATTGATTTCTGAGATTGGAAGTTTTCTGACATATGTAACAACGTCTAGGAGTTCTGTTTCCTAACTGAAATGATTCAATTTCTCATCTTTGAGCTGGGCTACTGCCGCCAATGTAAGAGGAGCCTCATCCTTAATGGACCTATCATCTCTACCTGGCTCTGGAGTGGAATTGACAACTGCAACTCTATCAATAGTATCTGGCTTTCTTCCCCAACTACCATCAACAACCTCAAATTCAATTCCGAAAGCAACGGCTTGATCAAGAGTTCTAGGGTGTGAGAATGCAATATGCTTTTTCATGTTGAAATTTGATAACCCAGTCAAGAATTGATCAATTAAGTGGATCAATAGACGTGTAAGGAATATCTGGATATGCCAGATGTGATAACCTCCTCAACTGACAACCGAAATCACTGACTGATTCATCCCTACCCTGCTATCTATTTCTGAATTCACTTATGTATGCTAGACACCTCTCCCTAGGATTAAACCTTTGTGTTAGAACATTCTTGATGGCAAAATAGTTACTAAGCTGACACATTGTCAAACTACTGAGTAACCTCTGAGCATCACCCCTGAGACACACACATGGTTAACTGCTGAGCCTTCTCATTATCAGTCCATCCATTCCAACTAGCAACTTGTTCAAAATGTACCACATAATCTTGCCAGTCACATGTTCTACCATCAAAGTAATCAGGTCTAACCTCCCTTTGAGAGACTCGAGACGATGTACCAGCACGTATAGATTCAGCTGGGTCACTTTGATATATGTCATCACCAAAAGACCCCTGATCTAAACTACACGGCAAAAGAGACCTAGGATCCAAACCCAGATTGGTAAACGGGTTTCCCGTCATGTTCTGGTTAATGTCCCCTAAGTGAGAACATGGTAACTCAAAACGAACTGAGCTACTATCTAATCTATCACCAGTAAACACTGAACTACCAAACACTGGATTCGAACTCGGAAATGATGTTTGGACTGAACCAGTCGCTGTTGCCCTTTGTGACAAACCTACTCCAGAGTCTACACCTAACCCATCATCTCCCCTACTTCCTGAAGGACCAAACGGTGTTGATGTAACAAACGGCCTTTACCCTGACACAGAAGGAATAACATACGTCTGATTCAAATCATCTGGATTTCCAGATTGTTCAGTAGCTGGCAAACCAGCTCGTGATAGAGAAAACAAATCAAAAGGATCCATTTTTGAGAAAACAAACCACTCAAATAACTTTCAAAACTACACTGGCTGTGAAAACTGTAGACCAACTTGGTTAATACTTCTCGTTATTCACTAATTACTAATCCAACAATTACAATCTATATAATTTACTACTTATCTACACTACACTATAATTACAATGAAATTACTACACTAATTACATGTACATGGGTATGTCTGCTCTGGATCAATCAACACTGGTGGCTGGTTCCAAGTCTTCACCTTCTGTGGATCTGATTGATATGCAGGGAAACATCTTGAAGACCTTCACAACACTTCCTACAATAGGAAAGAGCTTCAGCTCACCTAAATACATACATGTGACCAGACAAGGAACTATCCTGGTGTCAGATTATGATCTGAAGTCTGTCATCTGTCTGACACAGTCTGAAGACATTGTATTCACATACACACCTACTGGAGACAGAGCTCTGAGAGGTCCACGTGGAATCACAACCACCAGTACAGGAGACATTCTAGTAGCTGATTCTGACACACACAAAGTGATTCATCTCAGTAATACAGGAGATTTTATTAGAGAGATTCTTACAGAAGATAATAGTGTACAGTATCCAACTGGTCTGTGTGTTGATGGAGACAAACTGTGTGTTTAGAATTTTTATAAGCTATAGACACCATACATAAGGTTGAAATAAAGTGTTAAATGACCTTGCTTAACTAAGTGCATTTAAAAAAAAAACTAAACGTAACATAGAATAATTATTTATTGATTATATCACTCGAAAAAAAGACCTTTTGACATGATCTTGTCGAAGCGAATCCTAAAAAGCGAATCCGCGATGATGGTGGTATGGTTTGTAATCAAAATGAAATTGTTTATATCAATCAAAACACAAAACAAATTTGAAAGATGGCATTTTCTATGTTGGCATTGACTTCTCGTTTTTAATACATAAATCTTGGCTTGTTTGAGGATGAAAATATTTTTCTATTTATTTAGTTGTCGCCGATACGAAACCAATTTTGATTATGAATCACTGAGGCGCACATGCTGTATGAAATATTATCGAAATGATTGTTAATGATTCCTTATTATGTTCACATATCAAACCATGTTGATTATTTTCCAAAGGTATTTCTGCTAAACAATACGTAACGAAATTAAAAAGGAATTATAAGATATCATTAGTATACTAAAACAATCAGGAAGGAAGGGTGTTTTGAATAATATTAAAGATCTATCAACTCATCAGCAAGTAATACAAAATATTATACTCACAAAGTTTCTTTATATCATCGAGTGTTTTTTTATCTAAGTTGCTATGATGTAGCTGAATAATCCATATTAATTTGGAGTTTTCTCATTATTATATCTTTTAGTAAATAAAATTATTTAACTTACAACTATGATTTTTTATATTCACAGAAGGATATGATTTTAATGATAACAATGCACAAATTATCACAACGTATGTCTCTTAATTAAACCTTCAAATTCTTTTACAAAATACTAGATTTACGTTATTTATGCATGTTTAACATTGAATATTCCCTTTTATATTTATTTTTAAATAATACAATAATTCTAACACGTTCATAACAAAAAATGTTTTTCCCTTTTCAAACTGACTAGAGGGTTTTTGAAAATCCACAGATTGAATGTGAAAGAGTGCAAAATTTTTAAAGAAAACCTATCGTAGTAACTCTGTGAAAATAAAATATTAAAAAATATAATTTCTTATTTTTGGAAAGATATAAAGAAAAAAGATATGCAAAGGTCTTAGTGATTGATAATAGGCCTATGTATATAACAGATAAATCATTGATATGCACGTTTGATGTATCAACATTCAAGGAAACGTTTTATACTTTGAAAGTGTAAATTTTATAGAAAAAGGAGTAGTTATAGAGTACGTCAACATCTTTCAGGTAAACATACCATGTTTTAGTCAGAAAAAAATACAAAGAACACGACAAGATATAATTCTCTTGATCGTTTTTAAAAACATTTATTTATTTTCTGTGGTTTTTTTTATATAATTCATTTCGTTAATGATACTAGACAAACGCGTATTAGTCGTAGTTGCATGTTGAATGATCTATCCGACGACTGGGTCGTTCTGTAGGCACAACGATGTTTTACGTTAACAAAGTGCGCAGCGCACACATTCAGCAGTTCTAGTCGAATCATGGAAACTCCATTGCACAAAGATGTACGGAGTTTATAATGTAAGCTCCTTGCATCGATTTCTTGTGGTGTGTCGATGACGTCACATTTTTTTATAAAATGGCGACCTCCGTCATCGCTCAAAGACGAAGGTTTAAAATTCTGTAAATACTTATCTCGTTGACAGAAAAATTTAATAATTTGTTAGAATGTCTTTTTATAACTCAAACTTTTTCTAGAATTAAGTTGAAATCGTACTGGAATATTCCTTTAAGTTATTATTATGTGATGAACTTTAATCTGCATGCTGTCATACAAATTGAGATTTTCAGTAAAGCACAGGAGACTGTATGAAAATCAATTTATCATTTTATCGACATGACTGAATGCAAAATAAATAAAAGAAACTTTGTGTAATGCAGCATTCAAGGGCACAGGATATAACATAATTATTTTCTTCGTTCAAAATAACTTTGCATGAAAGGATATATATTGTTTTAAACATATATAGAGGATATTTATATATTATATGAGCGTCAATGACATACTGTGTTTACGACACGTGTGCCTAAATGTTAGTATGTCCCGAGCGAGAGTATGTCATGGGCACGAATATCATATTCTGTTTATTACCGTATTCCCAGAATTAAATAAAATACTCAAAACCTATTGCTCAGTATAGGCGGACTAGCCGCCGCCGACCCGTATAGATTGTGACGGCAATGGTAAACCGTGACGTCAAAGCATTATTCTACCATATATGTGCAAAATACTCGTTTCTGATTGGCTGCTGTGAAAAATCAGAGGGCGTATAATTTGGTTATACGGTGCTCTGTTTACTTCGTCTAATGCGCAAGAATTCATTTGTAGCCTGTTCTGAAATATTGCTGTTGAATCGAACATTTTCACAAAATAAGCACAAATCGCGTTGTGTGTACATTATTATTCAAACTTTCTACAAGCTTAACGCTTGCAGTCTGTCAAAACCGGTAAAATACACGACACTGACAACAGTTCAGATTTTCCGTTCGCACGGTCCATCATTCTGTAGCGTTAGACCAAAACGGGCTCAACAAAGTTTAACCGGCCAGAATAACATACAAATATGAATCGAAATGCGGCATACACTTACCTTAAATTTATTTACAACACCAATGCAATAATACCGACGTCAAGTTTGTGAATATATGCAGAAGTTAACATAACGCTAACAACCGTCACGAAATAATAAAACGTCTACTGAATAGAGTGAGCTCCCTTTGCAGCATTCGGATATTTGTCGGTAATCTCCGAGGCCTTCTATTTGTTACGTCATTCGAGATAACCAAATCCGTCAACACTGTGTGAATGTCGCTCCGTGGAAATCGTGCACGGGCATCATCACACAGCACACCTGAGTCAATGCGAAATAATATAGTCCAATTTTAAATCGCTATTATGGTAGAATGGAGATAAACATACTGTGTTTGGAAATCAGCGGCATATAACGTAATTATTATAGCTCTAAATTATCCATTTAAAGCCTCACGCTACGCGTTCGACTTTAAATTATATTGAGAGCTATAATATTTCCGTTATATGCCGCTGATTTCCAAACACAGTATGTTTATCTCCTAATTAATAACGTGACGTCACAATGAAAAAGTGATATTTTGCCCTAGGGCAACATATGAGAAATATGAACTTCGGTATGACCGCCCTTGTGGATAAGAAACAGCAGTAACATTACATTGTTAATGTAATTCTTATTGTAATGAAATCCCCAACGATGCAGATCATGAGAGTAAGATTCCATTTCCTTTATGAAATACAAATGACCAAATACACCAAAATCAACATTACTAAACTGTAACCAAGACGAGGGGTTAATACTAACATCATCTGGAGCACTGGATTAGCATTTTATATATCATGAAGACATACTTCTCTATTTGTTATAGCATGTCGTCCTTATGTTTCATACCAAAAAGTGTAATTTGGTCGTTATGAAGCCCTCATTGCTGAACTAACAATTTGTCAATTTGAGAGACTTCAATACGTCCTGATTGTTTTATGACGTCACTCGATTGGCAATCAAAGTTTTGTCTTGTGTATTTATTCATCCCCAATGTATCCAGATAAAAAAACATATTTCACCGATTGGACTGAAAAACTCAAACTAAATCCTGCAATATAATCTCTTATGAACTTCAAAGTGTATTTATCTTGCCAGTATTCTGACAGTGAACAATTCTATGTATACAGATCCAAGATGGCGACAGCAGACAAGCTACAGGACGACTTCCTGACTTGCAGTGTGTGTATGGAGGTGTTTGTGCAGCCTGTAACACTAGCCTGTCAGCATACATTCTGCAAGAACTGCCTGGGCAAATATCTACAGACAAAAGAAGAAGCAGTGAAAAACAAGACCATCCCCTGTCCCACGTGTAGACAAGAGACCCCAGTGCCTCACCCTGACAGACCTGTGGAAGATTGGGCGGGGCAGCTGAAACCAGGACTGCTTCTAACTGGACTCATGGACTCAGTTGTACAAGGTAACTTTCAAACAAATAGAGATTATTCTTGAACAAAATCTGATGCCTCAACATATATGCTTAATCGCATGATATATGTAGTAAATAGAAACCTATGCCGAGGTTGATACGGGTAATATCACCCCGAGGGAACCGAGGGGTTATATTTCCCGTATCAAACGAGGCATAGGTTACTATTTGCCATACACACCGAGGAAAACATAGTTAAATTAATGTTTTAATCGTTGTTGGAACACAGTAATGTCACAATTAAAGGAATAATTGCCCATTTATCACATTTCGTCCAATACAAAATGAATGCAAGACAGAGTACACCCCACGAGCATAGCGTGGCAGGAAGAACGAATTATCCGTGTGCAATACTTTGCACGAGATTCACGAGCTCGTCTGTTGTCGTGAAGATCGCATTGTCCAATCAGCAAGCAATGTCGCGGTGACGTATGCACGTACGTGTAAAAGCACGTGCTCTTATCATTTTGATTTGACAAAGCGACGAGACAGGCAGGATGATCTCAAGATGGCCAACACGTGCTTGTCGGAGTGATCTTACAGCGAAGAAAACTTAATGGATAATATTTATTGAGAGCCCAGCTCAATAAAACGCTACAGTAACTACATACGTCTATGAAATGACGGAACAATTTTCGGATATTTGCTGTTGGAGTGCAAATGTGTGAACAGTGGAATGTGCCGGACTATCCAAAATCAACGCATATTTTAATTTTTATTATTCACTGGATTTTATTGTCATATTAGTGTTACGATGCAGTTGGACATTCTTTGAATATAAAGGGATCAGCGACACGTCTTTTCCAGACGGAAAAACATCTGCAGCTTGTGTACAGTCACGGATTATCCATGTTGAATAAAGGTAAGGAATATGTTAGTCCATCTGCATATTTCTTTCAATTTGACCAAAAATTAAATGAGTGCAAGTTTTTAATACTAGCATTACATGAACCATTAGTTCACCTGTCAAAGTCTTAAAACATGGTTGACATGAGGTTTTGTTTGTACTCATTGTTGGAATCAACATTTCTATTTCGAAATTTGTGTGCTGAGATTGACGGAATTGTTATTGTGGTCCAAAATAAGTGTTCATGATTAAATATATATTGGCATTAATGCAAGAGAAACATTTGAGCGTTTTCCATGTATAAACTTTTTAGAATTTTAATATTATGATGTAAATTAAGTGGAATTATTGTTCTTACAGGCAACAAGTGGATTTTAAACATCAGGGATTTACGGGACAGCATCTACCAGGATTACGAATACGAAGATCACCCCGTACCTGCACACAAAACGTAACCACGCCTCTGATTGAAAACCCAACTGTTGTAGGTTTCAGGAACTAATATCGGAGTTGATAATGTACCGTTTTCATGAAAGAATAAAAAATTGAAACCTTGTCATGTTCTTCATACTAAACCATTCATAAAATCATCGCCCAAAGTCAATACTGATCATATTGACCTAGGGAGTTATGAGATATCCAACCTTTATGCCACCTTTCGACCCCATAACATTTATACGGAGGTGTTTTTTAAATATTACTAGAGGCGAAGACGAGAGTAATATTTAAAAAACACTGACGTGTTTTTAACCGAGGGAGGATACTGAAAATCGAGGCGAAGCCGAGATTTTCAGTATCCGGACGAGGATATTATTTAGCTAAATGTATGACGTCACGAAAGGATGGATATCTCATAACTCCCTAGGTCGATATCTAGATATCAACCTCTGATGACGTCACCTCAGGTTGATATGGGATATAACCTGTTAGCTGTTCAACAGGCCATATCATCCCTAGGTGTGTATGATATAATACATATTCCTTAGTCCCATTTGTACACATGGCTGAAATTAGTTCTGGCACCTGACAAGTGACGATATATTTAAGGATTCAGCCATAAGGCTGAATCCTTATTGTTATTGGCGTGTTTATTATTAAGGATTCAGCCATAAGGCTGAATCCTTATTGTTATTGGCGTGTTTCTTTTTTTTTTTATTATTATTCCACGAATTTTGTGGTCAACTTTCAGCCCAAACGGCTGATGCTATCAAAGCAAAATTTCACAGGCTGGTAGACCTTGTTGAGGAATGGCCACAATAAGCTTTTTGGACAATTCGGCCCATACGTAAAAGGTCCAGTTCGATTCCAAAATCGAAAATTTAACATTGATTTTTTTTTCAAAATGCACTTAGAGACCTAATTTTTTTTTTAAAATGTGCGCAATCAAAAATGCTGCAAAAAACGAAATCATGGCAAATTCGTAGGTCACGTGGTTTGGCCGCCATCTTGAATTTTCTGCATTTTTTTCAAAAGTCCGACCCCAGGCACATTTCAGGAATCACCACTCGGCAACTGCTGATACTAGAAAGTTGAAACTTACACATGATGTAGCTGAGACATTGGCCTAAAACAAGTTTGTTTCAAAATTTAAAAAATCGAAATAGTTTTTTTTATAAAAATCTTCAAAGTTTGCACATTTTGCAATATTCAAGGGCAGATAACTCAAAAACCCGACCATAGAATTTGATGATTTTTGCATGAGACCTAGACATTGGCAAGGTCTTTAGGATAAAGAAATAAAATCGCTCGCGAACAGTCATTTCCGGTCAGGAGCAGAGGTCAAAGTTTGCATTTTGGAAATGTGGTGTTTCGGTGGGTATGTTTAAAACATCGTAGCAAATCAACGACGTAAGATAACACATTGTTCTATATATCATATGAAAGCCAAAAGTCTATAGATTTTTTTTAAATTTGACAGTAAATTTCTTTATTTGTTTTACATTGAGTTACGGCCCTTTGAATATTGTCAATTCTGCTTTCGTTTTGAATGCTGAGGATAAAGGTATGTTTAAAAAGTCGTTACTCATCAGTGACAGGAGACAAATCATTGTTCCATATATCATTAGAAAGCCAAAAGAATACACTATCTTTTAAAAATTAACAATAAATTCAGTTACTTCATTTACATTTAGTTACGGACCTTTGAATATTGTCAACCCTGAATGCATTTGATAACTGTATATTTGCAAAATGCGTAACTCATCAATCAACAACAGACATATCTCACGAACCATTAGAGATACTTTTATAATTTTTATGTCAACTTTTAGAGAAAAGAATTGTCTTTATTTCCATGTATCATTTGCCTATGCGCGCACAGAAATGAAGTAGCGGTGCGCGCTCTACTTGCGCTCCGGCGTTCGCTAATTGAACTTGTAATTAACTCGCGCATCTTGCGGCACTCATACCTCACGAACCATTAGAGATAATTTTATGATTTTTATATCAACTTGTAGAGAAAAGAATTGTCTTCATTTCCATGTATCATATGTCTATGCGCGGACAGGAATAAAGAAGCGGCAAGCGAAATATAAGACATCCTTCACACGCGCTAGTTGCACTCCGGCTATCGCTAATATAACTTGCATTTACCTCGCGCACCTTGCGGCATTCATATCTCACGAACCATTAGAGATAATTTTATAATTTTTATATCAACTCGTAGAGAAAAGAAATGTCTTCATTTCCTTGTATCATACGGTGAGTGCCGTCGGTTAATTTGAGGGATAAAATAGAAAAACTTTACACTGATAGATCACATTGTCAATTAAACTCTTTGTTGGGGACTGACAATAAATTGTCTAAGTGCGTCTCATACACTTTGATAGCCTTTGTGGTCAAGATTTAGTTTCAAGACCACATGCACGGGTGGGTGCGTAGGTACAAGCAAATGTACCTTCCCCTTACCTAAGGAAAAGGGCATAATGACGGCCACTATCAGCTCTTGGGCTCTTGGTCATTAGATAAAGGGAGGCCGTCCTGATTCCTGCCCAAATGCTCGGCAGATTCCACTCGCAAGGGTGTGACGTCCTCGATTAACTCTCTTTTCCAAAATGCCTGTCGTCCTCCTGAACTTTGAAATATGCATTTCCTCCCGGCCGCATGTTCTACACTTTGTGCTTGTAGACATTTCATGCAAACACGCTGTCCAGTCATGTACATTCGATTTTGGTCACTAAATCCGTGCATACGGCCACGGGACACCGGAAGACGTCGCTACAACGTTCTCTGAACTCAGAACAGCGCTAGCCTCGCTAGACATCGTATTTTCGACCTAAAACAACACACCAAGGAGCTCGAAATGGTCAAAAGCACGCTCTGACCTCAAACAACACATCAAACAGCTCAAAACGCTGAAAAGCACCCCTCCATACAATGAATTCATTCTCGGATGCGAGATTGTTTGTTTTGCCTTCGTGAATTCAAAGTCTTAGTGCTAAAATTCCATTCAAATCACAGCCGACTCGTTGGTCCAGTAGGAAAAGCCTTGGCCTTTGAAACCAAGATGCTAACTTTTAGGGTTCAAGTCCCGCTTGAGCCAACAAACTTTTGCAGATCTAACTTGTTATTTTTTTGCTTAGGTAGAACATATTTTGGTCACATTACAGTTAAATGGCATGAAATATATATTTTTATGCAAATTGATTTTGGATTCGAATTTGAAATTAATGTCTATCAAAGTACATACACAAACACAGGCCTAAACGTTGAGTATCAAGTGAAATCTGGTCATTTTGATAATGTATTAGTTACTTTTTAAATCTCAGAAAATACGTCATGTGAAGGTCAAACACTCTGTGAAGGTCAAACAGGATATCTTGAAGAGCTAAGTACTGCCGCGGCAGTCCTAGTTCAATATGACATTTACGTTTGCAATTGACAGAGTCTTTTTGGCCTTGGTAATACTGAAATCGTGACTTTGAAAATTCGTCTGAACGAACTATTGACTTCATACATACATGTATTGCATATATTTGTCATACATATCATCACCATACATCGCTGAATCCGTTTGTCGTCGCTTTGCGACTATATTTAGGTCTTCAAGACGAAAGTCTGAAGACCTATTGTTATTATCCGTTAGGTCTTCAAGACGAAAGTCTGAAGACCTATTGTTATTATCCGGATTATTATTATTATTATTATTATTTGTACTTTTTTTGTTAGTTCATTTCTGATCTTATCAACGAACTGATTTTCATGAAACTTTCAGGGATTGTAGAGTATGACCTAACTTAGACATGCACGAGCCAGATTTTTGAATTTCGATTTTGTTTTCGAGTTATCTCCCCTTAAAGGAAAAACTTCAAACCTCAATTTCTCGGTAACTAAGGGAGATAATTCAATAAAACTTTCACCAAAATGTGGGCAACAACAGTCCCCATTGATTAAGACCATAGCGGTTTTCGGCCGTATAAATAGATTTTTTTCTATTTTCGAAAAACTGAAATTTTGGTGAAATTTCGCGGTTTTGACGGTACGCGTCTTTGAAAATCTTCTTCTCACTAACGGCAATATATACAGACTAGTGTGATAGCTCGTTGGAAAGCCTAATCAGTGTGTAAGAACGTGCATTTGCCGAAACTTCAAATTTCGAACTGTGACTCGCGTTATCTGCCCTTGAAATTCGACATTTTTTTAAAGGGTCATTTTTCGTGTTACGTTCAAAGGGGCACCACTCTGTAAGGAAATGTCAAAAATGAAATCTGTTTGATGCATTCTGTTCTACAATGATAGATGAACAAGTTCACTACAGGTCATTATTATATAAAAGTTGATATTAAAGGAAATATGTGGACATAAACAGATTTTTTACATTTTTCGGCGATTTTAACATTTTTCGAGGGTTATTTTACTTTGAGAATTTTAGTTTCAAAACTGTTACAGATATAAATTTTAACATTGATGTTTTGTGAAGCAGATGTAATGAGTAGACGGAAAAAAATATCAACAAGTGATGATAAAAAAAATTCTGTCCATGACCAGTCCTTGAATATTGCGATTTTGGGAAAATCCTCATTTTTAGCACATTTCAAGGTTTCACAGTTTCTTTATTAATAAAGATATCTTTTAATTGATTGTGTTTTCTCATATGCCATTCCAAGCACAACTTTTGCTATGTTGTACTTTATCATAAAAATTTTGATAGTTAAGGAGATAGAAGGACCAACATGGAGTAGGGGTAAAAAAATCTTCAAATTTCAGTGTTTTCTTTACTTTACAACGTTAAATCACATGTATCTCGAAAACGGTGGGAGATAATTTAACCAAATTTTTTTCTGCTACTAGCAATAATATTCTCTGAAGAATGGTGTCAAAGCTGACATTGGCCACCATGATGAATTTTTCTGAAAAGTCTTTAACACTGAATATCAAGTGGAATTTGGTCATTTTGATAATTTATTAGCTACTGTTTACCTCTTAGACAAAAAGTCATGTGAAGGTCAAACACTGTGTGAAGGTCAAAGAGGAATCTTGAAGACCTAAGTATTGACGCGTCAATCCTAGTTATTTTTTTTATTGTTCCCAGAATTTTGTGGTATACTTTCAGCCCAAACGGCTGATGCTATTGAAGCCAAATTTCACAGGCTGGTAGACCTTGTTGAGGAATGGCGACAATAAGCTTTTGGGCCAAATCGGTCCATACATTAAAGGTCCAGTTCGAATCCAAAGTCGAAAATTTAACATTGATTTTTTTTTCAAAATGCACTTAGAGACTTGAAATTTTTTTTAAAAGATGCGCAATCAAAAATGCTGCAAAAAACGAAATCATGGCAAATTCGTAGGTCACGTGGTTTGGCCGCCATCTTGCTTTTAGTGCATTTTTGACCATTTCTGACCCCACCCACCTTTGAAAATCTTCTTCTCTGAAGATACTTGCACTAGAGAGCTGAAATTTATACTCAATGTAACTGAAGCATTGTAGTTCTGAATTTGACTTCTACAAAGTTCTAACTTTAATACTTTTCTTGCTGTGATTTTTCAAAGTTGACAAAAATGTAAAAATCGCAAACTTCAAGGGCAGATAACTCAAAACCCAGACCATAGAATTTTATGATTTTTGCATGAGAGTTAGACATTGGCAAGCCCTTTAAGATAAAAGAATAAAATCGCTCGCGAACAGTCATTTCCGGTCAGGGTCAGAGGTCAAACTTTGCATTTTGGAAATGTGGTGTTTTGGTGGGTATGTTTGAAATATCGTAGCGAATCAACGGCGTACGATAACGCTTTGTTCTATACATCATATGGAAGCCAAAAGCCTATAGATTTTTTTAAAATTTAACAGAAAATTTCTATATTTGTTTTACATTGAGTTACAGCCCTTTGAATATTGTCAATTCTGCTTTCGTTTTGAATGCATAGGATACAGGTATGTTAAAAAAGTTGTTAGTCATCAGTGATAGTCGACAAATCATTGTTCCATATATCATTAGAAAGCCAAGAGAAAACAAAATCTCTTAAAAATTAACAATAAATTCAGTTACTACATTAACATTGAGTTACGGACCTTTGAATATTGTCAACCTTGCATGCGTTTTAAATGCATTTGATAACTGTTTGTTTGCAAATTGCGTTAATCATCAACAAAAGATTAAAACCCATAAGCTTTTGACTGAAATCATTACATTTGTGCATTACATTTAACACCATACAGCGCTGAATCCGTTTGTCGTCGCTTGCGACTATATTATAATTTATCATCACTGTTGCCTGGGAGACAGTATATCTCAATGATAAAACAAAGTATTTCATCGCTGATCATATGATAAAGTTTTATCATACCGAAATACTGTGATTTAATAGGTCTGTGTTATTCTAACGAATTAGATAAAGACAATAATGCATTGTCAGCATACTAATGAATAAGTTTAACATTTCATGAAAACAAATGTATGCCAATGATAACCTCCATTAGTTATACATGATTTACAATGTTACTTTCCAGGACATGGCCAATGCTCAGTGTGCAAGGAAGAAGGGAAGACAACTCCAGCCACACACTGGAGTTCAGAATGTGAAGCTTTAGTTTGTGATGAGTGTCTGAAGCAACACAGTAGGATGCCAAATTCAAAGAAACACCAAGTTGTACCAGTCTCAGACAAAAAGCCTCGACAAAAGAAACTTGTCTGCAAGGAACATGACAGGAAGATACAACTCTTCTGCACAGACCATGACAAACCCTTGTGTACTGTCTGCTGCAGTATTGCTCACAGAACATGTAAAGAGGTCATCACAATCAAGGAACAGCTCTCAGAGGTCAAATCAAAACTTCATCGACTTCAGCAGAATTTTGCAGAAAAAATTGATTTAACAAAGGGCGAGTTTCAAAACCTTGATTTGCAAGAGAAAAACCTATTGGCTGATAGGTCCATACTGGAGTTAGACATAAGAAACACCATACAAGAAGCTATCGATGCACTGAAACAAAAGGATAATAAACTGATTAGACAGGTAAAGGATCAAACAGAACAAGACCAACAGATGTTGAGGTCGATGATGAAGACAAAACAAATGGATCTACAGCTGTACCAGCAGCAGGCTCAGTCCATCCAGCAGGCCCTGGAGTTGGAGGATGAGGCGCAGCTGTTTGAGATGTATCTGTCGTCTGGATTAGGGGCTGGAGCTGACGTTACAGGGACACAGAGGAAGGATAAAGCAGATGTGGCTAGCCTGAACCTTGTACATAATCTTGAAAATCTTAAGAAAGAAATTGGGAAGATGGATGTGAAGATTCAACATACTGACAGAATAGACTTGACTGGTACACCTGTACTGGATGAAGTTAGTGACGCTAAAGAAAATGTGGGAGACAGTTGCTGGGTAACAGATAGTTTGGTTATTATCACTGATGATACAAAGGTCACTCTTTTTGCTGATAATTGCCTTTTGAAATCATTTTACAGTAAAGCAGGACAGCAATGTTCAAGTGTACTCAAGGTGTCTGGTGATCCCTGGTGTATGACAGTTATCAGTGAAGGTAAGGTAGCTGTGTCTCTCTACAACTTACCGTGTATCATAACAGTTGCTGTGACTCCTGACCTGACACTTCTGGCTACAATACAGACAAGTAAGAAGTACAGGTGTCTGTCTACTCTGGATCAATCAACACTGGTGGCTGGTTCCTGGTATCCACCTTCTGTGGATCTGATTGATATGCAGGGAACCATCTTAAAGACCTTCACAACACTTCCTACAATAGGAAAGAGCTTCATATATCCTCAATACATACATGTGACCAGACAAGGCAATATCCTGGTGTCAGATACTGGTCTGAAGTCTGTCATCTGTCTGACACAGTCTGGAAACATTGTATTCACATACACACCTACTGGAGACAGAGCTCTGAGATATCCATGGGGAATCACAACCACCAGTACAGGAGACATTCTAGTAGCTGACCGTGACACTCACAAAGTTGTACATCTCAGTGACTCAGGGCAGTTCATTAGGGACATTCTTACTGAAGAGAATGGTGTACAGCATGCAACTGGTCTGTGTGTTGATGGAGACAAACTGTGTGTTGCAATGCGGTTCAAGGGATTACACAAATACAGATTTGGTTAGGTTTGCAGGTACCTCGATGGTGATTTAAAACGCTAATCAAAGATCAATTTCCAAGTGAAATTTACCAATAAGAAAGTATTTTAAAAAATGCACTGTATGTTTTTATTGTTTGCAGTTAAATTTTACACGTTAATACTGATTTGAATGTTGAAAATAAATCATTGAAAACTGAAAAATAATTTATCTACTCTGTTGTCAAATCATTGTGGAGTCTTTAATTGATGTTATAGTTGCAGAATTTGTTATTGTTGTATCTCTAACTTTAACTCATATTCAAAATACATAATGTTTTATGGCATTGATTATAAATCACATTATGTTTATATCCCAATCATTGAAGAAAAATTTAGTTTACAAACATGCCAGTCTGATCGCACGTGCAAAACGAGGAAATTGACACGTTACATGTGACACACATGCACAGTGTCAATCATTCCCAATACCAGATAAATTGCCATAGTTTTTATGTTTAAATTTTGCCCTTACATGAACACTTATGAGTGAAACAATTTATAATAACACTATATTTTTAGATGTGCCAGTTTGCCACCCTTTACATTTAAATTTGTTGATATGTCAGAAAATATATACTTTGTAATTTTAGTGATCATCATTAAAAGAAACGCAAATAATTGGGTGAATACTTATTACAAGAGCAAAGAAATTTGATTCTATAAGTCAAATAGTAATTTGAAAAATCACAACCCTTAAAAAGGGTAATAAATATTGTAATTTAAAATATTTTGAAATCAATCCGTATATAAATAAAAATATATTGCATTTGTGTTATAACTGCTAACGGTAATTTCAATGGTTTGTCAAGAAAACCACGTAATTTAGGAATGTTTAAATATTATACAAGTTACTCAATTGTTTTCTCAGCATGGAGCATAGAGCATAGAGATACCGGGTAGAACGCAAAAAGCGTGCAGCACGTGCAGATCATGCATTGATATAGCGGCCGGGTGAATCGGTGCAATAGTGTCGATTCTTCTGACCAGAAAGCCCTAATTTTAAAAAGGGAAGAATGTCAATTTCTGGTTTAATTGATATGTGTTAATATTTTGATTTAAACACATTAAAAGAGAAATCTTTGGTATAACTTTTATATCACATTCTAGTGACACAATATGCATCAAAAACACTACCAAGCTACAATACATATTTTTCGGACTTATGTAAAATTTTAACATGAAACTTGTTATTAGGTCCTTGAATTTATGTTTCAACAGCAAACGCAAAACAAAATAAGAATTAAATAAAGGAACAATGAATATATGCAAATATTCTCAGAAACAAAAGTCATTGTGAACCATAATAGATTCACTCCACTACAACAGATTGTTTTTTGTGTTAAAACAGTAATAGGCTGTGGTTATTGAAATTGGCTAAACGTTGATGAGCTATAAATATGCCCTAATTTGGTGCTCCACATCAATAATTATTCCCTTTCAGTGACTGTTGCATACTGCTGCTTCAGATTCGTTCTGTGTACTTACGGTGTGATTCAAATTATCCAATGAGAATGTTTTGAAAATATATCTGCACGTTCCAGTTGAGCGAGTGTAGAAAAGTCCCAAATATCAAAACAAGACATCCGAACAGGTAACTTTAATACATCACCAGTCCGAATGAAAACCTACCTGTCAGAATTTGAGCATTACCAAAATCTATAAGATTTGGTTAATATTTTATATGAGTGTCTACATTTAACGTTGGTAAAAGTGGTCTATTGAAGTCCAGTTTGACATTAACGTTTGATCAAGAAGCATATATGTTGTTTTGATTATCTGTAACAATACTACTGGTCAACAATGAGTAGAATCTGTTAACTGCATTCTGACATTCAAATAATCAACTACCATCATAAACATTGTGATTAAACATGAGGAAATGTTGATTTAGCAAAACCGAGTAACACTCGAATGAATAGAAGGAAGTGTTATTTTGACAGTTTTTAGTTTGTTTTATCGATACCTAAACCAACAACTTATGGTATCAAGTGTACTTGTACATTGTTGTATAAGTGTTTGTGATAAATATATAATCATTTCAAACTAGCAAACAGCACATTGACAATGATCTATGTCCCTTCAATATCAAAATGTGTCCCCTCCATATCCAAAAATGTCCTCTCCCTACCAGACTTCTGGGTCCGGTCTGCGGATTATTCGGTGAGTCCACTCCGCTGCCATGTTGATTTGTTATTTTGTCAAACTTCGAAGCTTCTGAACGAACTCAGTTCAGGTTACACAGAAATATTTATTATAAACAAACAATGATATGCGCGGCAATATGTATGAGATTTATGGTCGTTAAGGGCATGAATAAAGGCATGTAAAAATCTCCTCTCCACTTCGAAATTGAATGTGAGATAGAAATCAACTTGACATTTGAAATACGCAAATTTCTTGCAGTTTGTAAAGCAAAATTCGTAAGGAATGTATTCAAGATTTTATTCCTGTTTACCACAGTTAAAAGTGACCATCTAAACCTCAACGATTAGGAGAAGGGAGCAAGGAAAGCAGACACCTACATGTACCTCTGTTGACCTGTCACGTCCACCATTTTGATTAGTCCCCTCCATACCAGGTACACGACAGTGATATTCTAAGGCTGCAGTCCCCTGATGTAATTACTAACTGCATCAAAAGCAGCTGTCGTATTTTAATATACAATTGTTTGAATAAAAAAATCATATAAAACACATGAATATATGTAAGAAACTTATAAAAAGGAATTGGTATTTTATCCTTATCTAGATCATAGAAACAGTGCGTTCAACAAAAACGAAACAATCTACCTAACTACAGCAAGGCGTAACTAGTTGGATGAACAGCATCATATTGTCTGAGTAATTTTGCCTGTGTTGAACTGAGATTAGAAAGTTAGTTGGCTACCTAAGGGATTTTACGAGCGCTTGATTAGAAAGTGATTCCATCTGCCTTATGTACAGTGCCCATCCTGGGACGATCCATATCGCGTTATATCAAAAATCGTTAACAAATGAAGATGTTATTTCCTTGCTTGGTGCTCACCATTATAGGGGTAAGACTTGAAGTCGCACTGCCGGGTTCCATGGGCACACAACAAATTACAATTACAACGTAACCAGGACAATTAGAAGATATAATTATTGTTATTCATCATTATCAAAAGATCAACACACAACACGAAACTTACACGACTGGGATGTCATCAAAATGCTTGAACAACACTGAGCACTCTCCAAGGCGTGGGTATTCTATAAGAAGGAAGCACCGTGGTAGAAGGAATTTATTGTATAATTTGCTTGGGATGTCAAAAGATTGAAAGCCCCTTTAAACAGAAGTGTGATTTCATACACAAATACAAACAAAAATCTTGAAAAGACAAACAACATAATCAGGCACACACTTTGGTTTCAAAAGACGGATATCCGTTGTTCCAAATTACACCATTCTCTCCCTGCAGAGAAATATTTGAAAAATCAGATATGGATATTTTTTTTACAAGATAGTATTGTTTAATAACTGTATATATTACCAATTGATTTATGGTAACTCTTCTTTTACTATTTAACCTTCAAAAACTTAGGAGATAAAATGCGATGTTTTGTTAAGAGTGAGTGAGTTGAATGACATACTCTTATAAGATTATAAATGTCACTAATAAACTTCGGACGGAAATCAGATGTATCATGAGAGACGACTAAAATTGTTGCTTTGGTTACAATGAATATTTTTCAAACAAATTTTGCACGTAGATGACATTATCGTGTTGTTTTGATATTGACCCGAAAGTGAAAGTAAATTTAAAACTTGAGAGGAAAGTAGGAAAGTTCATCACATTAGGATATGATCATGAGTTGAGTGGAAGTAATAAGCTGCGTCTCGACATGTATAACTAATGCAGGAAGTGTACATATGAACTTGTAAGCTATGATATTGTTATACATTTTAGTGTTTCAATGGTTTTTATTATGTACATGTACAATTTAGTAATAATTAATTTGTTAAGCTAAGTGCCCATTTTAGATGTAACATGCAGTTTGTTTTTGAAAAAATGAGAAAAATCAAGAACACAACTGGTAATTTTTGAACATGAAAATTATATATAATAATTTTCATAACCTTAAGCTACATATGGCCTACATACGTCCTTCTATATACATTTATTACCCTTAAGATAAAGTTCTCGAATTCTGATAGGTCAATAGCCAAAGCATACATACCCGTGTAGTCGGATTTGGCAGGGTGTACGAAGTGTACACCCCGTCAAATTTGTCACGTGACATACCAAACGGGTCATACGGATGACCTTGACCTCAGATGGAATGCGGAAGTAAAACGGCCGCTCGACTGAGAATTTCAGAATCAAAATTTACAATGACCAACATCAATTGAGAGATTCTAATGTTCTGTCATTGTTAATTTCCATTGTAATATTACATTCATTCAATATGAACACATGTTTCTCTTTAATTATTTCATTTGACAACACTTTTAATTCGGATATTTTAGTCACATAGTTATCTCCCTTTATATAACTGCCGCTAGCTCCGTACCGCGACTCTTGATGTTCACACTGAGCTGAGCTTGGACCGCAGTCTAGTTATGACTTATTTTGGTCGAAAATGAGTAAACTGTGTTGAAATAAAAGATCTTAAGGGTAATAAATTCGTTACACGGCGGCCCTGTAACTAATAGTATACTTTACTACTTAAATCTCATGTAGCATACTAAAGACATTTTAAGTCATGAAATGGGTCATGAAAACTATGAAATTCTGTATGTTAATTAATCTATGTGTTTTTTAAAAACTTTATGCGATAGATATTTTAGGATTTACAACCGAACAGTCCCACCTTTTTAATGTAATGTGGATACTTTAACGGTAGCTTCACACTTCTTTACCTATATTCAAAGCGCTTCATTACCCTAATAAAGTGTTATGATAGGGCGTTAACAGCTGCTACACAGCGTAACTCTACGAGCATGTACCTTTTTAGTTCAGTTGATTCTGTTTCCGGGTACCCATTGTTTTAGCTTGGTGGACTGAGTACAATGTGGATGAACTGCCTTGCTAAGGGACACAACACAATATATAATATCTAATTAAAAAACTTGACTTTTAGCCTGATTTATGCCCTCATAGAGACTACATTTTTACAATTAAACGTTGTCATAAAGGTTAACGTTTTGTGGTTTCATAATGATAATAAATGTCGCAGATACGTTTCAAGTTATGTAAATTTGTCATTGTTATCTGAAAATATTCACACATCGGGAGCATTAAAATTACTGGATCACAGGACTCAATGGATAATATCAAGCTCATGTAAGGATAATAAGAATAATTATCACTTGTTCACTTTTCCAAATACTCTTTTGAGAAAACATTCTATGATAGAAGTAGTTTTACTCTAAGATAGGATAGATTAAAACGGATGTCCACAAATCACACTTTATTTGTCTTTTATCAACAAAAGATGGCATTTACAAGAAAAGATAAAACTACACTCAGGGGCAAAAGAAACGATACCATAGCTGAAAATGGTTACTTCAGTTCCTCAGCAGCCCTCTGACTATGTTATGAGTTTGAAAACGATATCTGTTCCTGTGTTAGAAAACAAGGCTTTCAAAAGATATAATTATCCTTAACAAAGACATAAGATATCTTGAACAAGACGAGATAGGATTGTGCAAATGACCCTTTTTCCCGTTTTTATAACGACTTAAAGACACAATGTATAAACTAAATCAGTTCTATCTATACTTGTCATATTGGCAACATGTTATAAATATGAAATTGATAGTTTTTATAACTTTTATATTCCAATTCTATACATTGTGTCAAAAAAAGATGTTTTAGAATCCCTTGCCTGTTATAAAAGTCCTAGAAATAAAAGTCATGTACTTTGATGATTCAAATTATGATTACCTATTCACAACGAGTGTGCCTATCACAGGAACTCGAAATTGCATTCTATTTAAGACAGTATTTGTATAGTATTCGTGTATCTGAAAGTTCAGCATTAACTATTCATGTAAGTTACATCTCTACATTGGAAACAGGGTTAAAAAGACAACTGGAAACAAGCATGTATATAAGAAATATATAAGATATGCAAATCGACTAATAATTGTTATTTACAGCATTTTGAAATAAGAAGTATTCATTCCATGCGTCTGGTTGGTCTGATCCCCTCTGTAAGATTGTTCCAAAACACTTCCTCCCCATACAAGTCAGTGCTGTACTCCAGGTAGCTGTTGTTGGTCATCATCATTGCCAGATCCTTGGGCAGCTGCTTCACATCAACCTCCTCCAGTAGAACCACCAGGAGGTTGCTCAGTTTCCGGGAGATCCCGTGAAGTCTTGCCATGTGGAACTCGTAGATGCACCACTCACTCTTCAGAAAGGCCGGCGTCAAAACAATTACAGTTTTCCGGCTGTTTTGGATTGCGTTGATGATGTTTTCTGTAATAATGTCACCAGGGAGGAAATCTCTGCTGTGGATGCAAACATGCATTCCTGAGCTGTCTTCAAGCTTGGTACGGAGGTTTTTACTGACGAAGGTGTGGTCTTTATCAGCATATGATATGAATGCATCATATTTGCAATTTCAAGATCTTCTTTGAGAAGATCCAGAAACGCATTTCTGACCTTGAACAACCCCTCAATACCAGTTTAACAGTTGACTCCATATATTGATTTGAGGAATTGAAAACATTTACTCACCAAAAACGTATATTTCATCTTTAATAATTTCCATGTCGTCGCTATCAGCCAGTGAAAAGGATAATTGAATAAACAGGAAATTTCAAAACGTCAACTTACATTATTCATACTAATTAACTCAACATACGTCATGTACGAAGCCCATATATAGAATGACCAGTTTCAAAATTCGACAAAGCATTGAATAAACTAATTTTTCTCAGACAAATGAAACTACATGAGTGATAAAAGAAGATCTTAGAAACGTATTTGACAGAATACAAAACCCAATCAAACAATTTAACATATATATGTTTGTTTGTTTATTAGAGTCTCGCCTCACAAATTGTATACATACATGTACAATAAGATTTCATAAAAAATACATAACATAAGCGAGCCACCCTATCAGGGTAACGAGAGACTGTAAACCATTAAAATATACTTGTTACAATGTACAAAATACGATGTTGTAAAACAAATAGAGATAAATATATATTATATATACACACATTGAGCAACGTGAAAAAAACTAAGAATTAAATCAGACACATTTTCGCTTTTGTGTAGTAAAAGACTGCAGGTTTTGTCATACAGACATATCACAGTAGGACTTGATAAGATAAAACACATTAACATGTTAAACATAAAACGCTAACCAAGAAAAGGGGAGTAACACTCCCTGAGGGTCACATTTAAGCAGTACAGAGGTTCGACCACCTATACAAGTCTATCTAAACACTATCTAGTCATTAGACCAGTTACGGGTTATTAAAGACAACTGACAGAAAATCTAGCCTTTAAACATCAGATAACCTCGAGGGGGTACACAATGCAGACATGAATTCAAAAGGATGGTTGTGTTGAGGTTAGAGGCATCATAACGAATGTTGTAAGAGTTGTTTGTATTGACAGGGATGACCAGGGAAGATAAGTATGAACCAATTTAGGCAATAAAATTACCAAAAAAAATAAAACAATGTCAATCAATAAATGTTACCAATAACAATCGATTGAATCAATGGCAAGGTTTGATCTTTTCAAAAAAAGCTATAATTTGTTTTGCTTAAATTATGATAAGTGAAAATAAAGGCCACTTTAACAAACGACAATCTAAAAAAATATAGAAGTTTTTTCATCAATATGTCATAAAATCTGATCGATTCTACATTTCATACGCACTTGAATATGTAATGACTGCCACGCAACAACAATATGATATTCATCCGAAACCAATATCATGTGTCACTAGCTAATATTAGTTTGTATATAATTGGAGCGGCCTTGATGTAACGTCTTCGGAGATTGTTGGCCGATCAATTCATGTATATATACATATCATGAATAAAATATGTTTAAATCAACAAACAGCATTCATATATATTGGTAAATATGAGACTGAAACGTTGAGATTTGGGTAGCTAGATTATGGTTTCAGAACAATAACATGTATTTTAATACTTTCTATATACTTTATAATTTTTGATAAGAATTTACCATTTTATAAACTTGAATTGTTTCTGTCTGTTCTTAATTCAGGTGGTTTTGGAGAAAACTGCGCATTGAACATAAAGTTTGAAGGAAGAGAAACGAACCGTTCTGTAACAGCTCTATGAAACGATAAAATTTGAAACCAAAAACCTTTTTCTGACCTACTTTAAAATGACATCAAGTCTGTCTGTCAGTTTCGTCTGTTGATATAGAAACAAATATGATAGCTGATGTTTTTGTTAACAAATTAGATACACATGAATAGTTAATAAAGGAAATCCATTTGATTAAAAGCTCTTGCAAATAGTTTCTATTTCATTTGGAGAAGTTTGTATGAGTAGATACAATGAATAGTTGTACCTTTGTGGAATTGTTTATTGTCTACATATTTTCTCTTTTACGTGTCAATGCAAAAATGGAGCTGATAGAATGCTGTATGATATGTACAGCCTTGTCAACGTGTCACCGATTCCCATTCAGTACACTAAACAGGACATGTCAAGGTGAAGTGCTTAAATCATCATTGTCGGCAGGTTTCAAGACTTTCTTTGTAGAACAGGTAATTAATGAATATTTTTTAATAGAGTCGTACAGTAAATGAATACTCAAAACCAAGATATTGTGTTAGATCAGATTTTAAATTGTTACAACCATGGCTTGGTTATTGCCGAGTAACTTCCCTTATGTTTTGAGCACCCACTCTTCACAAAGGTCTGACTGCAACTCGGATAATCGCAAGATCTGACGATCACCCAGCCAAGTACAGGACTTGCGACAAAGGCTAAGGGAAACAGAACCACCACATGAATCCTAATGGTCCCCTCCATCTTTAATTTTTAAACTCGATGATGAGCAGAACTTGTTTAAGAACAAGCGCCTATATGGACCATCGTCAGACCTTGTGAAATATTAGCATCATTCGAATTCACATCCTACGTGCTTAAAATTGAACTTTATTTCAGCTGACAACCAACGGTTATTACACGGAAGCTTAAAACCTTAGAGAAATCTAGGGAATATTGTCACATCATTTCATTTAATTCACACATGATAATAGTTATTACATTGACAAGGGAGCTTAAAACCTTAGATAAATTTTGGGAATATGGTCACACCAGTTCATTTAATTCACACATGATGACAGTTATTACATTGACAAGGGAGCTTAAAACCTGAGAGAAATCTAGGGAATATGGTCACACCAGTTCATTTAATTCACACATGACGGTCTCTCTTAGTATTATGTGTTCTTTTCAAACAAAGAAAATCAAACCTTTTAAGTCTTAAACAATGTTGGAATATCACTTCTCACATAACGATAACATTATTAGTATTGAATTTATCATTGATCATATTTATAGACTTAGTTCATTTTAAGTGCAGTTGAAACATAAATATTATCCATAATATTTTACACTTTCTCGAAGCACATATATATATTTGCATTTAGGAAAAAAATTAATTCATATTTCATTATTTGAAGTTATAATTTTGTCATGCATGCTTTTCCTCTTAAGTACAGTCAAAGGGTACATCAAAAAGAAGCACATTGCAGTATTCACAAAACACAGGTAAGATGTATAAATTATATAGGTTTTTTCTATCTTTTTTTCTGAAGAAAGTCCCAATGGTTTTTGCCAATAAATATTTTAAAGAACAACATTTTACTATTTGGTTAAATAATTCAAAAGCTGTTCGTAGCGAATAAATAAGAAAGTTTTAAAGTTATCATTGGGCTACAAATTAATAAACGGTCATATATTAATATTAAACAGATGATGTGATAAATGAATTCGTTCACGTTTATCATATCTTGTTTATAAGTGTCGGAACAATGAGAAAAGAGAGCAAAATTATAAGCATCCCTTTTTGTGTCAATTGGAGTGTAGGAATTTTAGAAAGTCTGCGAAAATACATAAATAAAAGACATTTATGCTATAGAATTAGTCTGAACTAAGCGAGATGATTCCATGTATTCTTTTCAGATAAACGTTTAAATTGAATATCTCATTTCATTTTATTTGATTACATCATCGGATGGCTACTCTGATTCAAGTGGTGATTTTCAAAATAATTCAACTTGGATAATGCTTGAATAAAACCAAAGCATCCCTAGTTTTGGTAAAATCAAACTCCTTTATGGAGATCAAGAACATAACTATAGTATAGTGACCTCGTATAACATGATTTTAAAAATTCTTAGGAAGCTGATAAACTTATAGCTTCTCACACTGAAATAGCTCTAAATTTATTAAATCCTTGTCTGTCTGTCAACACGTTTTTGTTGACCTACTTACACTGCAACTTCTATTAATGTATAGAAATGCCAGGTTCAGAAGTAATAGTTATTCATGCTCCATAATCAGACTATGTTACAGATGGTCTGTACTTATGTTTGTTTGTGTTTATATTTAAACTTTATACGCTATGCATTGAATGCATTATACTCGTGTATGTATCTAAAAATATTTAGTATAGAATAAATCATGATGTAATTGAGAATGGAGATAAGTTAACATCAAAGCTTAATAAGGCCTCTTGTTATGTCAGCATGGCTGTTAAGTAAGAAGCCTCATTTAATCTCGAATTATAGTGGGTTTTTTTTTTTTTATTTTACCATTTTAGATTACAGTGACACAGACAGAAAAAAATTTTCAAGATAAAAGTGAGTGATTTAAATATTTCAGTAAGTTAAAAATTTCAGTGCAACCAATATACCAAGTGTCATAAATAGAGGATACTAAACGACCTTCAATTTAATACTATTTTCATTAAACGAGTTAATGATTTTGTATAGAACGAGTGAAAGCGAGTTTGATACCAAATCATTCACGAGATCATTCACTGAGATCTTGTCATGTTTGTGACAAACGTATTCTATCTTAAGACAAGTTTCCAATAAAGTCCTCTTCTCCTTAAAATGTATGGCATTTATTTCAATGAAATAAATAATGCATATAATACATGAACAGCAATTACAACACACTCGACGACCGATAATCTGCTGGTCAACATTCAGAAGGTACCTAAAAAGAATCAGGGCAAGTGAACATCAGGTTATCATTTTAAAATGTTCTCAAATCTAGCATTGTTTTCCATCAAAACAGATTTTATATCTGAATAACTATCATAATGAAACTGCAATTTTTGCGTTAACACATACGCAAACTAATCAAAGATCATTTTAAATTTGAGGGTTAATCTGACCAACCTGTTGACTTATTGCATTTCATATTGTCCGCATTGCTGTTAATCAATATCGACGGCATGTATTGAGTTAATTGACAGCAATTTGATTGTCAATGAATTTGTTTACTACATCGTTTTATAAAATATGCTGTTTTTTATAATTTGTCTATTAATCTTAACGAGTTTTATCAGGTAACTAGTCCACCGCCCTTCATTTCAAATATTTTGGTTCTAGTTGCTAATGTCTTAAGAAATACTAAAGAAAGCATAACAACGATTGAGAATACTCAACCCCTCATTACTGAAGGCGTACCTAAATTGAGAAAGATGAAACAACCGAAAGGTAAACGTTAACACCTTGAATAAATCATGTTTGCTTTGTTCTGTAGTCTTAATGATACTTGTCCCTAATACCTTATTGTATTTCTGAAATTTGCAACTCAAATTGTCATTGTTTATACAACATTATTCAACAAATATCGGTTAGCAACAATATAAATTCACAAATATCGGTTAGCAACAATATAAATTCACAATTATCGGTTAGCAACAATACACATTCACAAATATCGGCTAGCATTAATATAAATTCACAAATATCGGTTAGCAACAATATAAATTCACAAATATCGGTTCGCAACAATATAAATTCACGTAAAGGCTTTTTGGTTTCATAGTTGCATTATTTGAGTATACAGTCAACCGGACCAAAACCCCAAAGAGCATTAGTTTGGTTAGAAACTCCTCTAACAAATGCAATCATTCATAGACAGCTCTAAGTTCAGTTACTTTGGCGGCGTTTAGCAGAAATCAAATGAGTTACAAAACTGTTGACTTTCTTTACGTTTCTGTGTCTTTAGTCACTAAAGTCACCATTTGTTGACATTCATATTGGAAAAAATATATGATGTTTCTAAGGACCATGAATGTCGCGCACTGTAAATTACAAACAACGTTTATACGACAGTAAAATGGCTAAAGCGATTCTTGAATTAAAGGTTCATTTCATCATATATGCTTGACATCACTTTGTCAGCAAAATGTCAAGGTATTTCTGACCCAAAATGGTTAAAAATGGTACATTTTACATTGTATAATATGATTGCAGTTATACACCTTAATTTGGTATCCATGTATGAAATATTGAAACATGCAACATTATTTTCTTTTATTCTTAGTGATATCAACTTCAGTAGCTTCTGGTGGCAAATCAAAGAAGAGAAAGGGAAATAGGGGCAGCGTTGTCAAGAAACCAAAATTAAAAGGTGAGGTGTTAAAAGTAATTCTTGTGACACATTATTTGTGTCAAAACATTATCGAACTGATTGCATCTCATATCATTTCTTAAACCTACATTTTCCCCAATTATGCCCAAAGATTGTTTATTTATCTTTTACCTTAATACCTGTTGATAAATCATAGATACTGGTTAAATTTTCAATCTATCAATAAAGTCTTCAAATAAGTTCGCCATTTTCCTGTTTCAAATGATGCACATGCTACTACCTCATATATCTAAAGACTCAACTTTATGAATCATACTATCTACGTTATACATGTCTTTGGCTTTCACTACCAACTGTCTGCGTTGTCTGCTGTCTGGTAAACTAAGATAAAATATTACTGTGCAATTTATTCAAGGCAGCAGAAGTCATGTATTTATCATACGTTTCCCTGGAAGGTACATGTAGGTGTCAAAAAGTCCCAGTCAACAGTAAAGAAAAGTGTCTTGCCGAGGATAGCTTTGACAATAGCTTCATACGTACACAATTCAGTGTCGAATGCTAGAATCGCGAGAATCAACACAAGAGGGACAGGTTATGGAAAAGGCTTACGGAATATCAAGTTCAAGCAGGTTGTTCAAGGTCACTAGCGAGAATTAATGCTTTCCAAACATTATCAAAATCACATCCCCGACATGCTCAATAGGGTTGAGATATGTTTTTTTATGATTCTGCGAAACAAGCACTATCTTCGGTTCTCGATCTCGTATCCTGAACCTCATGTAATTAAAGAAAGGGAAACACATGATCATGTATAATTGCATCTCTGTACAGGATGCCAGTTGGATTACGATCATGGACGAGCATATCGTCCCTGCCATAAGCACAGGAACAGCCCAGGTTTAATCCAAAAAAGATTGAATTCCAGAACGCTAACATTGAGTAACTTTCGCGAGGGTCAATTTGATCTAACGTACAGAGACTGCACTTATCTAATCTGATAATAAACTGATTGTAAGCCGATGGGCTTCATTATTCCATGGAAAATCAGGTAAAACTCTAATTGACAAAAGGACAAAATTATCTGTAACCAAGAACACTGTTAAATCAATTCTTCGAAATGCACAGTTAATCTTTTCTTCCAGTACTGGGAAGATTTGAAATATTTTGCGTCAGCGTACTTCAACACTGTCTGGTTTCAAATAACTATCATGACTTCTATCTCCTTACTATTAACTTTACTAAACCCTTTGACCTTTCAATGGCAATGATCAACTAGACTCATTAAACCTTTAATTAAAAATGTTTTATATGAAGTTGTTGCCATTAAAATACGCTTTATCATTTCTTTTAATGAAGTTGTCACATCAAATATACAAGAATTCTTTACAAAAAAGATAATATGAAGTGAACTAAAGGACGAAAAGCTGAAACTAAGATAGCACTTAACATCTTGGCGTCAAATAAAGTAAATAGTGAAATGACCAGTTTTGGGAATGTTATTACATCGTAACTGTTGAATACGTTTAGCAATCTTTGTAGCCTTGCAGAATTTTACCTGTATCTGGATCATTGTCCTTTTAATATATATATATATATATCTTTTCATACTTGACAAAGTTAGCCAAATTAATAATGATAACACTACCAGATATTTCACTTGTCTTTATCGAATATTTTTAAAACGTATCTGAAAATTGTTTTTCAATAATCGCTTACCAAACAGGTAGTAATTCTTGTCATGCTGCTAATTCCAAAGTAAAATTTTTGGGTTTTAGGGTATCTGGTTAAAACAACAAGAAACCTGTACTATTTTGACTTGTCAGCGAGGGGGCACATATTCAGCTTGAGGGGGTTATCATCAATGACTCATGAATCTGTTCATTTCGTCTTCCAAGATGGAAATGTGTATGCTTTCACAAACGGACAACTTAAAGCTGCAATCTTTAGGAAGTACAAGCTTCGCTTTAAAAAGGATGTCGACGTGAAAGGTACTCAGGATCAGCGTTTCATATACTTAATCTTTTGAGCTTTTCGTATAATCTTGACAAGTTATGATTAAAGGGAAATTTGCAAATGATGAAAAATCATATTTGAAACAGATCGCCAATTCATGATATTCAAGATAAATGTGATATAAAGATTCAGATATTCATTAGAAGCGAATTTATATCTTTTGAAACAACTCCTATTTGAAATACTTGATAAACCTATTCAAGTTTAAAGTGATTTTATAGACGGAAGTAATATCAACCACAAACGTATCTTATTATTCCTTTTATGATGATGATCACTATGATATGAGTTCACTTCCTGTTTTCTTTGTGTCTCAGCGTTCACCAATAAACAAGTAACACACATGGCACTGGACAGGGAGAACAATGTCCTTGTAACCGTAGTGGAGAAGATAAACAAAGAATATTCCGATGAAAAATCTTTAAAAGAACTACAAATAGTTGACCTTGTGAATACAAAGCCTACAGTTTTGACTACGAAACATACATTTTTGGACTTTGTATATATTGATACATGTGACAGGTATGTATTTGCAAATCTGATTCATATTTCATTTAGATCTGATTTCAATATGTTTTTCTATTCTACGATTTAATTCTTGGAATAATGATAATCATCATTCAATAGAATAAAGTATACAACATGTTTGACTATTATTTTCTTATAATCCCATCTCGGATATAGATACGTTATCCTATTGTGTCGACAAACCAGAAAAATTCTCTCTCCACAGAGGTAGATAACGTCATAAAATGTTGATCAAGACTCTGTGCCAATAAGCCGAGTTTGTAACCTAGAATGAGAGATGCCTGATTGAATGCATTCAAATTAGATGTTCAATTAGCGACGCTGTCCATAACATTTTGGCTAATGGATCATACCAAAGGCATTGTGATAATAACCAATCTGTCTATGCTAGAATAGTTTTAAGGGTAGAAAGTGCAGGAAACCAGAGGTACGGCAAAGGTAATGTCTTGATCTATGTCTATTGGGAGAGGATTGACAGGAGAGGCAGTCTCGTATTGTTGTCTACAACATTCATGTAACAAAAAGAGGTAATGAATGTATATTCATTCAAGGATCATCTTCTACCAAAGTACTGCGGAGTATCTTGCATCCGTCAACTACAGAGGAAAAGACACCATCGAATATAAGGAGATACACCTTCCTGCAGTGAAAAACTTCAAAATTGAAAGTAAATAATTTTCTTACATGTTCATCAATGAAATACTTTCTTTTATTCTATGATCAGCAAAGTAATTCTGGGTTTTACCAGTGAATTTTAATAACAATGCAGGCAACTTTGACATGTTTGACATTTTGACTTTGATGTTATGTTTTTTTACATTTCATTTGATAACATTTTATCAAGACCAATGTTATTAAGATATGATTGGATTTTTTTTATATATCATAACAAAATTGCACGATTGTGCAAGTGGGTTCCCCCCTTGTTTTTCGTTAGATCACAATATATAAAGACTACTAGTATTTGATTACAATTTAATTTATATTTATTTTGTCTTTCAAACAAAATTACCAAATGAGTACACCTTTGTGTTAGTGGTTTACTTTTCTTTGTTAATTACTAGTTAAACATACGTACATAAAGCAAACATTTGTATATTTGAACTAATTATCAATGTGTTTCAGATCGTAAAATTACATGCTACACGTGTAGTCAAGGGGAAGAAAAAACCGTGAGATACACCTATGATATGAAATCTAAGAAAACGAGACGAAGAACTATAACTATTGACTACAAATGTGCTGACTTTGACCACTTCATCAAGGTTAGCCGGAAGCGCATCTATACAGGATTTGAGCAGTTTGTGTCTTTCAATTGTTTTTTTTTTCATTTTGAAATAAAGGAAAGAACAACGTCTCGAAGAACATTATAATGTCATGTGAATGTAATTTATCCTAGACAGATTAGAAATAAAGTGTCTTGAAAACTAATCCCAAACTAATTCAAACATTAAGTGTCTTGAAAACTGACTCCTTACCTATTTCAAATAAAGTGTCTTGAAAACTGATCCCAGACCGATTACAAATTAAGTGTCTTGCAATAAAAAATGCCAATGTCATGTTAATGAAAAAGATATCAAACTGATTATATATATTTCACAAATTAAGTATCTTGAACAAAGTACAAATGTGATGTGACTATACCGTGTGTTTAAAGGTAATTTCAATTTCAATTGAATTAAATATTCATCCCGAGGTGACTTAAACTGTTGCTATTTTAGAATGTTTTGATTTTCGAGAATTGACAAATTTTGACATAGTTTATCACACATGTACACTATGACTACAAACCCTTTTTAGTAGCATCGTTTTTTCTTCTTCGTTTGTTTCGTATTAAGAGATAAAGGTTGTTTAAGATGGCTATAGCAGTGTAGCTTTTAATTATTTTTGGAAGCCTATAGTTTAACAGTTTTATCAAAATCTCCTGCATTGACCATTTCTTCATGTAGCTGCCTGCTTTAGAGACCTACATGTATATTGAGAGTGACATTTTTCGTAATTATTATCAGAAATGATTTCTAAATCAAATCATAATATATGATTCAACTGAGACTCAAATGTATGAACATGCTCTTAATACAGCAACATATGGTAATATTTTGGAATTGAAGTTGATAGTGGGGTACAGGTGCCTTAAGGGAAATTGTAAATCGTTGATTGTCAGTGAGAATGGAAGAGTTAAATGTGTAGGATCATGCTGGAGGCTTGCACAGGGTATCATAAATAGAATAATATTCGATACATAATATAATAATTTATATATAATAATACAAAGTTATATTTGTTCTTATTGAAGAGGTAATATGGTTAACAATCAACATTTTTACCTTTACACAAAATATGTTTTTATTTCATTTCAGGGGCATGATGGTGTTTGAAAAGGGAAACATGTATATCCGATTATCAGATGAGAAAGTAATTCGAGTGTTCCGGCCTCGCTAAAAGATTGTCATTATGAACATTGAATGATGACACTGTTCATATCGACTTTCACAATCGAGCAAAATGACAACAGGCGCGTCTTCTTCACTGGTAAGCAAGAAAACTTCATATCAAATGCTGAAAAGCTTTAAGGCAACACTCGAGTAATGCTCAATCATTGGACCTGTCATATAATTCAAGAAGGTGTGGTTATTTCTTGAGGCTTTATTACCGAACACTTACAGCATTGTTAACAGTAATGATTGGCGCCATCGCGCCTTGTCGTCTGTTTAATAGAAAACATAGACCTGCGCATGTCAGCAAGGTCGCATTAATTACGTAGTGCGAATAAGGAGTAATCATTATCACGTTATAATATACCTATCCCACACAGGAACAACAAACTTTTGTCCTCTTGTTTTCCCCAGTGCTGAAGCACTGATTGGTAATTTCAGTTACATCACAATTTTTGTTTATAAATCAAAACTGGCAACGTTTGAAATATCCAAAATACTCCCTTAATGTCACTTAAATGTCTCGGCATTCTCTTCCAACAGAGGTAAAACAAGTCATATCAAGTTGATCTAGTCCTCGTTAGAATAAGATCGAGTTTGTGCCTAAAAAAGGTAGACGTCTGATTGGATACATTCAAACTTTCAAAAAGCGATAATGTTCAAAACTAATCATATTGGCTAAAGAATCACGGCAAATGACTAGTGAAAGGAACTACATATTCAATTCGAAAAGTGCTTAACTGGCTGAATATCTTCAATTAGTTTGTGATTCAAATTTCATTTGCTAAGGGAAACTTCTGGGGTTTACCTCCTCTTTCAAGAGTATTTCACTTATATCGCGGCTGCTAGTATTATTCCAGGGAGAAAGCCTGAAACACTATTGTGGTAATGTATTACGGTGCCCTGCGAGCATCGACTGGAACTAGGAAACTTCTGGAAACAAGGGATCTGGTTTTATTCGAACAGAGGTTTGATCAACATTTAATAACATGATTTACACTTGGAGGAGGACATGACATATAGCATGTATGATAATTTCTTTTGTTTTTGTTATTGGGGTCGGCTTCTATCTTGTTACAATGACTTTCACTTTGACCTTTGGGGAACTTTGAATAAAAGAGAGTCATCTACATGTATGTTGTTCATAAAAACCAATCTTCTAACACAAACGATCCAATCATACAAATCAAAGTGAGATACAGTTTACAGTATTTTATATTGTATCGTTTCTTTTGCCCCTGAGTGTAAGATACACAGCCCATGAACATCTGTTTAAATTACCTTGATCGTGAAGAATTCATGTGAAGACTCTACATGACTTCACAAGCTACTCATTTTCGACTATATGCAGTGATACAAAACTATTGATTCAAACCCAGTCTGAAACATAAATAATTATGTATGATGTTATCATGTTACCATCACTTATCAAGCAACCAACAATGTTTGAATTTAAGTTATTGATAAATAAAAGAATAAATATGAAATATATGTTATTCATGGATGGATTTAATGGCAGAGACACAATTAATAATAAGCAAAGTTGAAAACCAACTGATGTATTTAACTGTAAATTGTGACTGACATTTCCAGTCGAACGGCAGTGTTACTTCCGCATTCCTTTCAAGGTCAAGCTATGTAATCTGTATGAACTGTTTGTTATGACACTTATGAATTTGATTGGATGTACCAATCGTACATCCTGCTAAACCCTGCTACACATTTACGTATGCATTGGCTATTTAACAATCAGAATTCAATATATTCATCTTCAGGGTAATTAAGGAAACAATGCTGACACGGCATATTCTGTTTTACATCTTGTTGATATACATGTATTGTATGTACTGCTCATAAAAGAGAAGGAAGTTTTTCAATTAACTATTTGTTAAATAGATCAGACGCTTACATCTATGCAGTATAACTGTGACATTTTCTACAACCATTTCCTAGCTTAAAACATTTGTCATTTCAGGGATTGTATAAAGACTGCAATGCTTTGAAATTGAAAGATCAATGTGTTTTCAGTTGCATGCACATCACAACCAACATTTTCAATCAATACCTTGAGTTTAGAAATTAACAAAAAATTAATTGACATTTGTGAATTTTGAAGTAAGGTCATGGCTCCACAAACTGAAGTTGATCAGAACGATGTCATTAACCAGTTCTGGTCGGTGAGTACAAACAACATTATCCATTGTGTTTCTAGGTACATTGATAACATGTTGACAATAATTTGATTGAATAACACTTGATTGTGCTGGGTAATGACAACTTTAGAAGTTTGGATGACCACGCCCATCTGGGATTCGACTTTCTCCCTTGGTTCCTTATGTAACATACTAGGGAGGTTTTTGGAAGAAAATCAGAAACATATTTTAACAGTGATTCAATGGGACGCGAAAATCAAGCAAAAATAACCCTTTTTGAAGTCGTTCAAGATACACTGAATTCCATAAGCAACTGCAATTTTAAAACTAAAATTTCACAAACGATCTCATATTTACGTTTTCATTTAAATTGGAAATGACATAGTTGAAATTCACACTTTCATTCTCGAAGCGTTTAATTGAGCAATATTTATTCATTTTTGTAGAGCTTGCAAAAATGTCATTATCCCGTGACATTTTTGCTGAAACTTAGTCACATGATGACACATTTACTAACTGTCCATAATGTATGTTTGTCACTCCAATAAAGCCGGTGAACGGTATAGCAAAAATATTGTGAATCCCCACTGAAAATTTACAAAATTGATCAAGTACAGCTCTTTTTTCAGGAATCGTTATTATTCCTTCATTTCCAATGGAAACTTGATTCGGCTAAACAAAGAGGCTGTGAGCATTGTTGACTAGTTGTTTTATTCACTGCATGAGAGCCGATATCTGTGACGTTTGACCACCGCCAACGTTGTATCTTAGTGACGTAAGAGATAGCAAACATCAAAGGTCGGCATGTTGTTATATTCTCGTGCAATTTATGAACTTGGACAGATCTAATCAGAGATCATCGACTGTTAAGTTGATAGCTATTGGTCAATAAACAGCGACTCATGGCAGTTTCATTTTAAGTTATAACGTCAGAATTGGCATGCAAAGGTACGATTTAATTGCGATTGTTGAGTTCTTTATCCAGGCTACCATTTGTATGACTCAAAGATGTGTCAATATGACAAGTAAGAATTGTCCACACATTTCCATTGATGGAAAAACTTCTATGCAGAAATGTGAAATTGAAGCTGCTGACAGAAGACGTAATTCAACGTTCCACCTTTTTTGTTACTCATGGCAGATTTGGAAGATATAACACTCGGCCTCCTCAAACCTGGTACTAAAGTAGCACATTTAAGTACTTTAACGAACTTATTGCAAAAATATCATTTCAACGAATGTCTGAACAATTATTTGGATTCGCTGGTTGTTGACACAAATGATTGATAGATAGGAGGTACTTTGTTTTCAATTTCTATAATTTTTCATTCTTCAATCAGAATCATTACAAAACGGTGCAAAGTTTCTTTTGGAAGTCAGTGTATTTACTGCTCTACTTTCACTTGACAGTGCATGTTGAAAACTGTTCTTCAAGCTTTGGCTATCATCCCTATTACTAAATGATTGAATCTAGTAGTAGCACTAGTACTTTTGAATTGTGCATGGTTTCAATGAAATAGGGAATGAGTTACTTTAAACATTTAAATTCGCCTCTAATTTGAATCTACGTTTAACACATTTAGACAAAAAATTAAGTATGTCATATCCACTATACATGTATCTATAAGCATTAATGTTAATGAATGACATTATAAGGATAGAACAATGAATAAAATATACAAGCCTACTGATACAATACTGCAATACTGTGCATAGAAACGTGGGTTCCACAATAAACATAGAAAGAGCAACATAAAATCTCCTCCACAAAAAAAAAAAACGTAAAACATATATCGTATCGTTCTCAACCCTAACCTCTCAGCTATACCTGTTTTTACTAAATTCGATCCCAATAAAGATTGTCTCCACAAATTGTGATTTATATGAGTTTTTGTTTCTGTAATACATGTATTTTGTTTGTGCCTGTCAAACTATAAAGAAAGAAGACGCTCACCTGTTTATTCAACGGATATATTACTCAAGCTCTTAATGTCTGTATTAAGATAGTCAAGGCTGCAAATACAGAACGGCTGGCTAAGTTTTCTGCCACTAAATAAAACATTCCCAGTAAATATGGTCATTGAGTGTGCTGCATACTTGACAGACCATTCCACCTTGACTTGATGTCCCTTTAAGTCGAGTGACAGTAAAATGATATTGAATTTATCACTAAGAATATATTGACCAACATCGTCTCTTCCAGTGAACACCAAATCTCTCACAGAACCTAAACCAATGTTATTCACTCTGGATGTGCGTATTTCAAGCTCTGTCCGTCCACGTTGTTTGACCATAGTCATGATTGTCATTTTCCCTCTCGTTATACAGAAAATGTTCCTGGTCCCAGACAGTCCACACACTGAATTGCTGATTCCTTGTCTGAAAGTCAATGATATTCGTGTGATTTCCTTGACGGTCCAAATATATGTACCCCGCCGCTAAGGACTTAAATATTGCCACAGCGGCATTAAGCATTAACTCACTCAATCATTGAATATGTGTAATTAATTGCCGACCCGAAGTTAATATTTTTATATTTATTTTACTTGACATTCCACAATATTAATTGCTGCCCCGAGGTCTGAAAGTCAGTATTATTTATGTTATCATGCTAGACAGTCCACATCCTTTTATTGCTAACATGATTTTAAAATCAAATATTATAGATGTTTGTCCTAAACAGTATACGAACTAAATAACTGACATGCAGACTGGAAATATACCTAATTTATGTAATGGTGCAATTTGCTTATTATCAAAATATCATAATAATAAAACTAATGATTGGGTCAATACCAGGTTTGTGTTTATCCGAAAAAAATATTGACCAAGGACAAATTTCAATATAATTATCGTACTTATTACAAAAGTGAAAGAACAAAAGCCATAATTTAATTATGTCTGACAGCGGGTCATGATTACACAAGCATGACTCATGAAACGGTTTGAAGTCATCAGACCTTTTTTTTTCAGCAAGACAAAGTCATATAATGCGTTTGATTCTGCTATTTCTGCAAACAGTAGCATGTTGGAAAATATTAACTTGATAAAACTGAATATTAAAAGACTTTAAATACGTAACATGTTTAACATGGTATTTTGCATTCAATTAAGTTTTTATCAAATCGGAGCGAAAGGTTTGGTTTTACAGATAAATGTGTTTTGTTAACCAACCTTATCATAACTAAACTCTCTGTGACTTTGAGCTATGAACAACTACCCCTGTTATTAAAACGACATTGTGTATGTGGACAACCATAATACTTTCTACGCACCCAAACTTTCTTTTGGTAAATTCCTTGCTTATTTTCTCCATGGAGAGATCTGGTTCAATGTAGATAGTAAGAAGAAAGTTGTAGCCACAGTTGGTACTGTACAAGCACCTGCCATTGCTGTTGACACAGGGACCAGCGAAGATCTGTCTCCGGTACTCCTGTCTCTCACACAGATCCAAGGTTTTATTACTTACTTCTCTGGTGGAGATGTCCAAGAACCCTAACTGCACGAAACACCTTGACACCTTGCAATTGAGCAGAATAAAAATAATGTTTGTGTGTTGGGAGCTTTCTTGCATGGAAGTAACAGTGCATTTGGATCTGTTCAGGGCTTGAGGTACATTGATGTGGAACTGTGAAGGAGTCACTGAAATATAATGAAGAGCAATATATGGAACATATACTTAAAAATAGAGCCATGGGCTCTGTAGCTCATCAGGATTTTGATGGAAATAGGTTTTTAAGTTTTAACCCCTGTGAACTAATTTGGGGTCACCGGCTCACGAAATCTACAATTTAAAAATCCCCATTGGCCAAGGAGTCTGCACACAACTTTTCAGCTCTCTAGAACTTTTTGAAATGCAGAAGAAGATAAAAATAGGTTTTTAAGGTTTTAACCCCCGTGACCCCATTTGGGATCATGGGGTCACAAACCTTCAATTTAGAATCATATTGGCCAAGGAGTCTTCACCCAACTTTTCAGCTCTCTAGAACTTTTGGAACTGGAGAAGAAAATGAAAATAGGTTTTTAAGGTTTTGACCCCTGTGACACCATTTGGAGTCATGGGGTCACGACATCTACAATATAGAATCCCCATTGGCCAAAAAGTCGGCGAAACCTCATTATCGGTGGTTGGGCACTTTCTAAGGGAAGTAACTCTGATTGAACCTATGGAAGCTATGCCACTTAGTTCCGTATTCACAAATAAATAACTGATTACAAGTAAATTAAGACATGATAACACTAAGTACGTTTATCATGTTTTCTTATATAGTAATAGTGACTTTATCAACAAAGTTCCCTCATCATCTGGGTTATCGTAATTGTGGACCCACTTGAACTGCTTCCTATATAGAGCCGAGATACGTGGGCCCACATTTGTTATCATCACGGTACCGACGACTTCGCATATTGACAAGTGTGTAACTGTAGGAGAAGTGATTCATTTGGAAGAGAAACATTCTAGAAACAGTACTTTTATGTTCTCATACGAAATAAACATTACCAATGATTATTATTCTTGTATTTTTTTTCATCAGAAACGACATGAAAATTCTCCGCGAAAAGGACACAGCTTATGCATTAAATGAGTGATGTCCTGTCATTGGTCACATCAAAGGTCAGGACCTAGGTCAAGGGTCGTGACATTGATTCTCGACCATTTCAGAGATATTGATCACCAAATAATGTATTTCGGTAAATGTGGGCCCACTCGTTTGGTCTCTTATAGGGAGCTGCCAAAGAGGGCCCACATTTAAGATTATCGATCTTGATGGGAAATATCTAGATTGTTGAACCTTTTCCATAAAAAATAATTGAATTTGCCTCGTCAACATTGAATCATTAACATTGTAGAATGTTGATGTGGGCCCACTTCGGCAGCTCCTTATAGAGGTCGAAACGAGTGGGCCCACATTTACCCAAAGACTTTATTTGATGATCAATTTCTTTGAAAGGTTCTAATGATGTTGTTGAAACGTTTCCATCAAAATTGATTGATGGAAAATATCGTAGAATGATATGAACCTTTTCCATCAAAACTATTTTAATTTTCCCTCGTCAGTATTTGATTATAAGTATTTTAGAATGTTGAACCTTTTCCATCAAAATTAATTTATGGAAAATATCCTAGAATGATATGAACCTTTTCCATCAAAACTATTTGAATTTGCCTCGTCAGTATTTAATCATAAATATTTTAGAATGTTGAACATTTTTCACCAAAACTATTTTAATTAGTCACGTTAGTATGTCATCAGAAATATTTCATATCTGTGAACCTTTTCATCAAAATTACTTGATGGTAAATATTATAGAATGTCAATACATCACAAGCATTACAGAATGTTGAACCTTTAGGCTTTACCTACAAATCTATTGGATGTGAAATTTAGAATGTTGAACAATTTCCATCAAATCTATGTTAATATCTTCTATTGTTATTGGATGGGAAATATTGGAGAATGTAGATATCTTTCCCTCTGAAATGTAATGTCGTTAATATGTCGTACTCCATTTTGAAAAATGTGTGAATTTACGGGAAAATTCGATTTTTGTAATTGTGGTCCCACTGTCGACGGAGTATAAGGGGAATGAAAATCAGTGGGCCCACATTTGAAACAATCACTCTGCAGTTAGGAAAATGTCACACGAACTATCCCAAAACATACTCATAATCTAAGGAAGACTACTCACCCTAAATCACATTAATTGTCGACTGTAAGTGCAATTTTACCCAGAAATCAAGGAAAATGTAACGGAGATAGGATACAAACACGCCATTAGTATCCATTGCGCGCGTGACTACGTCAACAACGGCCGTAGCTCCGCATAAAAGAGGGAAAACAGAGTTACTTCCCTTAGAAAAGGCCCAACCACCGATAATGAGGTTTCGCCAAGAAGTCTCCACATCAAATTTAAGCTCTCTAGAGTCATTGGTTCTGGAGAAGAAGTCGAAAATATGAAAAGTTTACGGATGGACGGATGAACGGATGAACAGATGGACGGACGCCAGACGCCATGCCATGCCATGCCATAAGCCCATCTGGTCTTTCAGACCTGATGAGCTAAAAACCGTTAAGGTCTAGCAACATTTAGGTTTATCATGATTCTCTTGAAAACGTAGGCAATTAATTCAAAGGTTACTTCTCACACATTAGATCAGTGGGTTAGATGGGAGCTAATCAAGCAAAGCCATGAAGTGTAATTCGTCATAAATGTGGTAAACATTCTTTAACAATTATGTACAGGCTTTCGAATATTCAAGTCATATGATAGAGACTTTGAGTTTTCTAACTGCCTAGTACACGAATACCCTATTCAATTTAATGAATAAAATGATACATTTAAAGAACCTAAAGCAATTTAGTACAAAGGTAGTAGCTCCTTGAGTCTGGAAACACATATGATATTCAGATATCAGGTGTATTCAACAAGAATTTACTTTGCCATTTCAGATCATTATTTTTTAGCAGGTTAACTGTCCCGAAATGATTTATATTCACTCACTGACGTTGCGTTCTCGAGTTTCACTGTTTACACATCGTTTTAGTCCTGCACGAGAGTAAAGTAGGATCATGTCTTCTTTTGCCTCTGTTTTACATATCCGGTCTCTCTGAAGTATAAAACCCTCGTCTTGAGATTTTAGTAAACATACATTGAAAGCAAAGGTACAAGAAGCCTATCCATCACCCACAACACAACAACACATTCACTGTCTTAGAGTTGAGGCTGAGATTAAACGTCAATATTCACTCTTTATATCTGAGGCTGGACCTCATACATTCACTCTCTTATATCTGAGGCTGGACCTCATACATTCACTCTCTTATATCTGAGGCGGGACCTCACACATTCACTCTCTTATATCTGAGGCTGGACCTCACACATTCACTCTCTTATATCTGAGGCTGGACCTCATACATTCACTCTCTTATACCTGGACGGGACCTCATACATTCACTCTTTTAGATCTCAGGCGGATTCAAACACATTCACCTCTCAGCTTTGAGTAAGAACCTCACACCTTCGCTCTTTTAGATCTGAGGTTGACCAATCTAGTTAAAAATAGCTGTTATATTTACATGTCCTCACGTTACATCTAGTTACTAACCCACCTGCTCTGTATCACGTATGCGCGGAAATCAGCCAATGAAAAAACTGGCTGATCTCTTTGAATCGGACAATCAAGTTAACACAAGTTGTTAGAATCGAGCAATCTAGTTAAAACTAGCTGTAATGATTATGTCCAAAAGTCATACATTAAAGTAATGATATTTATGCTTATAATGTGTAAAATGCAATATAAATCCTTATGAAGCCCGATTAAAAGAGATCAGCAAGTTTGATGATTTCCACGCATGCACGATACAGAACTGGTGGGTTAGTAACTAGATGTAACGTGAGAACTTAGGGCGTATATATCACAGATAGTTTTAACTAGATTGGAGGTGGACATGCAACGAAGATATGGACATGACAAGTAACCATGCATCTGGTTTAATTATCACTTGGAAAGATGGTAGAAGATTATGAAAAGAGGCAAAAAGAATAAAAAAAGTAAAAAGGACGAGATGTACTTTTAATTTCGTCAAGAGAGTTCCATGTGTAAGAGGAAAGCTGATTAGTATTTTGGAGGGTAAAAGTTATAGAGCAAGTTCATTTACGAAGCCAGTTCAGGAACAGATTATGGATATTCAAAATACAGGGCTGGATATCAACTGTATGAATGTTATCGATATTGATACAAAAGTTCTTTCAAAGACTGATGCACATAAATACATCGATTTAATCTCAAAATGTCATACTTCAATACAAATACCTAGTTTGATAACAATTTGATACTTTATTGTAGTTGAAATGTCAAACAAAATCTTGGATAAAGGTATTACAATTTTTTTATTGTTTCATATTCATGTTATGTTTATCATGTTTAATAACAAACACTGACGTAAATTGTAACCTCATACCTCACACATTAGAACCTTACTTATTACTCACCTTGAAAACATCAAGAAGCAGCGAAGTTTCTGGATTAGAAGTTCCTCTTAATATGCAAGTAAGTTGGTGTTTCACAAACATTGGCTGCTGACATCTTTCAAATCTAAAACACAGCTGCGTGCACATCCTTGCACCATATGGCTTTCTAACGTCAAATCCGGCAGCAATTTTTGTAACATATGTGCAAAACAGTAAAAAATACAGAAGCGTCATTTCAAAGGAATTGATAATTTCTGAACACCTTCAAACTACAAACATATACATGTATAACAGAACTTCATTTCGTTTTAAGCAACTTGAATCTATATCAATGATGCAACTAGATAAGGACATAGTACAAAGCTGTAAATTGATTTAGGCATTTAGGCATTTAATATTCATAATATTGATCATTAAATCTCAAATGCCAAGAAACTTTACATTTATTAAGATACTGGTATGAATACGTGCAGACTTACAGATTTATATGTCTTTATTAGTTGATGAGTATAGTTATCATTGCAGTTTTACTTTAATGGCAGTGTTGTGAATGTTTGAAATGCTATAAAGCTGTTATTGGCTTTTGACATTAGCATAGAAAACATTTTAATGGATATTGTAAATGAGAAACCAGTACCGATGCAGATATAATGTGCAGATTCTAGACAAGGACAAACATATTTCTAACTTGTAAAGCCATAAAGAGTGATTTAAATCTGCCTTACTGTGTCTTTCTTCACACAGATCCAGACAATTGATGAGTTGAGCTTTAAAGAGGACATTTGGTATTAGTTTACAAGTTGGGAATCTTAGAATGTCTAGTGGGAAATTGAGAAATATTTTTGAAAATGTTTGGGGAGTGGACCAAGGTTTAAATATTTTCCTATTTAGAAAAGAATTGATAAACAAGTATTTATACAGATATATTTATCGCAGTACATGTTTGTTACAAGCTATTAGAAATTATTACTCCTTTTTTGATGCTGTAAGAAAGTAAGGGAAACCAAAACTGTTTCCCTTATTTTGAGTTTTTCCTTTGAATTGACTAGTTTCGTTCAGATTCGAACACATCAGACTGCCGGGTTGATGCAGGGCCGCCATCACCTATCCCCCTCCAAATCCCAGCATCTCGGGATCAGTTCACAGCAACTTGGACGACCCATGTGTCAAATCAGACTGCAACATCTGCAAAAAATCAAAACCATGTTAAAACGTTCACTAGTCACTACAAAAAGATCTTACAGATGTAGGAACGATTTCTCTGGCAAAAGTCGCAATGTAGTCTACTTGCTTAGCTTTAAGCTTTAATTAGATCTCTGTTACAAAATTATCTATCAGCTCCAATGGTGAGGGACGTTCTACAAGAGATCTCTGTTACAAAATCATCTATCAGCTTCAATGGCGAGGGACATCCCACAAGAGATCTCTGTTACAAAATCATCTATCAGCTCCAATGGCGAGGGATTTTCTACAAGAGATCTCTGTTACAAAATTATCTATCAGCTCCACTCTAATCCCGACTCAAAACATACCACCTTAAACGTAGATCGGCAGAATTATGCTGGATCTTTGAGCTGAGAACGATAGCTCCATATGACATCAAATATAAGATTTAGCCCTACTCTATTCCCCATCCCCTTCTTTTTAAGGGTACATATAGTTAAAGGTATAGTTGTTACTTTGTATGCTATTTATACATAGACATGAGATTATGCTTGTATTTGAGTTACTGACTGATGAGGGTAATGTTGATCTTAGTGCTATGGATAATTAGATAATATATCCAATGTTACCTTGGTGCTATGGATGAATAGATTTAGTTTAGACTTTATCTTTGTGTTAAGATTCTTAGACAATAGATAAATGTTATCATTGTGCTTGTACTGTTAATTTTTTGGTGTTAGGTTACCTATATTTTCCCCTTTAGGTATCACAAACCATACCTTATAGGAATAAATGATTTTTTACTATTTGTACACTTTAATCTGTGATTATGTCTGACCCTGACATCTTTGGAAGTCGCCAGTTTTATTGAACTACCTTCACTTGATACTTTCTGTTGCTACATGAACGTTTCACCATACTGCATCTACACACAGGTGTTGTCGCTACATGAACGTTTCACCATACTGCATCTACACACAGGTGTTGTCGCTACATGAACGTTTCACCATACTGCATCTACACACAGGTGTTGTTAGCTTTCTTTCTTAAAACACACTGGTTGTCGTGGCATAACAGAAACATTGATAGCAATGTTCATATCAAAATATATCACAAACAGTCAGATTCGTTTTGATAGAAATACTCCCTTCACAGGGGTAACGCTAAATACTGACACTTTTTGTATATGTGGTTTTATTTGGCAAACACACTTTAGACATCCATGTGTCTAAGACAAGGTTTGCTTATAAACAGTGCTTCTACATACTATAAAGTGACCTTCATGTTCACATCAACTTTCCTCTTCATTCTGATTTTATATTCCATTAATTGAGCACTCTGAGTTAAATGTATTAAGAATGTGTTATCGACATCCATCAATGACGTCACTGTTTTTTCGCCTACCGTGTCCGTCATAAATTTTTTTTTATATCACGAATTTCAAGAACCACTCCATGAGTTGTAGGGTTATCATTTTTTATGATAGACACAAGAATTATTTTATTTGACTTAACAATTGAATTTCATAATTGCTTAAAAACATCCACGACCTGACTATGAAAACAGATATTTGAGTCATCAATAACAGTGAATATATATCAAGGTATAAAGTGACTGATCAAATGTTATCTTGAAAGATTATTAAAATCACCAACAAACGAAATTAACTTTACATCCCTTCAATATTCTGTAACACAGTCTCTCAGATTAACAAACGACTCTTTATATAAAACAGGATTTTTAATTTTTTGGTTGTATACCAAAACAAACTTCATAAAATTGATAACTCAAAATTGTAGGAATTAATCTCTCATTCTCTCTTTGACAAATTGCATTTCATCTTAAGAAAAATCTGTTTGTGAAAAAGGAACTCTACCCTCTAAAAACATATCAATATATGATGAATATATAAAATGTAAAAGAAATGTCAAAACCTGAACTATATAATAACTTTCCATATGACAATAAATGATCAGTATGACCAGCAGCAAAAGTAATTTATGGGGAACCACACACTTAATCTCATCACTTGGAACTGCACAGGATTAGTGACTGGAGTTTCATATCTAAGAAACGTATTGCATAAACACTTGATTGATATCTGCGGTCTGAGCGAACACTGGCTATTTGAGAAAGACCTTGACCTTCTAAGCTCAATAAGTATTGATTATATATCATATGGTGTTAGTGACAGTGATCTTCAGGTGCCTTCTTCAAGGAAAGTTGGTAAAGGTGGTGTTGCATTCCTATGGCATCGCAGGCTAGAAAACTCAATAAGTCTTTTGGAAACGCAGATGACGGGAGTAGTTGGACTTGACTGTTGCTTGGACGGGATCAACTACTTATATCTCCTTCAGGTTTATCTTCCTTCTAAGAACAATCCCGTGTCATGCTTCATTAGTTATATTGACAAACTATGCAACTTGTATGATGAATACAATGTTCGAGGAACAGTGATATACCTGGATGACTTTAACAGTAAGCTGCAATCAAGAAGCAGAGACCGCCCACTCTTGAATTTCTTAAGTGATAACGACCTTAAAGGGGCAGTAGCACGTTTTCAGGGGGAATATAAGGTGATGTCAGGAAAATGAAAATTAATGGTTCCAATTGAAAGACAATGTATTTAAACTAAATGGAGCAGTAATAATTCAAATATGTAACGTAAAGTTTAACCATGCGATTCCCTTTTCTTACAGAAAATGAATTAAAGGTGTTCACACAAAAATGGCCGCCTATGTATCTTATGTCCTCCGACTATGGATAATTGACTTGTGTAACGACATTTTTGACACTGTCAAAATAGTACATTTAACATTAACTTACAATTATCACTGACAATTTTAAAATATAAAATTGTCAAAAAACGTGCTACTGCCCCTTTAAGGCAGTAACATTATATATTTGTGAAGGAGCTTCAACCTCATATGTTTCTTACGATGGAAAGGACAATTCTCTCAATGATCACATTGTCTTACCAGCTGCTATGTGTGACAGTGTCTTACATTGCTCTATTATTGATGATGATGCTCTGAATGTCATTAATCACAGGCTAATCGTTGTGTCTCAAAATGTCCAAGCAGAATTTAAGTTCCCTCCTTAGACTACTGTAAGGCTTCCTACAACTGGCGAAAATTGTCGGACAATGAAATTGAAAACAGCTATTGTTGAGTGAACTTCTTGTTTATAATCACGTCTGTAGAACTAAGATCAGTTCTACACTAGACATCGACGGTTTGACACAAAACCTCACAAAACATATAATACAGGCGCCTGAGGTAAAAATCCCAAAGATGAGATTTAAACCTCACCTTAAGTCATATTGGTCCAAGGAATTGAAGCAAATCCACAAAGAGATGCGACAATCCATATCGATTTGGATCAGCAAAGGGCGCCCCAGGGGTCGCGATCATCTAAGCTACTCCACTTAAAAAGATCTAAAGTGTTCCTTCAGGAGATTACAACGTCCACTAATAGAGCAGCAGAGACTCAAAACTCTTAATGAAGTCGAAAACATTGCAGAAATGGACCAAAGTGCTATCTGGAAGGTAATAAACGTAAACAGGAAGTCTCCTTATCTGGGTGCTGGCTCCGACATCTTCATGATCCAAAGATATTGCTATGTCATGGGGCAAATATTTCAAGGAACTATGTTCTCCTCTTGAAGATGAATCTTTTGATCATGATCACCAACTATCTGTTGAACAGGAACTTAGCAATATCCAAGCTTGTGGTTCATTCAATCCTATCACTGTGGAAGAAGTCATGTCTGCTCAAAACTCTTTAAAATGCGGAAAAGCAGCTGGCATTGATGGCAATTGCAATGAACACCTGATTCATGGGGGCAGGATTCTGATCGAATGTTTGATGTTCTGCTTCAATGCATTTATAAACTTCTCTCATGTTCCAAAGGTATTAAAGGTGGACTCATCATAACCCTATACAAAGGTGGTAATAAGCCTCGCATAAATCCAACAGCTACCGAGCCTTTACTCTCTTGCCTTCAATGTACAAACTTCTTGAAAAGGTCTTACTTGGGCGATTAGAAAAATTGCACACAGCATCGCCTTTGCAACACGGATTCAGAAAAGGTATTGATTCTACAATGACTTAAATCCTAATCGGTAAATGTATTGCATATGCAGCAGAAAATTACAGTAAGTTATTCACCTGCTTCCTTGATGCTGAAAAAGCATTTGATTGTGTCTGGCATAGTGGATTGTTCTACAAACTGTGGTCTTTAGGAATACCTTTCCAAATTTTTCAAAGTTTTATGGACATGAACAGCTGTGTACTCAACAGGGGTTACCTGAGTGATTGGTTCCCTATCTTACAGGGTACAAGACAAGGTGGTGTACTCTTCCCATGGTCATATCAGGTATATATTAATGAGCTGCTGCATAACCTTTATGACTGTCCACATGGTGCTCAAATTCACAAGTTGCAAAGTAGTGCTCCTATCCAGGCTGATGACATTACCCTCCTCTCATTTACAAAACATGGTCTCGATAAACTTATGTCCATTTGTGACATGTATATTTGTAAGTTGCGCTTTCGCTACAGTGCAAAGAAAAGTAAAGTCATTGTTTTTAATGAGTCTCTTCCTCAAATGACACGATCGTCCAGAAGTTGGCATCTTGGTGATGTTGAGGTGTCTGAGGTCACAGACTATGTTCATCTTGGGCTTTCCATATAAAAAACCTCAGTCCCACTCAATAAGTCAGTGACTTATGCCGAAAACTGAAGAGCTCATACTTTGGTGTAATCAATACTGGTCTTCATGAAGATGGTCTTCATCCCTTTACTGGACTTAAAGTTTACAAATCTGTCGTCTTGTCAAGAGCACTTTATGGCTGTGAAACCGTGTGTAACTCCTCAAAGGCACTCGGACTTCAACTTGAGAGAGCTCATAGATTCTGCATCAAAGGCTCCAGCGCTTACATTTCTTAACAAGGTCTGATATTGCTGTACCCATTACTGGAATTCTTTCCCTGAAAGCTATCATCAATTTGAGGAAAATATGTCTCCTTGGAAGAACATTATACTGCCCTAGTACTTGCACTTCCAAATCTGAGATAATGTTTCGCTTTTTTACTTGTCAGTTGAATGACAACGACCAGCGAGGATTCATCCCTGACGTCAAACGTATTTGCAATGAATACAAGATCGGTAATCTAATGAACTCTGCTTTCAACTGCGTGGGTATCTCAAAAAACTCTTGGAAGCTCACTGCTAAGACAGCTGTGCACACTGTAGAGACTGACCTGCTGAGACAGAGACTGAACGATGATCCTGAACTAGGACTGTTTTCAAAGCTCCATGACCCATATTCCTCTCACTATCTGTGGGTTCTCAGTAGGTACGACTTACCACACAGGGACACTTACCACCGATTGCTGCGCTTGATTACTACCTCAATGAAATCAAGCACTTGTACACATTGCCATATGCACATTGAAAACCTTGCTGTCAACTTGTTCCAGTTTTGCAATGAAGAATGTGTTGTTACTCACAGAGAGAACATCTGGTATTCTCTCTTAGACAGGTTTGGGCCAAAAGCCTATGTAACGCTGGATGCAATGGATCCAGAAATGCAAGCCATAGCTCTCTTGGGTGGACATTAGCTCGACTTGGACAACAAGCATCTTGCCAAAATTATTGGACACTTTCTCGTAGCGATAAACAATTAATTTCTTTTGGCTGTTATTTCCATGTCCACACTTAAATCTTGCTTGTTATATATGATGTAAATATACACATGATATCTCTTGTTTTGGAGGAATTAAAGACTTTCATTCACCTAAGTCAACCAAATAGAAGATTAACCTGTACAGTTCATCGAAGAAAGCCCAATCAGCCTTCCGTTTTACCAATCAAAATAAACAGTAATCTCTCCAAACAACAATATAACATGTTAGAAAATGTGAGAATCTTTCTGAAATCTTTTTATTCGCTTACATAAAAAAATAAAGAGTGTTTTGCTTATAATTAACAGACTCAACCGACAGTACAAGTAAAACCCCATAGCTGCGTTTTGTAAAACACGTCTTAGACAACTGTAGTTTATGTTATGTGTTTATGAAGCCGTCGAAATGCTCAACACCTTGGCTTACCTCAACTATAGAAAACACAATTTATTCAAAATTCGAGAGCAAATATGTCCAAAGCTCTAAAAGAAATTGTTTATAAGTACGATAAAAATGTCTCCCTAAAGGTAAATATTTTTCTATTTTAAATTTAGACCAACAAACCATCAATTACCAATCAAGACAGGATGATGGTTGATCATTCCACGAGAAGACAGAGCATGTCACTTTGTGACTCAAATTTTGTCAGAGACATATTTCATTATCACTTTTGATGTGAAATATTTCTCCCACTTCGTTATCGATTTTTGAAAGCAAACTATTTGAACAAACATATCCATCCTGAAGAAAAACCTGTTAATTGCTACAAAAGTAAAAACATTTCTAAAATTGTTAATCAAATATTCAGTGCAGTTAAAATGAATTGTTATTTTGTGAGTAGGCTGTAGTCTTGTTTATATGTAATATGTATAAATGGTTTTCTCATGTGTCGGTGTTGTCTGTTTTCAGGGAATAAATAGTTTTAGAGTTTTATGAAAGATGTTCCAATGAGGAATGCTTCCATATCAATGATAATTGATTTATCTTAAGTTGAATGAGTGCTATAGATTTCCCCATTAACAAGTTTCATTTGCATGTTGTTGTTGTTGCATGTGTAGCTGTGAAAACATGGACATGTTTATACCATTGCTGATCAGTAAACACATGATCATATCTGTATATACATGCTGTGGATAAATAGATTATGTTTAAACATTACCTTTGTGCTGATGATTCTTAGTCAATGATAAATTGTTATCATTGTGCATTGACTGTTAATGTTTGGTGTTAAGTTAAATATCTTTTCCTTTTAGATTATCTTAAACCACGAACTAAACGGAGTATAAACTAAACGGACATCCATGTTTCTAAGACAAGGTTTACTTATAAACAGTAGTTCTACGTACTATAAAGTTACCTTCATATTCACATCAACTTTCCTCTTCATTCTGATTTTATATTTCATTAATTGAGCACTCTGAGTTAAATGTATTAAAGGGTTAGTTCTCGACATCCATCAATGACGTCACTGGTTTTCCCCTACTGTGTCCGTCATAAACCTCTTTATATCTCACGGATTTAAAGAACCACTCCATGAGTTGTAGGGTTATACTTGTTTATGGTAGACACAACAATTATCTTAATTGACTTATCAATTGAGTTTCATACGTCATCCGTGGCATATCTATTAAAACAGAGATTAAAAGAGAGAGATCAATAACAGCGAATATATATCAAGTTATAAAGTGACTGATCGAATGTTATCTTGAAAGATTTTTAGAATCACCAACAAACGGAATTAACTTTACATCCCTTCAATATTCTGTAACACAGCCAGTCCCTCAGATTAACAAAAAAACTCTTAAAATAAAACAGGGTATTCTATAAACCAAAACAAACTATACACAATTGGTATCTCTAGCTTGTAGGAATTGAACTCTCAATCACTAAATGAAAAATTGCATTTCATCTTAAGACAATCTGTTCAGTATCAGATAAACACGTCAATGAATTAAGTCTAGAGTCTCACAGACAAGACGCTGTTCAACTCCATGACAAGTAATGTACCAAAGTCAACCAAAAAGAAGATAAACTTGTTAAGTTCATCGAAGAAAGCCCAATTAGCCTCCCGTTTTACCAATCAAAATTAACAGCATTCTCTCCAAACAACAATATAACATGTTAGAAAATGTGAGAATCTTTCTGAAATCTTTTTATTCGCTTACATAAAAAGGAGGGGGTGATATTTCAGACAACCAACACAAATCCATGCTGAACTGATCAATCCTACCTTATCAGAAGCCGAGTAGCGGGTTATTAGGGGGAGGAATGAACTGAAAGATTGACAAGTCTTTCCTCTCTCTGGTAACATCACCATAAAGAGTGTATTGCTTATAATTAACAGACTCAACAGACAGTACAAGTAAAACCCCATAGCTGCGTTTTGTAAAACACGTCTTAGACAATTGTAGTTTATGTTATGTGTTTATGAAGCCGTCGAAATGCTCAACACCTTGGCTTACCTCAACTATAGAAAACACAATTTATTCAAAATTGGAGAGCAAATATGTCCAAAGCTCTAAAAGAAATTGTTTATAAGTACGATAAAAATGTCTCCCTAAAGGTAAATATTTTTCTATTTTAAATTTAGACCAACAAACCATCAATTACCAATCAAGACAGGATGATGGTTGATCATTCCACGAGAAGACAGAGCATGTCACTTTGTGACTCAAATTTTGTCAGAGACATATTTCATTATCACTTTTGATGTGAAATATTTCTCCCACTTCGTTATCGATTTTTGAAAGCAAACTATTTGAACAAACATATCCATCCTGAAGAAAAACCTGTTAATTGCTACAAAAGTAAAAACATTTCTAAAATTGTTAATCAAATATTCAGTGCAGTTAAAATGAATTGTTATTTTGTGAGTAGGCTGTAGTCTTGTTGATATGTAATATGTATAAATGGTTTTCTCATGTGTCGGTGTTGTCTGTTTTCAGGGAATAAATAGTTTTAGAGTTTTATGAAAGATGTTTCAATGAGGAATGCTTCCATATCAATGATAATTGATTTATCTTAAGTTGAATGAGTGCTATAGATTTCCCCATTAACAAGTTTCATTTGCATGTTGTTGTTGTTGCATGTGTAGCTGTGAAAACATGGACATGTTTATACCATTGCTGATCAGTAAACACATGATCATATCTGTATATACATATATAAAGATCTATGTAGTTAAGGTTACAAGGTTGTGCGTTAGACCATATTTGCATTTTGCAAACCAAGAGCGAATCTTTCAGTACAGTTTCCTACTCACGAAATGAGAAATGTAACAATTTTCGTAGTTTTGGTCACTTTCCCTGTCTTTGTGGTCAGAGAAGTTCTGTTGGAATGCCATCCCACTAATCGGGAGGTTTTGATTGAGAACTATGATGGGATAACAGAGGAATTTAACAGGTTTCGTTGACTCAAAGATGGATTGCTTCAGGAAATGTTTCTATAATTTCCGATGCATCACTTACCAGTTCAAAGAAAGCAGTAAAGCATGTCGGGTGTATGCAGCTGATATTGACACATTGAAAAACTGGAAGGCAAAATCGGAAATTGGTCATGCGACCTATCAGCTACAGGGGAGAGGTGAGTGTCCTTATATGTAACGGAAGGAAAATCAGGAAGGAATGGCAACGAAGTTTAACATTGGCGTTAGTCATTTCATCTAATCAGTGAAGAGGATTTTGAATGCAATTATTTGTTTGTAATTACACTATCATTTGTGTGGTAGTTGTGTTTTGAAGGGCAGATTAGGTATTTCGGCCAAGTCATACAAAATGTGTTTTTGAATAGCTGACAAGGGACCCTTGAGTAAGAAGGTGAGTTTAGTGTAGTTATATAATTTGGGTGGGGAGGGTTATTACTTAGGAGTGTTAGGAGTGTTTAAATATCAGTGGAATTGTTGGGGGTGATTTGGGTTGGTTGGGGGTAGGGGGTGGGAGCTGAAGAAATAATTTCTTTCGGTAGATAATCTGGATAGCCTCGACAGTAAAGGATATTTGAAGTAATCAGTGATGTGATATATGGTTGACAATTAAATATTTTAATGGTAGTTTGTAAAATACAGTTTGTGGGAACGGCTAATGAAAATAAGTTAATTAGTAAGTATTGGTCAGGATGAATTATGAGGGTTAAGAATGGGGCTGGTATAAAATTAGTATTGAGTCGAGTTTGTAGATGTTGGGTGAGGTGGAATTAGTATGGAATCGTGTTTGTAGATGTTGGGTGAGGTGGAATTAGTATGGAGTCGAGTTTGTAGATATTGGATGAGGTGGAATTAGTATGGAGTCGAGTTTGTAGATGTTGGATGAGGTAGAATTAGTGTCGGTGTCAATTAGAAGGATTATGGTTAGTATAATGATGGTACAGCAAGGCAATTATTGTTGATGTAAGTGGTTAGGAATGTAAAAACAACGAAGAAGCTGTTAGGAATGTATATTGAATGGTGATCGAGAATGTATAAGGAAAAGTGAAAGTGGTAAGGAATGTATATTGAATGATGATCATGGTTAGAAATGTACAGAGAGTAGTGAAAGTGGTTAGGAATGTTTAAAGAATACAGAGCATGGTTAAGTGTGTATACGGATTAATGAGCGTTTTGAATTGGTTGACTAGTTGATTGAACCTTTTTGTTACTTTCTTTGTTCAGGAGGTTTTGGAGAAGAATGTGAAATTGATGAGGAATGTCCCTTCCCCAACTCTGAGTGTAGACAGTCTACATGTGGCTGCATCCTAGGTTACAGCTTCAACCCCGTCAAACACGCCTGTACACATGGTAATGTCAATAGATATGTTAATCTCTCTTCTTATTACTATATCAATCGATTCTCTTTATCCCGCTGTCTGTAAAAGAAAAACATTAAAAGGAAACATCATGTAATATATGATGTAATCATTTTTGCATCATTTGCAGCACGTCAAGCCAATCCAACTTCAAAACAATAGTGATAATTGTTTGAACAAATAGAAGGCTGTTAATTTATGCTTTAGTAAACATTATATATTATACAAATGAACGTTAACGCAGATGCATTTTTTATGCAGTAAAGCATCTCGTTACCTTACCTAAATGTACATTATCATGCATGGACTGCAAATGACAACTTTAGTGTGATCACCTTCAAATCGTATTAAACAGGGAAAAAGATGAACGTTTATAACATCCAAGTAGTAAACCAGCATTGCATTGCAGTTGGTGTGGTATTCCTTTACCTATTGAGTAGATGTCTTTATAATGTTTAGACTACTTATAAATATCGAGTATGTTTGTCATATCTCACAATTCGTGTCACTTTTCAGGTTGCACATCATACGACAAGTCCTATTCAACATTCTTTGGGGTAGGCTTTATTGGTCTTGATTTGGGTTCGCAAACGCTCAATTCTCTTGAAGATTGTCAGAAGAGCTGCTCCAC